>CM076575.1:224903036-225593846 GCA_034641835.2 Pinus albicaulis
TTAAATTAATACAACCATAAATTAAATCGTTGGTAAATGTTGATAAACATCAATTCATAAGATACATCAAAATACTTATTTCATGTTATGTTTCACATTATTATTGTTATTATTATTATATCAAAATAATACGGTACATCAGGAAGTGAACAACTTCAAAGAACATTTTCAGCATTGTGTTAAGCACCAAAATTGTTCAGGGGTTTTTCTTTTTTCCCCTTTCTCCTAAGTACATTAACCCAAATTATGGTTCCCCCCCCCCCCTTTCGCCTAAGTACGTTAACCCAACCTATAGAGTTATCAATTACAACTGAGGAATAGTTGTATCCTTCATTTTTTGAGAAAGCTCCATCGCTACCAGCTCAATATAGCATAGAATTTCTTTATCATTGTTTGAATGGCCCGACTCATGGGAAGTATTATGCCCACTGATTTCCGACACGATTATAGCTGATACTCTTTCATTCTCCTTTACCGAAAGATTCTCCTCTACTAAGGGATGAGGTGGACCGACATGGATCTACACTGGAATTTGAAAAACCAATGTGTCAAGAGTTGTCTTATGTTGCTGAGAATGATCCTTCTTATGTGATGCAAGCTACAACTATGTGCAAATTCAAAAACCCACTCAACAATTACAGTCAAAACTCAGATATATTTCATTAAAGATCAAAATATTTACAATATAGTATTAACCTGATTGCCATTGGTCATTTACTCTTACTCCACCCCTCACACACTCATACACACTATGATTATACATTTCATGCTAATATATACAAATATTACATTCAATGAACCTCGAGGGTCCAGACTCACTAAATTAGGATCTACTAGACTTGTATAAAGGAAAAATCCACAAAGCTAGATTTTTATGACACCTTCCATATTTCCAAAACTAATCTTATCCTAAATACCACACTTTTCTAGAGTTTTGACATAATTTATAAATCCTAGAGATTTTTCCAGCTTGTATAAGTTCTAGACTTTTCTGCAAGACTTTCATAAATTTTATTTTTTAAGATACCCCTAGATTCTCCTACATCATTATGTCTTGGTGAATTCTTAACACTTATTGTTTCCTTCTGATCTCGCCATCTATGATTGGGCTTTCTCTACTCCTGGGAGCTGAACAACCCATTTGAGGTAGGGCATGCATTCTGAAGATGCTCGGGATATTGACAAATTCAACACTTGAATACAATGTTTTCATAATCTAAAGGTTGAAGATATTCTTTACCATCCCCTTTTAGAATAATCATATATGGTAATCCTTCACTTAAATCTAGCTCGACACATATGTAGATGAATGAGATGAAACCATTAGGTATTCTTTCACTATATATTTTGATGATGTGTCTCATTACGCTTCCAATAGCTTTGAGGAGGTCTGGTCGAAACTAATGGAGGGGTAAGTTTGAGAGCCTTACCCATACCCTAGTAGCAAAAGGCTTCATGGAAAGGGCAGTGAACTCTAGAAACCATGGTTGGATCAAAAGACCTACACGGCCTCAAAACTGGTGCCCCTAGTCGAAAACCCTCTGTTGTTCTTCAAGATCCTTCAAGACAACCAAAAAATATCCTTTCGAACAAAATAGCATATCTAAATTCTAGGTCCAATTATGACGAACCCAAGCCCAAAGGTCAGTAGCCGAGGGCGAGAACCCATTGAGCCGACAAATAACCGCACGTCATTGATTATCCATTATCTTATTCTTAGTAAAAAAAAATCATTCAAATGAAGTGTTGAGGTATCTATTGAATGCTCCTTCACAAACGTTGGGCCTGCAAGAACCTTAGGGGTTGGGAGCAGGTGTTTAGCTTAAGGGCATCTTTGAATGACAAGGGTTTTGATGTCAAAGAAGACCCACCTTCTCTGGCACCACCAATCAAGCCTATAGTGAGGTAAATGGAGGCATCCTTCTTAATGCCATAATCTCAGAGTTCATTAGTCGAATTTAACAACCTCCTCTCGAAAAGGAGGCTTGTTGCCCCTGCAGCGATACCTGTCAATTTATGAATATTTTCTGCGAGCAATGAAACAACATCCCCTTCACCAACCAAGACACATAGGGACTTTGCAGATAAATTCTTAACAACAATTGGGAATGTTTGGATGACAAAATCCCCAACACCAAACTTTGACGGGATGGATTCATGATCCGGAGAGAAAGGATCCATCTCAGGTAAGCAGCGTGTGAGATTCAAAACAAACCTAGGAACCTAATCTAGTTGGGAATTTATGTCAAACAATTCACAAGAAAAACCACTTCACTTTCGTACAGACCTTTCAGCAAATGCTTTGCAAGGAAGCTTCCCACATACGTGTTCATCGCTCCCCCAAATTCTTTGCATACACTAATGCCATAATACAAAAGGGGACATTTATAACTGTTTAGTGGACACTTTCTACCAAGCAACAATTGCTATGGGATGTTTTCGACACACATATTGCTCTAAACCCAACATTCCAATGGGAAGTCCTTGGTGCACATAGTGCCCACACGACCACTACACCAAGGATCTAGGAAAGATTAGAGTCTGAACAGAAATGGAAGATAGAGGTCAAAGCCATAGCTTGACCATGAAATCGCCTAAAAGTTTGCCGCAGAAGGGTATTCAAACCTCAACCAACTAAAATAAGCATTTGTCACCATGAGGGGAAAAGTGTTTTTCTTTCCAAATATATGAATAAGCACAAAACCCTAGCCTCCCTTATAGTCGTCATGGCTTCAATAAGAAGTGTATCTTTTTTTTTCATTACTAAAATTTAAAAAACCATAAAAACTAGCTAAATTATAACTTCTTTATTATTATTATTAAAAATATTAATATACAAGTTAAACATGTATACATTTAAAAACACAACATGGAGCAACATTCTTAACCATGAATATTTACCCTATTTTACCATGAAGATTTATCCTCAACTCTGTGTTACAATAGCATGAGCCAATACAATTTTTTTTACAATATCATGGCTTATTGATACCACATTCCCAAAAAAGCCACAACTCACTTCAAATGCCATTTTTTTTTTAATTTTAATCCATTTAATTAAAAGAGAAAAGTACATTGGGGCAACTTATTTGAGAATTATGAAGTATTGTGTAAACTTTGAGATTCAAAGATGAAATGCAAGTGGGTAAATGAACAACAACAAAAAAAAAAAACGGGACAAAAAGAGTATAATGATTTTGAAAATAGATCATAATCTTTAATTTATTTTGTGAACAAATATTTTAAAATACTCCGTAAAAATTAAATCCCTACCATTAACTTAATAAATTATTAATAATTAAATTAAAATTTTAAAGATTATACGTCAAAATAAACACATTTATTGAACTTATTATTATATTATCAAAATTAAAAACTTAACTTATACCACTTCTTGATTTTATATTTCTATAAAATAGTAAGAAAAATTATTGTAATTTTTTTGGTGCTAATTTCAAAGTTATTTATCAAAGAAAGTCATGGAATCTTTTAATTTTGGTTCCCGAAATACGTATTTTATTGTTTGGTTCTATGTGAGTCCAAATCAGAATCCATCTTCCTCTCACGTCAACATCAACAATACAGAAAAATGAATTTTGGCTCCGTGTTTTGTTGGGTCAACGAGTATGGCATTGCGAGGAAGCTGATTAAGAAGAACACTGAAGTGAAATATAGAAAGTTAAATTGTTCAATCATACAAAGTTGAATACTTCAACTTCAATGATACTGTGGAAAAGTCTGCTATTGCTTCATTGTCACGCCTGAGTCTGTGAACAAAGAAAAGTCATGCCAAGTAAAAATTAACATCACCAATATATTCAAATCTTGCCACACCATACTTGATAATCCTTGCAAGTCAATCTAGACAAAACAGTGTGTTTCCTTCCACCTTTTGTTGACAAAATAGAGTTGCAGGGATCTATTTATTCAAATCTTTGGCTCCACTTGTCTTTGACTGCAAAGGTGTTGAAATGTTACTTTCAATACTGGTTGTGCAGAGCCGCTTTCTATTTTAATCTCTAGGTTCTTTATACTCAAGCCGCCTTCTAAAATGGTGAAAAATCAATTTTGTGAGAAACCCCTTATAGTCCTTTCGCAAGTATTATGGACAGGTCTCTGTACATTCAAAACAGAGCGTTTAAAATGAAACAGGGTATTTTTGTTTAAACACAGGAGCGTTTGGAGAACTGTGGTCCCACGACCACGTCAGCAGTCAGCAGGTACAGTGGTCCCCATGCCAAGTCAACCGTCCAGTCAGCATACACGCGGCAGCATTTAATTGGAACGGGATTTTGTTTTGCCCACTCACTAGGCAGAGAACCAGACCCGAAATAGTTTTAGGGCGGATTTGATTGGAATTTCGGGTCACAAATCCCGCCGACGTCAGCAGGATGTTGAGTCTCAAATCTGCATCTTTTCCATACACCTTTCTAGACCTTTGTCATTCACCCGAACCTTCCAAGTTGTCAATATCATTGTATATTAATTGCAAAAGAGCATCTAAAATGGTTTTTAACTATATTTTGTGTCTGCTGTTTGATTTAGATTTTTGCTCATTTAGCTGCGAAATCTTGCCACTTTCCGCAGCTGCTGCAACTTTCCGCAGCCATTTTGTGAAAGTCTATGTTGCAGGTGTCTTCAGGCAATTCGAGCCACATGGGCAAGTCAGAAATGATGTGGACATGGATCGTGTCCTATTGGCTCGGGCAAATTCACCTAAGGAGGCTGCGGTCAAAGGTGGCCAAGTGGAAGTCAACCGTAGAGTCCCACGGTGACAGGACTCTGTTTCTCAGCACGTGAAGATTTGTATGGCCGTTTCTGAGTTACGGGAGACACATCAACACCTGTACACGGCTCCATAAGCCGAATCCAACATCCACTCTTCATAGATTTACTCCTCAACGCGGCCATGATCCTAGATCTCTGGACGTAATGGTTTACATGTTTTCTATCAGCATAAACTTTAGGGAATTAGTTATATTTCCTTTGTTATAAATAATGTGTTTTCATACGCATATTAGATTAGTCTCCGTTAGTCTCCATTAGCCTCCAGATAGCTCTGTAATGTAATTACGTTGCCACTGTGCCGCAATATCACCTCTCTGTTATGACTGCATTTTAATATATAAGAAGACTCTGTTTCCAAGCGTAATTCATATTTGAAGGCTGTTGCCAAGGCTGGTGCAGAGGGCCCCTGCACACGCTGAGGTTTTGTGCATTATTGTATAGTTCTTGTTTTATTTCTTTAAGCTCATTGTGCCATAATCATTCATGTGTTTATACATTGCATCTTTCATGGTATTTATGCTTCATCTCTGTTTATAATCTTTCATGCTTTACATTTTACTTCTGTCCATAATCTTTCATGTTTTATGTTGTTGTTAACTGATCAGTGTTCTTGTTTCAGATTACAAATAGGCAGCCCGGGCATTTTCATATCTTTTGACTAACGACATGGAATCAATATTGTTCTGCTACTAATTTATTTTTCTTAGTTTTTGTTTAATTCCAGTACTGCTTTGTTTATTTCAGTCTTGCACATTTGTTTCAGTAGTTAGATTTAGATATATTAAATTGCTCATGTCATTTTCAGTTACCTCCGAAAGCCACAGCTGGACTGATGGTGAGGGATTGAAGTATGAGTGTGTAGTTTGATATTAGTTTACTTCCTGCAAGTTAGATATATTAAATTGCTCATGTCATTTTCAGTTACCTCCGAAAGCCACAGCTGGACTGATGGTGAGGGATTGAAGTATGAGTGTGTAGTTTGATATTAGTTTACTTTCTGCAAGTTAGATATATTAAATTGCTCATGTCATTTTCAGTTATCTCTAAAAGCCACAGCTGGAATGATGGTGAGGGATTGAAGTATGAGTGTGTAGTTTGATATTAGTTTACTTTATGCAAGTTAGATATATTAAATTGCTCATGTCATTTTCAGTTACCTCCGAAAGCCACAGCTGGACTGGTGGTGAGGGATTGAAATATGAGTGTGTAGTTTGATATTAGTTTCTTTTTATGCAAATTAGATATCAGATTGCTCAAGTTGTTTATGGTTACCTACGAAAGCCATAGCTGGACTAATGGTGAGGGATCAGAATATAAGTTGATGTAATTTGATTTAGATTTACTTTGTTGCAATTCTTGGATTTCTTTAAGCATAGTTTCTTTTATGTTTAGACAGCAG
Source organism: Pinus albicaulis (assembly GCA_034641835.2). NCBI lineage: Eukaryota > Viridiplantae > Streptophyta > Pinopsida > Pinales > Pinaceae > Pinus > Pinus albicaulis. The sequence goes on from CM076575.1 coordinate 224,909,224, forward strand.
AGGATATTTTGATTTTCATGCTCAATAGTTCACTGTTTGATTTATTAAGCTAGCAGCACATTTTCATTTCCTTTCAAGTTTTGTCATTGTATGTTTCAAATTCCTTTTGAAGTTTCAAGTTGGTAAATCATTATAAAGGATATCATTGCCTTGAACAATCATAACCATACTTGTTTTTGTTTTAGAATTTCCATCTCACATTAGAAAACCAAAAACGACAAAAAGGTAAGAAATAGGTTATCTTGCACATATAGTGCGCCACACTTCATCAGCTTACGAATCCCGGATTGATAAATTAATGTAGCAATTTAGGACACACTAAATTGACCAAACATTTTGGCGCCGTTGCCGGGGAAGTGTAACTAGGTAGCCAATTTCTTTTAAAAAAAAATACAAAATAATAAAAGAAGGGAAAACTTGATAACTTCTTGAAGTATGCTCTCCTCTTGCACCTAGTGTGATCTGGAGGATCAGAAAAGAGAGTTATTGGTTTAGTAATTTCTTAAGTATGCTCTCTTCTTGCACCTAGTGTGACCTAGAAGATCAGAAAGAGAATTATTAGCCCAACTTTTAAAAAAATAAAAAATAAAAAATGACATGTATAGAGCAAGAGATTCTAGGGGAAGGTTTATAGCTAAAGCCAAGAGTTCGATTTTCACAACTCCATCTTCTTCAAGGCATAGACAAGAATCACCACCATCTACCCCTAGCCTTAAGATTTTTGGAATTCAAGGAGTGGCTGAATTAGAGAATTCTCCTATACCACCTACTAAATCTCATTTAGAAAAGGAAGAGACTCCCTCTCATCCTCCCTTGATAGAAAAACTAGAGGACTTTAAGGACTCTAAAGAAACTATCATGGCAGAGGAAATAATAGATGGATTTGGAGGTAGAGGTAGAGGAGGAGGAAACAATGGAGACAACAATGGTGAAGGTAATAATGGAGGAAATAGGGAAGGAGACAACTTGTTTGGATTCCCTATAGTTGATGAGGAAACTCATACAACAATGAAAAATATCTCACCATCTGTTCTCCCTAACTTTTATGGATTGCGAAGTGAGGATCCTGAAACATTTCTGTTTGAGTTTGAAGTTGTGTGCCGAACCTATGATTATATGGAAGACTCTCAAAAACTCAAGCTGTTTCCTTCAACATTGAAGGGAGCTGCTTTGAAATGGTTCATGGGATTAGCCACTCAATCTATTAGGACTTGGAATGATATGAAACAAACATTTTTGGATAGATACTTGAACTATTGTATGCCCACCAATCACAAGGATGAGGTATTCAAAATGATGCAAAAAGAAGATGAAAATTTGGAAGACTTACTTGAAAGATTTCAATACAACTTGAAAAGAGCAAAGATGAGCAACTTAGATGATGGAACCTTGAAAGCCCTCATATTAAAAGCCATTAGAGATGAATGGATAGATATTTTAAACATGATGGGGAAAGGAGACATTTCTCAACTTCGACTTCGTGACATAACAGAACTATGTGTCTATCTCTCAAGAGGAAAATCTAAAACAGGAAAAGGGCCTAGGGATCCTTCTCTTATTAGGGCTAACAAATCTGCAACTGGATCAGTAAGTAGGGCAGAGATTGGTAATATTCTTGATGAATTCAAAACTGATATCTTAGGGAGCCTTAGTGAACAACTAGACACCCTTAAAATCCAAAACAAGCAAAAAGCCGAAACTGATGCTCTAGCCATCTTTTGTTCTAAATGTAGGAAGAAACATGCTTTAAGGGAATGTCCCTTGGATGAAAAATTTGTAGAAACATGTATAATTTTCTCAGAGAATCATGAGACCAAGGATTGTCCTTCAATTCCTAGACTCAAAGTTGTCTTTCAAGAAGACCCAAATTCAGTAGAATCTCTCTGTTTTGTTGCAAGAAGACCTTGGCAGGGACAACAAACTCAAGGGTTTAACAACCCTATGAATCTTCAAACCCCACCAAATTGGAATCCTTGGCAACAACCTTGGCTCCAACATCAAAATCCATATCAGCCATGGGTACAAGGGATGCAAAATCCTTATGGGAGATTTGCTCAATTTTATCAATATCTTCCATCTTTTCAAAATCAACAAGCTCCACAACTTCCAAATTCAAATCCACAACTTTCATTGCCATTTTCACAACAACAACCTTCTCAACAAAATCCAAATCCTCAACTCATGCTCCCATACCAACAAAAGACAAATCAACTTCCAGCTCAGCCATTGCCAAATCCTAACAATAAAAATCCTCAGAATACTTACATGGTAGAAGGACAACAATTTCCTACCTATATGATTGTTCCTCTCAATGATGTACAACTCGGATCTGGTAGAGTTTTAGAAAAACCTTCTATAGATATTCAAGAGCAAGATACCTCTGAGGAGGACTCTCTTAAAGTCAATGAGGGTTCTGAGGAAGCATCTCTTCAAAATTCAAACATTCAAAAAGAAAAAGAAAAGTTAACACCCATAACTCCTATAGTTGAGCAACCTACATCTTCATCTACACCTCCTTTTCCTGAAAGACTACAAATTGACAAGGGGGTGGAAAAACAAATCTTGTTGCCTAACTATGATTTTCTAGATGAATTGAATAATGTTTGTATCAAGATTCCCTTGCTACAAGCCATTCGGGAGATTCCTATTCTAGCAAAAACAATAAAGGAGTTGAGTTTCAAAAGACCAGGAAGGAAACTAAAATACACAAGAAGAATCCACCTGGTAGGAAAGATTGCAGATATTATGATGGGAAAAATTACCATGCGGAAGTATGTAGATCCAGGAAGTCCAATTGTCAAGACACATATAAATGGGATAGAAATTCCAAACACATTGATTGACTTAGGGGCTACTATCAACATTATGAGTAGACAAACTATGGACCAGCTAAAACTTCCTAACCTTCTTTTTACACCTACTTTACTGCAACTTGTAGATCGATCAATTATTAAACCAGATGGTGTATTAGAAGATATTTCAGTCTCCTTAGATTCTTGGGAATATCCAGTAGATTTTATGATTTTGACTCCCAAAAGTAATCTAGGAGGACATCCACTTATCTTAGGAAGACCTTGGCTAGCCACAGCTGATGCTTTTATTAGTTGTAGATCTGGAGACATGTACATTTCTAATGGTAATTTGACAAAGAAATTCAATTTGTATCCTCCAGCAAGAGCAATCACAGAAGTAGGAGATAATGAATGGGTCGATGATGAGGACATTATACAACCTGTCTTTACCATTTCTGAAATCGGTGAGGATAGTCAAATTCTGAACACATTAGAAAATTTTGAGACATCTTCAGAATATGACCCCACACAATTTCAGTTGGAATCTGACATAGAATATTTATCATCAAGAAAAATGTCTCTTTACTCTATGGAAGAGTTTGGTAGTTCTACTATTGAGATTTTTCCAGAAAAAAACATTGAATATCAACAAACATTTGGAAAAGTCAGAACAATAAGAACTAATCAAAATCTTGCAAAAACATTCTACTGCATTTGCATGGGAGTATACTGACATGAAAGGTATTGATCCTAAGTCTTGCATCCATCATATCTATATTGAGGAAAACAGTAGACCAATCAGACAGCCTCAAAGAAGGATGAATCCAAATTTTAGGGAGATAGTGAAAGAAGAGCTCCAAAAACTACTCAATGTAAACTTCATTTATCCAATTTCAGATAGCCGATGGGTTTCTCCTTTGGTTATAGTACCTAAAAAGAATGGTAAATGGAGGTTATGCATTGATTACAGGGAATTGAACAAAGCAACTTTGAAGGATCACTTTCCTTTGCCTTTTATCGATCAGGTAATAGATACATTAGCAGGTAAAAAGTACTTTTCATTTTTGGATGGTTTTAGTGGCTATAATCAAATTCAGGTAGCACTTGAAGATCAAGATAAGACCACATTTACTTTTCCATGGGGAACTTTTGCCTACCGAGTGCTTCCTTTTGGGTTATGTAATGCACCTGCAACATTCCAAAGAGCAGTACTAGGAATTTTTTTTGATCTAATCCATGATTGTGTAGAGGTTTATATGGATGATTTTATAGTTTATGGTAATTCATTTGAAGAGGCATTAGAAAATTTGGAAAAAGTTCTTATAAGATGTAAAGAAACAAACCTTTCATTGAGCCATGAAAAATGCTTTATGATGTTTACTGAAGGGATTGTTTTAGGACATCATATTTCAGGAGATGGGATTAAGGTTGATAGATCAAAAGTTGAAGTCATCTCCAAGTTGCCTATTTCAAATTGTCAAAGAGATGTTAGAAGTTTTCTAGGATTTACTGGTTACTATAGAAGATTTATAGAAAACTTCACTAAAATAGCATCTCCACTCTTCAAGTTGCTTACAAAAGACTGTGAATTTAAATGGGATCCTGATTGTCAATCTGCTTTTGAAACTTTAAAAACAAGAATATCTGAAGCACCTATCTTGAGAGGACCAAATTGGAAACTTCCTTTCCATATTTCTACAGATGCTTCAGATACAGCTCTTGGAGCTGTGTTGGGTCAAAAAGATTTAATTCCTTATGCCATTTATTACACCAGTAAAAATTTGACTCCCACAGAGTTGAATTATACTGTGACTGAAAAAGAGTTCTTAGCTGTTGTTCATGCAATTAATAAGTTTAGACATTACATAACGGGCTATGAAACTTTTATTCATACTGACCATTCTGCAATTAGATATTTAATGAACAAACCTGTTACTAATGGCAGAGTGACAAGATGGCTTTTACTTTTGCAAGAATTCAATATTGCTGTGTTGGATAGACCAGGAAAACAGAATACAGTAGCTGATTTCTTGTCTAGGATTCAGAATACTAAAGAAGATTCTCCTGTAGAAGATAAGTTTCCTGATGAATACTTGTTTGCGGTAACTATTAAGACCCCTTGGTATGCAGATATTGCTAACTATTTGGTTACAGGGAAACTACCTTCACATTTATTTCCAAGAGAAAAACGAAGAATTATTCAGGAGAGTTCAAAATATTCATGGATTTCTAACGAATTGTTTAAAACAGGGCCAGATCTTGTGATCAGAAGATGTGTCAGGGAAGATGAAATGCCTGATATTCTTAAGGAATGTTATGATGAACCATGCGCGGACACTTTGCAGACAAAAGGACGGCCTATAAAATCCTTTCCTTGGGATATTATTGGCCTTCCCTCTTCAAAGATGCAAAACAATATGTCAAAAGGTGTGATAGCTGCCAAAGAGTAGGGAAACCTACCCTTTCAAATGAAATGCCCTTGCAAACACAGGTACTCATTGAACCCTTTGAAAAATGGGCTTTAGATTTCATTGGACCTATTAATCCACCATCTAAGCAAAAGAAGTATATATTGGTTTGCACTGATTATGTTACTAAATGGGTAGAAGCTAAAGCATTAGTATCTGCTACTGAAAATTCAGTTGTTCATTTTATTTATGAGGATATTTTTACTCGCTTTGGTGTTCCAAGAGAAATTGTGACAGATCAGGGAAGCCAATTCACATCCAACTTGGTGGAGAAGTTGATGGAAGAATACAAAATCAAGCACAGAAGATCTACTCCTTACCATCCGCAAGCAAATGGTCAAGTGGAGTCTACAAACAACGTTCTTGAAAGTATCATCACCAAAACTGTTCATCTACATCGAAGAGATTGGGCAGAAAGGCTTCCTGAAGCCTTGTGGGCCTACAGAACTACATGGAGAAATACAACAGAACATTCTCCCTATGAACTTGTTTATGGGAAAGAAGTCCTGCTCCCCATTGAATTCCAATTCAAGACCTTCAAGATAGCAGTTCAGTTGGGGATGGACTTATCAGAAGCCCAAAAGCATAGAATGAAGCAGTTGAATGAGCTAGATGAGATCAGACAAGAGGCAATTCTAAGAACTGATCTAGTTCAATATCAAAGAGCTAAATGGCATGACAAGTACATCAAAGAGAAGAAGTTTCAAGAAGGAGATTAGGCATTGTTATTTGATTCCAAGTTTAAAGATTTTCAAGGAAAATTTCAGACTCATTGGCTTGGGCCATATGAGATTGACAAGATCTTTAGCAATGGAGCGGTAAGAATCAAAACCATTGATGAGTTTCAAACTCCTCTTATTGTGAATGGCCACAGATTGAAAGTTTATCATAAGCCACTCTCAAAAGAGGAATTTGTCAAAATGTTTCAAGAAAATTCTGCAATCAGGCTGGTACAAAAGAATTCTTCTTCTCCACCAGCCTAGCTTTTGTTCTTTTCAGTTTTAAAAAAAAAAAATGGTATAAGCTTGAAAACCAATCACTGATTGGCAGTCTTATACAGAAAATATTGGGTGAAAATCAGGAACACCTGACACCCTATATTTTCCAAAAAAAAAAATATCTCTTTCATTTCACAAGTTTTGTGACCACCCACTCCATTCCATTCCATTTCATTCCACTTCATTTCGCTTCATTTTTCATTCCATTTCACCAATAAAATTATTTTTCATGACCATTTCCATTTAGTCATTTGTCATCCATTCATTTCCATTTACCAAAATAATAGCTGTGTCAGTTTCCGCAGCTGACATCTGTTTCCGCAGCTGACACCAGTTTCTGTAGCCAGAAGCAGATTCCGCAGCTACCACTCTGTTTTCAAAAGAATGTACAGCCATATGTTATTTCCATAATTAGCAAATAAAATGCAGGGATGAGGACCAATTATGAATACATGGAGCATTCAAGATATCAATGAGGAGCAACTAATTGAAGACCAAGGAAAAATGGCAAAGATTCCAAGGTATGAGTAAAAATTCATTTCAAATGGCATTTAAAACACATTTTTATATAGTTATAAACCATAAGCTCCATCCATTATGTGCAATGATTATATTGACAAACTCTGTAATCCCTCCATGATCTCTGTACAATCCTCCCACAATCCTCGCATTCATTCTCAAACGGTCCCATAATTAAACCTCTGATCTTCACTCATACTCCGATATTCCACCTGTGACAATGAGACGTAGTTGATTTGACTACGGCTTCTTTCAGCCGCATAAATCCATAGCCGTTGTTTAAACGTGCTTACATTTATTTTGCAGCCACCAAATTTTAAAACACTGCCGGATGTGTTATACTCCTTCTATTGTTCTATTAATCCCACAGCCGCATTTCCGCCGTGCTCACGTAACCCTACTCTGTTCCGCTTCTCTCCATTTCATTCTCTGTTACGCTACATTTTGTATACCCACTCTCTGATATCTACCTACAGTCATCATGCTCATTTCCGTTCATTCAGCCGTCCGACTTCCATTGAACCCTCCTCACGCAGGCAATTTTTTAAAGAGCAGAAAGAAGGATGGGTAAATTGTTGAGAGCAGAACCAGAAGGACCTAAATTCATGGAAGGGTATCCGCAAGTCAGGGATATATTGAAGAGGGAAAAGTGGCTCCGGTTTATCCAAAAGTTTAGAGGCTACCATAAAGAGGTGACAAAAGTGTTTGCAAGGTCTTTCAATGGCCTAGAGGTAGAGATTGGAGACCTTAAGTTTACGGTGAATGAAGCATCTATAGCAACTGCCACAGAACTTCTTCAAGAGGGTGAACGATGGTTTAAGAACAAAAGCATTAGTGATGAAGCTTGGAGAGTAATTCTACATAACCCAGGTATGGACATAACTATTTTTAAAAGAGGAATTCCTGTTCATGCTTTGAAAGAGGAATGGGCTACTTTGCTGCTAGTTGTTCAAACATTCATCACTTGTGAAGGCCGTTTTGGATCCATGTATATGTACCATACCAGATTGCTGATGAATTTTCTAGATAATCAAACTCTCAATCTGCCATATTTTCTATTAAATAGTTTGAAGAAGATGTCTGTGACTGTTCAGAAACATTTAGGGGATGTAGAACCACATCTATATCACCATGGTCTTGTAAAAATTTTGATTGAAAAAGAGTTAAAGGAGAAGAAGGACACATGGGAACAATTTTTGATTAGAAATTTCTTTGAGGAACCTCAAGAAATTCCTGAAGATAGAACAACAAGAAGGAGTAGGAGAAAAAGAACAAATGATGAAACTCAAAGTACTCCTACTACTACAATTGAAAGAACTAGTAGGGAAGAGAGACTGTCAAAAAGGAAGAAGAAAGAACCAAGGGTAAAAAGCCAATAACATCAAAAGAGAGAAAAAGTATTGAAGCTATACATCAAACCCCTTCTTCCGAAGAAGAAGATCATCAAGTGTTATCTGAGAGATTGGTTCATCTTCAAAAACAGTTATCTATAGCCAAGAAGAAAGAGAAAGGGAAAAAAAAGCAAAAAGATAGTGGTCCACAGCGTGTGAGAAGAAGTTCCAGGCTTAAGGGGAAGTTGAGGAAAACGCAAATGAAGGGACCTCATTTTATCGATTTGGGAGAAGAAACATCTGAATAGTCCCCAGCTGACTATAGTCCATCTCACTCTCAGTCAGTCAGTGAACCTGGTTCATTTCATTCTCAGTCAGACATTGAACATAGTCCATCCCATTCTCAGCCAGATGTTGATGTGAGCCCTTCTCAGCCAGATTTTGAAGACAACTCTCCTTCACGGCATTTTGGGGATAGCCCAATAAAAATGACACCTGATGTAGACCCCAAGCAGCAAGAAGTTTATGATTATATAGAATCTTTGGAAAGAGCAGCTACAGGTCCCAGTACTTCGTCCATTCAGCCTCACACAGTACAAAATGATCTAGTCCAATCATTGAAACAGGAAGTCTTTGAGCTAGAGCTTTTAAATAAACACATTAAAAATGAAAATGAGGCATTGAAGGAACAAGGAAAATTGGACAAAATCATTCATGATAATACCATGCTACATCTGGGAATATGGCAGAAGAAGAACAAGAAATTGAAATGAACATAGTCCATCTCATTCTCAGCCAGACGTTGACATGAGCCCTTTCCAGCCAGATTTTGAAGACAATTCTCCTCCACGGCATTTTGGGGACAACCCAATGAAAACGATACCTGAGATAGACCCAAAGTAGCAAGAAGTGTATGATTATATAAAATCTTTAGAAAGAGCAGCCACGGGTCCCAGTACTTCATCCACTCAGCCTCACACAGCACAAGAAGATCTAGTCCAATCATTGAAACAAGAAGTCTTTGAGTTGGAGGTTTTAAATAGACACATTAAAAATGAAAATGAGGCATTGAAGGAACAAAGAAAACTAGACAAGATCATTCATGACAATACCATGCTACATCTGGGACTATGGCAGAAAAAGAACAGGAAATTGAAGAAGAAATGCCAGAAGTTAAGCAGAGCACTGATTAATATCAAATTCAGATGCTTGATGAAAAAGCCCAGGATGTTAGCAGCACCAAGGAAGAGGAGGAGAGGATTGGATGTACTGGCTGAAGTGTCAAGGCATATGAATTGAAGAAGGATTATCAAAATTTTGGTTGCATGAGGACATGCAACACCTTCACAGTGGGGGTATGTTGAGTCTCAAAACTCCATCTTTCTTACACACCTTTCTAGACCTTTTTCATTCACCTGGACCTTCTAAGTCATCAATATCATTGCATATTAATTGTAAAAGAGCATCTAAAATGGTTTTTGACTATGTTTTGTGTCTGCTGTTTGATTTAGATTTTTGCTCATTTAGCTGCGGAATCTTGCCACTTTCCGCAGCTGCTGCAACTTTCCGCAGCCATTTTGTTAAAGTCTATATTGCAGGTGTCTTCAGGAAAATCGAGCCACATGGGCAAGTTAGAAATGACGTGGACATGGATCGTGTCCTATTGGCTCAGTCGAATTCACCTAAGAAGGCTGTGGTCAAAGGTGGCCAAGTGGTGGTCAACCGAAGAGTCCCACGGTGACAGAACTCTGTTTCTCATCACGTGGAGATTTGCGTGGCCGTTTATAAATCACGGGAGACACATCAACACCTGTAAATGGCTCCATAAGCCGAATCCAACAGCCACTCTCCATAGATTTAATCCTCACGGTGGCCATAATGCTAGATCTTTGGACGTGATGGTTCACGTGTCTTCTATCAGCGCAGACTTTAGGGAATTAGTTATATCACCCTCTGTTATAAATAATGCGTTCTCATACGCATAATAGTTAGCTCTGTAATGTAATTGCGTCGCCATTGTGCTGTGACATTATTTCTCTGTTATGACCGCATTTTAATATATGAGAAGACTCTGTTCATAAGCGTAATTCGTATTTGAAAGCTGCTTCCCGAGGATTGTGCAGAGGGCCCCTACACAAGCTGAGGTTTTGTGTATTACTGTATAGTTTCATGTTTCATTTATTTAAGTTCATTGTGCCATAGTCATTCACGTGTATATACATTACATCTTTCATGGTATTTACGTTTCATCTTTGTCTATAATCTTTCATGCTTTACATTTTACTTCTGTCCATAATCTTTTATTTTTTATGTTGTTGTTAACTGATCAGTGTTTTTGTTCCAGATTACAATAGGCAGCCCGGGAATTTGCACATATTTTTATAATGACTAATGACATGGAATCAATATTGTCCTTCTGCTAATTTACTTTTCTTAGTTTTTGTTTAATTCCAGCATTGTTTTGTTTATTTCAGTCTTGCACATTTTCTTTAGTAGTTAGATTAGATATTAAATTGCTCATGTCATTTTCAGTTACCTCCGAAAGCCATAGCGAGACTAATGGTGAGGGATTGAAGTATGAGTGTGTAGTTTGATATTAGTTTACTTTTCTGCAAGTTAGATATTAAACTGTTCATGTCATTTTCAGTTACCTCCGAAAGCCATAGTGAGACTAATGGTGAGGGATTGAAGTATGAGTGTGTAGTTTGATATTAGTTTACTTTTCTGCAAGTTAGATATTAAATTGTTCATGTCATTTTCAGTTACCTCCGAAAGCCATAGCGAGACTAATGGTGAGGGATTGAAGTATGAGTGTATAATTTGATATTAGTTTATTTTTCTGCAAATTAGATATCAGATTGCTCAAGTTGTTTATGATTACCTCCGAAAGCCATAGCGAGACTAATGGTGAGGGGTCAGAATATGAGTTGATGTAATTTGATTTTAGTTTTACTTTACTTGCAATCTTTTCTTTGAGTATAGTTTCTTTTGTGTTTAGACCACATCAAGGATAATGGTTTTCATGATCAATAGTTCACTGTTTGATTAACTAGAATAGTGGCACATTTTCATTTCCTTTTAATTTTGTCATTGTATGTTTCAAAATCCTTTTGAAGTTTGAAGTTTGGTAAATCATTATAAAGGACATCATTGCCTTGAACAATCATAACCATACTTGTCTTTTAGAATTTCCATCTAACATTAGGAAACCAACCAAGATAAAAAGAAAAAAAACCAAAAACGACAAAAAGTAAGAAATAGGTTATCTTGCACATATAGTGCGCCACACTTCGTCAGCTTACGAATCCAGGATTTACAAATTAATGTAGCAATTTAGGACACACTAAATTGACCAAACAATAATGTATGAAGGGTAAAAAAAGGTATCTAAGTCCCCTTTCAGCTTATTTTTACACTTCCTCTCTTATACAACGTCCTTGAGGACAAGATTGTAGAAATTCCTTAAAAGGAACATTACAACATTATTCCAGATAATTAATTTCCTTCTGCATTAAGTGTTAAATATAATTTCATGCAATTTCTAAGATAGTAAGATAATTCAAACCTAAATTTTGAATTCCTCTTGAACAAAAAACTCCCTATCTGTCTAATATATTTCCATTGATAATTTATTTGGCCTAAGTATACTATATGATAGGCATTTCTTGATTGTAATGTGTATTCAATTATTTTTCTTACATAAGTGTTTCTATTTTGTATTATTTCTATAATGGAATTTACTTATTTTTAAAGTAATACTAAAACATACATATTAGTCCACTAACAATTTCTGAGAGTCACCTAACCTCAGATCTAAGCCTTCCACAAGGTTTATACATTCTGAGAATTGGTATTCTTCAAAGTTATGTCTGTACAACAGTAGAGACCATACTATATTTATTATAGTCAAATATGCTCAATGTACAAACCTTCCACAATTATTTCTTCTTAGCTTTAATTCTACAGCATATACTCATATTCAGATTTCAACAAGTTCATATATATACCTATACTATCTTACTTCATCAACAAACTCATAACAACACTAAAGTATAAGTTAAATTGAAATTAACTGATGCATACCACTTAAGTTATACTGGGTTCCACCCAACCTTTGAGCTATCTTTCCATAACTCCCCCTGAATAGAGATCAAATCCTCTAGACATAGACAACCCCTTGTGTATCCTGAATCTACTTATTTAAGCTCGCATTCCCCTCAACCTATTTCCTTAACTGCATCCAGTTAATCAGGATGTTGTTTTCCTTTTTGCCTAGGCTTTCCTTTTATTTCTTCCACAAAAGTACTTTAAAGCTAGTTTTTCCTCTTTCTATCTTTATTCCACCTCCTCCCAGTAACTTCCTCTTTACTAGGGTAGCTTTTTAGATTTTATCTCCAATCTAATTTTCTATATTTAATTTATTTCCTCCAAAATTTTTCGGAGAACTAGGAAAGTCTTATGATCCTTATCCATCCTCATGGATTTGGATTCTTGATCTCTAATAATTATCTATTCCTTGAACCATTAATTCATTTTTCATTTTATTAATTTAAGTTAATAAAATATATCCACAATTAATATTTTCCCTGCGGTCCACTTGACCCTTAGAGTCTTTGACTACCTATTTTTAAAAGAATAAATTTAGGGACATTACAGAATCCATCTATTTTCTTCTTGTGACCAATAACTTAAGAGGGAAAAACCACACCCCTAATTTGGTGTGATTTTGTACATTGATGCACCAAACACACTAACATAGGATTGACGACTCCACTAACTTTTATTTCAAAGTTTGTGTGGTTGTGCCTTTTTGCAGAGACCTTCATCTTTGTTGTGGAGTTGGTCTGGAATTGCCCCCTTCCTCTCCTTCATTGCCTGGTTCATCCTTAGTGAAAAAATGAAGCAAAAGAGCTCCCAAAAATTACTCTACAGGAAAATTGCGCGCATTCCTCACAGACAGACGTGCCCTCACAGATGCACAAATCGCACATGTTTTAGCTTTTTGCATGCGAAAAAGAGAAGTGGAATTTTCTCCAATATTCCCATGTTTTCCTGCTTGTAAAAGTGATTGGCAGCCCATAATACATTTATTAGCACTCGTTGAGGTGCCTCGCAACTTGCTAAAGCTCACTCTTAGTTTCTTTTCGCAGTCTAGGTGTTAGCTTTATTTCAAGTTGGTTTTTTCTAAGTTAACAAATATTTTAATTAGCAGGAAAATTAAATTGCATTTTGAAATAATTTATGTTTTCAAAATTTAGGTACTAAAACACCTAGATAATTAGCCAAAGTAAGTGGTCCAATTCCATGCATGTTTAGCTAGTTTAATTTTTTTTTCTAGTGTAAAAGTCATTATTTTAGTTCAATTTTTGCACTAGGATTTTGGAACTAGGATCAAATTGTTGGTAGAAGAGTAAGTAATATCTACTACCTTTGCACCCTCTGGTGATCCTAGGAAAGCATATGAACACTCTCTATTCACAACTCACCATATCCCTATAGTTTATCACATAGATTAACTAGGAAAGATTACAAGCAGCCCATATCCACGTATGTTTTTCATTTGAGCAAGGAACAATAGAACATAGTTTAAGTAGGGGATTTTTAAAAGGATCATCACATATCCACATGTTCAAACTATGTGCTTGTTCACTTTTTTCTCACACACATCCACACGCTAAGAAAAGTAAAGACACCTAAAACTAACTGAACAAAACTCACTAAACTCTCTCCACAAGGGCCACAAAAGAATTTATAGTCCAAGTTAGGATCAAGAGGGTAGCAATCCAATAAGCCACCTTGGTCATTCTTCATCTTCAAACATAGAATTTAACTATTTAGGGAACTTTCAAATCCACCTATTAGCCCATGGAAAAGAAAACCTGAGCGCGCTAGAGATCCGATTCAGAGGGGGTTAGGCTTAGGCGCAGTCCGTGTGGTATCAATTGGGGTTACATGACCCTTCTAATACTCAGTAGTCTTAGCTGAACTACCATGAAGCCCAAGACTCAAACATTGACGTGGGACGTGTTGGGCCTCTGTAATTTAGTTGAGTGGCAAGACTAAATGCTGCAAAGACTACATCAAAAACAACTTTGGGATTCTAGGATCTAGCCCTCCTGAATCCAGAGAGGGATCTCTCTATAACTGCAAAGATTGATTTATCTTTTAAGGCTTTTGGTATGATATTAGGCTAGTTATTAAGAATTTTTTTTTTTTTGTTTGGTTGGTCAGGTATGATCTTTAATTGGATGGAATATCACAAAATGAAAGAGTTTCAAAGGGTGAATATGCAAGTATATTGAGAAGTGCTCAGCAGATAGGATTAGTATGAAGCAGCTTTAATCCATTAGGAAATGGAGTCACAAAAGGGTTTAAATGTGAAACAATTTCAAGAGTGGTCCAAGGGGCAAGTCATCTATACCAAAATATCCTTTAGATTTCCCAAATATCACAATTAGTAGAAAACATATAGATAAAGCTTATCAGTGAGAGTAGGGTACTTTAGCAGTAAATCCTAGCTCTATGATTGCTATTCTTTATTTGAGAAAACTGAAAAAAATGGCATACATGAAAGGAAAACAATAACAGTAAGAGGTACTTCACCAATGATATAGACCAGGATCTCAAAAATCAACTTGTATATTGATGTCAATCCAGTTACAAACTACATGTCCAATGTTTCATCACAACTTCAAACATCTCTTCTCAGCCTATACTCTTCAATAACTTAACAGAGCTTCAGAGCTTCAGAGCTTATTTAAATTCAACAATGATTCGATATGTCAACTATTACATCAAATTCCAACAACCAACCAACAACTTATCATCTTCTTCAGAAGTATTTATAGAAGAAAAGAGGAGGTGGAGGAGTTTCTAGGTTTGAGTATCATTAATTCTACACTTAATGCAATTCCTAGCCTTGAGAACCATGAAAGGCATAAGGGAGGAAAGCATTTGATTTACAAATTTTTTTCATTAACTCTGTTTCTTCTTTTTAGGCTTAGTGGATGAAAAGATTGAATTTAAGGCTCTCTTTATCTTTTACAATAACTTTACTGATAGTTTAAAATTTTCTCTTTTGTTTGTAATAACTATTCAGCTGTCTTTATTCTTAATGTTACTGACTGAGCTTTCATTTGTGTATTCCTTTGAGGCAGAAGGGTTATAGGTGTCAATTTGGTAGCTGGGGGATTCAATTAGCCCCTTTGATGTGGATTTTGAGGTTTCCTTCGTTGTTTCTGTCTTCTTTCACTTAAACACCAATTTACCTTTAAACATTATGTTTATGGCCGATTTCAGGCTTTGAGACTTTATCTTTAAATATCCTCGAACTGCTGACTGTGATCATCTGCTTTATTTGTGGATTAGGCCTTTGATTCTTGAGTTTGTGCCTTAATCCCTTTAAACTCTGATTAGAATCTTTAATTCTTCGAATTATGCTTTCATCGTGTGTATTCAATGCTGATACTCTTCAATTAATTGATGTCCACTGTGTTCGTTGTTTGCAGGTGCATAGAGGTTTTGTATAGGTGAAGGTTTTTGTTTTAATGAATCGATTATCATGATTCATCGATCGAGATTGTGAAGTCAAAAACTCATTAGATCCCTTTCTGTACTGAAGGTTTGGAATCGTCATTCCCGGCCTTCGCGTTATTTTTAAAACTGTGGGAAAACCCCATATAACCTGCACAAAACAACCGAAAATTATATAAATCATGTGGAGATAGGTTTAAAACTACTTCACAGGTTTGGGTGCGATGGTGAACAAGAACCGTTGGATTAGGACAATCAACGGTTGAGATCTTTCGATGGAGTCATTTGGGAGATTATATGGATGGTAGATGAATGAAAACGTGATATAATGTGGGCCGTTCGATCTCAGAGATCAACAGATAGGAAAAAACACGAAAGGCAACATTGCAGAGGGCAGTGGTTTGGCAGAAAACCGGGAATGGTTTTCGCGCGGAGAAATGGGGGGAAGGCGGTATTTCCCGAAAAAACGCGATTCCATACTTCGCTTGACACCTATCCCTTTCAATACTACCTATTTTGCGTGGAAGTAGCGCACTACGAGGAGGCCCAAAAAATTACGCGAAACCGTGTTTGAGTAGTCGGATTGGAGACTCCAGATCTAACGGTGTGGATAAAACGTGATGGGTGAAGAGCTGCATGGGTGGAAGAAGTAGTGGGCCTGGTGATGACCCGTAGTCTTGTCGCGTAGTGGAAAAAGTTATTTGGCAGAGCGATTTATCAAATGGAAAGTTTAGACTATCGGGTTAAATCCCGATCATAGGATCTTAAGAAAGAATTGTCAAGATTAAAGTAAGAATTGGATAATCTTGAAAGGAGAAAAGGGATGAGGAAGGTGATTGGGCAGAAGGATGGGGCCCGATGGCCGTTTATCTGCAAAGATCAATGGTCTAAATTTGTTTAAAAATTTATATGTCGGGAATGTGAATTAGAAGGAAAAAGGGGTTTGGAAGAGGGTTTATGTCTTTTAGCGCCTGACTGTGGAGCTTTAGGATGCATGGAGGAAAGGGCTTGAGATAATAAGCAGTCAGGGGCTTAATGCCTTTGTAATGCAAAGGGTATTATTTAGGCATAAAACAAGAATTTTAAAGCCATAAGAGGGTTCTGATAGATGAAAGAAGTGAAATTAAAACCAAATAAAGGGGAGATATAAGGTTTTAAGGGGGGTTTTGATGATTTAGAAGCCAAATGAAGGTATTTTGAGGGATTTTATGGAAGGGAAAAAATGGGTGAAAATGGAATTATTTATAACTGAAAGTGTTGGGCTTCCCATGTTTTGGCCAGATTGGCAAGACCAAAAGATGAGACAACATCAGAACCACTTTCAGACCTTAGTATCTAGCCCTCCTGTGTCCAGAGAGGGATCTCTCTACTTTGAGAAAAGGTTTATATCTATGAGGCTCGAATGTTATGGTTTTAGGCTAGTTATAGGCACAGACTTGTTTGTTTGATTTGTTTGTTTTGGTTGCTGGCTATCAGGAAATAAGAGTTCAATGTAAGACCAGGATGAGAAAAGAGGGATAAGGAAGAGGTGAAATATTCCAGGAAATATTCAAAAACATTGGGAAATGGAGTCAGGAAATGATTTTCTTGCTACTCAATAGGCAGGCTTTCAATTGGGCTAGTCATCTGAAACTTAGGATCTTCAAGATGATTATGTGATATGGAAAAGTAAGAGGGAGGAGATAACACAAATTTCAGAGCACAAAGTTATGGATCAGCAGGTCGTACAAGGATCCTAGTGGACAGGGCTAACACTAATCCCCAGTGTTCCCAAATCTTCCAACTAAATCTATAACAAGAAGCATATAAGAAGTAAATTCATTTAATTCATACATCATACAGCAGGCAACAACATCCACTACACTGGTTAAACCAACCGAAATCACTTCTCAGATAATACATTCAAAAGAGAAACATAAATGGCAAGGAGAGCAGGAACATAGGGTACCTAACAAGGGTAAATCCTGTGTCAAAATTCTGATGCAAGCTAGTAGAAACGAAATTAAATGAATTTAAACACGGAGATAGGAAAACATCATCGCTGCTTCAGATCAGGATCCAAAGAAATGTTCTTGTCATATTAAGTAACAATACCAATCAAGTACAGTATTGCCAATAGCTGAATACTCAGCCTGAAAACATATCCTTCAACCTATCTTACAATATTTACACAGAGATTGAGTCTCAAAAGCAACTGCTTGCAGTTCTCTGATAACTGATCAACAACCTTTACAATATTTCTCATGTATTTTATAACAACAGATGAACTGAGGAGGTAGGTGAGAACTAAATGAAACATTAAACACAGAAAAGGGAGAGAGAGCTGAAACCCACTCTATTTTAACTCTCTGCATTTATCTCTGGTACGGCTTAGGTATTTTGACTGCAGTACTGTGTGGTACATTTGGTAAAATAACAAAAGAAAAATAAGAAACAGTGAGGTCTGCCCTACTTTTGCAACAAATGCTTCTTATCATGTAGGACTGCTGTTTGGGTAGGAAACTTCAGGAACACGATGTATAATAACAACTGCATGGGCACTTTGTCCTCTGATGAAGAAAAACATCCTTCTGCTGTAGAAAACCCTGGTGGTACAGTTTCTCGTGCATTAAAATTCTGATTGATCTTCGGGGTTTTCAATCTGGTACCTTGCCTCTGAAAAACTGTATTAATCCTTTAAATCTCTAGTTTAATGCTTTAAATATTCGATTTCCTTGCTGATTTCTCTTTGCCGCTCCCACAGTTACCTTCTGGCCGTGAACTCTGTGCTTTAAATGGCTATGGAGGAGAGTGACAGAAATTTGACCCTGTCCTTTGATTACAATCACGTCAAACACTTCCCTGGGCCATTTCTTCAATAAATGTATCGATGTACATGACCTGTTCCGCAATTTCTACCACTGTGACAGAGATAACAAGCCATGGTGGTTTTCCCCGCTTGAAACCGTACAAAATAACAAACTTGCCAAGAAATCCATGGACGGGAATGATGGAGGCAGTGTGGATGGAGGAAATGGCCATGAAAATTTTGAAATGGAGGAAAAATCACAGAGAAATGGTGAAAAATGCTCTGGTGGAGGTTGGCGGTCTGCGGAGTGAAATACGAATGAAACCTTAAAAAAAAACACGAAAATTTCACAAATATATGCGATGCATGGGATGACGTATGACGAGTGCACGTGGGGGTGACGTGGCAGGGCGGGAAATGCATGGACAGACGTCAGAGCAGACAGTTTAACGTAAAAATAATGAAATTTGGCCTTGGAGTGAATATATATCACGGGGTGTACGAATGTACGGAGGAGACACGTGGACGAATGATGGAATAGTCAACAGCGGGGGCAATTGAATGTGGACCGTCCGATCGTGACGGAGATCAATGACGGTGGATGCATCGGAGGGTGACGGATGGCGGGCCATACCCTGGGTTATCGCGTGTGCATCTAGGTTAACCACCACGCATCTTCAGCAAGCGATAGCCGTCGGATGGCCCGCCCTAGATCGGACGATCCACGGCAATATCGCTGGGCATCCGTGTCCAAAAAATAATGCGTGATGGATGACGTTAACGTGCGGGGACGACGGTTTTGAAATCGTACAGGAGGACGCGTGTTGATTACTATATGGAATTGCTGGCCGACGAGGGAAAACCACCTACCGCCCAAAGGCGGTGCGATAGAAACCACAGGGTTTTTGAACAGTACATGGGGACCACCAGGGCGGGTAGGCTCTGAACTATCTGATTTGTGTGTAAGTGAACGGCGATGGCACGATCGGGAGTTATAACGGGGAGGACCACAGGTGCTGCAGATTTAATGATAGCTGTCTGATCTACCAAGATCGACAGTTGAGGTTGTGCCTGATATCCATTGGAGAAAAGCGCCTTTTGCTCGGGCGGGTGGTTCCAGCGCGGGATCACGTGGAAGAAGAGGTGCGGGGGCTAGCAGAAGAGGGGCTAGGCCTATTATAATGTTTCAAGTGGGTTTTTAAACATTTTTATTGCATTTTGAGGCCTATAAAGGGTAACGATAGGAAGGAAAGGGGTATAAAAGTTTAAACAAAGGGCGAAAATGGGATTTAAAGGGGATCTTGGGAGGTTTAGAGGGTTAATAGGGGAAAAGAGGGGAGCAAAGGAAACTTGACAAAGGGGGCCAAAGGGGCAAAAATGAAGGCTCTTAGGAACATAGGTTGTCACAATCAGAGAGGCTTCTTGTATGGAAATCAGCAGAGGGGATTACATCACAGGGAAAAGGCACAGAAGACTTCAAGGATGATGTGTCTCTAGGGGAGATGCATTCATTGAAGTCTCAAAAACATTTTAGCCCCCTACTTTGCTTGTCAAAAATTTATAGGGGGGCTAACAGTGGCTCCACATGGGGATGGCTTCTTCTTGAAGGAGTCAAGAATTCAGAGAATATATCTTTGGAGTAGGCCAGTGGCCTGGCTGCTTGGCACATCCCTTTTTTCTTTGACAAGCTGCCACAATATGAAAACATTACATCAGCAGAAACTTACTCCAACAAACTACCTACCCATACCACAATCCTAGCATTTTTTCTTCTTCTAGGGTGCATTTGAGCTAGCAGACCCTTTACATCTTTTTATTTTTGAAAACAGAAAATAAACCTATTCTAAATCTACCCTTATTGCTCCATGAGACCAGATTAGACTGTTGGTCTCATATGTTTCTCTACCTAATCTAATATCTGCTGGGATTAAATTGTCCAACAGACTTCTTCTCTACATTCTACAACAAAAATTGAAAAACAGTCAAGCGAGGATTAGACTGTCTGACTTGCTGTGGGTCTAAGGCATAAAGACAGTTGCACATGGACAAAATTTGCAGAAAACTAAAAAAAAAACTGTGAAGGCTTGAGATCTGAAACTTGAA
Organism: Pinus albicaulis; assembly: GCA_034641835.2. NCBI lineage: Eukaryota > Viridiplantae > Streptophyta > Pinopsida > Pinales > Pinaceae > Pinus > Pinus albicaulis. Next base: position 224,929,756 of record CM076575.1, read on the forward strand.
ACATCCTTCTTTCCCTTTGTGACTCAAGATTTGAGCATGTTAGAGTCACTTCTTTTTTCATCTCAGTTCTGGTTTTGGGCATGTTAGAGCTGATTCTTCTTTCTTCTTTGCTGGCCCAGATTTTGAGCATGTTAAGACCAGCTGCTTTACTTGCTTTGGCTCAGGTTTTGAGTTTATTAGAGCCACTCTTTTGCATATCAGAGGTCCATGTTTTAAGCATGTCTTAACCTCTCTTTTTCCTCTATTTTTTTTGAAACATTTTTCTTTTTTCTTGAAAATAAAAAACTGCAATGGTATGTACAATGGAAAAGAAACTAGAAATTTTGAATTAGCAGAAGTAGTGTTTGAGCATCCTGCCATTGACAAGACCCCCGAATAGCTCTGTACCATCTAGTTCTTGTAAGAAGAAAGCATTTGGACCCATAGTTGCCTGGATGAGGTATGGACCTTGCCACAAACTGTCAATTTTTTTGTGCTTTCCTTTATCCTCTCTTCTCGAATCCCACTTCAAAACCTTATCTCTGACTTTGAAATCAGCAGCTTTGGTTCTTTTGTCAAATAATTTATTTATGTTCTCCTAAAATTTCACTGCTCTATTGTAGACCTCTTCCCTTGTTTGTTGAAGGTGGATTGTTTGGTTTATTCTCCTCACCATGATGTCTTCTTCTGTTTGTATCTCTTGGACCAACTTGATCACTGGTATCCCAAGGCTAGTAGGGAATACTACTTCTGTTCCATAGACAAGCTGAAATGGTGACATGCCAATGGACTTCTTTGTTGTAAGCCTGTCAGCCCACAAAGCATGTACTAGCTTGTTATGCCATGATTTTTTGTTCTCTTCCAATAGCTTCTTGATGATGATCACTAGGCTCTTGTTTGATGATTCAGATAATCCATTACCTTGAGGGTAATAGGTAGTTGAATGACCAAGTGTTATTTGGTACCTGTGACAAAAATCAACCATCTTTTTGGATCCGAAAGCAATAGCATTTTCAGTGATTATTTTCCTTGGGCAGCCAAACCGAGAGAGAATGTGACTTTCTAGGAAACTAATGATGAATGAATCTGTGGCATTCCTAGTGGGCATGGCCTCTATCCACTTAGTGAAATAATATGTGGTTATTAGGATCCATTTGTGCTGAGCAGAAGAAGCAGGGTGAATTTCCCCTATTCTAGGCCCCATTGCAAAAAGGGACCTTCAACAGTGATGGGTTGTAGGGGTAAAGGGAGGAGTTTTCTCTTGCCCTCAAATATCTGACATTTGTGGCAAGAAATTATCATTTTATGAATATCATTGAAGAGTGTGGGCCAATAATAGCCAGCTCTGAGTATTTTGTTTGCAGTGGCTTTCCAACTCAGGTGGCCCCCACATTCTCCAGCATGGAATTCTTGTTTAACCCTCTCTGCCTCATTTTCAGGCAAACATTTTAGCAATAGGCCATTTGGATTCTTCCAGTATAAGTTTTCATCTAAGATGCAGTAATTTCTGGCCTTTAGCTTTAAGAATCTAGCCTTGGTCTTTGATAGTTCGGGAGGGGCATTGAGATGTGTAAACACATACAGAATGTCGGAATACCAAGGAGAGCTCTGAAATTTTTCCTCAACAGTGAGATCAGGAAATTCTTATTGCTCCTCCAAGGTACTTATCATGTTAATGTCTAGGGCTTGTAGGTTTGATTCAGCCATTAACTTAGCTAAGCCCTGACCTTTAATCAGTTTGGTGGGTTTTATCTCAAGGTCATATTCTAGGATCACTGCTATCCATTTGCCCCTTTTCCCATCTGGGTCTTGGGATAGAATATCTTTGACTATGATGTTGGGCACATAAGCTATGGTATGATAATGCAATATTTACACCCTGAAGTCTTTCAAGGCCTTAATTAGAGCATAGGCATGTTTCTCCATTATGTTGTATTTCAAGGGTGCATCTCTGAGTGCTTTGCTAAAGAAGGAAATTGGCTATTCCATTCCCTCTGTGTTTTTCTGCTGCAAGACTGCAGCCACTGTATGCTCTGAGGCGAATGAAAATATCAGGAAATATTTGGAGAAATCTGGGCTGATTAGGACAGGAGCTTCGGTTAGTGAAAGTTTCACTGATTCAAAAGATTGTTTAGCTCCCATAGTCCATTTAACTCCTGCACCTTTCTTCAGCATGTTAGTCATGTTCCTAAGGTGTTTAGCTAGATTTGGAATAAATCTCCTAAGGAAGTTAATCTTCCCAATGAAAGACTATAATTCCTTGATGTTTCTGGGGTGTGTGATCTGTAGTATTCCCTCAACTCGCTGTGGGTTTATCCTGATTCCCTTCTCAGATATAATGTGGCCAAGGAGTTTACCCTCCTGTAGCCCAAAGACATTCTTTTTAGGGTTCAGGGAAAAACCAAACCTTCTACATTTTTCAAATACTTTTCTCAGATGTTTCAGGTGTTCTTCTTCAGTCTTAGAAAATACTGTTGTGTCATCCAAGTAGATAACAATGAAGTGCCCTATATCATCTGAAAATGATATGTCCATCGCTCTTTGGAAGGTGGCTCCAGCATTCATCAATCTGAAAGGCATCTTCACATACATGAAGGTACCCCATGGAGTGGTAAAGGCCGTTTTGAGTTGGTCTTCTGGGATCACCAGGACTTGGTTGTAACCTGAAAAGCCATCCAGCAGGGAGATTCTTTTAGAGCCCACTACCTTCTGAAGGATATGTTCCATTTTGGGCAAAGGGTAATTGTCCTTGAGTGAGGCTCTATTAAGATTCCTGAAGTCTATGCACAATCTGATTTCTCTTTTTTTCTTCCTCGCAGCCACTAAGTTTGATACCCAATCAGACAACCTCACAGGCACAATTACACCTGCTTCATACATCTTCTTGATCTCTTTCTCTACTGCAAGAAATTGTTTAGGATTGACTCTGCGAAGTTTTTTCCTATAGGGCTTCTGATTTTCTTTCAAGGGTATTTTGTGATAGATAATATTTGTGTCATAGGCGTATAAGTCTTCATAGCTCTGTTGGGGTTCTCGTGTTTTGGCCAGATTTGCAAGACCAAAAGACGTGAAAACATTAGAAGCACTTTCAGACCTTAGGATCTAGCCCTCCTAGGCCCAGAGAGGGATCTCTCTATATGAGTCAAAGTGTATGTCTTTGAATCTCTAAGTTTTATGGTTTTAGGCTAGTTATATGCACAGGGTTTGTTTATTTGATTGTAAGTTTTGGTTGTTGGGAATCAGGAAGAAGGGTTCAGCATGAGACAAGGTTGGGCAAAGGGGAATTAGTCAAAGGAGAAACAATCTAGCGAATACCAAATCCATTGGGTAATGGAGTCAAGAAAGATTTTACTTGCTAATGAACATGCAAGCTTTCAGTTGGGCTAGTCATCTAAAGCCTTGGATCCTAAAGTGAGAGGGTGGTATGGGACATTAAGGGCTGAAGGTGAGAGAAGGGGAACCATCCAATTCTGTCTATAGATCAGGTCAGAGGTCATTTAACTCCAGACCAGCTTGGACACAATCAGAGGCAGCACAAGGGAACTTGGATAGGCTTAATCGGAATGGAAAGATCCTAGTGAGGTAGAGGTAGAGTTCTAAACCTCCCAGTGTTCTTAACACATTTAATTAAATCCTAACAAGTACTTCTAAGAAAAGATTTCATCAATCCATACATCAACTAGCAGGCAATATCATCCACTACGCTGGTTAAATTAACTGAAATCAACTCTTAGATAAACACTTTAAGCAGAAAACGCAAATGGCTGGGAGAGCAGCAACATAAGGCACCTAACAAGGGTGAATCTTATGCCAAATTTCTGATGCGAGCTAGAAGAAATGAAATGTAATGGAAATAAACACAGAGATAGAAAAACATCACCGCAGCTTTAGATCAGGATCCAATGAAATGTGCTTATCATACTAAACATCAACACCAATCAGGTACAACATAGCCAATAGCTTGGTCATTCAGTCTGAATACATCTTCCTCAGCCTATCTTACAACTATACACAGAGAACCTATCTCAAGAGAAACTACTTGCACTTCTCTGATATCTCATCAACAACCTTTACAACAATTTTCTCATAGTTTTTATAACTGAAAAAGAGCAGAGGAAGTAGGTAGAACACTAAATATAACATTAAACTCAGAAAATAAGGAGAGGGTTGAAACCCATTCTGTTTTAAACTCTGAGCATTAATTTTTGGCACTCTTTGGAGAAAAGAATGGTCTTCGTCAGGCTTGATTAATTCTAGTTATGTCTCTGATGCATTCTATTTTGCTGTACTTTGTAGTACCTTTGGTGAATAAACAAAATGGAAATAAAAAATGGAATGATCTGCCATACTTGAGCAACAAATGCTCTGATATCCTTGGACTACGTTCTGAGTGGAGATCTCCTCTGGAGCACGGTATGGAATAAAACTGTATGGGCAACCCGTCCTTTCTGGGAGGAAAACATTCTGCTGATGTAGAGAAACCTGTCATATATTAATTTCCATGCCTCTATCAGTAAAAACCTTGCTGTTGTATCCATACTGCGTATTTTTGGAGGCGTGTCCGCCTTCTGTACCCTACGGAACACGCAACTGGACTGAGGAGAACAATGCAATGGAAGGGTGGATGAAATGGTAGCGCGACGGTGGAATGGTGGTTTTTCACTAAAAATTGGTGAAAAAATGCAATGAAATGGAGGAAAATATGAATAATAGGGTTTGGTGGTGGAATGCAGTGCCGACCGTTAGATCATGGTCAGGGGACAAAGATCAACTGTAGAGATCGAGCGGCGGAGTGATATATGAAATTGGGCGGAACAACAGTGAAATATAAGACTTTAGTGTAAAGTCTTGAACCTTGGATTTCGAAAAAAATACAAAGGAAAGTGAAGGAAACGTAACGCAATGCGTGGACGTAGACGTACGAGGTGGGACCCAGCTGGAGGCGGAGGGCGATTCGCTTTGAACCGTTAGATCTTAAACCCAACGGTCGGTCAAGATTTAGTCGGAGAATCGCAATCGTGATGGATGAGAGGGACACACACTTATAACTTCCGATTGCGATCAAGGAAGGAGAATCGATTGGGAAGTGCGATGAGGGTTCGATTCGCACGGGAATCGACGGTGGCGATGTGGATCGGTGGATTGCAATCAGCGAGGACATGAAGGAACGACACTAACAAACTTATGATTGCGATGAGCAAGGACAAGAGATAGCCATTGGATTAGACAAGGGGATCAATGGCTAGGATGATATCGGTAGATGGTGTGATCGGGGATCGGAAGACAGGACTTGCGATTGATCGCATCGCAAACACTTGCGACGAACCGATCGGGGAACCAAACTTGAGTGCTGCGATTGCAAAGATTGTGATATTGCGTGGGCAATCTGATCTATATGGTAGATCAACAGTGGATACTATTGGGGTTCCTATGTTTTGGCAAATTTGGAAATACCAAAAGATAAGACAACATCAAACCACTTTGGGGCCCTAGGATCTAGCCCTCCCGGACCCGGAGGGGGATCTCTCCATAAAACAAAGAATGATATATATCTTTGAAGCTCAAAATGAGATGTTAGGCTAGTTATGAAGCACAAAGGGGGGTTTTAAATAATTTGGTTGGTTGGTTGTTGGGTTGGTCATGAGATCATGGACTGAGAAAGTGATGGGAGGAAAGGAACAAAACAGCAGGATGCTTCAGCAAAGAGGAAAGGTCAAGAAAGTGCCATCCATTGGGCTATGGAGTCATGAAAGGAGAATTACTTTCAACAGCTAGCCAAGGCTTTTAGAGGGCAAGTCATCTACACTAAAGGATATTTTTAGATAGATGATGGAATGGAACATTAAGGAAATAAATTGAGATAAGGAAAGCAACGTACTTTCTGTCTATAGATCAGGTCAGAGGTCATTTAACTCTAGACCTGCTTGGACATACTCAAAGGAAGCTCTCAATGGAGGGACGAAGTGGCAACTTATAGATCGGACCAGAGGTCATTTAACTCCAGGTCAGATTTAGCATGCTCCAAGTAAAAATAGAAATGAGTTCAACAGAAGGGATCTCAGAAAGGCCAGTTGGTCGCACAAGGATCCTAGTGGAAAAGGCTAACTCTAATCCCCAGTGTTCCCAAATCTTCCAGCTTAAACCCAACAAGAACATCTAAAAACTGATCCATCCAATTCATACATCAGAGAGCAGGAAATAACATCCACTACACTGGTTAAACTGACTAAAATCAACCCTCAGATAACACGTTTAGCAGAAAACATTGAAGGCAAGGAGAGCAGGGACATAGGGTACCTAACAAGGGTAAATCCTATGCCAAAATTCTGGTGCAAGCCAGTAGAATAATGAACAGCATGAAGTGTAATAAACAAAGTAAGAAATACATCACCAATAGTAAGAGACTAGGATCCTGTGAAATGTGCTTTGATTAATAATGCAAAACCACTCATGTACATTGAGCTCAATGGCCAATATAGTCCAGACTTCTCCTCCCAGCCTAATACAAAACAACTACTCTGCTACTCCCTCCCAAGACTATTCCAATAGTCAAGAATGAATCCCTCTAACTACAATGACAGCAACCGAACAATAACGACCCAACAACAACCTCACAACAACCTTTTCCTTCTATTCTCAAGGATCTTTTATAGGAGAAATTGAATAATAGCAGTAGATGAACAATTTAATGAGCCTCATTATGACAATAATGTGGAAGTGTTCACGCCCATACCACTTAATGGCAATCAGTATTCGCTGTGTGTACTCTGAGACTGTTTTGGAAGCCTCTGTCAGGTCAAGATTGACTTCAGATATGTTCTTTAAGTCCTTACGGCATCTGGAGCTCTGTGCTACCTTCTAGAAATGAAAAACTATATGAGGAGGTCCATAGGTCTCTCCATACTCCATTACTACTGTCCAGACAGTCTTAAAGAAGCTTTGTCCGCAACCTTCGTTTAATGGCTCGAGGAAGCATGGAGAGCACTATAGGAATGGCTTATTTCTGAGAGAAGAGCGCTCTGTAGAGTATTAAACACAGATAAGACAGTTGCATGTGCATTGGTCTTCAAACTACGCCTTTCCTTTGAATTTCGGGGTTTAAACATTAATAATGTCAACAATAGCATTAACCCCCACTGAATCCTTTCTGCTAATTCACTAGCAAATGCTGAATAGACCTCTCTGTGCTATCTGCACAATGAAATAACTCTGTTACAAACCCAGGAAATGGTGGCGGAAGAATGCTATGGAGGCCCGGAGGAACAGTGGTGGAACAGTGGAATAGTGAAAAATCGGCGGAAGGGGTGATAACCAGTGTAAGACCCAAAGCTTAAGTCTAGGCGAATTACAAAGGAAATCACCGAAAACAATGAAGCGTAGCCACGGATGAGGGACCCGGTCATGGTGGAGGGCGACTTATAAAACCTTAATGTAAAACACAAAGGTTTGAATAACGGAGGAAAAACAAAGGGAGACGAATGAAATGTAATGAAATGGACGGGAAAGATTGTACGAGCTGGGACCAGGAACGAATCGCAATCGCAAATCGGGAGAGGGAAGCGAATCGCAATCGCAATCGCAATCGGAGATAGGAGTAAAGCAGAATGGCACAACACAAAACTTCCGATGTGATTGGTGAAAACCTTTTTAAAACATAAATATAACAAATTTCCTGTTTTACAAAGGGAAAACCCTTATATTATATGAACGGCGGAGGTATGGTACGGTGGGGCCCAGCAGGGCTAATCGCAATCGCAAATCGGAGTGGGTGGTAATCGTAATGTGATCGGGAGGAAGTGCGATGCGATCAATCAGTGGGGAGGTGAGATCGGGCAATCGGAGGAATGGCACGATCGGGGATCGGAGGAATGGTCACAATAAACGCAATCGTAATGTATTGCGATGCAATTAATCGCGTTGCAAACACTTGCGATGCGATTAATCGCATCGCAAACACTTGCGATTGCATGATCGGAACACATATGAAAGAACATGTGATTGGAACATATGTGCGATTGTGATTACAAAGGGTTTCAAACTTTATATTATAAAGTTTGTATTATATGCATGGTCAGGAAATGGCTCATACGGCGGGGCTTATAATAAACGGTAACATTTGTTTATTATAAGGTCCTAAGGGGTATGGTTGGGGAAGTGGTTAGCATATGATACGCATTGTATTAGAAAGGATTTACAATTCGATTATAATCGAAACAAAGGGGAAAAGGGGTTAGGCCTTGTAATAAGGTTGGAAAGTGGGTTTTTGGCCTATTCAATGTGGTTTAAAGGTTAGAAAGGGGAACGATAGAGGAATAAGGGGGAAAATGGTCAACAAAGGCTAGGGGGAGAATTTAAAGGGGATTTTGGGGGAATTTGAAAGGTAAGAAGGGAAATAGAAGGGGAGACCAAATAGAAGCTAAGTGGGGGTGCAATAAGAGGGAGAAGGGCCTTTTGGGCATTCTTCTTCATAACAGAGAGGCTTTATGATGGAAATCAGCACAGGGGATTTCACCAAAGGACAAAAGGCACAAGGAGGCTTCAAGGATGATGTGTTTTCAGGGGAAATGCATTCCTTGAAGGCTCAAAAACAATTTAGCCCCCCATTTTCTTGTCAAAAAATTGAAGAAAAAAACACTCCACACCCGAATGAAGACCCCATATTACAGCTTAACAATGAAACCAACATTAGGGAGGAAAATGATGATAAACCTAAAAAATATTCCTTATGGAGAATGAATTTTGATGGATCTTGCACTAGAAAAACTGCAGGAGCGGGAGTGTGGTTACATAACACATAGAGTGATTATGCAGAGAGTCATGCCTTCAATCTGAGCTTCAAATGTACAAACAATATCGCAGAGTATGAGGCTCTCATCCTAAGCTTGAATCTGTTGAAAAAAATAGGAGCCCGAAGGATAACTGTACATGGAGACTTTGAGTTAATCATAAAACAAGTAAACGGAGAATACACAGTGAAGCACCCTAGATTGAGAGCGTATAGGAATGATGCTCTAGATTTACTGAAAGCTTTTGTAGAATATTAACTCATGTTTGTTCCTAGGAATAAGAACGTAATTGCAAATGGATTAGCCTACATAGCTAGTTCATATCATAAAAATCCCAATGACAAAAAAATCATCATTCAGACCAAATACAAACCTGCAGTGCTTGATAATGAGAAATATTGGTAGGTCTTTGAGGGCGATAAGTAGACTGAAGATTTGCTGCTTGGCAGAAACGAGTTTGAATTCTCTGATTCAGATTCTAAATCCGATGATAGCTGCCTGAGTGAAGAGCCCCCCGACGAAGAAAAGTCACCCCATAGCATAGAAATAAACATGTGAATTGAAGGAATTGGAAATCAAACTAAAGAATACAAAAGCACAGATAAAGAGGAAATAGAGGTGCTACAGGAAAAGGAGAAGAATATACCCTAAGGTCTGGCACCTTTAGAGGACCTGTTTGATTTCGACAACGTAGCGAAAAAACCCACTATAGAACACTCTCACTCTAATGTCGAGGAATGCAACATAGGAACTGAAGATAAGCCTAAGATGATAAAATTGGCTATGTCCTTGCCCGCAGACATGAAAAAGAAATACATTGACTTATTCAAAGAATTCATTGATGTGTTTGCCTGGAGCTACAAGGACCTAAAGGCCTATGATACAAACATTATATAGCACAAAATCCCTTTAAAAGAAAACCAAAAACCCTTCAGATAGAAACTTTGTAGAATTAACCCAAAACAACTGCCTGCAGTGGAAAAGGAAATAAAAAATATGTACAAGGTAGGAATCATAGTTCCTGTGAGGTTTTTTGACTGGGTTTCAAACCTTATAGCTATGAGAAAGAAAATAGGTGAGATCAGACTGTGCATAGATTTCAGGAACCTTAACAGAGCCTCGCTTAAAGACAATTACCCTTTACCGAAGATGGAACACATATTATAGAGGGTAGTGGGCTAAAAAAGGATCTCCCTGTTAGATGGTTTTTCTGGCTATAACCAAGTTTTAGCACTCCCAGAAGACCAACTCAAGACATCTTTTACCACTCCATGGGGCACTTTTATGTATGTAAAAATGTGTTTCGGACTGATGAACGTTGGTGGGAACTTCCAACGAGAGATGGACATAGCCTTTTCGGAAGAAATAGGGCACTTCATTGTCATCTATCTAGATGACATAACAGTCTATTCCAAGACTGATGAGGAGCACCTAAAACATCTAAGAATAGTTTTTGAAAAATGTAAAAGGCTTAATCTGTCATTAAATCCCAAAAAGACTATATTCAGGCTTCAAGAGGGCAAGCTTCTTGGCCACATTATCTCAGAGAATGGAATTAAGATAGACCCGTAGAGAGTTGAGGGAATACTACAGATTACACACCCGAGAAACATAAAAGAGTTACAGTCCTTTATTGGGAAGATTAAATTCCTAAGGAGGTTTATTCCCAACTTAGCTGAACACCTCAGGAATATGACTAACATGATGAAAAAAGGTGTAGGAGTTAAGTGGAATGTGGAGGCCAAGAAATCATTTGAATTAGTTAAACTTGCACTCACTCGGGCTCCTGTCCTAATCAACCCAGATTTCTCAAAATATTTCTTGATATTTTCCTTTGCCTCCAAGCATATAGTGGCTACAGTTCTACTGCAGAAAAATCCAGAGGGAATAGAACAGCCCATTACTTTCTTCAGCAAGGCTTTGAGGGATGCACCCTTAAAATATAACAGTGTAAAAACAGGCCTATGCCTTGGTAAAGGCCTTGAAAGACTTTAGGGTGTATATATTGCATTCTCACATCATAGCCTACGTGCCAAACATAGTGTTGAAAGATATTTTGTCCCAAGTTGCGGATGGAAAGAGGGGAAAATGGATCACTGTAATATTGGAATATGACCTGGAAATAAAACCCACAAAAATGATCAAAGGTCAGGGCTCAGCTCAACTAATGGATGAATCCAATTTGCAAGCCCTTGACATAAACATGGTAGATGCCTTGGATGAGTAGGAAGGATTGCCTGATCCTACTATTGAGGAATAATTTCAAAACTCTCCTTGGTATTCTAATATCTTGTATGTGCTCACAAACCTCAATTCCCCTCCTGAATTATCAAAGACCAAGGCCAAATTCCTAAAGCTAAAAGCCAGAAACTATTGCATACTGAATGAATGTTTATACTGGAAAAATGAAAATGGTCTATTGCTAAAATGTCTTCCTGAAACTGAAGCGGAGAGGATTAAACAAAAGTTCCATGTAGGAGAGTGTGGAGGCCACTTAAATTGGAAAGCCATTGCTAACAAGATACTAAGAGCTGGCTATTACTGGCCTACACTTTTCAATGACATCCATAAAATGATAATTTCCTACCATAAGTGCCATATTTTCGAGGGCAAAAGAAAGCTCCTCCCTTTACCATTACAACCCATTACTGTCGAGGCTCCCTTTATGCAATGGGGCCTAGATTTCATAGGAGAAATACACCCTGCTTCTTCTACACAATACAAGTGGATCCTTATAGCCACAGACTACTTCACAAAGTGGATAGAGGCCATACCTTCTAGGAATTTCACGTATTTTGTTATCATTAAATTCCTAGAAGACCACATCCTCTCTAGGTTTGGCTATCCAAGAAAAATAATCACTGATAATGCTGCTGCTTTTGGATCCAAGAAAATGATTGATTTTTGTCACAGGTACCAAATAGCACTCGATCATTCAACGGATTATTACCTACAAGGTAATGGGTTAGCAGAATCATCAAACAAGAGCTTGGTGACCATCATCAAAACAATGCTTGAAGAGAAAAAAAGGTCATGGCATAACAAGCTAGTGCATGCTTTGTGGGCTGACAGGCTTACAACAAAGAAGTCCATTGGCATGTCACCATATCAGTTTGTCTATGGAACAGAGGCAGTGTTTCCTACCAGCCTTGGGGTACCAGTGATTAAACTAGTCCAAGAGATTTAGACAGAAGAGGACAACATGGTAAGGAGGATAAACCAAACAATTCATCTCCAACAAACAAGAGAAGAGGTCTATAACAGAGCTCTGAAATTTCAGGAAAATGAAAAAAGTTGTTTGATAAGAGAACCAAAGCTTCTGACTTCAAAATTGAAGATAAAGTTCTGAAGTGGGACTCTAAGAGAGGATAAAGGAAAGCATGGCAATTTTGACAGTTTGTGGCAGAGTCCTTACATCATCCAAGCCACGGTTGGTCCAAATGCCTTTTTTCTGCAAGAGCTAGATGGTATAGAGCTATTTGGGGGTCCTGTCAATGGCAGGATGCTCAAACACTACTACTACTGATTTCCGATTTCCAGTTTTCATTTCCATTGTAAATACCATTGCTGTGTTTTTTTTTCAAGAAAAAGAGAAAATGTCTCAAAAAACAGAGAAATAGAGGTTCATACATGCCCAAAAATTGAAGCTCGAAAGTGCAAGGATTGGCTCTAATATGATCAAAACCTGAGCCAAAGGAAGTAAAGAAGCCGGTTATAATACTCTCAAAATCTAAGCCAGCAAAGAAGAAAAAATATTAGCTCTGACAAGCCCAAAACCAGAGCTGAAATGAAAAAGAAAAGTGACTCTAACAAGCCCAAAACTTGAGTCACGAAGAAAAGAAGGGTGCTCCAAAAGTTTCAATATTTCAAGCCTTCAGAATTTTGTTTCCAATTTTCTGCAATTTCAGTCCATGTGCAACTGTCTTTATGCCTTGGATCCACAACAAACTAGACTGTCTAATCCTAGTTTGACTGTTTTTAAATTTCTGTTGTAGAACATAGAGAATAAATCTGCTAGACAGTTTAATCCTAGAAGATATTATATTAGGTAGAGAAACTATGAGGCCAACAGTTTAATCTGGTCTCATGGAGGAATAAGGGTAGAATTAGACTATTTTGTTTTTTGCTTTCAATAAAAAATGATGAAAAAGGTCTGCCAATTCAAAGGCGCCTTGAAGAAAAAAATGTTAGGATTGTAGGATGCGTACGTAGATTGTTTGGGGAATGTTTCTGCTGATTAATTACATCATGTTTGTATAGCTGAATCAAAGAATAAAGATGGTTCAAAGATCATGCATATGGCTTACTCCAAAGATTTATTTTCTGAATTCTTGACTCCTTCAAGAAGAAGCCATCCCCATGTGGAGCCACTGTTAGCCACCTATGAATTTTCTGCCAGGAAAACAGGTGGCTAAATTGTTTTGAGCCTTCAAGAGATAAATTTCCCATGAAAATATCTCATCCTTGAAGCCTCTGTGTGTCCTTTTCCTTTGAAAAGATATTCACTGCTACTTCCATCCAAAAAGCCTCACTGTCTGTGAAATTTTTTTTCTTAGAAAGGCCTCCATTTTCCCCCCTGTATCTCTACAAAATTTCCCATTTTAACCCTTTTTACCCCTTTCAAAGTTTCCCTCTAACCCCAAAAATCCCTCTTAAGTCCTCCAAACCACATTTTTCATCCTTTTAAACCAAGTGAAATCCCTTCAACTAGTTTTAAAACCCCTTATTCCCCTATAGAAACCTCTGTTCAGCCTTGAAAACTCTGTTTTTTGGCTTAAAAACCCATATTTTAACATATTACAGGCTTAGCCCCTTTCGGCCAGCCCCTAACCACTACCCCTCCATGAGCCCGAGAGCTAAGACCAGGCGCTGGTCCATAAGGCGCCAATCACATCGGAGAATTGGAGCGGAACGTTTTTTCCTTTGTAAACAAAACTTCTGATGCGAGAATGTAATTTGTTCAACAGGTTTTGGAGTGATCTCAGCCATCGATATTAATAGATCTAACGGCTCGCTCCTATTACATTACGCCTCAACCACACTCTGTCGTAAACCTCCAATGACCTTCTCCATCGTAGATTCATATTTAGATCTAACGACCATCGCTGCACCGCCTCCATCGCCAATCGGAAGTTTTGTAATACGCCACCTTCCGATTCCCTGATTGGCCGATCCCCGATCAAATTTGAGCCATCCGCACATTCTAATCCTACAGCCCAGATTCCTCCTGCTCCACCCTGCTTCCCCAATTGGTCACCCTCTGACCCAATCACATCCATTGATATGCTGCTAGATCCGATGGTTTGGAGCCAATCACACCATCACCCATTGGACTTTTGGCCCTTCCGTCGCTCCTCTCTGATTAGATCGCAGCCATCCAATTCCCAAGATCCAACAGCTCAGATCGCTCCCGCCCACTAACCATATCCTCCACCTATGCTCTCTCTCTCCAGATATCGACCGTTCGTCGCATAAGATTGAACAGCCCACAATGAAACCACCATCCTCTTGACCCCACTTTAACCGACCGCGCATCTCCTCAGATCGCGCTCCTCCATCGCCATCGGATCTCACAGGCCCAGATCCAACATCCACACCAATATCGCACAATTTTTGTGTCTGGTGTTTAACAGTCATAATTTACACGATATGGGCGGTTTTCCAGAGCCACTTGTCAGCTGGGGACCCATATCGTGTTCCAAAAGAAAAAACCACCTTACCCACTTTTGGCCACGTGAAAACAGTGGTTTTGATCCTGAAAACCACTTCCCCACTTCTATGCTCGAAGGTTCATCAAGGGATCTCAACCGTTGATCTGTCTTGATCAATGGCCCTCATTTCATCTCACGTTCTCTTCATTATTTTTCATCGCGTTACCATGGCATCTCATCGGATCATCGCCACCATTGATCTCCTCTTGAGAGCTGATGGTCCATATCAAATCGCCCTCCGCCATGACTGGGTCCCACCACCTAAGGTCCATTTCATATGTTTTTTGTTGCATTTTCATACATTTCCTGTGCATTGCGTTGAAAGATCTGAACCTATGTTTTGCATTTAACATAATCTTCCCACCTAACATTAGAGCTTTAATGTTTTATGTTAAATTTTAGTGCATTTCACCTAACTTTCTAAAGTCATTTCATTACTCAATCTCTACCATCGATCATCACCTCCAGATATGATCAGACGGTCCACATGCATCACTCATCCAAACCTTCATCAACTGCATTTTTCACCATTGTTATGCATTTTTCCACCGTCTTCCATTTGCATCCACCCTTTTCACCATGCTACGTTGCCATTTTCCCAACATTCCACCACATCAATCTTCGCCATGCATGAATTTCTTAACAGATTTGTGTGTTTTTGTAGGGTGCAGGCGGTGAACACCGCCATTGCTCACAGTCACTATTATAAGTGGCACATAGCGCAAAGAAGGCTAATTTCAGAGCTTCATATTACAGAGAAGATCCTGGGAAGGTGTTAGAACGTAATTTCCATTAAAGTACGGACTTTAAATCTGTAAAACCTCCCCAGCACCATTAAATTTCCAAAATTTCACAGACAGAGACAGTAATGGAGCGGCAAAGAGTATAAGTGAAATATTAGAGAGTTAAGGCCTGTAATTGAAGATTTCCAGCCTTAATTCAATGTTTAAAGGAAAATGTACCAGACTGAAGACCTTGTGAATCACACAGAAGGCCTAAAGAGGCCTAACGCATAGAAAACAATATCATCAGTGTTTCACATCAGCAGAAGTTTCCTCCCGAGAAAGGACACAGTACCCATATTGTCTTCATTCTACATCATGTTCCTGAGAATATTTCTACCTGAAAGCAATCCTAATGCTACCAGAGCTTTTGTTACGCAGTATGGCAGACCCTGAAGTCATTTATCTGCCTTTTTTTTATTCACCAGAGTACTACAAGTACTGCAACGAAAGTACATCAAGAACATGGAGTAAATTTCAGCCTGTCGAAGACCACTCTTTCATCCAAAGAGTACCAAGAATAAATGCATAGATATTAAGACAGAATGGGCCTTGACCCTTTTTGTTTTAATTTTTCATTTAGTGTTTCAGCTACCTCCTCTTCCCCTCTTTCAACTATAAGAACTCAAGAAAAACACATGTAAAAGGTTGTTTGTTGTTGATCGGATATCTATGAACTGTAAGTTGTTTCTCTTGAGATATAGTTCTCTGTGTAAAGTTGTAAGATAGGCTAAGGAGATGTTTTCAGATTGAATATCAAGTTGTTTGACAATGTTGTACCTGACTAGTGTTGCTCTTTAATATGACAAGCACATTTCTTTGGATCCTGATTTAAAGCAGCGGTGATGTTTTCTTACTTTGTCTCTGTTTTCCTTTGTAGTTCATCACATTTAATTTCTCTGGTACGCATCAGAAATCTAGTTTAGGATATACCCTCGCATGGTACCCTAAGCTTCTACTCTCCCTACCTTCGATGTTCTCTACTGATTGTGTTATCTGAGTATTGATTCAAGTTAATTTAACCAGTGTAGTAGCTAATATTTACTGCTAGCTAATGTATGAATTAATGAATCCATTGTTAGATGTTCTTGTTGGGTTTTAATTGAAAGAGTTGGGATACTAGGAGTTTATAATGTTGATTCTGTCTCACTAGGGTCCTTTTTGATTAATTGAACCTTTCCAAGTTCCCTTAAGTTGGATGCCGAAGCATTGAAAGTTCAAAGTCTTTCTATGATCTCAGGTTTTCACCTTTGTTTCAAATCTTTAATGTTTCCTTGTCTGAAGAGTTAACCTTTTAGGAGTTGGATCACAGGTGTCTAATGGCATGCCGTGTCCCTGGATTTGTTTCCTGAATGGTCACCTTGGAGGTTTCCTTGTCATTCACCATCTCTCCCCATCATTTCATATCGCACTATCATCTTTAAGATTAAATGCTTTAGATGACTAGCCCAATTGAAAGCCTTGAATACTGAATAGCAAGTAAACCCTTTCTTGACTCCATTGCCCAATGGTCTTGAGTGTTCTCTGAATTATCTCTCCTTTGCCTAAAATACTCTTTTCTCGTCCTTGTCTCACGTTGAACCCTTCCTTCTTGATTCCCAACAACCAAACAAACAAAACAAACAAACCTTGTGCCTATAGCTAGCCTAAAACCTCAAAACCAAGCTTCAAATACATATACCTTTACCTACATAGAGAGATCCCTCTCTGGACCCAGGAGGGCTAGATCTTGAGGTCTAAAAGTGGTTCTGATGTTGTCTCATCTTTTGGTATTTCCAAACTTTCCAAAACATGGGAACTCCAACCAGACTGAGTTATTTTCTTCTCCTCTCCCTGTAGCATCCCTGTATGATGATCTCCTCCAAGGAAATTTATTCTATCTCATCAATAAAATTTCCACAATGCTCCTCCTCAGCATGTAAGTTAGCTATCAAGCTATCATCATGTGACAGTGAAATACTCAAGAGGATAACAAAGTGATGTCTAGAGGTCCCTTTGAAGAATGGGATCTGAAATAGTGTGGGAGCGATATTCCCCTCATGGATCCTCCATCTCCAAGCTATTAGCCATATAAATTGAGTCACCTTCCAACTAGGCAACTCCTGAAATTTTTCATCCACCTTTGGCTCCGGCAAAGAAGGTGAGATGAAAATATGCACATGGTAGACAATGTAGCCTACCCCACACTTTCCATCTCTCTACTTATGATAACTGTAGAGTGTCTGCTGATCCTGGCCTGCAATAAGGTTGTCCTCAAGTGGAAAAATGAGGACTAGATCTCCAAAGATCTCTCCTCCAACGCTGCAAATCATGTTAGCCCAAATATCCCCATATATGATGAGTTTTAAGTCATCATCATATGGCTCACCTCATAAAGAAACAAATGCGTAGTCAAGGTAACCATATCATGTCCCATGTTCCCCTTAGAACATGTAGTGCAAAAAGTGTGAGGAATCTCTCCCTCAAAGGACACATCCACACAATGTGTCTCTCTCCCAAACATGCTCCTCAAAAAGACAGCAACAATAGAACCATAGGGAGCAAAGATGAGAATCATGCTTTCAACCATATGCAACAAATGTGAAGGAAAATGGTCCCTCAAATGAAACCAACGCAGCTTGACCCTCAACTATAATAGAGACTGATAAAATGAGTGGCTTCTCAACCACATACCTACTGCTCCAATCTCCTCATAAGTATGGAGGAAGTGAATGATGCAAGATGTACAATGAGGATGTCCTCCATGGTGTATCTTTTCCCCAAGTCCTCCTAGGGAATGGCCACCAATCATGCTTATGGCCTCATCTAAACCATGTGGTATAGAAAAAAGAATGCTCCTCCTTGGAGCATCATCCTGCATTGGTATGGTTAAGGTACATATACATACATCATATAAATGCTCATGTAAACAACAATGAATACCCTTACCATACTCTTTGTTCATACAAATGGAGTGGCTCATAAATGAGTCTCCTCTCATCCTCAAAGTGGAAAGAGGTGGCTGTGCTAACTCTCTCAAAGAGTCATGTCTCTCCTCCATCTCCATCTGATCCATGCATCTACTCATATGCTGATGTATCTCCTCCTCAAATCCCATCCAAAAATACCCCTCCATGATGGTGTGGTATTCCCTCATAGAACAAATGGGGCTGAAAAAGAAATCCTCTCGAGCTACTTGTAGCAACTTCTCCTTGAGCTTGGAAGCTCTAGGAAAGAAGATCCTACCATGATAAAATATGACCCCATATCTAACTGAATACTCCTCCAAGTGCAACTAGTCATCCAAGTTCATGCAAGTAAAAAGATCTTGGGAATACTCCACCAACAACTGGGAGCTCCAATATCGATCTATCCTCCATAGTGACAACACTGATGATCTCTCATGAGGAACATATGTCATATGGCTGCCCTCTCCTTTGACATCTCCCATGTTAAATATGCAAGTCGGAAGGTTTCTATCCTTCCCCTACTACTTTTTCCACAGCGGAGAATCTGAAATGGAAGTGGGTGATGCTAATATTGAGAGAATGCTCTCTCTCTCCTTGAGTCTACCCCAAACTCCTAGTGTTGTATCAAGCTCTCTCCAGGTCTCCAACCTCCTAAAATCAATGATTGGTGCCCTAACATGTGAAGCATCCATCCTCCTCAGCTAATCCAGTGGTCTCCTTGGCAAAATGTCTCCATCCAATGAGACATCATCATCAAGAGATGACTGAATATATGAATGGAGAAGAATCTCCATGCATCCACTGTGCAATCCAATCACCTTCTTAGGTGCATCAACCTCCAAAAATGAATAGGGATGTATACTCCTCATCTCATGATGCTAGGTCTTCTCCCTACCTTCTCCTTGTGTCTCCATGGTTCCACACGTCTTCAACAATTGCACATGAAAAACATGAGTTGTGCCCTGATCTCTACACATGAGATCCTAGGGACTTCCTTGCAAATATGCAAGCATCCCTCTATTTGGAGCAAGATATCCTTCTTCCTCTGCATGAGGCACTAGATAATCTCTAGATCTAATAGTGATGTTGCCCTCAATCTCTGCAACATGAATTTCCAACCCTCCAACATCTGGATCCCCTTTTGAAAACGAGATCTCCATGCTCCTTTTCTCAAAGGTGAGAGATGAAAACCTTTCTTCCGGCAAAGTATGGTGCAAGTTCACAGCCTTTCCCATGGTTTTATGAAATTTTACTTCATTCTAATGCAAGGTTTTTGTTTGAATTTTATTTTTTTTCTCCATCATGTGTGTCTCATGAATCCTTCTATCAAATCTTTTCACTAATGCCTTAGTGAAACTAGCATAAGATGCAAAGTTTATATTTCTTAAAGAAAATGATTCAAAGATCCATGAGGCATAAGCCTTACCTCTCAAATGCAATGTCTCAACCTTGATGGCTTCATCCTTCAGCATTTGGTGCTACTGCAAGAAGGTGTCTAACTCCTCCACCCAAGCTTTGGCTAAACATTCAGGCGAACCTTCAAAGGTAGATAGATGAAATATATCCTGCTGCTCTCCTCCATTCACCTTCATCTTGCAAAAATATGAAAAATTGAGATGATCTTAGAATTCTTGAGTTTGAGACTCATACTCCTTCAAGAAATCACTAAGGGTTTCCATCCTAGCAACCTCTTCTTCTCTTTCCATCCCTCTTCTGGCAATCCTGGGCATGTGACTGCACTGTACAAGATGGGGTGTAGCTGCTTGCTCACACTCATTATATGCAAATATAGAGTTTGCTTTAGAATAAAAACCTATAGAAGATTCTCCATACTTCTTCATGATCTCCTTGAACTCTTCATGAATCATATGTAAAGATTTATGAAGAATCTTTGTGAGCTTCTCCCCTTTCTCTTCTCCAAAATATGGAGTCTTTTTCCTGCTTATTTCATTGTCTCCTTCGTGAGAATAGGAAGTGCAGGGTTATTCCTCTTCTTTCCTATTATCCTCCTTGGGGAGGTTCTTCATGGATCTGAAATATGATGAGATAGATCCCATCCTCTTCAATATTCTAATCTTCTTGGGCTTAGACTCACAGGCTGAGCCAAGAAAGTTGTTATGATACCACTGTAATATTCCAAATCTAGAATGGCTACCAATCCATTGCTGGAAAATGAATTTTCCATAAATGGAGGAAGTAGGATTTGATACCAAGACCTAGATCCCTTAGACCAATGTGTTTAAGACCAAAATCCAAGAGTTGGGACCAAATAAATCCTTCTATGGTGGTGAAACAGATCTACCACACTTAGATGTCCTTAGGAAATTCCCAATGAAGGGACTGCAACATATACAAGAAGAAGATATGGAAATACAACGCTATTCTATAGCTATGAACAAATGAATATATGTATATCCAAAAAATATCTGATGTAGAATCAAATTTATACAATGTGTGGAAACCAATCACTCCATCTAGGCAATGGAAACCTTAATGTGACACATACATGAAAATGCAAGGGCATTGCTACATATGAAAAGCCTTGGCTAAAATAACGTAGTTTATATGAGAAACTGCTACAAAATACATCATATGACAATGATAACTCAAATAAATGAGGGGGAGCAAGCTCTCAACCCCTGAAAACACTAATACAACAATAATACACAATCCTTGGGAGGATTGGCTACAATATACATCAAAATGGAAAATCTGCAGAAATGCCAGAGTTGTTGGGTAGCAGCTGCAACTCAATACTGGAAATACATGGAGATGGAGGAATAATATTTAAAATATAAAATAAACCTCCTCCAATGGATCTCTCAATGCAAGGCTGATCCTAGCATTGAATATATTACCCTCTGAGAAGCTGGTGCAACCTCTCACTGCAAGTATGCTCTGAAATAACGCAGTCTAGAGGATGGATTGTGCTGTCTATGATGGGAGATGTTGGCCTTGAATCAAAAATATTTTAGTCGGCTTTGAAATCCCTTCCACTGATCTCCCAGAGGAATAGGAACTCCCTCCTCTGAAATATGAGCCAAAGAGAAGTGTTGTGGAACCCTCCACTGCAATGCCCCAGCAACACGGAGTTATACTTGAGCAGAAATAACATAGTATCTGAAGAATGGCTTTGGACTTGAGCCAAGATGTGGAGAAGATGAAGTGAAATCCTCCCAGAGACCTCTCAAGAAGGAGAGGAAATCCTAAATAGGAATCCCTCGTGCTAAGCAGCATTGCAACTCAGTTGAACAACTGGAGACTACAAATTGTCTGAATAGACAAATATCAAACGATCCAAGATATCTCTCTATGGCTGCCTCCTCCTATTCTTATATAAGTGAATGCCTCTTTTCCATGGACCCCACACATTAGGGTTTCATCCACAAGGAATATTTCTCCCTCCAAAACTGCGTTGTCTTCTCATGCAAGCTACACCTCTTAGGAAGCAATGTTGACTTGGTCAAACTTGACCTTTTCCTCATGCAAATTGCCCCTTTTCACACTGGAAGGTGAAAAATAAGCTGCTCCAATGATCCTTTTCTCATTATGAAGGATCTTATTCCTACTTATGGGCCTTTTACCCATTTTATTCACCTCCTAGATTAAATAATTAAAAATTAATGTTCCAATTTTCTTCATGAAAATTTTGGAACATTACATGAATCTAGTCCCAACGCAGTAAGAGGAGGCCCCACATGGGAAGAAAAAATTCAAGATAATGTCTAGCTCCACAAGGCAAACATAAAATATTGCAACATAGATCTGCACAAGGTCTCAATCGTAGCAGCAGGGGAGGAACGCACAGTTGTGGCATCTCCAATACATGAGGTGGCTAGTACAAAACCTCTAAAACCACGAAACATTAATACGATAGTACCACCCAAGCGGGTTACGAGTAGTAACTGCTAGGATGAGGGGAAAATAGGCAATATGATGGAGTTAAACATGGAGTATTCAGATAAGTATTAAAAACCTTACTAGGCCACGAAGAACTTAGGCGGTCCGCATGTCACCCTCAACTCTGATGCGCGGCCGGAAGAACAAAAGTCTTATCATACACAGAGGGAAAGGGAGGATATCAGTAATACACTCATCACACTAGTCCCATAGGTAAGGCCCATGAATCTGAAGCTGCTGCATGAGATATTGGGACATATGGGCTAATATATAAAATCCATTCGGAGATACGCATTGATCACTCAACTTGTGCGAACACTACTTAAGCATGATATCTCATTCAGTTGGGATGGCATGCGCCAAAAGAGCTTTGAACAACTCAGAGACAAGATGGTCATTGCACCTATGTTCGCTTCCCCCACTCCAGCAACAATAGTTCATACAGTTACTTCAGGAATCACCCGTGAAGTAGGTAGTACGCAGCTTGGCACCAGGGACAGTGACAACGCAATCACTTATACTAATCATACAATCTTCGGTGCAGAACACCACCATGCCACCATGAAGAGGGAAGGGTTGGCCTTGACCTACAAACTACAGAAGTATCAGCGCCCTCTATTAGGATGCCACTATAAAATGATTGCAGATCATTGGGTTTTAGAACGCCTACAGAATGTGACTCTGTTGGGGGAGGAAGTCTACAAGTGGCAACTGCTTCAGGAATATGATATTGAATTCATAGTCGAGCTAGGAAAGTTGAGTTCAGAGTGGGATCATGTGTCCCAAGTTGATACGGGTGAGGAAGGATTTCTAGATATGCAACTATTCACAAGTAGGGTTGTGGATGTGCAGTTTACCGAGATCTCCCTGTTCCAAACCACAGACATTGTACCTGCCAAATATTCAGTACTACAGAGAAAGGATTTGGTGGATAGAGCAGTGGACTTCGTCGGCATCACACCTCATGAAGTACTGCCCAATGATGACCTGAAGTATGAAAATTACGAAGATGAAGCAGGGGGTCACTACACAGGTACGACAATGGCGCAAGAGTTCTAGAAGGCTAGGCTATGTCAGCACATAATTTTAGTTGGAAGGAATCCCAACAGGATAAATCTAGTGCAGCGTGATCGCAGGAGGATTGCTCAGGGTGTAGGGGTACACTGAGATCATAAGGGTATGCTGAGTGCACCCTGAGTACAAAATTAGCTGTTGAAACAGTCAAATCGGGTAAAAACAACAAATTACCATTGGATGGAGCGGACGACCGGCATTTAATGTGGTGATTTTGGAATATTTTTTACCTTTTACTTGATGATAACTCCTGCGTGAATTCTACCCTACTGTTGGGCGGTACTCAAGGCTATAAAATAGGTGAGATAGAAGAGAAACAGGTTCTGTATTGCTCAAATAGCTTGTATTTATCCTGGTTGTCCTAGACAACGTGGTGCTATAATAAATTATGTGATGATAGCATCTCATTCATGTTTGAGAAGCCTGCCCCCTCTAACAGTAGCAACCCTGAGTTCATATTTCGTGTCGGAATGATGGGCACGAACCCTTCCAAACTCTCGGATCCAGTAAACTCAATAAACCAATACACTGAGGAAGTGCTGAAGGTCGAATTCGAAGTTGAATAAATCCTCTCCACACCCATCCCTACCACCCGGAAAGGAAACGAAAAATCTCAGGGCTCAGGCAAGCCCCTGAAGACTACAAAATGGGTCATTGGAAAGCCCTGCAACTCCCCACGAAATGTGAAATCCCCAAGGGATGCATAGGAGGAGGTCTAGCCCGCCGAGCTAATCAACTAGCTAACCCCATTCATGCAACCACGAAGGGAATCAATGCACATGCCAAAGAACCTCGATGGCTTGATCTCCTACCTGCAAATGCCACTAACCACAGGGGAGGTCCCTATCATAGGTGAACCTCTTGGTCACCTTCATGAAGTTAAGTTCGACGACCATGATTTGGCCAATTTTGAGGCCTTCCCTAAGCTCGCACCCGAATTGTACCTTGATACATTTCATGGCTATGATGAGGTCAAAGTTTCCCCCCAATGCCGGGTATGTGGTTTGGCGGGGTCTGGGCTCCTAAATCTACTTCGGATGCCCCACTTTAGACACTACAATGTAACAGACCAACTCAAACGACAATTTCTCACGCTAATTCATGACAAATGTGTATGGATCTAGGACAGGATCCCCATTGACGTTTCGCTCATGCATCGGATCACTGGTCTTCCCATGAGTAGCCCAAACCCCCTGGAGCACATGGGTAAGAAATATGAGGTGGAGACTACTGAGTTCATGTGACAAAAGTATCATGTGGACCGTAATACTCGGAGATTTATCATCAAGACCGTAAGTGACCATGGTACACAGTTAGGCACCATGCTGTTAGCATGTAAAATGATGAGGAAGTGTCAGGTCACCTCTATTCCAACCTATGTCATTCGGTTAGCTGGCCAATGTCTGAAAGGGGTACATTTTAACTATGCACAGTTTTTGTGTGATGAGTTTCTAACCAACTTTTGTGAGTCGTAGGAGTAGGGTCGTGCCTTTTTTTACTTTTGGTTCCTATTTCTTATAATAGTGGTTTCCTGGGAAGCTCCTGCAGAGTCCTTCCTCCCTGAGATTACCCCGGACATGTGTGAAGGGGATTGCTATGCTCACTTGTGGGATTCCATGGATCCGCAATGGCTCAAGGACAACTAGGTGTTTTGGGTCATCTTTCACAGTAGTGTAGCCGCATGTAATATTCCCAATTAGCCCAAGCTAATGTGAATATACAATTTTGTTTCAATTTTCTATTTCATGAATAAAATTGTAAAGGAGGATCAATAAAACTCCTAATCATCAAAATAAATCAATGCCACATGTGAACATAGCCAAATTTGAGTTATTTACATAAGCACGCTTAGGTGTGAAAGAAACTGGAACACTTGACCAAGTCAACCAGGACCAAATCAACAACGTTGTCTAGATACAGTGAATCTCGTAGATGCACAGTGCAGTTTTAGTTGGAGGCTACTCATGTGAATGGAGCTAAATCATTGAGATGGTTTAGGGTTTGACAAGAATTTCATCCTACAAAAGGAAGAGGAGGACAACAGAAGAAGGTTGTTGATTGAGTATATTTCTGAATATATTGTCTGTTTAGGCATATATCAATCTTTGTTGTTTAGCTAAGGATAGTGTTGTTTAGCACTAGGGCGTTCCTATTCGGGAATCCCACCTCTTCCATTGAGTAGCTCTTGGAGGAGCCTTGTTGATATTTTCCACCATCAGGAATTTGGCTAAGCTCATCTTCCAACTACAATGCAGATCCTGTTGAGGGTTTGGTTTTCCTTATCAGTTGCAGCAAGTGGAGGCTAGATCTGCTCATATCTAGGCCAAACTAGTGCCTCTTTTCAATGGGAAAGCCATAAGTGAGTATTAGATATTTGGAGCTATATTTTCAGATATTGGCATCAGGCCAAACCAGTGCTAGAGCCTACAGTGCAGTTTATCTTCCAGGACTGCGTTATTCGCAAGTGTATAGTTGCAGGGTGTTTTGACACGCATTTGGAGGAGAGATCTCTGGTGTTGGGGTTCTACCCTTCACTATGGTGATCCATGGATTATACTTCTGATCCATGTTATATTCAAATATGATCTTCTTCTATTGTATTCATCTTCAAAAATTTCTAAATACTACTACAGTTCTGCAACTTTAGATCTTAGATCTACTCTCTGTGTCTCATGTTTTGCTCAAAACCCCAAGGGGAATTCGTAAAGGAGCTCTTCTAGTGTATAGATCTGAAATGGATCTAATATTTTGTACACATATATGCTCTAGATCCAGAGTGTAATATACAGCTACTGCAGCTCTTAAAAATAATGCTTTCAAGCTATTGTTTTGTCAATACATGTGTTGCACCCCTCTTTTTTGAGGAATTTCTTCTATTTGTGTCTTCTATATTTTGTCATACATTGTATGGGCCTCAATATGGATCTGATTTATTGCTGTATATGTGAATTTTGAGCCTTCTTATTGGTCTCCTATTTTTTCTTAGAGAAACTGCATTACTTTCCTGCAGTATTGTTGCATATCGCTGCAACCCCATTTCTGCGTGTTTTCCATCCACACTAGGCGTGGGAGGTCTGTTTACCTCACCTAGTTTGATTTTTTTTTCTCTCTTATTCAATTTAGATTCTAGATCTCCATATCTAAGGGATACAAGAGCTGAAAACTAATTTCAGTGCACATACTTCTAAAAATTTCATTATTATAGAAGGTATTGTTGAATCTTCACTTTTGGGGATATTACAGTGGTATCAGAGCAATTATCTTGGCACAACCTGGGATTTTATTTCTTGAAGAGCCAATATGTCTTCAGAAGAAGATGAGCCTCTCACTGACAGAGATAAGAGGTACCTAAGAAGAAGACATAATATATTTGATTACACCAATGATGATAAAGACAAGGGAAAAGCCCCTGAATCTGGAAGAGATGAAGATGGGAAGGAGTTTGCAAAAACCGTGCTGAAAGCCATGCAAGATATTTCTAGAGAGATCAAAGGGATGAGATTGGATAATATCAAGGAATATCCTAGTAGATTTCATCCTGGAGAAATCTCTGGCATGTCTCACCACTGGAATAATCAACTAGTGAACCAGCCACAATCTCCACAACATTCTACCATGCCTACTTTTTTGGTTGTGGAAAATAAGGGGCCTCATGAGAAAGCATCCCTTGAAGACTACTTTGAATAATATGAGTCTCAGAATCAGATATTCAAGGACCACTTTAGTTTTCAAGAGTTTTATCACCTCAACGACAAAATAAGACCAAGGCATTATCATAGCGATGGTGGATTCACTCAGAATCATGATCGACATCACTCTATGGGCATATTCATTTTACCTAAGTTTGATGGGTCATCCACTTGTTTTGCCAAAGCATGGGTAGAAAAACTAGATATCTACTTTTAGTTGAACAAAGTCCCTGAGATGGAAGCTATCAAGATTGCAGCGCTGCACTTTGAAGGTGAAGCACACAATTGGTGGTTCCATGGGTTGTCTACATTGGGTCATGCCAATGTGACTGCCTATTCTAAGTTCACTAGAAGATTGGTGGAGAGGTTTGACAGAAAGAATCCAGAAGCAACTTTCATGAGCCTTGAAAAGTTGGAACAATCAGGCAATATAGAGTCTTATTTCTCTGAATTTTTGAGATTATCTATTATGGTTCCTGATTTGTCTGCAGCAAGGAGGGTGTACATGTTCATCGATGGCCTAAATTAAATTCTACATGGGTTGGTTAAATCTACCAAGCCCACTACCTTGCATGATGCCATTGAGAGGGCTAGAGACCTTCAATATGCCTTGCCAAAAGCAAAGGAAAACTTTCAGAACAAGCCCTCTTTTCCTTCTAAAGGAAAGGAAGAGAAAGCTACTCCTTCAAAGGAGAGCTCATACAAGAAGCCTCTTGATGATGAAGTCTGGAGATATCTAAGGAAGAGGAAGCTATGCTTCACTTTCCAAGAACCATGGGTACTCGGACATAGATGTGCTACTGGTAAAGCACATTATATAGAGGTCTTCGCAAATCTTGAATAAGATGAAGATGATGAGCCAAGGAGGGGCCATAGCGCTGAGAATGTTGAAGGAGATCCAACACCATCAGGAGATGGGAATGGAGAATTCGCTCCTATTGGAGGAACTCTTGCATATTTGAGGTGTTTACCTAAGTACTTGACCTTAAGAGTTCAAGGCTCAATCATGAATCAAAGGGTTTATGTATTGAGTGATACTGGGGCTACTCACAATTTCATTGATGCCCATCTTGTGCAAATGAGGGAAATACTCACTGACGCTTTTGAGGGATTCTCTCTTTGGTACCAGGAGATAGAATAATGCAATGCATGCATTATGTCCCATCACTTTTAGTCACCTTTGGATTCTATACTTTGGTAGATCACTTCTTTTTAGTTGACATACCACACACCAATGTTATTTTGGGCATTCAATGGTTTATTACATTGGGGAAAGTCACCACTAATTTGGAGGCTTTGCAAATGGAATGGGTGGAAAAGAAGAGTGGTGCACCTAAAATGATCAAAGGCATGCATAATTACCCCTCACATGACACTTCCACACAAAAAACAAAGATGGATTTCCATAGTGGAAGCAAGGACCTCACTGTCCCTTCTATTATGTTCATGAGATTTCTGCAAGGGACACTCTTATCTAGTGGCAAACCACCTGGGAGGCCACCTGATTCAGTTTTGGTGAGAGATTTGTCACTAATTGATGCTCCAAAATCATATCCAAGAGGGATGGGAGCATTAGAAGACACAGCTACAACACTGGAAGGCAGGGGCAAGCACAAGAAGGGGGGAGATTTTCTTCTCTTATCATCATCAGCCACCTTCATTTCTGATTCTGCACTGTTGGAGGGAAAGAAGGGAAGGTATGTCCTTCCTACTTGTACCTTTGGCTTAAGATATGTCAAAAAATAGATCAGAAAAATGGCAGGCATTCCTATTGATGCATCAACAGCACTGTCATTGTTGGGGTGTGTAGATCTATATTGGAAATCCCAACTGTTGGTGGATTATTCCAAAGATCTTCACACTTATATGATGCTTGATGACCAGTTGCATGAAGAGGGATATCTAGTCCATGAGGGAGTCATCTATAATCATGATAGGATATTCTTACCTAGAGCCTCCAAGCTCAAGGAGATGATGCTACAACAGGCCTACAAAGAGTTCTGTTTCAGCCCTACCTATTCTATGAAGATCTACAACACTATCATGAGATGCTTTGAATGGGAAGGCTTTGGAGGAGAGATACATCAGCATTTTATAGAATGCAAGAACTATGTGGATTTGGAGTAGACAAAGGAATCTATGAAAGAATCATTTCAGCCATTTCTTCCTTCTCTTGAAAGGAGAGAAAAATATATGCACAATTCCATGTGTAGGAGAAACATTGTTGGTGAAAAATCTGATCACGTAATGCAAGTTTCATTTTCTGATTTGACATATTATTTCACCATGTTTATGCAGGCCATGACTCCAAAGAGAAGTGTTGTTTCATGTAAATCTCATGGAAAATATTGGGCCACTAAAATTTCTGAATTTGGCCACTCCCTTGTTGTGCAAAGGGAGATTTTCTTTCATGATGGGTGCTTCCCAAAGGTACCAAACATATCTCACATTTTTAGCCATGGTGAGATGATTTGTGCAACAAGTAAGTGGTGGGGAAACCATTTACCATACCTTGATCTGATGCAAGTAGGAGATTCACTGCGATGGTACCATATGTGGGACTATGACCCACCTCCTCATGCTCAAATTTCTTTTTATGTATATGTAATTATGCTTCCATACTTGGATGATATAGTTGTGCTTTTTATGGGATTGTCTAGAGGGAGGATGGGAAGTTTATATGTACCACATGGGATGCAGAATCTCTATGTACCTCATGCTACATGTTTTAGAGAGAGAATTTCTCCAACCATGTTTATTTCTGTTGAATTTTTTACTCCTTGTGGGATGGATTATGTACATCTCATGATGAATTTGGAGGAGCAATTCATGGAGTCTTGGATTGGTGAAGACCTGGCTTGTGAGGAGAGCTTGATCTTTGATGGTGTCACCAATGGAGGATGTGAAATGTTGCAGCACTCACCCTATCAGTTTCTTGAGGACAACCAACATTTTGGAGGGGAGGACTGTAATATTCCCAATTATCCCAAGCTAATGGGAATATACAATTTTGTTTCAATTTTCTGATTCATGAATAAAATTGTAAAGGGGGATCATTAAAAATCATAATCAGCAAAATAAATCAATTCCACATGTGAATATAGCTAAATCTAGGCTATTTACATAAACACACTTAGGTTTGAAAGAGACTGGAGCACTTGACCAAGTCAACCAGGACCAAATCAACAGCATTGTCTAGATACAGTGAATCTCCTAGATGCATAATGCAGTTTTAGTTGGAGGCTACTCATGTGAATGGAGCTAAATCATTGAGATGGTTTAGGGTTTGAAAAGACTTTAATCCTATAAAAGGAAGAAGAGGACAATAGAAGAAGGTTGTTGATTGAGTATATTTCTGAATATATTTTCTGTTTAGACATATATCATTCTATGTTGTTTAGCTGAGGATAGTGTTGTTTAGCACTAGGGTGTTCCTGTTCAGGAATCCCACCTCTTCCATTGAGTAGCTCTTTGAGGAGTCTTGTTGATTTTGTCCACTATCAGGCATTTGGCCAAGCTCATCTTCCAACTACAACGCAGATCCTGTTGAGGGTTTTGTTGTCCTTGTAAGTTGCAGCAAGTAGAGGCTAGATCTGCTCAGATCTAGGCCAAAATAGTGCCTTTTTTTAGTGGGAAAGCCATCTATCCCCTTGATAAGAGAGTATTAGATCTTTGGAGCTATATTTTCAGATATTGGCATTAGGAAAAACCAATGCTAGATCCTACAACGCAGTTTACCTTCTAGGACTGCGTTATTTGCAAGTGTACAGTTGCGGGGTGGTTTGACACACATTTGGAGGAGAAATATTTGGTGTTGGGGTTCTGCCCTTCACTATGGTGATCCATGGATTATACTTATGATCCATTTTCTGTTCAGATCAAATTTTATTCTATTGTATTCATCTTCAAAAATTTGTGAATAATACTGCAGATCTATAACTTTAGATCTCAGATCTACTCTCTATGTCTCATGTTTTGCTCAAAATCCCAATGGGAATTTGTAAAGGAGCTCTTCTAGTGTACAGATCTGAAATGGATCTAGTCTTTTTTGAGGAATTTATTCTATTCATGTCTTCTACATTCTGTCATACACTGTATGGGCCTCAATATGGATCTGATTTATTACTGTATATGTTAATGTTGAGCCTTGTTATTGGTCTCCTATTTTTTCTTAGAGAAACTGCGTTATTTTCCTGCATTATTGTTGCATATAGCTGCAACCCCATTCTTGGGTGTCTTCCAGCCATATTAGGTGTGGGAGGTCTATTTACCTCACCTAGTATGATTTGTTTTTGCTCTCTTCTTGGATTTAGATGCTAGATCACTAGATCTAAGGGATCCAAGAGCTGCAAACTCATTTCAGTGCACATACTTCTGAAAATTGTGTTATTCTAGTGGGTATTACTGAATCTTCCCTTTGGGGATATTACACCGTAGCTATTAATTCCTGACCGCGGTTGTCCCCTACCATTTACAACAAATACAAGAGCATTACCGCATTCCATGTCACTCTACACAATGTTCAGATCAGAGCGCATAAAGAAAAAGCCTGGACTTTAGTTCCCTACATGGTGATGGACGAAGCAATTGACAACATCATTGTGCTCTGGCCCCCTAACTGGAAACTTGGCTTCAAAATTGGTGCAAAGGGCGTTGGAAGTACCAGCACATCCCAAGTCAAACCCCCTGTCGTCAAGAATACCTGACAAGACACCACTGCGGCCACTCAAAAAGATGCACAACATAAAAAGGACGTCGAGGCGGAAACCTGACAAACCCATAAACCAGTTTGGGTACAGAAGGTTTGGAGACCGGCGGACCTGCCTCCACCTGCAGCATGTAGCACACGACTAAGTCGGTCAAAACACCCAGCAAAAGCAGTGATCTCAGCAAGCAAAACGTGATGAAACAATCACACTAAATAACGGAGACCTGGAAAAAATTGCCGATGTAGTCACTCTAGCCGCAGAGGATAGATGGCCTGCCTTAGAAGAACAACAACAGGTCGCGGTCGACACAATTCAGGCTGAGCTATGAGCGCTTTATTTAAAAGAAGACACGTTGCATATTAGAGCAACCCTGATATGCCCACCCTCCATTGCTAGTAGCATAGCACTAGCTACAGATGACAGCCACCTCTATTCTCTCCCTGGTGCAACTCTGGTCCTCAGTCCATCCGACCTGGGACCCCAAGTCTAGACGAGTGCAGAGGTCCAGCTGAACTTAGCACGACTACCCCATGAGGTCTTGCAGGGTCTCCACACCGTCGTCTTTTAGGAAATCCACCATTGGACCAATAGGTGCACCAACAGCTCGGCGTAGCTGAGAAAACCATCATTGCAAGGAGGCGGAGGCATGTCTCTCCACTGCAAATCATACAAAGCTCGAGAACACAATTCACCAACTTTGTGCAGATTTTGCCGCAGAGATCCCAGCCTCAGCTACCCCTTAGGAAAAGTAGAAATATTGGTCATAGCACTCAAGGCTTCCCAGGATGAATTTCAGGTGGTTGAGACATGCATGGAGCAACAAATCGTAGATCTACAGGCTAAGTTACAGCTCGAAACACCCCCAGAAGTCTGGGTCTAGCGAACTGCACTAGTCACCATGGCCACGAATGTTATCACGAGGTAGATCATGTTGGGAGCCTAGCTACTAGAGATCACCATGCAGCTATGGACTAAGGTCCAACGCGATCCAATATTGCAAGGGATCAACCAGTACCTACGGCAAAAAGAAGAGGAGTTCAACACAATCAAAGCCACCTTGCCCACTTTGGTGCCTGCCCAACACTTGCAACGATTGCATACCATCCAAATGCTCCAGGCAGATATCGAGGACCTACTGCAGAAGAAGAAGACCTTGGGTGACCGATTGAAGTTGTGGGCAGATGAAGCCCTCAAACTCTCACAGGATGTCGATGTTGCTATTAAGAAACTGAACCAAAATTTGGAAAGTGTTACCGCCATGATTGAGGGACCACTATCAGCAAATTTGGTTGAAATTGCATAGAATGCAACTGTCCAAAGCAAAGACGTGTTGCCTCCATTAGCCAAGGCGATCAGAGTATTGGAAGTGCAAGTTGAAGCCCCACCGGCACAGTGACTCAGGATGAGTCACGATATTGTGTTGGGGGACTATTAGAGTAGGGTCTCCTGAAGGCTATGAATTTTTTCCATTTTTGTATAATTTTGTATTTTTTAGTCCAACGTAGGGGTTTTGGG
Organism: Pinus albicaulis; assembly: GCA_034641835.2. Taxonomy (NCBI): domain Eukaryota; kingdom Viridiplantae; phylum Streptophyta; class Pinopsida; order Pinales; family Pinaceae; genus Pinus; species Pinus albicaulis. Next base: position 224,962,849 of record CM076575.1, read on the forward strand.
GTGGGTCAAAGCCCCTAACACATTTTAAATGGGTCAAGGGTAGACCAAGAGTCCGCAAACCATGGTTTGCGGACCATTGAATGCATAGGCTAAATCACTATAATTAGATGAACCTTTTTTGAGTCATAGGCAAGAAATTAATAGAGATTAATGTGAAGAACGAACTGTAAGATCTGTGGTAGGGTTTTTTGGGTTAGGACTCCTATTGGCTGTGTGCGCGGAGATCCTTTGTCCTGCTGTGTGCGGACCCTACCGGCTGTGTGCGTAGGTGGTAATTTGGGAATGTAAGTGGATTTTTGGATAATAATATAGATGAGCAAAAGTATTGCAGATATTTGATGTTATCTGGACCTGATCTATTATGGTTGATGTGGACTTGAGTTATATGATCTATTTGTAAGCTGCAAACTATCTATGTTATGGTAAATTCATCTATGATTTGTTAATCTGCTGCGAATATAATGTTCTGTGATTATAGTTGATAGTACACATGTGGATGCAAGCCTGTTAATTAGATCTGATAACAGTATTTTGGTTATTTATTGGAACTCCTACAAATGACCTCGAGCTGTATAGATCTGATAATTGCGGACCAACTTCACTTACCTGCTCCCTCCCAGGGTGTGAAAACCTGGTTCCAGTACCCTCCCATACTGCTTCGGGTGAGACTTTGGCTTATGCAAGCAGGTCACTGCCGAAAGAGCCAGTAGTATAGGGGTTTGTTGGAAAACCTTAACCTTTGAACCTGGGTCAGGACCCCTCGAGCCAACACTATGCTTGAACCCCCTGATGTGTGTCTTTTTCATCATAGTATGACGACTTCTATGTTTTATTGTGTCCCAGCAAGGAATTAGAGTGGACCGCCTAAAGGTCCAAGTTGTCAAATAGGTACCTCCACCTCGAACCCTCAAGCAACTACAAAGCTTGCAAGGAAATACCAACTTTCTGAGACATTTTTTCCCAGATTACGCCACTTGCGCTCAAGGATTCCTGCGTCTCCTTCATTAGGACATCCTATTCAAATGGGAGGATCAAGCCCAACAATAATTTGACATGCTTAAAGACACATTATCTTCAACACTGCTGATTAGTCCCCTGGACTACAACAAGGACTACATCCTATCGCGTTGGCCAGAGTATTGATGGTGGGCCCTGATGGGAAGGAGCACATAATCTATTATGTTAGAAAAACGTTATCAGGACCCACATTAGGATGTGAGCCTGAAGAAAATACTTCCCTAGCATTAATTCACGCAGTCCAAAAACATCACAACTACATTATCTTAAGGACCACGAAAGTCATCGCAAATATTAAACCCATCAAATACCTACTCACGCGCCATTTAATGAACCATAATTACACCCGTTGGAGAATCACTCTACAAGAATTCGACTTACAGTTTTTCTCCCCAAAGAGCAAGAAGGCTTTAATCTTGGTCGAGTTCATCATGGACTAAAAATTCTGTTACAAATCCCCCCAAAATATTATTAATCGAGTGATCTATAGTCCTAGTGATCTTGTTATTAGTATTTTCCAATTGTTGGATCAATTCAGGGGCCATTCCATGACCTGATCATATTTCTAGCAGGTCTGGAAATCCACCAATCGTGCCAGTCATTCCTATAATTCATGTGCAAAGAATACGAAAAATATTTCGTGCACTTCTGTAAAGAGGTACTTCTTATTCTACTCTTTGTCTGATAGCTTGTTACTTCTATTCTCTTTTAGGGAAAACTCTTGACTCTGCTTTTTGAAGTACTCCTCCCGTTTAGGCTTCAATGGCTACCAATGACCCCATGGAATTACCTGATCTCTCTCTCAAAATGCTTCTAGTCTCGGAAATGGAATCATTTGTTGGCTTGAGGGTTCTTGACCCTGGTTCGGTTTTAAGGTTTGCCAACAAACCCCTATACTACTGGCCCTTTCGGCAATGGCCTGCTTGCGCAGGTGAAGATCTCACCCGAAGTAGTATGGGAGGGTGTTGGAACCAGGTTTCTTCACCCTGAGAGAGAGATAAATTTAATTAAAGTGGGTCCCTTCAGATCTAACAAACCTGTGCATGAGAAGTCCTAACACAGAAACCCTTAATAGTATATCGATAGAGTAACTTAATTGAAGATCATAAATCATCTAATAACATATAACCAGAGCAAAGCACTTAAACCAGATCTATGCATTCATAATATTTCATCTATGTGCACACCAATAAATCATTAGTATTCAGCAAGCAGGTATAATATTAGGAATAACATAAATCAGAGCTGATAATCATAAAACAGAAACACTTAGATATCACAAAACAATATTCTCATTCATTCATATCTAGATCCAGCTTACAGACTCTATTTACCAACCCGCGCACATAGCCAGCATGGGCAGCACACAACAGGACTCAGGGTCTTCGCGGATACAACCATAAGGATCCCTTACCTAGACAATCGACAAAACATTGACAATTTCTAATCCAAACTTAATTCCAAACTTCGCCTACCTCTAGACTCAATTTATCCATCTATTTATAACATATTATCCTATGTTACACTATGTTCTACAAACCATGGTTTTCGGACTCTTTATCTACCCTTTGACCCATTACAACTCATTAGGAGCTTTGACCCGCCCCAAAGCCCCTGTGCTGCAATAAATATTACAAAATATTACAAAACTAGACCAAAAATGCGGTTAGGGGACTGTTATACCATTTTTTGGTCATCTAACCTATTATCATTATATGGACTTAGGTACACCATGTAAGACAAATTTTACCCTAAGTAAAATTGCTTTCACTATGAAAATAACTTAGTAAACTATAATGTTCCAAATCTGGAATTTCTACAACAATGAGAATACCTTAAGGTATTCTAGAGTTGGAGAAGTAGCAATATGCCTTATAAAAGATGTCCAATGACATATCCATTAATTAAATGATTATGTAGTAGCTTATAACTCACTTTGGACTCAAAAGGGTGTGGAAAAGAGGTGATTTTGGCCCTAAAATGAGTGTATTCAGGTATATACATAAAAATAATGTGGGATGATGGTTGGATCTGATATCTTAGCTCTTGAGGGACTTATTATCCAAATTTCAGCTTAAAAAAATAAGTCTAGCTAAGTTAAATAGTTCCTCCTTCCCCAACTAGGCTTAAAAACCCTGATTTACCATGGCTTAGATTATGCAGAAATTTTCTGAAGCATGGATAACGTAATTTATGAGGGTTTTAACTCAAATAATGCTGGAACATTAGTATGGAAAATTATAATATGACTCAAATGATTTACATTAGGAAAAACAGAGTTTTACATGAAGAAAGGCCTCAAAATGAGGTGCTGCAACCATGGAATGAGATAGAAAAGCTGAACAGCGTAATTTACAAGAGACTGAAGCAGTGTTTCATTATATTTTAGATCTAAAATAGATCTGAATACAAAATCATAGATCATAATGGGATCTATAAGTAAAAATAGCTTTTAAGTACATTCGCCTTGGGGATCTCACTAGAAGATGAATAACAATGAGCAGATCTGAGATCTACACCATGGATCTGCAGTAAACTTTAGAAATTTCTGAAGAACATGATACAAAACAGATCAGATCTTAAATGGAACATATATTGGTTGGCCAATCTATGGATCACCACAGTGAAGGGAAGGACCCCCTTTGACCAGATATCTGTCCTCCAAACTGATGCAAAACCCACACTGCAACTCTGTCTGCAAAGAGGACGTAGTTTCCTCAAGTAACTGCACTAAAGAAGTGGAGAAAACTTTGGCCTGATGCCAAGATATGGATCTGAAGCACAATCAGGAAAAGCACTCTTCCAGGAGGTTAAAAGACACACTCCATGACAAGAGGCTCCTAAAACAAGCTAGATCTCTGCAAATCTAGATTCCCACTTGCTGCAGCTCACTGAAGCAAGTAAATCCTAACTGGATTTATGCTACCTAAGAGAGATGGAGCTTGGAAAATTCCAGATAGTGGGCCAAAGTAGCACAATATCCTCCAAGAAATCCTCAAGGAAGGAGGTGTTAGCCATCTATAATATTTGATTATAGGAAAAGGTGGCTAAGAATTTTTGGAGCCTTCAAGGAATAAATTTATTACTAAAAATTGTTGGCTCTTGAAGAATCTTGAAGGCCTCATGCCTCTGTCCCAAATCTTCATTGTTGTTCCCATTTTATATTCAGAAAATTCTGCTAATTTCATGAGAAAATACTGCTGAAAAACCATCATTTCCCCCCTCCCCCTCTTCCAAAATTAACCTTCATTTGCTCCCCTTTTTCTACATAAAAACTCCCTTGTTTTCATGATTACTCTTCTTCCCCTCATGAAAATCTCTTTTATAAAGTTAAAGATTCACTCTTTAACCTTACCGAAACCTCCAAAATCCATTAAAAACTTTAAAAATTTCATAAAAAACAAAGTTTTATTATTATGGACTTAAGCCCCTTGGGCCAAGTCCTAACCACTTCCACCACATGCATACACCTAGGAACTAGGTGCTAAGCCCCTCACGGTGCTTATCGCATCGCAAAATTTCAAAGTGCATAAGTCTTTCCCATGTCCCAAAGTTTCCGATGTGATTGGCTTTGTATTGGAAAAATCAGATGCAATTAGCCTTTATATAACTATACTGTGGGCCCGCCTTCGCGCTTAAAACCTTATGAAAATCCATTCCCGATCTGATTTTTCCTTTGTAAAGTATTAAAACTCACTTTCCGAAAGTTTAAACCAAAAAACCAAAATCACGTGCTAAATATAACTCGGTTGATTGAAAACAGCCGATCACGCAATCACATCGGAGAAATCCAATGGGTTGATCGAAAAGACCCGCATCAAAAGAGCCGATTGCGCAATCACATCAGAGAAATCCAATGGGTTGATTGAAAAGACCCGCATCAAAATTTCCGATGCGATTGAGTCTTATATATGTTTTTTTTTCCACCCCACCACTGTTTCATATGACTTATGCCTGGGACCAGGTGTTGAAGTCCCAAGTGCTGAAATCGCATCGCAAGTTTTCAGAATGGTTAGATAAAAAATAACCGACCTTCGATTGTGATAGGCCCTTTTTATATAAAGCCCCGTGTTATTGCCTAAATCTACCTCAGGCTGAAGGAAGGCAGAGTTCAGGGTAACATCAAACCACGCTCAGTCTGGTAGCTAGCCCTACCAGATCAGGAGAGGGCTCTCTCCAGGTCAATATCAACAAAGATAATCAATAAGGCTTGATATGACTTGAAATAAAAGCTAATTTTAGGCTAGGTATATAAGTAAAAGAGTTTTATTTTGTTTTTTGGGGGTTTTGTTGGAATCAAAGGGAAAGGCAGTTTTGGGTCCGGGGATGAGGCCTATTTTTTGCAGAGTTCTGAATGGGACAAGGAAGGAAATTTTTTTGATGCTTTGAATTGAATGAATGGATATATCAGACCGGTGAGGAGCTGAAGAGGGAAAGAGGCTTTCAAGAAATCCTCTTCAAATAGATGAAAACATGGAAAGTTAAACAAAACTCAAGGCAGAGCAAAGCAATCTAATGAATTCCACCTTTATCACTCATTTGTTTAAGTTAAGAAGAAAGGAGAAGGGAAATGATACACATAAAACATTATTGAACTTACAATAATAGAGAGAAATACACCATCAAAACATATAGCCACATGGATCCCAAAAAGTGCTGCAAACCCTGGTCTATTCCTTTGCCAAAATTGCAGAGATGAAATGTACAATGAAGTGCCAAGCAATCCCAAGTGTCCAACCCTGAAAATGACTGAATAATTACAAGATATAGACAATCCTAACTCATCCCCATGCCTCTAGGGGTCGAGCTCATCATTCTAGGAGCTGTTTCAACCATATCTAAACTAAGAACTAGAAAATAGGCAACGAAACAACTTGCCTCTATAAGGTAGGAAACTGACTCATTCACTTACATTTCACTTTTTGGTGAATGAATCTACTAGGATGAGTAAAAATGTGCCAAAATTACATCAAAATCATGAAATTACATCAAGTTACATCAAGATTTACATGAAAAATTCAAACTAGCCAAAAGTAGGCGAAAATCTGAACTGCTGAGTGAAAAATAGGCCAAATTTCCCAATGCGCCGCGCCTGAAATCTCTATGCGCAGCACAACTTTGAGGCTGATTTTGAGGGCCTTCTAGAAGTCCAAATTGAGCATAGGATAGCTCTCTGGAAAGCCCTACCTATCTACTTTCCAACCCAAGTAGAATTTCTAAATTTAGTTTCCATTTGTCCCTCCAAACATCGAATCTCCCAACAATGCTTCCTGTGTGTCCAAAAAGTGGCAAAAAGGTCATTTTTGAGGTGTTTTTGACCCTTTAGGAAACCCAAAACTTGTCAAAATCCTTAGGTAATGGGTAGGCATGAATAAATTTTGATGAAAAATCCAAAAATGAAAATATTTCCTCCAAAGGAGCTGCCAATTATAAGCGCGCGCCATGTGGCGCTACGCGTCGAGCAGGAAAATATGTTTTTAGGCCAAAAAATTCAAAATTGACAAAAAGTTTCCCAAATTTCTTCAAATTTAGGCTGAATGTCCACCATCAAGCACTATGCTAGGCCAAAGAAGCTTCGGCCAAAATTTGGAGTCTATCATGCCTTTTACGACGCTTTAGTGCCCTCCTTAGCTTTGCTTTCAGGATTTTGATCCTCGCTTTGTTAGAAAATTATATATTATGGAGCAATGCAACACATAAAATATGTGGAAAATAAAAGCACAAAAAAACACATAAAACCAGAGAGACATAGATATACGTGGTTCACCCAGTTTGGGCTATGTCCACCCCAAACAGCCAGTCCTTCCTTTCTATTATCCAGCAAAAAATGAAGAGACAGAACCTACAGCAGATCCGCTGTAATATCCGTTGTTCTCTCTCACAGTCTCCCTCTCTGTTTCTCGCTCCAATAATACACATATAATGCACAGCCGTAATACAATGCCCTCATAAAAGTGAGGGGTTGCCTTCCAGGGTAAAAAACCCTAATCTAAACATAACATCTACCGTCAGATCATTTGCCTAATGAACGGCCCAGATTGACTAGAAATTACTATAATTTTACAAGGCAATTTTACATCCATTTTTAGCTTCGGGGGTGCTGCCCCCGAAAGCCCCCACCAGGGGGGGGGGTCCAAAAAGCACTGCCACCGCCCCCCTGGACCCCCCATGGCAGTGATTAATTACGGGTGGCGTTGCCGCCCCTTTTAAGGGACAGGGGTCCAATGCTGTGAGACAAAGTAAACAAGATAATCAGGCTCCACACCTAAAAATCTCCCACTTGGAGACTGATTGTAGCAACTCCACTACTACTTCATTTGTTGAACAATGACTCCTCTTTGGACCTGGCTATTTCTCATCTTCATCGTCATCTTTGAAGACTAATTGAAACTGAGCATGTTCTCAGTTTCTCCCTGGTTACAACTTTTGTTAGCATATCTGCAGGATTCTAGCTAGTGTGTATCTTTTCCAGCGTCAACTCTCCATCTTCCAATACTGACCATATGAAATGGTACTTGAGATGTATGTGTTTAGTCCTGGAATGAAATACTAAGTTCTTTGCAACATGAATAGAACTTTGGCTATCACTGTATAGTGTGCCCATATCATGCTTCTTACCCAATTCATCCATAAACCTTTGTAACCAAATCATTTCTTTACTGGCCTCTGTAGCAGCAACATAATCTGCTTCTGTTGTTGAAAGTGCAACAACACTTTGGATTTTTTAAACCCAACTGACAGTTGTTCCATCTACAGTAAATACATATCCTGTAGTGCTCCTCCTGTTATCTCTGTCACCTGCCATATCTGCATCAACATATCCCTATAGAGCAATGTTTGAACCACCAAAGCATAATGCTTGATTTGTGGTACCTCTCAAATATCTGAGAATCCATTTTACTACCATCCAATGTTCTTTTCATGGATTATTCATGTACCTGCTTACAACTCCCACTGCATGTGCAATATCAGGCCTTGTGAAGACCATTGCATACATTAAGCTTCCAAGTGTTGATGCATATGGAACTTTAGACATATAATCCATGTCTTCTTGGTTCTTTGGGCACATCTCCTTACTAAGTTTGAAATGGCTAGCAAAAGGTGTACTAACTGGTTTTGCATTGTGCATATTAAATCTTTTCAACACCTTTTCTATGTACTCATTCTGAGACAGTGTTAATTTACGATTTTTCCTGTCTCTAGTTATCCTCATACCAAGGATTTGTTTTGCAACTCCCAAATCCTTCATTGCAAATGAATTTGCCAATTTTCTTTTGAGCACATTTATTTCCTTCATGTTAGATCCTGCAACAAGCATGTCATCTACATACAATAACAATATAATATAGCTGCCATCATTTTTCCTTTTCAAATAAACACAATGATCAGAGTGACATCTAGTATAACCTTTTTCAGACATAAAATTGTCAAATTTTAGATACCACTTCCTTGGAGCCTGTTTTAAGCCATACAAGCTCTTCTTTAACCTGCACACCAATTTTTCTTTCCCTTTTACCTCATATCCTTCTGGTTGCTTCATATATATCTCTTCCTCCAAATCTCCATGGAGAAATGTTGTCTTTACATCTAACTGTTCAAGATGTAAATCTTCTGCTGCTACAAGACTTAAGATAGTTCTGATTGAATTCATCTTAACAACAAGAGAAAATATTTCATCAAAATCAATACCTTTCTTTTGTCAAACCCCTTCACCACAAGTCTAGCTTTGTACCTCTGTTTTCCTCCATCTTCTTCCTTCAGCCTGTAAACCCATTTATTCTGCAATGTAGTTTTACCTGCAGGCAACTTGACTAAGTCCCAAGTCTGGTTATGCATTAAGGAGTCCATCTCTTCTTCCATGGCTAGCTCCCACTTCTTCCTGATTTGAACCTGCATTGCTTCTTCATAACATTCAGGTTCACCAGAATTAGTCAGTAATAAATAATATAATGAAGGAGAGTATCGTTTAGGGGGTCTACTTATCCTGGTAGATCTTCTAACACCACTTTCAGGTGTTTGAGGTGCCTGTTGCTATTGTGGTGGTTGCTGCTGCTGTGGTTGTTGATTATTATTATTTTCAGGAACCTTTACTTTTTCAGATATCTCATCAAGAACCGCGTATTCCTTGCTTTCTTTTTCCTATTTCTTTTCCTGCAACTGATTCTTATACAAGACCTTTTCATTGAATATTACATCTTTGCTCCTAATGATTTTGTGATTTTCATAATCATATAAGCGATAACCAAAATCATTAGCACCATATCCAATAAATGTATTTTTCTTTGATTTTGCCTCAAGCTTTGTTCTGTTTTCTTTATTAATATGGACAAAGGCCTCACAACCAAAAGGCTTTAAAAAAGAGTAGTTTACCTTTTTACCTGTCCATGCTTCCTATGGAATATCACCATCCAAGGAACTTGAAGGCCCTTTGTTTATTAGATAAACATCAGTATCTACAGTATCTGCCCAAAATTGTAAAGGCAATCCTGCATGCAATCTCATGCACCTTGCACGCTCCATGATTGTTCTATTCATCCTTTCTGACACACCATTTTCTTGTGGTGTTCTTGGAACTGTCTTCTCTCTGTGAATTCCATGCTCTGAATAGTACCTATCAAACTCTTTGCTGCAATATTCACCTCCATTCTCTGATCTGAGATGCTTCAACTTATTTCCTGTCTCAATCTCAACCAAATCTTTCCATTTCTTGAAAGTATCAAATACATCAAATTTATTCTGAATACAATAAATCTATGTTTTTCTACTTGCATCATCAATAAAAGTAACATAATAATGAGAGCCACCGAGAGATGATACCTGAGTAGGTCCCCATACATCTATATGCACAAGCTCCAATTTCTCGCTCTTCTTTTCTTTCCCAACTCTGAGAAATCTGACTCTTTTTTTTTTCCATAAATGCAATTCTCACAGAAATCCAAATCAACATTCTTCAATCCTAGCAACAAATTTCTTGAGTGAAGAATCTTCGTTCCCTTCTCACTCATGTGTCCGAGCCTATGATGCCATAATGCTGCATCTGCTCCTTTGGAAGTTAAAGCATTAAAAGAGTTAGAAATACCATTGCATAAATACAATGTACCAACCTTTTCGCCTTTTGCTATTACCAGGGCTCCTTTGGTGACCTTCCAAGTTTTATCCGTGAAAGTTGTCACACAACCTTCACTGCCTAACTGCCCTGTTGAAATCAGATTTTTCTTCAGATCTGGAACATGCCTTACCTCCTTTAGTAGCCATTGGTTTCCATTCTATTGTTTTACAAGAAATTTACCCATTCCAACAATTTTACAGGGTTTTTCATCACCTAAACGAACTTGTCCAAAATATCCTTGAACATAGTCATGAAAATATTTCTTATCAGGTGTGGCATGGAATGAAGCCCCTGAATCTACAACCCAAGAATCAGTAACATTTTCGAAAGAAAGAATCAAAGCATCTTGTAACACATCACCTCTCACATTTGCTTCATGATTGTTTTCTTGTTGTGTATCTCCTTCTTTTCCCTTCCGAGATCTACAGTATTTCTTTAGGTGTCCTTTCTTTCCGCAATTCCAGCACACTATCCTCGATTTGGAATTGGATCTGCCTTTCCTTGATTTACTTCGATAGTATGAGCTCTTTCCTCTTTCCATTCTTATTCCCCTAGACTCTACACTCAAAGCATTACCTGATGTCTCACCGGAGCTTTTCCGTCGCATTTCCTCGCTAAGGATAGCACCAAAAACATCATCAAACTTTAAAGTAATAGATCCAGAGACGGAGTTACTAATGGCCATTACTAAACCATTCCAACTCTCTGGCAATGAGCACAAGAATAACAGAGCTCTAACTTCATCATCAAAGTTTACCCCTACAGAACTTAACTGACTGGTAACTGTATTAAATTCATTTAAATGGTCTGCAACAGATCCACCTTCCGACATCTTCATATTAAATAGTCATTTCATAAGAAATACCGTGTTTGAGGCCGAGGGTTTTTCATATAGTTTCGCCAACGTCTGCATCAAACCCTCTGTTGTTGTTTCCTTCGAAATATTGAAGGCGACTGACACCGCAAGACACAACCGTACTGTTCCGAGTGCCTTTCTATCGAGAATGTTCCATTCCTCATCTGTCATGGTTGTCGGCTTTGTTTTTCCGCTCAATGGTAGGTACAGATCTTTCTAATACAGATAATCTTCCATCTGCATCTTCCACAACGGGAAGTTTTGGCCGTTAAATTTCTCGATCCTAAACTTACCATCGTCTGCCATTTCTCCCACTCGAACCAGGAACCCTTCTTTCCTGTGATTTTATCAGCCAAATATACCTTCGGCTCTGATACCAGTTGTTAGAAAAATATATATTATGGAGCAATGCAACACATAAAATATGCAGAAAATAAAAGCACACAAAAACACATAAAACCAGAGAGACACAGATATACGTGGTTCACCCAGTTTTGGCTACGTCCACCCCGAACAGCCAGTCCTTCCTTTCTATTATCCAACAAAAAATGAAGAGACAAAACCTACAACAGATCCACTGTAATATCCTTTGTTCTCTCTCACAGTCTCTCTCTCTGTTTCTCGCTCCAAGAATACACATACAATGCACATCCGCAATACAATGCCCTCATAAAAGCGAGGGGTTTCCTTCTAGGGCAAAAAACCCTAATCTAAACATAACTTCTACTGTCAGATCATTGCCTAATGAACGGCCCAGATTGACTAGAAATTACTATACTTTTACAAGGCAATTTTACATTTGTTTTTAGCTTCGGGGGCGTTGCCCCCGAAAGCCCCCACCAGGGGGGGCTCCAAAAAGCACTGCTGCCCCCCCTGGACCCCCCACGACAGCGATTAATTATGGGTGGTGTTTCCGCCCCTTTTAAGGTAAAGGGGTCCAATGCTATGATACAAAGTAAACAAGATAATCAGGCTCAACACCCAACATGCTTTGCAAACATGATTTCGTGCCCAATAATGGTTATTCATGTGTCTGAGCATGTTCTTTTCCTTGTTTTCCTTCTCCAATAGCTTCTCAAGATGAATATTGACCCTCTCAAGCCAAGTCTCTCTATCAGCCTCAATCTCCCGCTCAATGGGTATCATCTCAGTTTGGCTTCTTTGGGCAGCTTGTCGGTTCTCACGGATGTTTTGCAACTCTATGATTATTTGCTGATCTTCCAACTGTTTGTTCTGCTACTCCAAGTAGTTAATAATCCATTGGGCTCTCTGCAATTTGACATTCAATGTGTCGATCTCTGCCTTCTGCTCTTGAATGGTCTCTCTCAACTTTGAGCTTCGAGAGCTCAAATCCTCATCAATCAATATGAAATCAGTATTCTGGCCTCCTGAAGGTCCCTCATCCTGGATAGGCATCTTACCTCTATCCTGTACCTGTACTTTTGCTGCTGATGATGGAAACGAGACCCCTTCCACCCCAGGTGGAGATAGTACTCGTCGAGATGCTGCAAATAATCCTCTAGCGCCTCTCTGATAAGTAACAAACACTGGCACACTGATAGGCTCTGTCTCATGACCTTCAGGCTGATGTGAAGGTTCACTTGGCTCATGAACAACCTCCGGAGGAACCTAAGGAGCTGTGAAGAAATCATGGGAAATGAAATCCTCCCATGAAATACCCTGCAATCCAAGCTGATGTACAACCATGATCTTGATGAGTGCATAGTGATAAATACTGTTGTACTGCTGCTAGAGAGTTTTTTCTGCACAAGAGTAGTCATTCTCTCAATGTTCCGGCACATGAAATAAGGAATGTTCATCATCCTCACTCTGGTGAAATGCATCAATAACCTGATATGATAGGCATAGAGGCATGAGAACCTGCCCTCACAACTGAAATATCTAATAATAAGTTTCATCAAAGGCGCATAGGATTCCTTTAGGAACCGGAATGGGAACACTCTTCTGAGTTGCCTCACAAAGCTAGGCCTAATATATGGAACATAATGCACTCTGTCCACCTACTTTCTTTTGTTCCACTGTTCACCCACATTCAGTATTCCGGTTGCTTGAGAGATGGTTTCCAGTGTCAAAGTGAAATTTACACCAGCAAGAGTTACCTAACCATCATGTAAATGCAATACAAAAAAACGAGCCAACTCCTGATGATGATGAATCCTAGCAATAATCTCACAGTACTGAGAGCATGAATGCTCTCTAAAACATGCCATGGCAAGTGGGCAAGCCTGCAATTGAGTCAATGAGGTGGGCTCTTCTCTCACATGTTTGACACCTTTACGAGGCCTTTTAGGTGCATGTAGCTCAGTGGTAGAATCACTATCTCTGTCATATGATGTATCAGTGTCTGTCTCCATAATGTCCATGCAAGGTGTATGTTGGCTTGTATGAGATGAAAATGAGAGTTTGGGTGTTTTTTTGTTTTAATGCCAAATATATGGTGGTAAGAGAGGGACTGTGGAAAAATAGGGTAGTGAGGATAATGGGTTTTAATCAAGTGATAACTGAAGTGTAGGGACAGCCAATTGGCTGTTTGGGAAACTTGGGGTTTGGGAATTTTTATAAGTGAGATGGGAAAGGGAGAATGAGAGTGAGATGAAATGACTTAGGAAAGGGAAATGGGGCTTAGGAGAGAATGAATTTGGGGATATAATGGGATAAGGGATGAACTGTAGTGATATAACAACAGTGATGGGAGATGGGAAAAATAAGGTGGGGAATTGAGAACTTTGGCACAAAATTAATTTTAAAACACCAACTTTAAAGCCCTAAGGGAACAATTCTTAACAAGAGAATAGGGTTTATATTTTTGGCATTCAAAATCTCATATTAAAACTCAAACAACACCAAAAATGGGTTAATGGCAATTACAAAGTCACATAAACTTACTTGGAGCAAAGGAGACCGATTCGTTTTGGTGATTGAGAGAGATAGCAAGATTTTTTGTGTTTCAGCCCTGTGTGCCATGACAATGGCCCAGTGCATCGTGACCCTTGTATGCACCATGCAGATTCAAAAATAAATATTGCAAAGCAGCCCTATGCATCGTGCTCGGCTTATGCGCCGCGCCAGTTTCCTAGTGCGATGCGATAGTGAATTTCAATACAAATTCGGCCTCCAATGCTGGCTTTGCTTCCTCCACTATTTCTCTTGGCTCTTTGATGACTTTGACGTGCAAATGAATTTTTGAAACACAAAAAAACATTTTTGTACCCAAGACTTTGATTTTCAATTTGAGAAAACCCACTTTGTAATGTTTGAACTTTGATACTTTTTAAATAGACTAAGCTTTTGTTTCCTTTGTGCTTTTGACTGATTAAGAACTTCTTGTCTGTCTTTGCAGGGATAGCTGGCATGGGATTTTGGAAAAGGTGACCAGGGCTGCGCCTGAAGTACTTTACAACTGAAAAAAATTTGAAAATTACATTGCATTTATTACAAAGGATGAAATAGACAATTTTTCTTCAAAATAGAGTTTTGAAGAAAAATCATTATCAAGCATTATGATGATGAAAATTTTTGCACTGAAGCCTTATTTCAAACCTCCCTCATGTGCCTGCTAACATTATTAGAAATTTTGAAGGCCAAATTAACGAAACCCTAGACCTAATGAGACTAAAAACCCTAAAATGACTCTTTACTAACCAAGAAACCAAACATGACTGTAAATGACTGTAAATGATTTTGATGAACGAACATAGACCAGTAGGTACAAGACGTGAGGGATATGAGTGACAAGACCCTTCCGTTAGATGATCCATGCTCCTAATGGAATGCAGCTGACTGAACTGAATGAGACACCTAGAATGAAATGAAACAAGAGAAAATTGATCTCTGGAAGAGGGATGAAGATACCGACTCTAACACCCCGGGCCCATCACGATTCATACATCCGAAGGCCCCGCAATCAGGCACCAAACCTTTTTATATATTTTCTTTCCGCCCCCAATCCATAAAATACCTTTGTTTTTATTTAAACTTTGGGTTTTATTTATTATAAATGTTTCCGCCAGTGTGTGTTTTAAACACGATCTTCGTCATTGATCAGTAGGCCGATCTAACGACCAATGGTCAATCGCATCACAAAGTTAAAATCACATACATTTTTTTTCTCCCCCGATTGGCCATACCCCAATTCGTTCTCCACCGTTGATCTACTCCTTAGATCGACGGTCTGCGCAAACTCGCATTGCATGTTTCGATCGGTGCACTTGCTCGCCACCCCCGATTGCGATCCTCTGATTGAATCTGGACCATCCACGTGTCCAGATCGGATGGTCCAAATTTACTTTGCCTTATTCTTCTCTCTGCTCTCCTTTTGTCTCTTCTATGTAGATCTCCATCGTTGGATGCTTTCATCCAACAACCACGCTCTTTCCCGCCTTCTGAAGAAGTTAAACCTAAAACACAATATTTATTAATTATTTTTTGTCTTTTACAGGTGTTTTAATGTTTTTCCATTATATTATGAGGAAAATTCGAGGGTCGGAAAGACGTTTCCTGCGCCTTGATTTATTAAATAGAAGCCATCCATGGGTCAGATTCAACGTTTTATCAATGCTTCATGGGCATTGATGCCTTTAAAAGACCTATGCGGCCCTGCACATTGACAAGACACTGTTTTATTAAGAAACATAGTTAAAGAGTATCAGTTTTGAAGACATAGCACAGCAGAATGAAGATTGAAGATATATTTTTGAATTACGGCTAAAAACTCTTATCAAAAGCCTAATTCCTAGAATTAAAACACAATTAAAAGAAATCATAAGTGTTTAAATAGGCAGGTAGCCCTCCACCGCCACATTTGAGGCGAATTGATTCCTCAGCTACCATAAGAGCCACATGTTGCCTCAAAGCATTCAAATAGAGGCTGAACTTATTACAGAATCAGATATTTTTCCTCAGCGCAGCCAAGGAGTTACTTCTATAAGGAAATAAATGCAGAAATATCTGCAGAGTTACTCCAAACATTACGCAGAGCCTCAAAGTAAAATAAAGCTCCCACCGAGCTTTGATATTAATTGTACAATAGTTAATACAGAGAACCACCTGTAAACTTCTTCATCGAGCCCCTCAAAAGGCTCAAAAGTCTTGAATCTGTATTAATTGCCTTGAGAGATCTTTCATCATATCTCACCTCCTCATCCTTCTATAAATACTTCTATATAATATGAGGAATTTTTGGTTGTTGTTTTATCACAAGTTGTAATACTGAAACTCTTTGAAATAAATATATAGTCTGTTGAAGTTTGAAGAAGAAATTGAAGTCTTGGAGGTCTTGATGATGTTGTTGCATGTTTGTTCCTGAGAAGGCTTTATCATTGGATCCATGAGCTTGGATGTTGGTGAAGTATTCTGAACTGTTTTATGTTTTCCCCTTTCATTATGTTCCATAATTTCTTACTACAGTAGGTTGAAATTTTTGGGCTAAGAAATGACTCTTGGAAGCACCTTAGACCTGTTCATCCTTCACTGTTTCATGTTTTCTCCTGCTGAAGTATTTTAGAGTCTTTAATCTCTCTCTTTAGTCTTCATGCTTTCTTATTTCATTAATAGTTCGAACAGTTGGTTTCAGCATGATTTATGGTTCTCCTTGCTTGTCTGCTGCCACTTAAAAACTGTTATTCAAGTCTCCCTTTGAATTTCTTTGCTTACAGTGAACGAAAGAGGTCTGTTTTGATCTTGCCCTTTGTCCTCACTTAAATATTTGGCTTAAAGGTCGTTATAATTATGATCATAGATGTTTTTAGGTGTTCCCTCTTCTATGACTGCAATTATCAGTGAATATTTTATGTTTTCTAAGTAATTTGAAATAAAATCTTTGAGGAAATAGGGTGTTCCCCGAATCTTAGATTTCATTTTAAAAGTTGTTTTGAAATCATTATTTTCTTAAAGCTGTGATTTGTAGAATTTATGGTTAGCCATGTCTATCAAAGAGCTCTTTATTGTTCAAATTATGCTTTCGAATTCCCTTTGTTGAGAATTAAACCTCTCTTTCCAAATCATTAATGTTCATCTCATTTCAAAAACAAAAGGATCATGTGGCCAAGTTAGATTTTCCCTTTGATATCCCATATCCATTGATGAGTTAGATTTTCCCTTTGATATCCCATATCCATTGATGAGTTTGTTATGACATTTTCTTAACTCCATTTCCCAATGAATCTGATGTTTCTCCATTCTGTGTATCTTTCCTAGACCTTTCATGTTCTGCTGTATCAATTCATCCAACCAAACAAACAAAAAAACACCTGCACTTAATAACTAGTCTAAAACCAATATTCAAAGCGCACAAGATAAACCTTTGCAAACAAAATTTTGAGAGATCCCTCTCTGAGAATAGGAGGACTAGATCGTATAACTCTAAATATTGGTTCTGATGTTGCCTTGTCTTTTGGTTTTCCAAACTATCAAAACATGGGACACCAACATAATGGAAATCATGGTGGGACCCTGAGTAGAATATTTAAAATTAAACACTCACTATCTAGCATAACATAAGTAACCTTATTCAAGCACTACCAAGCATAATGGTAATCATGATAGGACCTTTTGAATCAGTGACAAACTAAGTAACCCTTAGGATTCTCATAAAGCCTTATCAAACCTTGAGGATTTCAGTTACCAAGCCATAAGAGTAAACTCTGTACGATTTGACACCCTAGCTAAGTGTTAAATCGAACTTAGAACACTCTCTTAACCTATAAGACCAAAATAACCCAAGAAAACCAAAAAAATTTCAGTTTGGCTTAATAATAAACTTGGTGGTGGACCATAAAACCTTTTACCTCCAAAAGAGCTAAAAATTTCCACTTGGCGACTCCACAATCCTAAAAACAGACCTTAAGACTCCACTGGGAAGACCCCAAGTCTTAATAGCATCATACAAACTCAGCTAGAAGGCTTTAAGATTAAAATTTTCCTTCTTCTGAAAATATCAGTTAGCCTCTTAAAGATTGTCATATTTGGTTAAACTTTCTTTTTAACTGGGTCTGAGAAACATAACATAGTGGCTCCTAGAAAGATTCATACTAGAGCCTACCGTGACCCAAACCCACTGGAGGTAGTTGACAACCTTGAAAGTATCCTTAGGAAGCCTCCTAAGATTAAATTATCAATTGTTTTCACATCACCCTTGAGAGCTAATTCAGTTCCTGAAAATCTTTCAGCTCTACAAAAATCTCAAGTTGACTTAGTAAATCCATTTAGAACTAGGTCTCTTGGTGATTTAGATTAGTTAGATTTTGAGTCTTCACTGTCATATCCTGAAACCAGTGAACCTCTTGGTAGCAGAGAAAAAACACCTCCTGATTTACATTTCCTTCACAACTTAGGTGTCTCTCATCCAAGATCAGCTCAGCAGTCTATTTTTGGTCCATCCACTTCTGCTCACCCTACATCCACTATTCGAGCCACTACACCTCAGCCCACCTTTCCTATTTTTAATCCACTCCTTGTGAATCCACCCCCACCACCTATCATGGTAGCATTGTATGCTCTCCTAGTCCTTCCTGTACCATTAGTCAACCTTCCACAGGACTATCAGTCCAAAATTCCATTATATGATGCTAGCAATGCTACAACCGCATCACAACATGTGGATAAGATGAATGACTACTTTGACAGAAATGAAATTGATGATGATTCTTTCAAGCTTAGGTTATTTTCTCAGAGCTTAGGGGGAGAAGTAAGGAAATGGTTCAAAGGTTTAACCCCCCATAGTATCCATGATCTCCAAGCCTTCCATCAAACTTTCTTAAACAAATGGGAAGTAAAGAAGAATCCTCTACAAGTCCTTTCTAACTACAAGAACCTCCATAGAAACACTGGGGAAAGTGTGCAAGCTTAATGCAATAGATTCAATAGTGTTTATAATTCACTATCCCCAGAACTAAAACCTCCACAGGGTTCATCTTTAAATAGGTTTCCTGAAGGGTTTGACTCTTACATGACCTATCAGCTGAGAGAGAGATTTTGCAACTCTTGAAGATATGCAAAAGAGTGCTCTTTCTGTGGAATTCAACTTAATGGAGAAGAGAGTATCTTTTAGAGAGGAATCCACTCCTTCTACTTCAAGCTCAAAGATGGAGAGGATGCTAGAAGAAATGATGAAAGAGATGAGCATAATTAAGAGATCACAAGAAAATCAAAACCAAACTGCTCCTCAAAATAGAAACCAGAATTTTAGAAGAAACAAACCTCCAAACAAATCCAGGGAAGATGATCAGTAGATCACTTCTCCTTTTCATCAGAACTATGTAGATCAATATGAGGAAGATAGGGAGTTGGAAAGGTTGGAAGAATCTCATGTAAACTTGATTGGATCAGACAGTGGGGATGATGTTTTCCTCACTGAGGAAGAACAAGATTTATTTTCTTATGATCAAAATAAAAACACCTATGAAGAGTCTAATGACTAGAGATTAGGTTTTGAAAATGCAATCATGGAGGTACACAAATAGTATAATCTTAGGAGCAAGGGAAGCATAGATAAATCAAAAGATAAGAACACTAATACTGCTATCAAGAAAAACGTAGAAAAACAGCCCAAAAAGACAACAGAGAAAACCAACATTTCGGCTAAAAAACCATACTTAAACAAAGATAAAGGTGTTCAGCCAAATATTGAACAGAGTACCCCTAGCACTTCAGCTAGTGGTCCTAATAAAACAATCCCAATTACCAGTCCAAACAAGGTTCAGCAAATCAAAGTTGCTGAAAAGAATTCAATGGAAAAACAGATGTAAATACAAACAAGTAAATTATTCCTTTCAGCCTTGAGGGAGAGATTTCTAAGATAAAAATTACCACCCCCCTAGCTGACCTAGTAACCTGGGAGGTGTACAAAAACCAAGTTTTGAAAGCTTTGAACTTAGGAAGTGATACATACATTTTAAACTTGACAGATGAAAAAACTGAGTTTTTGTTTGGTCTAGAAGTTGAAGGAAAATATCAAGAAGGGGTTGTCCCTCCCTTCTATGTTAGCTTGAACATACATGAGAAAATTGTACACAATGCCATGTTAGATTCGGGAGCTTCACACAATCTAATGCCCAAGGTGGTAATGGAGAGCTTAGGCTTAGAGATTACTAAACCATACAAAGATTTGTATTCTTTTGACTCAAGCCGAGCCAAATGTTTGGGTTTAATCAAAGATTTATGTGTTAATCTAGCTCAGATCCCTGCTAAGAGTCTAGTTATGGATATAGTTGTAGTTGACATTCCCCCTAAGTATGGCATGCTCTTATCAAGATCTTGGGGAGCCAAACTTCAGGGAAGCTTTCAAATGGACATGTCTTATGCCACCATCCCTATTTTTAACCAAAACGGAATACTCTACAGGGAATCTCACATGAAGTACATGGTGAGAAACCTAGACAAACCAAACAACACTCCAATCTTCTCTACTCAATCAAGTTTAGATTCCTTTATCTTATGTAACGAAGATGAAACTACTCAACAATATAAAGAAAATATGGACCCAATCAGTTCACCAGAACAATCCAATCTTCCCCTCAATAAAATTCAAAACATTACCAATCAACAACAACAGGAAAATGAAAATGAGTCAAACATAATGTGGACAATAAACTTTGATGGATCCTGTAATAAAGCAAGCGCAGGTGTAGGCGTATGGATCCAGAATACGAATCAAATTTTTTCATACAAATTGAATTTCCCATGCACTAACAATATCGCTGAGTATGAAGCACTTCTCCTAGGTTTATAATTGCTCAAAGAATTAAAAGCCCAAAAGATAACAATATTAGGAGATTCTGAACTTATCATAAAACAAATCATAGGAGAATACTCAACCATAAATCTGAGGCTTAGGGAATATCGCAACGCTGCCCTCGATTTATTGAGAACCTTTGAAAAATATGAACTTGTTTTCATTCCTAGAGCGTTTAATCATTTAGAAAATGAACTCCCTTTCAATGTGAGTAACTATAAAATACTTGAGATAAATGAACAGCTTAGAGTAAAGGTAAAACATAGGCCTGCAGTGCCTGATAGCGAGGATCACTGGAAAGTGTTTGATTCAGACAAACACATAGATGATTTCTTGAAATCAGAAAATGATTTCAGCCTACCAACATCAGAATCTAGCCATAATGAAAACTGTCCATATATCGAAGAAATCCCAGAAGCTAAAATGACACACTCTGCTGATATAAATCATTATGAGAATCTGTTTGAAGAAGAGTTAATTTACAACGTGGACCAAAAAGACCTAGAAGTTTTAGAATGTAAAAAAAATTCAATTCCAAGAGGTCTCTCACCTTTGGAACACCTTTTCGACTTTAATGATGTAGCCAAAGAACCAAAAATGGAGCCTGTAGAAACAAACGTATAAGAACACAACATAGGCTCCCTAACAGAACCTAGGATGATTAAATTGTCCAGCACTCTCCCAGCTCAAATAAAATCTCGATACATTGATCTGTTTAAGGAGTTTAAAGATTTTTTTGCCTAGGCATACATAGATCTGAAGTCTTACGATACCAGCATCATTCAGCACAAGATTCCCTTGAAGGAAAATCAAAAGCCCTTCAAACAAAAACTGAGGAGGATAAACCCACTTTTATTACCTTTAGTCAGAGCCGAAATTGAAAAGATGCATGATGCTGGCATTATAGTAGCAATTATATTTTCAAAATGGGTATCAAACTTAGTTTCTTTTAGGAAAAAGACAGGGGAGATCAGACTCTGTATCGACTTCAAAAACTTAAACATAGCATCCCTAAAAGACAACTACCCATTGCCCAAAATGGATCGTATACTTCAGAGGGTAGTTGGGTCAAAAAGGATATCACTCTTAGATGGGTTCTCGGGTTACAACCAGGTGTTAGTGCTCCCAAGTGATCAAATCAAAATTGCTTTTACCACGCCTTGGGGCACCTTTATGTATGTCAAAATGCCTTTCGTATTAATGAATGCAGGGGCCACCTTCCAAAGGGCCATGGAAATAGCCTTTTCAAAATATATTGGCTATTTCATAATTATTTACCTTGATGACATAACTGTCTTTTCAAAAACTGATGAAGAACATTTGACTCACTTAAGAAAAGTGTTTGAGAAGTGTAGGAAATTTGGCTTGTCATTGAATCCCAAGAAGACACTCTTTGGTCTCCAGGAAGGTAAACTGCTTGGAAATATAATTTCGGAATAGGGAATCAAAATAGACCCTACAAGGATAGATGGCATATTGCAAATTAACCATCCAAGAAGCCTTAAAGAGTTGCAATATTTCATTGGAAAGATTAATTTTTTGAGAAGGTTTATCCCCAACCTTGCTGAGCTATTAAAAAACATTACAAACATGCTTAAGAAAGATGTGGGTGTAAAATGGACTTTACCAGCTAAACAATCATTCGAACTGGCCAAATAAGCTCTTACCCAAACACCAGTCCTGATTAGTCCAGCTTTCACCAAAGACTTTTATATCTTTTCTTTTGCATCCGAGCATACCATAGCTGCAGTATTACTTCAAAAGAATGACTTGGGGCAAGAACAACCAATATCTTTCTTTAGTAGGGCCTTAAGAGATGATCCTCTCAAATATAATATCATGGAGAAGCAAGCCTTAGCATTAGCGAAAGCATTAAAAGACTTTAGGGTCTATATTTTACACTCTCACAGAATTGCTTTTGTTCCACATACTGTTGTCAAGGAAATTCTAAGTCAAGACCCTAATGGTAAAAGGGGAAAATGGATTGCAACTATTCTTGAATATGACTTAGAAATTAGGCCCACAAAACTAGTTAAAGGGCAAGGATTAGCAAAAATTATGGCTGAGTCTAACTTCCAAGATCTACACATGAATATGGTGGATGTGTTGGAAGAAATAGAAGAATCTAATGCTCCTTTTATTGAAGAAACATTTCTAAATTCTCCTTGGTATGCTGACATTATTTATGTACTTTTATATTTAAATGCCCCTCCTTATTTGTCTAAAACTAAAGCTAGATTCTTGAAACAAAAGGCTTTGAGTTTTCATATCTTAGATGGAGTATTATATTAGAAAAATGCTGTTGGAATTTTTCTTAAATGTTTACTTGAAGATGATGTAGGAAAAATCATGCAGGAAATGCATGACGGAGAATGTGGAGGACACCTCTACTGGAAGGCCACAACAAATAAAATTCTTAGATCTGGTTACTATTGGCCTACCCTTTTCCCGGACACTCAAAATTTAGTCATGTCTTGCCATAAGTGTCAAATATTTGATGGCAAAAGAAAACTCCTTCCCTTACCCTTACATCCCATCAGAGTTGAGGCACCTTTTCAACAATGGGGTTTAGACTTCATTGGGGAAATTCACCCATCCTCCTCAGCTCAACATAAGTGGATCCTCACAACCACTGACTTCTTTACCAAGTGGGTAGAAGTTATACCCTCCATAAATGCTAATGACTCTGTCATTATCAAGTTCCTTAAAACAAATGTCCTATCCAGATTTGGTTGTCCCAGAAAAATCATAACAGACAATGCTGCTGCTTTTAAATCTAAGAAGAAGGTTGATTTATGTTACAAATACCACATAACCTTCGGCCATTCCACTGCTTACTATCCCCAAGGAAATGGATTAGCTGAATCTTCCAACAAGAGCCTCATCAATATCATTAAAAAAATGTTGGAAAAAAATAAGAAATCATGGCACAGTAAGCTGGTTCATGCCTTGTGGGTTGATAGGTTAAATACAAAGAAATCAATAAATATGTCCCCCTATCAGCTAGTCTATGGTATGGACATGGTTTTTCCCACCTCATTATGAGTTCCAGTCATGAAACTCCTTCAAGAAGTGTAGATTGAAGAGAATGATATGCAGAGAAGAATTAACCAAACAATACATTTATAGCAGACCAGAGAGGAAGTCTATGAAAGAACACAGTTAGTCCAAGAAAATATCAAGAAACTATTTGATAAGATGACTACGGAAAACAGTTTCCAAATTGGAAATGTTGTTCTTAAATGGGATTCAAGAAAGAAGAGAAGGGAAAACATGGCAAGTTTGAGAACTTGTGGAAAGGGCCATATATTATCCATGCTGAGAGGGGTCACAATGCATTTTTATTGAAAGAATTGAATGGAGAGGATCTATATGGAGGTCCTGTCAATGGCAGGATGCTCAAGCATTACTTCTGCCAAGAATCTTAAGTTTCAAAGCATTTTATTTTTTCATTGTAAATATCATAGTCTCACTATTGCATTCAAAGTTAGAAAAATCAAAATAAAAAAGCAAAGAAAGAAAGAAAAGAGGGAAGATTGTGAAAATAAGAAAGGTATAGCCCCATACCAAAAAAGAGAAACAAATCTGAAAGTGTGCAAGCTTAAATGCCACTCCTGAAAAACACACTTTTAGTTAGCCAAACAGCCTAATCTTGACTAATTAGCTTTTAAATTTTCTACTGATAGGATAGTGAATTTGATTTGCCAAACTGTTTAATCTTGGCTTATCAGTAGATATATTAGGATAGAAATAAAAGGTTCAAACATACTCAAAATCTGAACCTAACATTTCAAAAAGAGAATGACTCAAATCTGTTTTGTTTTCTGAGTCAAAGTGATAAACTCGGCTCTAATTAGCTCAAAACTTAAAATCCAAATGGCAAAGGAGAAATAGCTCAAATAAAGTCAAAGAGCCGTAAAGAAAAAGTAGGCCATGATGAGAATCTCTTCGTATCTTAAGCCTTCCATTTTGATTTAATTTTTCTGCAAATAATAATCTATGTGCAGCTTGTTTTTATGCCATAGATCAGCATCAAGTTAGACTGTTCAATCCTAACTTGAATGCTTTTTAAATTTCTGCTTTAGCAATTAGAGAATAAAAATCTGTTAGACTGTTTAATCCTAACAAATTAGTACATTAGGTAGAGAAGCATATGGGCTCAACTGTTTAATCTGAGTTCATGAAGAAATAAGTAGTAGAAATAGATTAGATTTTTTTCTTTCAAAAGAATAAAATGTTGAAAGAGAGTTTGCCAATCCAAGTGCACTCTAAGGAAGAAAAAACGTTAGATCAGTAGGATTGGGTAGGCAGAAAGCTTGTTGATGAGAGATCCATTGTTTTCCATGGCTGTTAGCATTTACAGATCAAAATAAGATCATTCAATCAAAGAAATACAGCCCAATGGATGAGGCAACTGATTAGCCTCCCAGAGAATGTAAGTCTAAAGTTCTTAATACCTTCAAGAAGGCATCATCCCCAAGTGGAGCCACTGTTAGCCATCTATAATATTTGATTATAGAAAAAGGTGGCTAAGACTTTTTGGAGCCTTCAAGGAACAAATTTATTACTAAAAATGGTTGGCTCTTGAAGACTCTTGAAGGCCTCATGCCTCTATCCCAAATCTTCATTGTTGTTCCCATTTTATATTCAGAAATTTCTACTAATTTCATGAGAAAAGACTGCTGAAAAACCATCATTTTCCCCCTCCCCCTTTTCCAAAATTAACCTTCATTTTCTCCCCTTTTTCTCCATAAAAACTCCCTTGTTTTCATGATTCCTCTTCTTCCCCTCATGAAAATCACTTTTATAAAGTTAAAGACTCACTCTTTAACCTTACCGAAACCTCCAAAATCCATTAAAAACTTTAAAAATTTCATAAATAACAAAGTTTTATTATTATGGACTTAAGCCCCTTGGGCTAAGTCCTAACCACTTCCCCCACATGCCTACACCCAGGAGCCAGGTACTAATCCCCTCATGGCGCTTATCGCATCTCAAAATTTCAAAGTGCATAAGTCTTTCCCATGTCCCGAAGTTTCCGATGCGATTGGCTTTGTATTGGAAAAATCCGATGCGATTAGCCTTTATATAACTATACTGTGGGCCCGCCTTCGTGCTTAAAACCTTATGAAAATCCATTCTCGATCTGCTTTTTCCTTTGTAAAGTATTAAAACCCACTTTCCCAAAGTTTAAACCAAAAAACCAAAATCACGTGCTAAATATAAATGGGTTGATTGAAAAGAGCCGATCGTGCAATCGCATCGGAGAAATCCAATGGGTTGATCGAAAAGACCCGCATCAAAATTTCCGATGCGATTGAGTCTTATATATGTTTCTTTTTCTGCCCCACCACTGTTTCATATGACTTATGCCTGGGACCAAGTGTTGAAGTCCCAAGCACTGAAATCACATCGCAAGTTTTCAGAATGGTTAGATCAAAAAGACCCGACCTCTGATTACGATAGGCCCTTTTTATATAAAGCCCCAGGCCCATCATGATTCATACATCCGAAGGCCCCGCAGTCAGGCACCAGACCTTTTTATATATCTTATTTCCACCCCCGATCCATAAAAAACCTTTGTTTTTATTTAAACTTTGGGTTTTATTTATTATAAAGGTTTCCGCCAGCGTGTGTTTTAAACACGATCTTCACCATTGATTAGTAGGTCGATCTAACGACCATCGCTCAATCGCATCCCAGTGCTCAATTGCATCGCAAAGTTAAAATCGCATACATTTTTTTTGCTCCCTCGATCGGCCATACCCCGATTCGTTATCTATCATTGATCTACTCATTAGATCGACAGTCTGCGCAAACTCGCATCGAATGTTTCGATTGGTGCACTTGCTCGCCACCCCCGATTGCGATCCTCTGATTGCGATCCTCCGATTGAATCGTAATCGTCCACGTCTCTAGATTGGACGGTCCAAATTTACTCCGCATTATTCTTCTCTCCGTTCTCCTTTTGTCTCTTCTACGCAGATCTCCACCGTTGGATGATTTCATCTAACGGCCACACTCTTTCCTGCCTTATGAAGAAGTTAAACCTAAAATGCAGGATTTCTTAATTATTTTTTGTCTTTTATAGGTGTTTTAATGGTTTTCCATTGTATTATGAATAAAATCTGAGGGCCGGAAAGACATTTCCTGCACCTTCGATTTATTAAAAAGAAGCCATCCTCGGGTCAGATTCAACATTTTATCAATGCTTCATGGGCATTGATGCCTTTAAAAGACCTGCGCGGCCCTGCACATCGACAAGACACTGTTTTATTAAGAAACACAGTTAAAGAGTATCAGTTTTGAAGACATAGCATAGCAAAATGAAGATTGAAGACAGATTCTAGAATTACAGCTAAAAATGCTTATCAAAAGCCTAATTCCCAGAATTAAAACACAATTAAAAGAAATTATAAGTGTTTAAATAGGAAGGCAGCCCTCCACCGCCACATTTGAGGTGAATTGATTCCTCAGCTACCATAAGAGCCACCTATTGCCTCAAAGCATTCAAACAGAGGCTTAACTTATTACAGAATCAGATATTTTGCCTCAGCGCAGCCAGGGAGTTACTTCTGTAGGGAAATAAGTGCAGAAATATCTGCAGAGTTACTCCAAACATTACATAGAGCCTATAAGTCAAATAAAGCTCCCACTGAGCTTTAATATTAATTGTAAAACAGTTAATACAGAGAACCACCTGTAAACTTCTTCATGGAGCCCCTCAAAAGGCTCAGAAATCTTGAATCTGTATTAATTGCCTTGAGATATCTTTCATTAGATCTCACCTCCTCATCCTTCTATAAATAATTCTGTAGAAGATGAGGACTTGCTGGTTGTTGTTTGATAACAAGTTGTAATACTGAAACTCTTTGAAATAAATATATAGTCTGTTGAAGTTTGAAGAAGAAATTGAAGTCTTGGAGGTCTTGATGATGTTGTTGCATGTTTGTTCCTGAGAAGGCTCTATCATTGGATCCATGAGCTTGGTTTTTGGTGAATTATTCTGAACTATTTTATGTTTTCCCCTGTTTTCATTATGTTCCATAATTTCTTACTACAGTAGGCTGAAATTTTGGGCTAAGAAATGACTCTTGGAAGAACCTTAGACCTGTTCATCCTTCATTGTTTCATGTTTTCTCCTGCTGAAGTATTTTAGAGTCTTTAATCTCTCTCTTTAGTCTTCATGCTTGTTTATTTCCTTAATAGTTCGAACAGTTGGTTTCAACATGATTTATGGTTCTCCCTGCTCGTCTATTGCCACTTAAAAACTGTTATTGAAGTCTCCCTTTGAAGTTCTTTGCTTGCAGTGAACGAAAGAGGTCTGTTTTGATCTTTCCCTTTGTCCTCACTTAAAAAGTTGGCTTAAAGGTCGTTATAATTATGATCATAGATGTTTTTAGGTGTTCCCTCTTTTATGACTACAATTATCAGTGAATCTTTTATGTTTTCTAAGTCATTTGAAATAAAATCTTTGAGGAAATAGGGTGTTCCCTGAATCTTAGATTTCATTTTAAAAGTTGTTTTGAAATCGTTATTTTCTTAAAGCTGTGACTTGTAGAATTTATGGTTAGCCCTGTCTATCAAAGAGCTCTTTATTGTTCAAATTATGCTTTCGAATTCCCTTTGTTGAGAATTAAACCTCTCTTTCCAAATCATTAATGTTCATCTCATTTCAAAAACAAAAGGATCCTATGGCCAAGTTAGATTTGCCCTTTGATATCCCATATCCATTGATGAGTTTGTTATGACCTTTTATTGACTCCATTTCCCAATGAATCATATGTTTCTCCATTCTGTGTATCTTTCCTAGACCTTTCATGTTCTGATGTATCAATTCATCCAACCAAACAAACAAACAAACACCTGCACTTAATAACTAGTCTAAAACCAATATTCAAAGCGCACAAGATAAACCTTTGTAAACAAAATTTTGAGAGATCCCTCTCTGAGAACAAGAGGACTAGATCCTGTAACTCTAAATATTGGTTTTGATGTTGCCTTGTCTTTTTATTTTCCAAACTATCAAAACACGAGACACCAACATAATGGAGATCACGGTGGGACCCTGAGTAGAATATTTAAAATTAAACACTCACTGTCTAGCATAACATAAGTAACCTTCTTCAAGCACTACCAAGCATAATGGTAATCATGATAGGACCTTTTGAATCAGTGAAAAACTAAGTAACCCTTAGGATTCTCATAAAGCCTTATCAAACCTTGAAGATTTCAGTTACCAAGCCATAAGAGTAAACTCTGTACGATTTGACACCCTAGCTAAGCGTTAAATCGGACTTAGAACACTCTCTTAAACTATAAGACCAAAATAAATCAGAAAAACCCAAAACATTTCGGTTTGGCTTCATAATAAACTTGGTGGTGGACCATAAAACCTTTTACCTCCAAAAGAGCTAAAAATTTCAACTTGGCAACTCCACAATCCTAAAAATAAACCTTAAGACTCCACTGGGAAGACCTCAAGTCTTAATAGCATCATACAAACTCAGTTAGAAGGCTTTAAGATTAAAATTTTCCTTCTTCTGAAAAGATCAGTTAGCCTCTTAAAGATTGTCATATTTGGTTAAACTTTCTTTTTAACTGGGTCTGAGAAACATCGCATAGTGGCTCCTAGAAAGATTCATACTAGAGCCTACCCTAACCCAAACCCACCGGAAGTAGTTGAAAACCCTGAAATTATCCTTAGGAAGCCTCCTAAGATTAAATTATCAACTGTTTTCAGATCACCCTTGAGAGCTAATTCAGTTCCTGAATATCTTTCAGCTCTACAAAAATCTCAAGTTGACTTAGTAAATCCATTTAGAACTAGGTCTCTTAGTGATTTAGATCAGTTAGATTCTGAGTCTTCACTGTCATCTCCTGAAACCAGTGAACCTCTTGGTAGAAGAGAAAAAACACCTCCTGATTTACATTTCCTTCACAACTTAGGTGTATCTCATCCAAGATCAGCTCAACAGTCTATTTCTGGTCCATCCACTTCTGCTCACCCTACATCCACTGTTCAAACCACTACACCTCAGCCCACTTTTCCTATTGTTAATCCACTCCTTGTGAATCCACCCCCACCACCTATCATGGCAACATGGTATGCTCCCCTAGTCCTTCATGTACCATTAGTCAACCTTCCACGAGACTATCAGTCCAAAATTCCATTATATGATGTTAGCAATTCTACAACCGCATCACAACATGTGGATAGGATGAATAAATACTTTGACAGAAATGAAATTGATGATGATTCTATCAAGCTTAGGTTATTTTCTCAGAGCTTAGGGGGAGAAGTAAGGAAATGGTTCAAATTTTTAACCCCCCATAGTATCCATGATCTCCAAGCCTTCCATTGAACTTTCTTAAACAAATGGGAAGTAAATAAGAATCCTCTACAAGTCCTTTTTGACTACAAGAACCTCCATAGAAACATTGAAGAAAGTGTGCAAGATTACTGCACTAGATTCAATAGTTTTTATAATGCACTATCCCCAGAACTAAAACCTCCACAGAGCTCAACTTTAAACAATTTTCCTGAAGGGTTTGACTCTGACATGACATATCAACTGAGAGAAAGAGATTTTGCAACTCTTGAAGATATGCAAAAGGGTGCTCTTTTTGTGGAAGTCAACTTAATGGAGAAGAGAGCAAGAATGAAAACTGAGAAGAGAGTATCTTTTAAAGAGGAATCCACTCCTTCTACTTCAAGCTCAAATATGGAGAGGATGCTGGAAGAAATGATGAAAGAGATGAGCATAATTAAGAGAGAACAAGCAAATCAAAACCAAACTACTCCTCAAAATATAAACCAGAATTTTAGAAGAAACCAACCTCCAAACAAACCCAGGGAAGATGATCAGCAGATCACTCCTCCTTTTCATCAGAACTCTGTAGATCAATATGAGGAAGATAGGGAGTTGGAAAGGTTGGAAGAATCTCATGTAAACTTGATTGGATCAGACAGTGGGGATGATGTTTTCCTCACTGAGGAAGAACAAGATTTCTTTTCTTATGATCAAAATACAAACACCTATGAAGATTCTGATGACTATAGATTAGGTTTTGAAAATGAAATCATGGAGGTACAGAAACAGTATGATCTTAGGAGCAAGGGAAGCATAGATAAATCAAAAGATAAGAACACTAATACTGCTGTCAAGAAAAATGCATAAAACTAGCCCAGAAATACAACAGAGAAAACCAACATTTCGGCTAAAAAGCCAGACTTAAAAAAAGATAAAGGTGTTCAGCCAAATATTGAACAGAGTACCCCTAGCACTTCAGCTAGTGATCCTAATAAAACTGTCCCAATTACCAGTCCAAACAAGGTTCAACAAATCAAAGTTGCTGAAAAGAATTCAATGGAAAAAAAAGATGTAAATACAAAAAACTCAATTATTCCTTTCAGCCTTGAGGGAGAGATTGCTAAGATAAAAATTACCATCCCCCTAGCTGAACTAGTAACCTAGGAGGTGTACAAAAACCAAGTTTTGAAAGCTTTGAACTTAGGAAGTGATAAAAACACTTTAAACTTGACAGATGACAAACCTAGGTTGTTGTTTGGTCCATAAGTTGAAGGAAAATATCAAGAAGGGGTTTTCCCTCCCTTCTATGTTAGCTTGAACATACATGAGAAAATTTTACACAATGCCATGTTAGATTCGGGAGCTTCACACAATCTAATGCCCAAGGTGGTAATGGAGAGCTTAGGCTTAGAGATTACTAAACCATACAAATATTTGTATTATTTTGACTCAAGCCGAGTCAAATGTTTGGGTTTAATTAAAGATTTATGTGTTAATCTAGCTTAGATCCCTGCTAAGAGTCTAGTTATGGATATAGTTGTAGCTGGCATTCCCCCTAAGTATGGCATGCTCTTATCAAGATCTTGGGGAGCCAAACTTCAGGGAAGCCTTCAAATGGACATGTCTTATGCCACCATCCCTGTTTTTAACCAAAACAGAAGACTATACAGGGAATCTCACATGAAGTACATGGTGAGCAACCTAAAAAAACCAAACAACACTCCAATCTACTCTACTCAATCAATTTTAGATTCCTTTATCTTATGTAACGAAGATGAAACTACTCAACAATATAAAGAAAACATGGACCCAATCAGTTCACCAGAACAATCCAATCTTCCCCTCAATCAAATTCAAAACATTACCAATCAACAGCAACAAGAAAATGAAAATGAGTCAAACATAATGTGGACAATAAAATTTGATGGATCCTGTAATAAAGCAAGCGCAGGTGTAGGCGTATGGATCCAGAATACGAATCAAAATTTTTCATACAAATTGAATTTCCCATGCACTAACAATATCGCTGAATATGAAGCACTTCTCCTAGGTTTGAAATTGCTCAAACAATTAAAATCCCAAAAGATAACAATATTAGGAGATTCTAAACTTATCATAAAACAAATCAAAGGAGAATACTCAACCAAAAATCTGAGGCTTAGGGAATATCCCAACGTTGCCCTCGATTTATTGAAAACCTTTGAAAAATATGAACTTGTTTTCATTCCTAGAGCATTTAATCATTTAGAAAATGAACTCGCTTTCAATGCCAGTAACTGTCAAATACCTGAGATAAATGAACAGCTTATCATAAAGGTAAAACATAGGCCTGCAGTGCCTGATAAAGAGGATCACTGGCAAGTGTTTGATTCAGACAAACACATAGATGATTTCTTGAAATCAGAAAATGATTTCAGCCTACCAACATCAGAATCTAGCCATAATGAAAACTATCCATATATTGAAGAAATCCCAGAAGCTGAAATGACACACTCTGCTGATATAAATCATTATGAGAATCCGTTTGAAGCAGAGTTAATTTACAACGTGGACCAAAAGACCTGGAAGTTTTAGAATGTAAAAATGGTTCAATTCCAAGAGGTCTCTTACCTTTGGAACACCTTTTCGACTTTAATGATGTAGCCAAAGAACCAAAAATGGAGCTTGTAGAAACAAATGTAGAAGAACACAACATAGGGTCCCTAACAGAACCCAAGATGATTAAATTGTCCAGCACTCTCCCAACTCACATAAAATCTCGATACATTGATCTGTTTAAGGAGTTTAAAGATGTTTTTTCCTGGGCATACACAGATCTGAAGTCTTACGATACTAGCATCATTCAGCACAAGATTCCCTTGAAGGAAAATCAAAAGCCCTTCAAATAAAAACTGAGGAGGATAAACCCACTTTTATTACCTTTAGTCAGAGCCAAAATTGAAAAGATGCATGATGTTGGCATTTTAGTACCAATTAGATTTTCAGAATGGGTATCAAACTTAATTTCTGTTAGGAAAAAGACAGGGGAGATCAGATTCTGTATTGACTTCAGAAACTTAAACAGAGCATCCCTAAAAGACAACTACCCATTGCCCAAAATGTATCATATAATTCAGAGGGTAGTTGGGTCAAAAAGGATATCACTCTTAGATGGGTTCTCGGGTTACAACTAGGTGTTAGTGCTCCCAAGTGATCAAATCAAAACTGCTTTTACCACGCCTTGGGGCACCTTTATGTATGTAAAAATTCCTTTCGGATTAATGAATGCAGGGGCTACCTTTCAAAGGGCCATGGACATAGCCTATTCAGAAGGTATTGGCTATTTCATAATTATTTACCTTGATGACATAACTGTCTTTTCAAAAACTGATGAAGAACATTTGACTCACTTAAGAAAAGTTTTTGAGAAGTGTAGGAAATTTGGCTTGTCATTGAATCCCAAGAAGACACTCTTTGGTCTCCAAGAAGGTCAACTTCTTGGACATATAATTTCGGAAGAGGGAATCAAAATAGACCCTACAAGGATAGATGGGATATTGCAAATTAGCCATCCAAGAAGCCTCAAAGAGTTGTAATATTTCATTGGAAAGATCAATTTTTTGAGAAGGTTTATCCCCAACCTTGCTAAGCTATTAAAAAACATTACAAACATGCTTAAGAAATATGTGGGTGTAAAATGGACTTTACCAGCTAAACAATCATTCAAACTGGTCAAACAAGCTCTTACCCAAACACTCGTCATGATTAGTCCAGATTTCACCAAAGACTTTTATATCTTTTCTTTTGCATTTGAGCATACCATAGCTGCAGTATTACTTCAAAAGAATGACTTGGGGCAAGAACAACCAATATATTTCTCTAGTAGGGCCTTAAGAGATGCTCCTCTCAAATATAATATCATGGACAAGTAAGCCTTAGCATTAGTGAAAGAATTAAAAGACTTTAGGGTCTATATTTTACACTCTCACATAATTGCTTTTGTTCCACATGCTGTTGTCAAGGAAATTCTAAGTCAAGACCCTAATGGTAAAAGGGGAAAATGGATTGCAACTATTCTTGAATATGACTTAGAAATTAGGCCCACCAAACTAGTTAAAGGGCAAGGATTAGAAAAACTTATGGCTGAGTCTAACTTCCAAGCTCTAGACATGAATATGGTGGATGTGTTGGAAGAAATAGAAGAATTTAATGCTCCTTTTATTGAAGAAACATTTCTAAATTCTCCTTGGTATGCTGACATTATTTATCTAATTTTATATTTAAATTCCCCTCCTTCTTTGTCTAAAACTAAAGCTAGATTCTTGAAACAAAAGGCTTTGATTTTTTGTATCTTAGATGGAGTATTATATTGGAAAAATGTTGTTGGAATTTTGCTTAAATGTTTACTTGAAGATGATGCAGGAAAAATCATGCATGAAATGCATGAAGGAGAATGTGGAGGACACCTCTATTGGAAGGCCACAACAAACAAAATTCTTAGATCTGTTTACTATTGGCCTACCCTTTTCCCGGACACTCAAAATTTATTCATGTCTTGCCATAAGTTTCAAATATTTGATGGCAAAAGAAAACTCCTTCCCTTACCCTTACATCCCATCAGAGTTGAGGCACATTTTCAACAATGGGGTTTATACTTCATTGGGGAAATTCACCCATCCTCCTCAGCTCAACATAAGTGGATCCTCATAGCCACTGACTTCTTTACCAACTAGGTAGAAGCTATACCCTACAGAAATGCAAATGACTCTATCATTATCAAGTTCCTTGAAACAAATATCCTATCCAGATTTGGTTGTCCCAGAAAAATCATAACAAACAATGCTGCTGCTTTTAAATCTAAGAATATGGTTGATTTCTATTACGAATACCACATAACCTTGGGCCATTCCACTGCTTATTATCCCCAAGGAAATGGATTAGCTGAATCTTACAACAAGAGCCTCATCAATATCGTTAAAAAACTGTTGGAACAAAATCAGAAATCATGGCACAGTAAGATGGTTCATGCCTTGTGGGCTGATAGGTTAACTACAAATAAATCAATAAATATGTCCCCCTATCAACTAGTCTATGGTATGGACACGGTTTTTCCCACCTCATTAGGAGTTCCAGTCATGAAACTCATTCAAGAAGTGCAGATTGAAGAGAATGATATGAAGAGAAGAATCAAGCAAACAATACATTTACAGCAGACCAAAGAGGAAGTCTATGAAAGAACATAGTTAGTCCAAGAAAATATCAAGAAACTATTTGATAAGAGGACTAAGGCAAACAATTTCCAAATTGGAAATGTTGTTCTTAAATGGGATTCAAGAAGAGAAGAGAAGGGAAAACATGGCAAGTTTGAGAACTTGTGGAAAGGGCCATATATTATCCATGCTGAGAGAGGTTGCAATGCATTTTTATTGAAAGAATTGAATGGAGAGGATCTATATGGAGGTCCTGTCAATGGAAAGATGCTCAAGCATTACTTCTACCAAGAATCTTAAGTTTCAAAGAATTTTATTTTTTCATTGTAAATATCATAGTCTCACCATTGCATTCAAAGTTAGAAAAATCAAAATACAAAAAAAAACAAAGAAAGAAAAGAGGGCAGATTGTGAAAATAAGAAAGGTATAGCACCATACCGAAAAAGAGAAACAAATCTAAAAGTGTGCAAGCTTAAATGCCACTCCTGAAAAAGACACTTCTAGTTAGCCAAACAACCTAATCTTGACTAATTAGCTTTAAATTTTCTGCTGATAGGATAGTGAATTTGATTTGCCAAACTGTTTAATCTTGGCTTATCAGTAGATAGATAAGGATAGAAATCAAAGGTTCAAACATACTCAAAATCTGAACCTAACATTTCAAAAAGAGAATGACTCAAATCTGTTTTGTTTTCTGAGTAAAAAAGGATAAAAATATGGTTTTAATTAGCTCAAAATCTGAACCAAATGGAAAAGGAGAAACAACTCAAATAAAGTCAAAACAGAGCTGTAAAGAAAAAAGAAGGCCATGATTAGTAACTTTCAGATCTTAAGCCTTCCATTTTGATTTAATTTTCTGCAAATAATAATCTATGTGCATCTTTTTTTTATGCCATAGATCAGCATCAAGTTAGACTGTTCAATCCTAACTTGAATTCCTTTTAAATTTCTGCTTTAGCAATTAGAGAATAAAAATCTGTTAGACTGTTTAATCCTAACAGATTTGTACATTAGGTAGAGAAGCATATGGGCTCAAATGTTTAATCTGAGTTCATGAAGAAATAAGTAGTAGAAATAGATTATATCTTTTGCTTTCAAAAGAATAAAATGTTGAAAGAGAGTTTTCCAATCCAAGTGCACTCAAAGGAAGAAAAAATGTTAGATCAATAGGATTGGGTAGGTAGAAAGCTTGTTGATGAGAGATCCATTGTTTTCCATGGCTGTTAGCATTTCCATAGCAAAATAAGATCATTCAATCAAAGAAAAACAGCCCAATGGATGAGGCAACTGATCATCCTCCCAGAGAATGCAAGTCTGAAGTTCTTGATACCTTCAAGAAGGAATCATCCCCAAGTGGAGCCACTGTTAGCCATCTATAATATTTGATTATAGAAAAAGGTGGCTAAGACTTTTTGGAGCCTTCAAGGAACAAATTTATTACTAAAAATTGTTGCCTCTTGAAGAATCTTGAAGGCCTCATGCCTCTGTCTGAAATCTTCATTGCTGTTCCAATTTTATATTCAGAAAATTCTGCTAATTTCATGAGAAAAGACTGCTGAAAAACCATCATTTTCCCCCTCCCCCTCTTCCAAAATTAACCTTCATTTGCTCCCATTTTTCTCCATAAAAACTCCCTTGTTTTCATGATTCCTCTTCTTCCCCTCATGAAAATCGCTTTTATAAAGTTAAAGACTCACTCTTTAACCTTACCGAAACCTCCAAAATCCATTAAAAACTTTTAAAATTTCATAAAAAACAAAGTCTTATTATTATGGACTTAGGCCCCTTGGGCTAAGTCCTAACCACTTCCCCCACATGCCTACACCCAGGAACCAGGTGCTAAGCCCCTCATGGCACTTATCGCATCGCAAAATTTCAAAGTGCATAAGTCTTTCCCATGTCCCGAAGTTTCTGATGCGATTGGCTTTGTATTGGAAAAATCCGATGCGATTAGCCTTTATATAACTATATTGTGGGCCCGCCTTCGCGCTTAAAACCTAATGAAAATCCATTCTCGATCCGCTTTTTCCTTTGTAAAGTATTAAAACCCACTTTCCCAAAGTTTAAACTGAAAAACCAAAATCACGTGCTAAATATAAATGGGTTGATTGAAAAGAGCCGATCGGCAATCGCATCGGAGAAATCCAATGGGTTGATCAAAAAGACCTGCATCAAAAGGACCGATCGCGCAATCGCATCGGAGAAATAAAATGGGTTGAT
Source organism: Pinus albicaulis (assembly GCA_034641835.2). NCBI lineage: Eukaryota > Viridiplantae > Streptophyta > Pinopsida > Pinales > Pinaceae > Pinus > Pinus albicaulis. The sequence continues at coordinate 225,000,306 of CM076575.1, forward strand.
CGAAAAGACCTGCATCAAAAGTTCCGATGCGATTGAGTCTTATATATGTTTTTTTTTCCACCCCACCACTGTTTCATATGACTTATGCCCGGGACCGAGTGTTGAAGTCCCAAGCGCTGAAATCGCATCACAAGTTTTCAGAATGGTTAGACCAAAAATACCTGACCTCCGATTGTGATAGGCCCTTTTTATATAAAGCGCCAGGCCTATCACAATTCATACATCTGAAGGCCCCGCAGTTGGATGCCAGACCTTTTTATATATTTTCTTTTCGCCCCCGATCATAAAAAACCTTTGTTTTTATTTAAAATTTGGGTTTTATTTATTATAAAGGTTTCCGCTAGTGTGTGTTTTAAACATGATCTCTACCATTGATTAGTAGGCTGATCTAATGACCATCGCTCAATCGCATCCCAGCGCTCAATTGCATCACAAAGTTAAAATCGCATACATTTGTTTTGCTCCCTCGATCGGCCATACCCCGATTCGTTCTCCACCGTTGATCTACTCCTTAGATCGATGGTCTGTGCAAACTTGCATCACATTTTTCAATCAATGCACTTGCTCGCCACCCCTTATTGCGATCCTCCGATTGAATCCGGACCGTCCACGTGTCCAAATCAGATGGTCCAAATTTACTCCGCCTTATTCTTCTCTTCGCTCTCCTTTTGTCTCTTCTACGCAGATCTCCATCGTTGGATGATTTCATCCAACGGCCATGCTCTTTCCCACCTTCTGAAGCAGTTAAACCTAAAACGCAGAATTTCTTAATTATTTTTTGTCTTTTATAGGTGTTTTAATGGTTTTCCATTGTATTATGAAGAAAATCCGAGGGCCGGAAAGACGTTTCCTGCGCCCTCGATTTATTAAAGAGAAGCCATCCACAGGTCGGATTCAACATTTTATCAATGCTTCATGGGCATTGATGCCTTTAAAAGACCTGTGCGGCCCTGCACATCGACAAGACACTGTTTTATTAAGAAACATAGTTAAAGAGTATCATTTTTGAAGACATAGCATAGCAGAATGAATATTGAAGATAGATTTTGGAATTACGGCTAAAAATGCTTATCAAAAGCCTAATTCCCAGAATTAAAACACAATTAAAAGAAATCATAAGTGTTTAAATAGGCAGGTAGCCCTCCACTGCCACATTTGAGGCGAATTGATTCCTCAGCTACCATAAGAGCCACCTGTTGCCTCAAAGCATTCAAACAGAGGCTGAACTTATTACAGAATCAGATATCTTGCCTCAGCGCAGACAGGGAGTTACTTCTGCAAGGAAATAAATACAGAAATATCTACAAAGTTACTCCAAACATTATGCAGAGCCTCAAAGTCAAATAAAGCTCCCACCAAGCTTTAATATTAATTGTAAAAAATTTAATATAGAGAACCACCTGTAAACTTCTTCATCGAGCCCCTCAAAAGGCTCAGAAGTCTTGAATCTGTATTAATTTCCTTGAGAGATCTTTCATTAGATCTCACCTCCTCATCCTTCTATAAATACTTCTGTAGAAGATGAGGACCTATTGCTTGTTGTTTGATCACAAGTTGTAATACTGAAACTCTTTTAAATAAATATATAGTCTGTTGAAGTTTGAAGAAGAAATTGAAGTCTTGGAGGTCTTGATGATGTTGTTGCATGTTTGTTCCTAAGAAGGCTCTATCATTGGATCCATGAGCTTGGCTATTGGTGAAGTATTCTGAACTGTTTTATGTTTTCCCCTGTTTTCATTATGTTCCATAATTTTTTACTACAGTAGGTTGAAAGTTTTGGGCTAATAAATGACTCTTGGAAGCACCTTAGACATGTTCATCCTTCATTTTTTCATGTTTTCTCCTGGTAAAGTATTTTAGAGTCTTTAATCTCTGTCTTTAGTCTTCATGCTTGTTTATTTCCTTAATAGTTCGAACAGTTGGTTTCATCATGGTTTATGGTTCTCCCTGCTTGTCTGCTGCCACTTAAAAACTGTTATTGAACTCTCCTTTTGAAGTTCTTTGCTTACAGTGAACCAAAGAGGTTTGTTTTGATCTTGCCCTTTGTCCTCACTTAAACATTTGGCTTAAAGGTCGTTATAATCATGATCATAGATGTTTTTAGGTGTTCCCTCTTCTATGACTGCAATTATCAATGAATATTTTATGTTTTCTAAGTCATTTGAAATAAAATATTTGAGGAAATAGGGTGTTCCCCGAATCTTAGATTTCATTTTAAAAGTTGTTTTGAAATCATTATTTGGTTAAAGCTGTGATTTGTAGAATTTATGGTTAGCCATGTCTATCAAAGAGCTCTTTATTTTTCAAAGTATGCTTTCAAATTCCCTTTGTTGAGAATTAAACCTCTTTTTCCAAATCATTAATGTTCATCTCATTTCAAAAACAAAAGGATCCTGTGGCCAAGTTAGATTTTCCCTTTGATATCCCATATCCATTGATGAGTTTGTTATGACCTTTTGTTGACTCCATTGCCCAATGAATCAGATGTTTCTCCATTCTGTGTATCTTTCCTAGACCTTTCATGTTCTTCTGTATCAATTCATCCAACCAACCAAACAAACAAACACCTACACTTAATAACTAGTCTAAAACCAATATTCAAAGCGCACAAGATAAACCTTTGCAAACAAACTTTTGAGAGATCCCTCTCGAAGAACAGGAGGACTAGATCCTGTAACTCTAAAGATTGGTTCTAATGTTGCCTTGTATTTTGATTTTCCAAACTATCAAAACACGGGACACCAATAGGAGGGAGGATTCCTAAACAGGAAACCCTCACTATTCTCTTGCTAAACAACCTAGAGAAATAGAATTAGTCTAAGGAGACTAATTTCTGAATATCTTCAACAACCTTTCTCTTGAGCCTTCTCCTTCCTTTTTTAACATGAGGATGTGCAAAACCCTAAACCACCTTGATTCACTTAACCCCTTTCACATGAGGTCCTCCTTCTAGAACTGTGCTATCCCTTTGTGAGATACACTGAATCTAGACAGCATTGTAGATTTGGTCAAGGTTGACCTAGTCTCACAGCTTAACCCCTTTCACACCTGCAAGTGGATTTTATTTGAAAGGCCCAGATTTATCCATTTTCACATTGGGCATGTATTTATTCTTTGATTTAAGACGTTTTTCATGTCCTCCTTTACATTTTATTCATGAAATAATAAAAAGGAAACAAAATGAAATATTCCTATTCGCTTGCTCTAATTAGGAATATTACAGTCCTCCCCTCCAAAATTTTTTCTTGTCCTCAAGCAACTGCAAGGTGAGTGGTGCAAAATCTCCAATGGAATTGTCTCCTCCCCAAAATGAACCATATAGTTGTCATCATGAAGAATTAGGAGATACAAAGGAAGAATTACAAGCTTTCCATTGGTATTTTCAAGGCATGAGAGATTGTAAATATAGGGTAATTCAACCCCTTTAAGAGCTTTTACTCTCCATGCTATCATCCAAATAAAAGGAGCCATTCTTGATAGCTCATAGAAACAATCACTAATCCCCATCATGTGCATTGATTAGGGGCTATAGGGCTGGATATGAGAGATAAACATACTCAACTCATGTTGTCCCTCTTCCCATTGTTGATGGATGTGGAGCTATTGATCCTAGGCTGAAAAAATGTAGTTCTCATGAAGCCAAGTGGAGCTTGGACCTTCATGATTCTCTTCATGGATTCTAGTGAGCCTTCTTGCCCAAACTCCTATGCATATAGGGAACAAATCATTTTTACCATAGGTGCTCCAACAGAAATATGGACTAAGTGTCATTGGATGGCAACCCAAGTCCCTCCTTTGAGATCAGCTTTGTCCATCCTCTAGCTGCCTCAAATCATGATACAATAAGTGGCCATCCCACCACCTTCTTGCTGCCATAAGCTTCTTCAAAGCTTGGAAATAATGGAGGATAATAGGTGTTGGTTGAACATGATTCAAGCAACACATGTCTTGCTCCAAGTTCTCCCTTGTGAGAGATCCCTTCCCATGAAATAAGCCCAATACATGACCTTTTGTATAAGAAAACACAATATATAATGTAGCAGCCATATAAGGTCCTATCCTCTTCTTGAAATACAAATGAATTTGGGAGATTGCATTCCCAATGGATACATTCACCCATTGTACCTTTCCTCCTCTCATGTCTACAATAAAGATTGGAGAATCATTAACATCATGATATAAACATGCTCCCTTATGCCATCCCAAGAGAAGGTTACATCTTCTCCCAACCCAAAGTACATACATGATTATGATATTGATTCTAAATAGAAATACATGTACATACATCATGGATACAAGTAGATGTATGGACATGGAATTCATCATGGGGTGTCCATACTCTCTCCTCATCAACCAAAACAAACATGCCTTATTCTTATGCATTTTTTTCTTGAAATACAAGGCATGAGACAAGAAATTCAAAAACCTTGGGTGGTACCCAAACTCACCCAATAGGAACCAGTGCAGGTGATCTCTTCCCTGCTTCAGATCTAGATATGGTAAGTGGTTTGCATGCCACTTACTCGTTGCCCTTATCATTTCACCATAGATGAAAGTGAAATTTATATTTGGTGCCTTAGGGAAGCACCCATAATGTTGTAACACCTCCCTTAGCTCATCAAGGGTGTGGCCATATTTGAAAATAATCTTGGCCCATAGTTGGCCATGAAGCTTGTAAGGTAAAACACTCCCTTTGGGAGTTATGGCCTGCAAATGTAAAGTAAGAGAATACATGCAATCATGAAATAATATGTGATTTACATAAGCATGATTCTTACCAAAGTCTCCATTGTTGTGTTGGCTTCCCGCTTAGAAAGAAATTAAATTTATGCACAAGGTTGAGGGAACACTTTTCTCTTATGCTCATCATGGGAACTCCTTGGTGGAATTCCTTCAAGTAAGGAGACATCAAGGCATAAATCATGGAAGGATGTATGGAATGATGTGTCCTTTGCTTGAATAGATCACTTTTCCTTATTTTTGCATTACTATGATGAAATAAAGAGGGACAAATGTTCTTTATCATGTGAAGCTTGCCCTCCTCTTTGCTTTCTGCAATCTTCAGGGTCTCATCCTTTGATAGTGATGATGCATGTTGCCCATGGATGGTGCCATAATCTCCATATAATGAGACCTCCTTAATGAGATATGACTGAATACATGAGTGGAGAAGACCCTCCATTCTTCCACTCTACAATCCAATCACCTTCCTAGGTGTTTCAACCTCCTTCAATGGATAGGAATGAGGCTGGCCCTCTTCCCCATCTCCTCTTTGTGTTTTCAAGGTTTTACACCTTCTGCATTCCAAGGGCTTTTGAAATGAAATCCCTTTGAGATCTTTAAGAAAATACCTCTCATCTATGTCCTTCCAAAACCATTGAGGTTCTAGATCTCTTGCAGGTATAAGTTTCTCTTTGAGACAGGGAGTGCTCATTGAGAAAGAGGCATCTAGAAAGGAGAAAAGGTTTCTCACTTCAAGATGTCTACCATTCATCATTTCTTCCGCCATTGCTCCATGAATGATGTTTAAATTTGAATGTCCCCATGAGGAATGGTGGTTCCTCTCTTATTTAATTCTCTTGCACAGCGCAGTGCAAATTTTTTGCTCTAAATTAGCAACATATAGAAATGTAGATCTCTTCATACAATGTGTTGAAATGACAACACATGAATTTTTAATCACACCTTGGTGGGATGTAGAAGCAAGAGATTCTTCTGCAACTATGTATTCTTCCTCCATTAATAAAGGTTTCTCTTCCAAGGTTGTGCCAACACTGGTACAAGTCTCCACCCTTTCAATCTCCTTGAGATCTTCTTCAATACCCTTCATGGTGTGGAAAAGGAGTAGGGAGATCTCCTCTTCTGTCATTCTTCCAAGTGGTTGAGCCATGCTCTTTTTTTTTATATACAATTCATCTTCTTTGTGAGGGTAGGAAGTTCATGGGTCTTCCTCTCCTTCTTGAAACCTTCTTTAGGTCTCACTGCAACTTGCTTCTCCTTGAAACCCTCTAGGAGTTTCATTTTCTTCTTCTTTCTCCTTTGTTTGTCTACCCTCTTTGAAGAGGCTCTTCATGGATCTAGAATATGATGAGGTAAAAATAATATTCTTCAGAATTATGACCTTGATCCCTGCTGTACAACATTATTTCTTGAAGCCACAGGCTGAGCCAAAGATCTTGCTCCGATACCACTGTAATGTTCCAAATCTGGAATTTCTACAACAATGAGAATACCCTAAGGTATTCCAGAGTTGGAGAAGAAAATATATTCTTTATAAAATATTTTAAATGACATATAACTTAAATAAATGATTATGCAGTAGCTTATAACTCACTTTGGACTCAAAAGGGTGGGGAAAAAAGGTGATTTTGGCCCTAAAATGAGTGTATTAAGGTATCTGCGTAAAAATAAGGCGGGATGATGGTTGGATCTGATATATTAGGTCATGAGGGAATTATGATCCGAATTTAAGCTCAAAAAAATAATTCTAGATAAGTTAAAAAGTTTCTTCTTCCCCAACTAGGCTTAAAAACCCTGATTTCCCATGGCTTAGATTATGCAGAAATTTTTTGAAGCATGGATAGTGTAATTTATGAGGGTTTTAACTGAAATAATTCTGGAAAATCAGTATGGGAAAATATAATATGACTCAAATGATTTACATTAGGAAAAAAAGAGTTTTACATGAAGAAAGGCCTCAGAATGAGCTGTTGTAACCATGGAATGAGACAGAAAATATGAACATCGTAATTTACAAGGGACTGAAGCAGTGCTTCATTATATTTGAGATATACAACAGATATGAATACAAAATCATAGATCATAATGGGATCTATATGCAAAAATATCTTTTAAGTACATTCCCCTTGGGGATCTCAGCAGAAGATGAATAACAATGAGTAGATCTGAGATCTACACCATGGATCTGTAGTAAACTTCATAAATTTCTGAAGAACATGATACACAGCAGATTAGACCTGAAATGGAACATATATTGGTTGGCCAATCTATGGATCACCACAGTGAAGGGAAGGACCCCTTTTCACTAGAGATCTTTCCTCCAAACTGATGCAAAGCCCACACTGCAACTCTGCCTGCAAAGAGGACGTTGTTTCCTCAAGTGACTACACTAAAGAAGTGGATAACACTTTGGCCCAATGCCAATATATTGATCTGAAGCACAATCAGGAGAGGCACTCTTCTAGGAGGTTAAAAGACACACTCCATCAGAAGAGGCTCCTAAAACAAGCTAGATCTCTACAGATCTAGATTCCCACTTGCTGCAGCTCACTGAAGCAAGTAAATCCTGACTAGATTTACGTTGCCTAAGAGAGATGGAGCTTGGCCAATGCCATATAGTGGGCCAAAGCAGCATAATCTCCTCCAAGAAATCCTCAAGGAAGGAGGGAGGACTCCTAAACAGGAAACCCTCACTATTCTCTTGCTAAACAGCCCAGAGAAATAGAATTAGTCTAAAAAGACTAATTTCTGAATATCGTCAACAAACTTTCTCTTGAGCCTTCTCCTTCCTTTTATAAGATGAGGATGTGCAAAACCCTAAACCACCTTGAATCACTTAACCCCTTTCACATGACGTCCTCCTTCTAGAGCTGCGCTGTCCCTTTGTGAGATACACTGAATATAGAAATCGTTGTAGATTTGGTCAAGGTTGACCCAGCCTCACAGCTTAACCCCTTTCACACCTGCAAGATCATTTTATTACAAAGGCCCAGAATTATCTATTTTCACATTGGGCATGTATTTATTCTTTGATTTAAGGAGTTTTTCATGTCCTCCTTTACATTGTATTCATCAAATAATAAAAAGGAAACAAAATGAAATATTCCTATTAGCTTGGGCTAATTAGGAATATTACATAAACCACCTTTATTAAGTTGTCTATGGTCTAAACAGGAAACCCCATTAGGAAATATTAAATAAGTCTACATTTGTTTGACTTTCCTCAAGGAATAATTAGTTAAATAGCATTTTAACTAATATTCCTGGTTATATTTAATCAAAAACAAGGAAGTTTAATTAGATAAATCATTATTTATCTCATTATTTTCTAAGAATAATTATTTAAACCTTATTTAAATAATATTCTTTCTTAAATATGACTAAATCACCCTTAAATAATTAAATATATCAGTATTTATTTTATTATTACTCAACCACATCCTTAAAATGATAAATAAATCATTTATTTATTTATTATTTACAAATAAAGGGATTTGACCGAAGTCAAATTCCTTTTCCCTCCAACAAATCTAATAAAATATTCCATAAAAGTTGGATCTTGATTTTGTTAATACTATTTTAATTATGCACCAATATCTAGACTAACTCAATATTTTGTTATAAATAGAAGGGTTTTCCCATTCATTTGCCACCTTTTTTTGCCTAAATATCACTCTGGATCTATACTTTTGGTCTGACTATTGATCCACCATTATAGTCATATTTTGTTACCATTTCTATCTGGGTTTTCTACACCGTCAAGAGAGAGAAGTTTTAGATCTGAAGTGCTGAAAACTTATGAGAACCCATCCCATTGAGGAGAACTTGTAACACCCTTCTGCATTTTCCTCCCAGGTGCCATTAATACAAAATTCATTCAACATATTCTTGTCTTGTCTATTGGATGCATGGAGTAAATCTTGTTTTTTTTACTACTTAATGTCTTCTAATGCATAGATCTAGATTTTTGTAGCATTTATCTTGATCACCTAACTGCATATTTGAGGATATTGGCAGCCATATTTGCTGTTAGGGTTGTTTTTTATGCACAACTAAAGTGGTATTTTTTCGTACACTTGGAATTAAGATTCATAAGAACAAGTGGTGACTCCACACGGGTTTACGATTACGAACACTATCATTTTTCTGATCCTTGCATATCCATCTGCTTCAAACCCTAGGATTTCTCTTTAGCCTCTTGTTTTTTCTTTTCTTGATGTTTTTTTAACCTATAAAACCCTAAAATGATAAAAATTCTAACTTTTGTGTGTTTTTTAACCTATTGCGCAGGTGACAGACATTAGTTGCAGCTGAGATGACAATTTTTTTTGAATTCTACTATGAGAGTGCCGGAAGTGCAGGTCACACCTTTTGGCCCAAAAACTGTTACCTAGACCCTCAAGACGCACCTTTCAACCCAAAAACTATGACCTCTACTGGAGACAGGTAAAAAACTGCGGAATTTTTATGGGATTTTTTTAAAAAGTTTTGTAGGTTTGTTTGAGCCTCTGTTCAGGGTTTTCTGACCTCCGTCTCTTCCCATTTTGGACCTGTGCTTGTTATTTTTTTCTCAACTAAGTGGGAACCTACCCCCTAGGGCTTCAGTACCCTCCACTTCTTGTGGAAGAGTTTTTGCTATTGCAGGTTGTCTGAAATTTCAGAGTCTTCAGCCATTTTTCAGATCTGATACCTCACCTTCAGATCCGCTTCAGATCGACTTGTTATCCATCCAAATCACCTCATTTATATTTTTTTGGGTTTTCCTCTAGGGTTCACTCTGTTTCCCTCCTGGAGATGGCCTTTCTCCACCCTTTTTTACAGCGATTTTTCCTCTGATTTGTTGTTGTTTTCTACACCACTTTCCAGCAAATTTTGTTCTTTAGATCCCTGTCCCTCCTGACCTTAGATCTATTGGATTTTTTAGTGTGTTTTGATTAGTTTTTCACTCGCCTACAGACTAGTTTTTGAGAGGCCTGCCTCCTTGGGTTTATATTATTGCATTATTAGCTGTTTATTTTCTATTTTTTCAAGATTATATACTGTCATTCGCAAGTTTATTTGTAGCTATACATCACACTTTTTATTTTTCTCTACAAATGTCTAGCTTTAAAAATTAAAATTTACACACTTAACACACACACCCTAAGCGAAAAAGGGCTTGGTTAACACCACCGAGCAAAGACTCTAAAACATTGAAATCAATTGATCCTGCACCGTCTACCCTGGTTTCGACATTGTAATCAGTTGATCCTGCACCTCCCTTCCCTTGTCGGTCTCTTTTTCCTTTGTGTCATGGTTGTGTCGTCATCATTGTGCCACCAAGGTGTTTATCCCAGAGACTTCTTGGCCTACATCCTCAGTTTCCGGTAGGAAGACTTACTCCTCCATATAGGATTTGAGTTAGTCCTACACCGAGTCTGCACTCCGACTCTTCTTCTATTCCATTGGGTTCTCCTTCTCGTTCCACCATCAGTTCTCCCCCTGTCACCTTCACCATGTCTGGTGTAGGATCTAATGCTGGTGGTAACCTCGGCCCTCATGCTGGGAATACCACTAGTGGGACCCCAACGGACACTACCCCGGCTGCGCCCTTGCTCCCCTTCATGGCAGGCCTCAGCCTTCCCGATTTTGACTAGATGATAAATGACCCTATACACCATGATGCTATTTGGCCTACTATGCTGACGAAGCTCCCTTCTGACATCCCAAAGTTTGAAGGCCTTGCTGGAGAAGATCCTACAAATCATATTCGATCATTCCACATGTGGTGTTTGTCTAACTCCATTACCGATGACTCTATCCGTCTTTAGTTGTTCCAATGTACGCTTACAGGTGAAGATTCTAAGTGGTATGTTGATCAGGCCCCTTCCTCTCATACCACCTTTGCCACTATTTCCTGGGCTTTTCTGTCTTAATTCCATCTTCCCCTTCGTTATGACACTGGTACCGAACTCTTGACTTCTTTCTGTCAATCGTCTGTGACCCGCCTATACGACCATGTCCAGAAATGGCAGAGAAGAAAGAGCCTATGTTGAGCTCCTACCTTCAAAGACCATGTCTACATGGACTGGTTCCTTAGATATCTTTTGCCACTTATCGGGAAAGATGTCGCATCGCACTTTCGTCAAACCGAAGAAGCTGCTTTCATCAAACGACATGCCTCCTCTTTTTTCCCAACCTCTTGTTTACCACACTGTTACCCAACCTCCTTGTTATCCGTATCCACAGCCTGGTGCTCCAGCTCCTCCAGCATTAGCAGCACCTCCTCCCTTTCCTTCTCAACCCCTGCAACAACTTCCACTGCCCACTCAGGGGCAGGTGTATGCACAACAGGGTGCGACTAATCCTCCTCCCTCCAAAAAGAAGAGGAAAGGCACTCAAAATCAATCTGATCCTAGTAATCCTGGAACTAATCCTCAAAATAATGGTCCTAACACTACTAACCAGCAACAGGGCACCCAGCCCAAGCAAGACATGCTTGTTCACACAAACAAGCCTTGTTCTTGTTGTGGTGTTTATGGACATTACACACATGATTGTCCTCTTTTACCATAGATGCAACAACTGTGGGAGTCTCAGGAAACATTGTAAGGAAAACAAGCCTCCCCTTCCGTCCCTTCCAGTGCTGCACCGAGTCAACTGGCTGTGCTTACTAATCCTTTCCCTCAGCAAGGATTTGTGGCTACCCAACCACCTGAAGGTCAGGTGGCCACCTAGCCTCTTCTATCTGGTACCTCCGATTACCAGATTCTCATGATGAACTCTAATCAACCTCTAACCATATACATCAATCTTCAAACTCGGTCCTGTCAGTACAAAAAGCCTCCCACTACATTTGTCCCCGAGCCACCTCCTTCGGTCTCTACAGAGCCTCTTTCAACACCTAATGGTCCTTACAGATCCCTCAGCGTAAGGCAGAGGTTCATATCAAGATCCCTAAGGGACCACTCTGCCAAAATGTTGCTTATGGAAAAGTTTCCCATTCGTATAGCATAGTAGATGATTTGGCACAATCTCTTGCTGCCATTTCAACGATAGAACTCCTCCAGTCATGCCCTTCACAACGAAAAGCTCTACTATCTACCATGGGCACTGTAGATCCTTCTGATGATTTATTGATTGTCTTTGATGTTGACTGGTTAGAACATCCTCCTCTCCCTGCTTCCGTCACCTTACAAATCCAAATCAAGATCTGGAATGCCAACATTCCTGGTGCATTACTGATGAGGGGGCATCCACCTGTGTGATGTTCGCTTCGATTTGGAAGCAACTCAGATCACCTGAGTTGGCTCCTTCTACAATCACTCTCTGAGCATGGGACGGCCATGCCTCCTAGCCCATTAGCTTATTCCGCAATTGTCCTATTACTCTTGCGGGCAAGACTGTTTGTGTTGACATAGAATTCATAGATGCCCCCTTAGTTTACAACATTATATTGGGTCGTAGCTACACTTATGTGATGTTTGATGTCCCTTCCGCGGTCCATCGCAAGATTTCGTTCCCTCATAACGGAAAGATAGTCACCATTGACCAATTTACATATTACGAACCAAAGTGTCAAACCTCCCCTGAGTCCACTATCTCTTCGGTGGCCAAGAAGCAAACCATCGATCCTTTGACCAGTGTCTCACCCGTAGTCTACAAAGATTCCTCGTTTCTTGGTATTTTCCCTAGTCCTCCTCCTCCTGTCTCTGATCCCAGCTCATCGAATGTTTGTAGGATGCAATTATCTCGAGTTTCTCTCAAGTGGCCCGCCTCAGCTAGTCAGCATCCTCCTCGCCCTCCGAGCCTACTCCTAGCCCTTCTATTCAACCTTCTAGACTTCCTCCTCCTGGCCCTTCAGCTTGTATCCATGAGCCTCTCTACCCTCTGGGAATGGTTCCCCCAGGCCTGAACCATTTAGGAGTCGTCCCGCCTGGCCATTAACCCTCCTGTCAGATATCGTTCCTAGCTCCCCCACTAGGAGTTTATACAGAACCTATCATGGCCAGCATCTCTCTTCCTAACTTGATCCTTGGGATTCCCATCTGGTACCTTGATCCTCTAGCCGCTACCCCACCAGGTCAACCCAAAACTTATCTTTCTTTGACCCCGGTTCAACCGGTCCCCATGACATCTCTCATTGTAACAGTGCCTCAACCACCTCAACAAGAACCACCTCTTGTTTCGGCCGCTTCGGGTAAGAAGGACAAAGCTCGCAAGAGGGCCTCTAAGGAAAAGGCTGCCCCAAAAGACCCTACACCTCCCCGCCTGAAAATCCCTATGCTTTGTGTGATGTCGTCGGCCATGCCACCCATAACTATCTTGAACTGCCCCGTATCAAGCCATGGTTAAAGTTGTGTTCCGTGAGTCTACGGTCCCTGAAGCCTCTGTTTCTTCCTTAGCTGCAGCTAAGAATCCTAAATCTATTCACAAGAAGCAACCTGTTCTTTATGTGATCTCCATGGCCATTATTCCCACCATTTTCCCCGCCTTATGCATTACTGTACCTCTTTTGAGGTAGTTCAGGAGTACGAAAGAACAGAACCAATCTTCCTCTCCCGTACTTGCGCAGTATGCTGCAGGCCAGACTGAGAATTTACTCACTCCTATTGACATTCCCCCTCCTGATGTCAAGATGACAGAGCCTGCGGCCACCATCCTCTACCTATCATCATCCATGAGACCCTCGACGGAAGCTCCCTCTGAATCTTTCCATGTTGTTTCTCCTGACCTCCCTTCAGTGATCACCCTGGGCTCAACATCAGTAGATCCCTTATCTACTTGTTCTTACTTCATCCCTCGTGATGATGCATATGTGAAACTTTATTTTCATGATGATGAGTTGGGTAGCTTCACCGCATCATGTGGTCTCCCTTCCTCCAGTCACTCTATCTTCTATTGTGATGATGACATCATGGAAGCCATGTCCACCCTTGACTTCATCTTTCCCGCCCATAAATTGGATAAAACCATCTGTGCCTATGGTGAATTTCACAGCCTAAGCACAAGCTACACCTCCGGTAGCTCCCACACTCCACCTCACCGTCGGTGTGTGAGTAGTAGACATCCTACCTAAATCACTCCCTCCCATGGAGTGCATTCGATTTATACTTTGCACTCAAGTTTCCAGCATTGTTCATCATCCTCCCATTTATTCTCTTGTGGCACCTTTCAGATGGACCTCCCATCCACACCTTATATCGATTTCACCGATGGTGCAAGTCGCTACTCTCGGAATCTAGCCTCTGTAGGTTGGGCCATTCTTACCCCCTTGCATTCGCTTGTTCTCTTGAATGGTGTATGCATTGGTACTGCTACCAATAATCAGGCTGAATATAATGCAGCGCGAGGCTTATTAGCTAATTCCCTTTCACATCGCATCCTCCACCTTCATGTTTGTTTAGATTCCCTACTTCTTATCATGCAATTGAATGGTGTCTATCATGTGCATAATCCTATCCTTTTTAGAATATATTTACGAGTGAAGCTTTTGATGCGTGAATTTGAAATCATTACATTTAGTCATGTACCTAGAGCATAAAATCACTATGTAGATAACATTGCAAACCATATTATAGATTGAAATTTAGCACATGCATTTAACACAAGACAATAACATAAAAATATCAAAACGATGCATATCCATAATATGTGTCGTATAAAATGTTTTAAAGTCCATCCACTTTGATACATATGACATGCCCATAGCATGTTACAAAACTCAAAACTAGGGGCACCACTTACCCCTACACACTTATCACTATCTGGAGGATCCCAAGCCAATGGCTCTGCTCCCGGAGCTCGTAGATCACACATACCCTATCCGACCATCGCCATGCGACGCATGACCCCTCGCCACTCAGAGGGTAGACCAATACATGACTCTTTGTACTGTTCATCTAAGTCTTGCCAGCCACACTCTAAAACAATGGTCAGAAGCCTCTCACATCTATGACGGATATCCTCTAGGAGGGCTACTGCATCATAATTTTGTTGCGCCCTCAGTCCACTAGGTCTTGTGGTCCCGGATACTACAGGTCATCCCATATACTCGACTAGTTTTACTGATGTTGTATCTACATACCAAAAGTGAAAGAATCAATACCACATACAATATTCTAGAACTTTACATGCACATAAAAGATTAGTAGTTTGTCACTTACCATCGAGCCCCCATATTTGACCAGGCAGTAGTGGAAAATATGGGTCCCCACAATAACTCATCCCACTATAGGGATATTCATCTATATACAATGACATATGATCCCAATGAACAAATAAATTGGGTTGGAACACCCATACAACAGCCCCACCTCCTCCTCTGCACAGTAGTCACCCCCACCAGCACATCCTAGGCTCTCTTGGGCCCCCATCTTGGAGTTGTATGCGAGGTTGAACTATTGGGATCTTCTCAAAGAAGAACAAGCACAAAAATGTACCATATGCACAACCATGGTTCACTGCCTCTTGCATAGCGACAATTGTCATTTCAATAATGACAGAAACATCTAGGCCCACCCATAGTAGGTCCCACTCAAAAAAATCTCCACAAGCATCATCTGCCCTCCAGTGATGTGGTGGAGTGCCTGGTTGCCCAGGATCTGTAGCACCACTGCGGCCACAGCATGGGTCTCTAACCTCTCCAAATCCCCGATGGGTATCCGAGTCCCCTTGACTTGGAGACCTGGTCAACAATGGCGCTCCACAAACTCTATGATATTCCACCCCCGCGGTAATACTGGCTGAGTATTCCCTACCATCCCAAGTGGTGGGAGACCAGTCAGGAAATATATATCCTGGACCATCAACTCGATCCAGTGCTCCTGGACTATAAAGACCTCATGGTCCAGATCCCAATAGCTGACAATTCATGCCAATAAGGGCTCTCCAACTCTCATCAAAGGGTTCTCCACAAACTTCAGAACCACAAACCTGGCCAATGCACTACAGACACCTTGATCCTCCTGGATCTCCAACCATAATGCGCCCAGGTCTCTCTCTCTCCAGTTGATCCGTAATTCTGCCATATCTACACAAAACCATCATATTTGTCAGTGTAAAGTTAGGAAATACTATATATCATCATAAAAACCCAGTGCTTAGCCAAAAAATAGCACAGAAAAACTCCTCCCTGATAGGTCACACTTTTCAGACCCAAACCTGGGATAGGTCGCAGTTTTTTGCTAAAAAAATGCTACCCTGGTTAGACTTTTTGCCCCAAAAAGTGTGACCCGGCTGTGAAAATGAGTAGGGATCTATTCCTAAGCCCTAGGGACCTAATCTGAACTTTCAATCCACTGAAAAGAAATATTAGGGTTAGGCCTCTTACCTGCAACTGACGAATCTCGATTCTAACAGTCGGTTTGTCCGTTAAGATCGCCGCAAGATTTAGGGCCTTATCTCCTCTCTACATTCACCATAGCTCCACATACAAATGAGTGAATTTGGAGGGAAAATGCCTTATTAAAATAGAAACCCCTGATTTTTCTTTCGTCTGCTGCAGACAAACCGTATCTTAGTTTGCCAAACCGTCTGTACCGTTGGAAAGATCTCACCGAGCCCTAAAATGGGTATCTGTTAGTTTTTCGTGATTTGATACTTAACGGGGACACAGTTTGTCCAGGAAGGGTCAATTCACCACTCCTCAAAATCAAATTTCTTCAGCTGCCACACTTGTACTTGGGGGCACCCCTTTGCCTTCATACTTGTCCATGCTTGTGTCGATCTTCGTCATGAGTAACGATTATGTACTCATGTTTTTATGTTCTCCATTGGACCTTTTTTCTATGTGGCAGCACCATCGAGTTGCCTTTGTTTAGAGCATCTGAGTTGAGTCATCATTGCATTCATGGAGTCTATCCCAAGTCCCTTTGTATCCCTTTATAGTCCTTCATCCTTCATTGCTTGATTCCTCTCTCGTGTCGCACATTATGGCCTTCAGTCCCATTGTCCCTTATCCCTCATGATTTTGTGTCAGTTGCTGCTAGGTCATCCATTCCATTTATGCTCTAAACAAAGGAATTCATCCATCCACTACTCAGTATCCCCCATTTCATCATCATCCCTGGTGTTAATCTGTCAGTCGCTGTACTATTTTCTCTCATGCCTTAGTTGAGGATCCCTTATTTCCTCACCTATAGCGGATGTCCTTTTATCGACATCAGCTCATTCATTCCAGAAGATAGGTCTAGAGGGCAGTGTACCTTGGTTCCAGCTTCCACTCTTGTTTGGTGCCTCGAATCAGGCAAAGGGACTCCTTATTACCCTTTGACTTGATTGTCTCTTAGCTCCAGCTCCTTTCAGCATGATTGAGATCCGTATACTTGATGGTCCAGTGATACAGCAGCTCATATCAGTGATTCCCAGGTGTGTGTGAGATGTCTCAACCCTCATGAGGAGGTGGCCCTAAAGGTAGCCCCCCACAAGCCCGGATAACCTCTTCCTTTTAGCCTTCGATGCAGCTCCATAGATTTGATGATGTCAGCCTCAGTCGCTTGCAATGCCTTTTTGATTGAATGTATCAGTCAGAGTTTCAGAGCCCTTTCCTGTTTACAGGGACATCTGGGTTGTATTTATATCTCATGTACTCAAATATTATTGTACAAGTCCTGGATATTATCCCAGGCACAATATGTATGTGGGATTCATTATCATGTTATTTATCTGGCTCATGTTTATGCCAGCATGTACTATATTTTTCAGTCCCTTGTTTAATGGACACCTTATTCTTTGTACTTTGTCTTGGCAGGCATAGGTATGCCTCCCCCGTCGCCTATAGCATAGGTACTCACTCATGAAAGGGACTTGTCGCACCTGTAAGTCTTGCCTCCTCAGGGTCTAGTCCTTTCAGCACTTTGGTCTACCTTATATTTCTCCCTCTTTGACTTCCCCTTCGGTGTTTAGTGATTGAGTTCTTACAATGTACTTGGGTCATATGATTAGCTCCTAATGCTCGCACACTGAGGGGCAATCTGTTACACCATTTTTTGGTCATCTAACCTATTATCATTAGATGGACCCAAGTACACCATGTAAGACCAATTTTACCCAAAGTAAAATTTCTTTCACTATGAAAATAACTTAGTAAACCACCTTTATTAAGTTGTTTATGGTCTAAACAAGAAACCCTGTGAGGAAATATTAAATAAATCTGTAATATTCCCAGTTAGCCCAAGCTAATGGGAATATTCTATTTTGCCTTGTTTTCTTTTGCATTTCATGTTGATGAATAAAATTTAAAGGAGGACATGTAAAACTCTTGAAAATAACAAAATAAATCAATGCCCAATGTGAACATGCCTAAATCTGGGCCATTTTATAAAACACACTTGAGTGTGAAAGAGTTTGATCACTTGACCAAGTCAACCATGACCATATCTACAACACAGTCTAGATGCATTGAACCTCCTTGAGGCACAATGCATTTCTATATGTTGGTTCTACATGTGAAAGGGGCTAAACTAATGAAGTGGTTTAGGGTTTGACAAGACTCCAAACTTATAAAAGGAAGAGGAGAGCAGCATCAAGGAGTTGTTGAAGATATTATTTCTGAAGGTATTGTCTGCTGAGACATTCCTCATTGGGGGTTTTCCTGTTTAGGAATCCCACCTCCTTCATTGAGAAACTCTTGGAGGAGCCTTGTTTGTCTTGTCCACTATTAGGCTTGGGCCAAGCTTCACCTTACACCTACAGTATTGATCATGTTGGGGGTTGGGTTGTCCTTATGAGTTGCAGCAAGTGGAAATACTAGATCTGCTCAGATCTAGATTATATTAGTGCCTCTTCTCAGTGAGTGTGTCTTTTAACCTCCTCAAAAAGTGCATTATATGTTGAGCTTTAGATTCAGACTCTAGAATTAGGCCAAATCATTCTTAGAGACTACAGCGCAATTTCTATCCCTAAATTGCGTTATTTGCAAGCTTGCAGTTGCAGGGTATTTTGTCTGCATTTTGGATGAGAGATATTTGGTGTTAGGATTCTTCCTCTCACTGAGGTGATCCATGGATTGGCCATCCAATCCATGTTTGTTTCAGATCTTATCTACTGTTCTATTTTATGATTAAGAAATTTCTGGATATTTCTGCAGATCTGCAACTCTAGATCTCAGATCTACTCTCTGTGCTTCATGTTTTGCACAAAACCCCAAGGGGAATATATAGATGAGCATATCTTGTACATAGATTTGAATTAGATCTATCTTTTTAAGTACATATCTACTCTAGATCTGAGTATTAATAGACTTCTACTTCAGCCCATTAAAATAGCTCTATGAGGTTTATGTAGAGTTCTCTTGTGGTTGTAGCACCTCATTTCTGAGGATTTTTTCTGTATAGTCTTATTCTTTCTCTTGTACAATGTATGGGCTATGATGTAAATATTATTTACTGTTATACTTTTGATATTTGAACCTCCATATCAGCCTACTACTTTTCTTCAGTGAAACTTTGTTATTTTCTAAGCAGAATTTTTCGTTGTTGCTGCAGTCTCCTTTGGGGCATTTTTCAAGAAAACTAGGTGTGGGAGATCTGTTTAACCCACCTAGAAGGATTTGTTTTTTATATCCTCTTGGATTAAAGACTTAGATGCTCAGATATAAGGGGTCCAAGTGCTGGTTTCAAATCCTGTAGCAGCCATTCCTAGAAAAGGTGTTTTCCAGTCATGCCTTGCTGACAGTTCCCATTTTGGGATATTACAGTGGTATCAAAGCAACCTTCCTTGGCTCAGCCTATGAGCTTAAAGAATTATGGAGTATTCTCATGGGGAGGAGTAGATATGCAAGAGAAACTAGAGAAAACCCTTATTTTATGGAGAAAATAGGTTCACAAAACCTCTATCTCAAGCTCTGCAAGGTATCAGAAAAGACATCAAAGAAATGAGGAGGGAAGAGCAGCAAGATCCCTCAACAATATATACAAGATATATACATGAGGAAAGTTCAAGTCCTCATCTCATGGATATGTTCACTCAGCCATATCACCCAATCTACAATGTTCTGTCAGCAACTTCTTCATGAAGAGGAAGGGAGGAGGTGTGCCAAAGGGAGAAAATCACTTGAACTTCCAAGGGTCTTGCAATATCAAGGAAGTGAAGGTTGAGGCTATCAGCACAGTCAAGACAAGGGAACATCTAGATCCTTATGGAGAGGAAGGAGGGGAAATGGCTCCGAGGAGAGGAAGTCTTGCACTCTTGCAAGAAGTTCCAAAGAATCCCACATATGGAGATTGTGGCACAACCCATGTGCAACATGTGTCATCACCATCAAATGGTGAGATATTGAAGATAGGAGAAGGACAAGAGTAGGGAAAGCATCGCTTGATGAGGAGAATATACCCCTCTTTGTCTCAGAATTTTGATTCACAAATAAGGCAGGAGGATCTATGCATGGAAGGCAAGGACAAATCTGTCCATACATATACACATCCTACTCTATGCCTTGATGCCTCTTTACATAGAGGCATTCCACTAGGAAGGCTTCATGAAGGGGGGAAAAATAAAGTGTTCTCTCAACTATGGGCATCATATGCTTACTTGGCTAAGGAGGGAGCTTTGGGAAAAACTAGCACAGCACAGAGAATCTTTCATGGATTCAAGAGAGAGCTCAGCAATTTTCTGAATTGGAAATTGTTGTCTCCCTCTCAGTTATTTGCACTGAAAGAGGAGGATTCAGAAGTCTTTGATGGCATGGACATGATGTCATAAGGAAACTCCATATCTTTGGGGCAGCCAATGATATTTTCATTCACAAAGGATATTTATGAACATGAAAAGAGGATATCAACACTCTTGCATGCATGGGCTACATCGAGGAAGTTTTGGAAGAGAAGGAATTTCCAATGGGAGGTTGACTTCCATCTACTTCAATCTTGTCTTGAGCAAGATTAGCTGCAAAGGAGGCAGCAAAATGAATTTGGTAGTACTCCAACATGTGACTTTGACCTCAAGCATGTCAAGGAAGAGAACCATGCTGTGACAAGGGCTGCATTGCAGATGTCTACAGCATTGTCATTGTTGGGGAGCCTAGATCCAAATTGGGATTCCCAACTTTTGATGGAATATTCCAAGGACCTTTTCACATGTAAGGTTCTTGATGGGAAAATGACAGATGGGAGGTATAAGGTAGTTGAGGGATTCATTTATTCCCATGATCAGATCTATTGGTTAGAGACTCCAAGCTCAAGGAGAAACTACTTAATACAGCGTATGAAATCCTGCTTTCAAAACCCACTGGTTTCATTAAAGCAAATCATACTATCTTAGATGGATTCATGTGGGAGAACTTTCAAGAGGATGTGAACACTCATATGAGGAAGTGCATGGATCATTTTTTGGTTGAGGAGTAACCTAACTCTTGGGAAGAGTTATCATTACCACCTCCATATTCATTGAGTGTGAGAGGGAGCTCATCCATGAGCTACCTTGCTGATTTGAAACAAGTGTATGATAAACATTGTATTGTTGAACTTCATGATGTATTTACTGTATAGTTCAATTTTCCTAACACTCATGTGCAGATCTTGGCTCCAAGAGGGGGCACCTTTTCTTGTGGGCTTCATGAGCCACTTTGGGCCATGACCAATAGTGATGTTGACCATTCCTTAGGAGGTCTTGGAGGGATGATATACTCTTCATGGTGTGATTCCTTTACACCAACTATCATGAACTTTCTCCAAGCATGCAAGAAGGATGGGGCAACAAACAAGTGTTGGGGATAACACTTGTCATATCATATTCAAAGGAATTTAGGAGTAAAACTGCGCTGGTTGCACTTGAGGGACCATTGTCCTTCTCCATTATTGCACATGGTAGTTAGCATGCCTCTAATTATGATTCCATATGCTGAAATGTTTCTTGTTTCTATTTGGAATATGGATGTAGGGGAGACACATTGGTTGAATGTGTCCTTGGGAAAAGAAGTTTCCCACACTTTCTGCACTACATGCTTCAATGGGAGCATGAGATATTATATGGCCACTATGGTAGACCACTTGTTTCTTTGTAGGGTGAGCCATATGTTTTTTTGGGACATGCCTATCATATGTATTAGGGAGGAGTTTTTCTATGGATTTCCATGCTGGGAGGTGATCCACTTCATTTGGATGATAGCATGGAGATGGGAGTCTTTCATGGATGATGAAATTCCCCATGATTGTCATCACCTCTATCTTGAGGGGACCATGGATCAGCAAGAAGGTTTCCACATAGACCTTCCATTTCTTCATGATGAGAGCCATTGGGTTTATTAACCAAAGGCCAACTTTCACATTGGGGAGGGACCATTGGAAGACAAAATTATTGTAGAAAATATAAAGCAATGGTGGAGACTATTGGATGAGGGGGCCACAAGAGGAGAAGGGGAGATTTTGCAGCACTCACCTTATCAGTTGCTTGAGGACAATAAACATCTTGGAGGGGAGGGCTATAATATTCCCAATTAGCCCAAGCTAATGGGAATATTCTATTTTTCCTTGTTTTTTTTTGCATTTCATGTTGATGAATAAAATGTAAAGGAAGACATGTAAAACTCCTGAAAATAACAAAATAAATCAATGCCCAATGTGAACATGCCTAAATCTGGGCCATTTTATAAAACACACTTTGTGAAAGAGGTTGATCACTTGACCAAGTCAACCATGACCATATCTACAGTGCAATCTAGGTGCATTAAACCTCCTTGAGGCACAACACAATTCTAGATGGAGGTTATACATGTGAAAGGGGATAAACTAATGAAGTGGTTTAGGGTTTGACAAGACTCCAAACTTATAAAAGGAAGAGGAGAGAAACATGAAGGGGTTTTTGAAGATACTATTTGAGAAGGTATTGTCCATAGAGACATTCCTCATTGGGGGTTTTCATGTTTAGGAATCCCACCTCCTTCCTTGAGCAGATTTTGGAGGAGACGTGTTTGTCTTGTCCACTATCAGGCTTGGGCCAAGCTTTACCTTACACCTATAGTGCTGATCCTGCTAAGGGTTGGGTTGTCCTTCTGAGTTGTAGCAAGTGGAAATACTATATTTTCTCAGATCTAGATTATACTAGTGCCTCTTCTCAGTGAGTGTGTCTTTTAACCTCCTGGAAGAGTGAATTAGTTGTTGAGCTTCAAATTCATACTCTGGCATCAGGCCAAATCATTATCAGAGCCTATAGCGCAGTTTTTATCCCTGAACTGCATTATTTACAAGCTTGCAGTTGCAGGGTGTTTTGTCTGCATTTTGGAGGAGAGATCTCTGGTGTTAGGATTCTTCCTCTCACTGAGGTGATTCATGGACTGGCCATCAAATCCATCTTTGTTTCAGATCTGGTCTACTGTTCTATTTTATGATTAAGAAATTTCTGGATATTTCTGCAGATTTGCAACTATAGATCTCAGATCTACTCTCTATGCTTCATGTTTGCACAAAACCCCAAGGGGAATGTATAAATGAGCATCTCTTGTACATAGATCTGAATTAGATCTATATTTTTATGTACAGTTCTGCTCTAGATATGAGTATTAATAAAATTCTACTTCAGCCCATTAAAATAGCGCTTTCAGGTTTATGTAGAGTTTTCTTGTGGTTGTAGCACCTCATTTCTGAGGATTTTTCTTGTATAGTCTTATTATTTCTCTTGTACAATGTATGGGTTGTAATGTAAATCTGATTTACTGTTATAATTTTGATCTTTGAACCTCCATATCAGCCCACTACTTTGCTTCAGTGAAACTGCGTTATTTTCTGAGAAGAATTGTTTGTTGTTGCTGCAGTCCCCTTTGGGGCATTTTTCAAGAAAACTAGGTGTGGGAGATCTGTTTAACCCACCTAGAAGGGTTTGTTTTTGATATCCTCTTGGATTTAGGACTTAGATAATCAGATCTAAGGGTTTCGAGTGTTGGTTTCAAATCCTGTAGAATCCATTCCTGGAAAAGGTGTTTTCCAGTCATGCGTTGCTGACAGTTTCCATTTTGGGATATTACAAAATCTACATTTGTTTGATTTCCTCGAGGAATAATTAGTTAAATAGTAGTTTAATTAATATTCCTAGTTATATTTAACCCAAAACAAGGAAATTAATTAGATAAATCATTATTTATCTTATTATTTTCTAAGAATAATTATTTAAACCTTATTTAAATAATATTGTTTGTTAAATATGACTAAATCACCCTTAAGTAATTAAATAAATAATTATTTATTTGATTATTACTCAAATCCTTAAAATGATAAATAAATCATTTATTTACTTATTATTTACAAATAAAAATATTTGACCCAAGTCAAATTCCTTTTCCCTCCAACAAGTATAATAAAATATTCCATAAAAGTTGGATCTTGATTTGGTTAATAATATTTTAACTATGCACCAATACCTAGACTAACTCAATATTTTGTTATAAATAGAAGGGTTTTCCTATTCATTTACCACTTTTTTTTGCCTAAATATCACTCTGGATCTATACTTTTGGTCTGAATATTGATCCACCATCATAGTCATATTTTGTTACCATTTTTGTCTGGGTTTTCTACACCATCAAGAGAGAGGAGTTTTAGATCTGAAGTGCTGAGGACTTACAAGAACCCATCCCATTGAGGAGAACTGGTAACACCCTTCTGTGTTTTCCTCCCAGGTGCCATTAATACAAAATTCATTCAACATATTCTTGTCTTGTCTATTGGATGCATGGAGTAAATCTTGTTTTTTCTACTACTTAATGTCTTCTAATGCATAGATCTAGATTTTTGAAGAATTTATCTTGATCAGCTAACTGCAGATCTGAGGATATTGGCAGCCATATTTGTTGTTACGGTTTTTTGTTATGCACATCCAAAGTGGTTTTTTTTGTACGCTTGGAATTAAGATTCATACTAATAGGGACCTTGCTCCAATAGGCCCCCAACACAATCTTGTGACTCGTCCTGAGTCACATCGTCGGTGGGGTCTTCATTTTCTCCTGGAGTTGTTCGATAGCGAAGCCAAAGGGGGAAAGACACTTATGATTTGCAAGGCTGCATTACACGCAATATGAACCAAATTTTGTGAAGTTGGGCCTTCAGTAGCTTCGGTGACACTCTCCAAGGTCTGGTTTAACTGCTTCACGACCCTGTCTAATTCCTGTGAAAGCTTCAGATCTTTGTCAGCCCATGGCGTCAAATGGTCATTGAGTACCTACTTCTTTCGTCGAAGCCCATCAATTTTGTTTCTAATCATGTTGGCTGGTCCGAAGGCATGACATTAATTGAGCTGGAATGAGGGTGGTCATAGTGGCTTCCATTTTCTCAAAATCCTTCTCCTTTTGGTGCAGCTCCTGATTGATTTGGTGAAGGAGGGGATCACACTACACTTGGGACCATAACATCATAGAAGTCTCAAAAAATTTGGTGTGCTTTGTGATCTGTGCGATAATACTATTTGTAGCTTCCTTAATGAGCACAACTGACTGGGCGCGCACGTTTGGAGGGGTCTCAAGCTATAGCCTGGCCTGCAGCGATGCTATCCATAGTTCCAAATCGACCTTAAAAACCTGCACTTTGGTTCGCAATGTCTTTAAATCAGCGAAAAAGCCTTCGACCTTGGCCTGTGGCGTAGTAGAGGTAGATATTACTTTCGGAATATCCTCCCAAATTCAGTCTATCAACTACTCTAATTCAGCCTATTGTGCGACAACTACGATGTGTGCTTCCTAGGCTTGGGAAGATTCGGTAGCTTTGGTCGTAATATTTTTCTTGGCCTCACTGAGTTGCTGCTGTGCCCGTAGCTCTCTATGCTGAAGCTCACCGGTGATGGAGATAAACAGGTCATGCACCTGCGCACCTGCTGTTAGGGTCCCGTGATTTAGCATATTGATAGACCAAATGCACAGGGTAACATCAGACCAGTCTTTGGAGTCCTAGGACCTAGCCTTTTTGGACTCAGAGAGGACTTTCTCTATTGTATGCAAAGGATGTGAAATTGTTTTCTTTTAGGGTTTGATTTTAGGCTAGTTGTTAAGTGTGGGGTTTGTTGTTTGTTTTGGTTGGGTAAGATGATCAAGTAGAATAGATGGAATGAGGAAATATTCATGTCATGGGGCTATGGAGTCTATAAAAGTCATGGAAAGTTCAAAAATGGATCGGGGAGAATCACAGGGAAAATCTAGCAATGGTCAATGGATTTTCAAGGTTTATGGGTAATGAGATGGACATCAAGTTTGTGAACAAAGGTAGGGTAAAGGGGAATCAAGAATCCTTTATTATGTAACATTTTTACCAAGAAGGGACATAAATAGATAAGCATGAAGAAGTAATCAATAGACAGGGCAAACTAGTAACTCTTTGATTCAACTTAGGCAAATAAGCATTTAAGACAAACATTCCAATGAAATATAGAAGGTGAGAAACTCATTTAACTTCTAGTGATTTCACCTTCAAGGTTAGAAAACATACAAGATAACATATAACTTTAATAAGAGAAGAGGGAACTCCTAAGCATCTATGATCAAGCTACAAAGAAATTTAAGGAAAATTCTCAAGCATGGAAAAAGGGCATGATCAGAGCATGGCCTCTTTGGTTAAAACCTAACAAGTAGTACTTCAAAGAGTGATTCCAAAACAGAGTTTAAATACCATCAAATAAGCAGTGCTAACCATAAAACATATTTGAAAACTACTATATTGAACCATTCATGGATGTTGAACACCTAATCCTCTATGGGTAGGTGTGGAAGGCGAAGAGTCACAAAGGAGTCCAAGTGACCTTGGAAGATGAATCCAAGGGTCACATCATTGTATTATAAATGTACCTCATATCAATCATAAAGAGAAACGAATGTCTATCTTTCCTATTTGTGTGTTTTATCTTCTCATACACCATGTGTTTGTTTAACATGGTATCGGAGCTTATACGTTCATAAGTAGTTCAATCTTGTGTGAGCCACTTTTTTTTGTGGCCTGTGTAAACCTGCAAAACTCCTGTGCATTTTTGCAGCATTCAGAAATCATTTTTGTAGCATTTAGAAATAATTTTTGTAGCATTCAGAAATTATTTTGTTGGGTTCATTATTTTGCTACGTTTAGAAATTATTTTTGCAAAAAGAAGCATTGTGTACTACCATATTCCTGAATTTGAAATTTTGTGCATTTTAAAGTCTATAGGTTTTCTCACTACGCCTGACATTCTGAAACTCTTGGGATAAGTTTGCAATTTTTTTTTCCTGCAATTTCTGCCTACTTTTATTTCTTCACATTACTGTGAAATCTTTGCCATTTCTACCTACTTTTAAAATTTACTGTAATTTTGTTTACCCATCCCTCACCACTCACACTCCACACTAACCCCCCCGCACAACAATCCTGCCCCCTCACTTCTCGACTATCCCAACCCCACTCACCACAAAGCTCTCCCATCCCACCCACACTGCCCACTCCCTACCCTGCTCACCCGTTCATCGCACAGCTCACACCCCCTCTCTCCCTCACAGCCCTCACCTCTCTCCCCTTGGCCCTCCCACTCCCCCTCTCCCCCTCACGTAGCTCACCCTTCAACACTCGGCCTTCCCACCTTCCACATTCGCCCTCCCCTCACACGATTACCCCGCCCCCTAACCCACACCCCATCATACAACTCACACCGCTCCCCCTCCCCTCACCACTCGCGCTCCCCTCACACAATCTCCACCCCCTCACCTGCACTCCCTGCTCACGCCCGCCCCTCAACACTCCACCTCCCTCCCTTCCCATGCAGATTCTCTACATTTTTTCATTCTTCCATAATACGAATTTAATTTTTCTTATAGTTTCACCTCCCCCATAATTCACCTCCCGTAGATTTCACCTCCCCCAAAAATCACCTCCCCCAATAATCACCTCCCCTAGAAAACACCTCCCCCAGATAATACCTCCATTTTTTCCCCCAATTTTATTTTTTCAACAAAAAAAAAAAGAGAGAAAGAAAGAAAAGAGGGGAGATGGCATATGAATAAATGGATATATGGATTTTCTATATAGTGAAAAGTGAAGTTTTTGTTGTATGTGTTTGGATCTAATTGATGATGTCAATAAGAGTTCAATTTAATGTCAACCCAAGAAGGTAAACTTAGAAGTGCCACCTATAGGTCTAGAATGATTCCTAATTTGTCCGATATCTTTTGGTTCTCTTACAAGAACACATTCATCAAGAAATCTTCCAACAACTAAGATTCCTAATTTGTCTGAGATCTTAAAGTTCCCTTACAAGAACACATTCGTCAAGATCCTAAGGTTCTCTTACAAGAACACCTAAATTTTAGGATCTCCTCCAATATCAGAACATTTAACAAAAACTTAAAAGTTGAAATGAAACAAACCTAAATCTAATAATTGTTTGAGATCTTATGGTTCCCTTACAAGAACACTTTCAAATAAGACTCTTCCAATATTAGAACATCTAACAAAACTTAAAAAACTGAAATGAGACAAAAAAATAAATTAAATTATACCTAAAATAAACATGCAAGTGAGGCCATGGGGGCCCTCCATAACTCCATGAGCACACCACTTCAAATGAGACTCAAATGTAGAAGCAACAAAATCAAAGTATAATTCTTTATTCCAAAATCTCCATCATGATGTACAAAACAACTCTAAGATTACAACTCTAAGTTTCTAAGATTACAACTCTCTAATTCTAAGATTACAAATGGAGGAGATTGTACTCCTATTTATCCAATGGGATGAGATAACAAAATCATAATGATGATCCACTAATCTCTCTTTAGTTCCATACATCTCTCAACCATCTAGACACATAACCCCCTTTTGTCCTTGATCTTCTCCATGAGATCATGATCTTTTCCATATGGTTTATCTTATCAAATTAGAAATTGATCATTCAAGGCCACATAATGGTGTCTTGGAAGCTTCCTTGGAACCGACACATGTCAAAAAAACAATCCACTTTCCATATATGAAGTAAAAAATATTATTTTTTAACATTTAATCAAGAGTTTCTCTTAAAAATGCTTGAAAATAAATAATATTTGGAAGATATAAATGAGACCCATTAATGATGAACAATAGGGAAAATGAAGTGACATGGTAGTGAATAATGAGTGATATTATGGAAGCATAGGTGAAAAATGTATGGTAATGAGTGATATTTGTATGACATTTTGAAGCCCAAACATACCCCCCAACTAAAGCTCTTGCATGTCCTCATGCAAGCTACTACAATGACTTATTTGATTTGATTTTTATATGAGCTTCCTTTTACAAGATGTTTGGTTCTTGTGTAACAACCATCTTTCAATCATGGACTTCCATTAACTTTGCACATCTTTTGATAAATTTTATTTTTGCAAAGAATTTTCATCTTTTAATGACTAGTTCTTGAGTTACAATCATTATCTACTTTGTTGAGATCTATTTTTAATGATTGGTTATTGTGTTACAATCATTATTTACTTTGTTGAGATCAATCATTTTTAAGAAGTCATTTAATATGCTCATAATTTTGTAGTAGCTTTTATTGTGGGAAGACCATGTGGGTTAATATTTAATATGAATGAGAGAAAAAAAAATGAAGTGAGCAATTCCCCCCCCCCCTCCCAACTGATGGTTTTTTAGCAATTTTTAATGAGAAAGGGAATAGTGAAATAGTGGAATATTTTCCAAATATCATCATTTTAGCATCTAAAAATAATTTCAATATTAAAGGTTATAAAACATCATACCTTACTTACCTAAAGAAGTGGATGAATCATGCATGTTCAGCTGCTGTAATTCTGATCTGAAGCTTCTTCTGCAAGTTGTGGATGAAAGATGGATCTATATTGTCATATCTGTTGCTGGATCTTCTGCTAGATAGTCTGATAAATCTGATGAGTCTGCTGAATATGGCTGAAAATGTATAAGGCTTGGAAGGTATACATAATATAGAAGTTACATTCTGCCCCCCCCCCCCAAACCTTATTTATTGACCTGTCCTCAAGTCATGACAAACTGAAAAAAAACGAAATGAAATATGTTTCATCTGCTACAAAATATGGGTCTTCAAGTCTTCAACGCTCGATGGCACAAATCTTGATATGTGAATAAATGTCTTGTTGTCAAACATAACAAGAATTTTTTGACTTAGTGGCCATTAATGAATGCCACTAGCCAACACGAGAGCTCCCACCATTGATTCCAATGGGAGTCAAGATGCCTAACACATCTTTGTAGATACAAATAAGTTTGTTGTGCTCGAGTCACCTACAGGATCCATCGAACAAGATATATTAATGTACTCCCATTGTTCATTGGAAAGAGTACTTGCCATTAAGGCATGCAAGCCTCTACGTGTTTTTACAACGATAATTAGACTCTAGGACTTTGACTCAATGATATACATAGAAGCAGGGTTTTATTAGCGGAAATGAAAGGGAAAGGAAATGACAAGGAAAATTAGAATGACAATAAGCTTGTAAGTGAACTTCTTGCTTTTATTTTGTGGGCTAGGAATGGATGAAAACAAATGCATGGTGAATGAATAAGAACTCTTGCTGTGAAAAATGGATATGGAAATTGCATGCTTTATGGATTTACAATTGGTGGAATTCAAAATCTTTTTCAAAAAGGGAGGTGCAAGGTAGTGGTTGTGGACATCGATTTGTCTTTAGAATTTTTCATGAATTTAGTCTTTGGAAGACCAATTGTTATCACAATGTAATCTCCTTAATGATCACTGGATTATCCTGTAACCTGTAAAAAAAACTTGGCAGAAAGGAAACATAAGTGTGCTCAAGAAGAAATGCGCATTTCCTTCATGATTCTTACGAAAAAATTTCATACCAAATAAAACAGATTTAAGAAAAATCAAAGTGTTTAAATTAACTCAATTCATGATATTAGTATCAATCCATTCTTAAAAATAACCCTGAAAAGTAATACTCCATGTTTTTGTCAGATAACTCATGAAATGTGCTCGGCAAAAAGATTTGCATTAGAAAGATCTATTGTGTTCTGCATATTAGTATGTCACATAAAAGCATTCAACAGAAAGATGTTATGAGTTTAATGCCAACTTGAAGCTATCGAAATAAGATAATAATCATCTATAGAATCCTCCAAATCTTTGATAAATCGATCCTTGAAATGTGTTCCCAATTGTTCCATTATTTATTTTCAAACCTACATGAATTTTGTGGAAGTGTTTTTTTTTTTTTTTTTTTTATTATTTTATTTAATTTTTCACTTGTACCAACTCTTACAGTTTCAACTAATTCCTGTAATTCTCATGATTTTCTCAATTTACATATCGCCAAAGTTTTGTTTTATGCCAATATCCTTCACATGCTAATATTTATCCTTTAAATCCTACAAAACACATAACAATTTTTTTTTTTAAATTATTTAAAAAACGATAACAAACATAACATAATAATAACAATCATAATCTAACAATATAAAACAATATATTAACATATTAATACAATCTTATATTAATATATATCCTAAAAACATAGCAAATATCAATTAAGTAACATAACAAACATTATATATACAACAAATTACAATTTAAAATATAAAAAATTACAAGAAATTACAACTATATTAATACAACATAAAAAATATTAAATATTAGAATTAAAAATATAATAAATAATTCCAAATTACAATTAATAAAATTATATCAACATATTAATATATTAATTAATACAATTAATATATTAATATAACATAACAAAAATTAACTATAATAAGAAATTAGGACTAAATACAAAAATAAATAAAAACAAATTAAAACTAAAAATGGAAAAGAAACCCAAAACAGATGGAAAACAAAACGTAAACCAGAACGCAAAATGGGATCTGGAGGGTTGAGGCAGGATAGGAACAATTTTATATTTGATTTGAAGGTGGTGTAGAAGAAACTCCTCTTACCATAGCCGCATTATTGAGCTCATCGTGTTCCGTGTCATGCAGAAAATTGCACCTCTCTGTAAGGACAATTGCCCCCCAAAAAAGAACTTACACGACTGGTCTTATGAAAATCTCTGCAAATTCATCAATTCTGGAGATGCTTCCGACCCCCAAACGCAGTCGGCCTTCGGAGCTCCGCCGTACCGTGGGCAAAGCTACAATTGTCATTGAAGGAGCACGTCCTGGCTTCGAACGTCGTGCAGAGCTTGGTTTTCTGCAGGGTTTTCACTCTTTTCTGCAGCGGTTGGTGGAATTGTTGATGTTGTCCCATGCATAGGCAGAGACGAGATTAAACCCTGGCGCTGGCAGATAAACTGGCTCGTATTCTGTCTCTTCCCATGGAGGGTTGGTGGCGTTCCAATATGAATTGGAATTCATCATTTTCTGCAGCTAAGAAGACGAAATTGCAGACGCAGGGATGGAGAATGTTGAGAAATTCTTCGTGTAATCCTTCTTCACCAGTCCGAAGCTCTGTCAACGTTGCTGATGAGATTTCAAAGCATCTGAGGAGTTGCTGATGAGATTTAAAAATTTCTTTGTTGACGTAAAAAGTGTTGATAATAAGACTGAAAGTTGGTTGATCTCAGCCTGGAAGGCAAAGGTCTCAACTCCACCTGCTTCCGCCATGGTTTCTCCTCGAAGGCTTAACGAAAACACACACGAGAAAACCACCGAAACGAGCTTTCAAACCCTTTATATACAACAAAACAAATGTTAATGCGATCTTTCTTGCCATGATGTTGATAAAATCACACTGCAGATTTCGGTTCTGGGTACCTACAGTGAATTTTGAGTTTGATATGTTTTGTATTGGCGTTGTATTGAAAATGTTTGGTGTTTTGTTTGTTTGTTTGAATGCTCTAGGCTCCGTTTTGATACAACAGGATTTGTTATTTGTTGTGTTGTTTTTTTAAACAATTTGTTTGGTTGTGTTTTATTATTTTATTTTTTATTGTTTTTATTATATTTTTTAATTGTTTTGTTTTTCAAATTATTTTTAAATTATTATTTTTTTTTTTCAAATGTTTTTCATTTTTAATGGTTTGTATTTCATTTATATATATATATATATATTTTATTGTTATATTTTTTTATTAATGTTTTGTTTTATTGCGAAATTTTTTTATTTAAATGAGTTTGTTGTTTTTTTTTTCTTTTTTCTTTAAAAAAAGAAAAAGATGGAATCTTATTAGTTTTCAAAAAGATTTTTTTTTTTAATAATATATATATATATATATATATATATACATATATATACATATATATATATATTATTTTGTGGAAATTTTTATTTTTTAGTATTTTTTTTTTTAAACTAAAATTAAAAGAAAACTAAATTTTATCTAAATTTTTTTAAGATAATATTTCGCTCATTCACAAACTTCTTTATTGTCATATTGCAAATCAATTTTCCAGTGAGAGTATTTTTATTTGAAATAAATCGATAGATTTTCTGATCTTCCTAATCGCACGAAACGCAGAAAGAGAGCATACTAATCTCTTGATTTATTTATGCAGGTTAGCGTGGATGGATAATAAACACAATCAATATTTGCGACAAAACCTTGCATTATCTACACTTTTTCTGCAATGTCGCAGGGGTGTTTAGACTCTTGGAAGACAAAGCTTTCTGATAATCAAGCTCGTGGCTTACCTGTGATACAGAAACAAGACATAAAATGCGAAGATGAAGTAGCTCTTACTGTGCCATTGAATTTATTCATTTATTCATCATGATTTATTTTTTGAAAATAACACTAAAAACTTCTAATGAGAATGACTTGTAGCGACTTCTATTCATAACGAGCTCATTTTATTTTCCTAATTTATTCTATCTAACTTGCTTGAAAGATTTATTTATTTCCTAGGTAAAAGAATGCTTCTAGTGAAGCCATATACGGACTAAAAATTTGAACATGCTCTCATCAAGATTTAAAATTTTTACCTGATTGTTTGCAAGGATGTGAGTAACCTGTCTTATTCTTGGAGTTGGTGCAAGGTTCTTTTGAAACCAGTCTTCATTTGTGTTCTTCCTCTCCAAGAAGTACCTGTTTATCATCTTGAAATTTCTCATCCGTAGATGGATTAGTGAGAAATGGGGGGGTTTAAAATAAAAACTGAATTTAAATTAACTATGTGTGAAAATAAAAGAAAAATGCTCCAAACTTTGAACTTCCTCTATGAACCTGTTGTCACCAAGTTCCACAAACTATTCCATAAAAACAAATTCATAAAATAATTACTAAATCGTTCTAGTTGCACTTCCTCGACAACAGCGCCAAAATTTTTGGATCTAATTGATGATGTCAATCAAAGTTCAATTTAATGTCAACCCGGGAAGTTAAACGTAGAAGTGCTACCTATAGGTATAGAAAGATTCCTAATTTGTCTGAGATCTTTTGATTCTCTTACAAGAACACATTCATCAAGAACTATTCCAACAACTAAGATTCCTAATTTGTCCGAGATCTTAAAGTTCCCTTACAAGAACACATTCATCAAGATCTCTTCCAACAACTAAACAAACCTAGATCTAACATTCGTCAAGATCCTAAGGTTCTCTTACAAGAACACCTGAATTTTAGGATCTCCTCCAATATTAAAACATTTAACAAAAACTTAAAAGTTGAAATGCAACAAACCTAAATCTAATAATTGTTTGAAATCTTACGGTTCCCTTACAAGAACACTTTCAAATAAGACTCTTCCAATATTAGAACATCTAACAAAGCTTAAAATACTGAAGTGAAACAAAAAACATAAAGTAAATTATACCTAAAATAAGCATTCAAGTGAGGTCATGGGGGCTCTCCATAACTCCACAAGCACACCACTTCAAAGGAGACTCAAATGTAGAAGAAAAAAAATCAAATTATAATTCTTTATTCCAAAATCTCCATCATGATGTACAAAACAACTCTAAGATTACAACTCTAATATTCTAAGATTACAACTCTCTAATTTTAGGATTACAAATGGAGGAAATTGTACTCCTATTTATACAATGGGATGAGATAACAAACTCATAATGATGATCCACTAATCTCTCTTTAGTTCCATACATCTCTCAACCATCTAGACACATAACCCCCTTTTGTCATTGATCTTCTCCATGAGATCATGATGTTTTCCATAAGGTTTATCTTATCAGATTCGAAATTGATCATTCAAGGCCACATAAAGGTGTCTTGGAAGCTTCCTTGGAACCTACACATGTCACAAAAACAATCCACTTTCCATATATGAAGTAAAATATATTATTTTCTAATATTTAATCAAGAATTTCTCTTAAAAATGATTAAAAATAAATAATATTTGGAAGATATAAATGAGACCCATTAATGATGAACAATAGGGAAAATGAAGTGACATGGTAGTGAATAATGAACGATATTATGGAAGCATATGTGAAAAATGTATGGTAATGAGTGATATTTGTATGACATTTTGAAGCCCAAACATTATGTTTCTCTATTATAAAAACATGACCAAGATTTATGGCATGTATAGAAGGGTGACTCTCTGAAAGATATTGACATGTGAAGGAAAATATTGAAAATTGGTCATCATTTTCAAAATTGGTGGCATCATAGACTTACTCATTGTTTTTGAAATTTTCCTTCATCTTTATTGTGAGGTAATATAGCAAGCTCAAGACCATCTACTCGTTGATAGTGAAGCATCCAAGCTTGTGAATATCTTTTTGTTGAATTTGATTTGTTGAGAAAAATGGCTAAAATCAATGATGCATTAGAGTTGTTTCATAACCTCATTCATTCCACTATTCATGATATGGTAAAAAACAGAAAGAACGTTGTTTTTAATATTTAAACTTACTTGCAAGATGCACAAGACAAGATTGAGTTTTTGCAGTTGGAGTTTCAGCTCCAGCAAAATGAAGTTTAGAAAAAGAGTCATCATTCTGAGCCTGTTTCTATTCAAAAAATTGAGAAGGACTCTCATCAGTAGGAAGAAAATAAAGTTGCAGTTGATTCACATTCAGTTCCTTGTACAAGAGTAGATTTACATGCAGATGCGGCATCTCAGTCTTCATTTCCAAATCCCATCATCAAAACTTGGGAAGAGCTTGTCCACAACAAGCACAGAACTAGTATTGGATATGAAAAGGAGTTGTCCTTTCATATTTCGGACTACTCCAAGCCCATAAAATTTCAGAGTGCCATATTTCTTCATTATAATTCACCTGCAGTTGTTCCAAATCCTACTCCTCTTCCACAACAAAAACAACAAATTGTAAAATTCCAACACTGTGATCGTGTTGGCAATATGAAAGATCACTGTTTCGATCTTCACCCATGCAAGCACTGTGGTCGATAGACCCATTCTTGACACGAATGCTTAAGAAATAAGCCTCCTGCAAGAACAAATATTCATCTTGGATGGATAGCTTCTTCGAAATGGGCATCAACAGGCAAGAAGATGTTTAAGTCGCATGTGAGAACTTGTTCTCGAATATTGAACAATCTTGCAGTTGATTTTTCGCCATCATCTCACCTTGTACCTGACTGTAATATTCCCAATTAGCAATAGCTAATTGGAATATTCAATTTTTGTCAATTTTTCCTTAAATGGTTAACTTAGGAATAAACGTAGTTAGATTATGAATAAAACGTGAGTAAAAGGGGCCACGAATAAGACACACGTTGTAATAATGGAGGGAAACCAAATTGGGCACACAACAAAGAGGTAATACCATGGTATCAAGAGGGGAGGCGCACGCAGCAAGGAACATTACCATGGTATCATGAGTTGAGGCGGCCGAAGGATTCAAGAGCAGCCAAACGCTATATTAAGGAGATAATGTCTTCATTGGGGGAGGATGGAGAATTTTTTGCATTTTGAATCTGGTCATTGCGACTTGGAGCACACTGGCTGTTTAGCCTATCTGCAGCATTTTTTAGTGCATTGAGTGTTTCCGTTCAGAGATCTTTCCCTCAGCCCCAAGGGACTTCGAGTGCCTGCTCGGGTGAGGTAGTTCAGTCAGTATCTTTATAGGAAGATCAAACCGTTGTATTGGTAGAGAAGCAGTGCATCTATTGACTGTGCGGCGTCTGTTGAGGAACAACGCATTATTTGACTGCGTAGTCCTGGGTGGAGGATGCATTCTGTATTGGGGAAATCTCCAGTGGGTATTTATGGAGGATCTTTGTCTATTGAGGATTTTTGAATAAGCAGAGAGTATAAATCACAGATAGAGGCGGCTGGATCATTGGGAGGAAAACACATATCTGCAGGAAGGTATTGCTGGGCAGCAGCACAACCATCTTCAGCAGCTGGACGTAGATCTAAAACATAGTCATTCCATGAGAATAGATCCTAACTTTCCTTGTGCAATATTTAGATGCTATCGCTTGATCACCTATTGTACTCCTATGTATTTATCAGATTGATAAAATGGCTCAACGTTCTCTTATCTCTTGAGTGTCGGTGCATGATTTATATATACGCTATTGTATGGCTGCAATATGTTATTTCTTCCTTTTTTGTTTAGATTCCCATACCACTTGTTTTGTTTTTTTCCCACACTCTTAGACAGATTCTGGAAAGGGCCAGATAGCCTCCAGATCTCATCCTCTTTTAGAGGTGAAATATCTGGTAAATGCCCTCCCAGTCCATCTCTGGTTAGAGCTTGCTGTGTTTTACAAATATTTCCAAAAGGGAATATTACAGTGGTATCAGAGCATAGATATGGCTTAGCCTGTGGAGCTAGTAGTCTATGTCATCGAAAGAAAAACCCTACATCTGCCACAGAGGTAGGAAGTACATAGATATTGAGCACAGGTTGAAGAACACCTACAGAGAAGGAGATTGAATTCGGGTAACTGATACAGAACAGGAGGAGCCTGCAGTAGAAGCAGAGTAGAGAGGGTCAATGGTGGATGATAGAGATGCAAAATAGTTTGGGGGAGCACTCCTCAAATCAGTGCAGGATATAGCAAAGCAGATAGAAGTAATTGGCCAAAGATTCACGACTGTGGAAGCTAGACAGCGTGAAATCCCAAAGGGTTTCCATGTTGATGAGGGGTTGGACACATCCCACCATTTGCAGGAGAAGGTTGCCACTCCACACCCAGCATCACATGCCCCTGTTCACGCTACTATGCCCACTTTTCTGAGTATAGATACGGGGTCAGGAGCACAAGAAAAACCATACCGTATAAGTGAGTATTTTGCTGAGTACCAGGCAGTTGGGCAAGAGTTCAGGGATGCCATTTTATTTAAATACTTTGTTCAGATCAAGCGGGACAGCAGACCTCACGACCATCATAAAGGGCACAGAAATTATCATGATGGGGATACCCAGCGTACAGCAAGACGATTCCATTTTCCTACGTTTGATGGTTCATCAAATAGTTCAGCAAAGTATTGGGTGGAGAAGCTAGATGTATATTTCCAGCTCAACCAGATGGCAGAAGCAGAGGCCATCAAGGTGGCCAACCTGCATTTGGAGGGTGAGGCTCAGGATTGGTGGTTCCATGGGAGGGTGATGCTTGGGCATTCCTCCGTGACTACCTATGCTGAGTTCACTTGGAGACTGATTGAGAGGTTTGACCAGAAGGAACCAGAGGAGCACTTTGTTGAACTAACAAGGCTCAAACAGACTGGGAGTCGTGAAAAGTATATTGCAGATTTCCTCAGGATTTCAGTAATGGTGCCATATTTATCCGCAGCATGGATAATCTATATTTTTGTGGAAGGGTTGATGGAGCCACTTCAAGGACTAGTCAGATCTACTAGACCAGCCACACTCGAGGATGCCATTGGCAGGACTAGGGATTTGCAGGATGCCTTACCCCGGACCAAGACAACTTACCCCCAGAAACCGGCTTTCCAGCCAAAGGGGAAGGATGTAAGGATTCTACCCCCAAAAGGGAATTAGGGGAGGGTACATCTTGATGATGATGCCCGAAGGGAATTGAAGAAGAAGAGGTTGAGCTTTACCTGTCAGGAACCATGGGCACCAGGACACAGATGTGCTGTTGGCAAGGCACATTTTATTGAGGTCTTCTCCGAGAGTAGCGAGGAAGAGGATGATTATGAAGATGGGGAGGTAGGAGATAGTCAGACGGAGCAAGATCATTTGCCACCCCCACCTTCAGGGGCAGGAGGTACAGCCTTTGCACCCACAGGGGGGACCCTTGCAGCATTGCGAGGAGTACCCAAGTATCTGACACTACGAGTCCGAGGGATAGTACGTGGGCAGCGAGTTTCAATCCTAGTAGACAGTGGGGCAACCCACAACTTCATCGATGCACAAATGGTTGAAAGAAGAGGCATACCGACAGAGAGCTTCGATGGATTTTCAGTATTGGTCCCAGGCGATCAGACGATGCAGTGTGCTAGGTATGTTCCAGAATT
Source organism: Pinus albicaulis (assembly GCA_034641835.2). Taxonomy (NCBI): domain Eukaryota; kingdom Viridiplantae; phylum Streptophyta; class Pinopsida; order Pinales; family Pinaceae; genus Pinus; species Pinus albicaulis. The sequence continues at coordinate 225,039,302 of CM076575.1, forward strand.
GGCTGTAACGATGGGAACCTACACAGTAACTAACCACTTTTTCATGGTTAACATACCAGACACCAATGTGGTATTGGGTGTACAGTGGCTGATTACTTTGGGAAAAGTCACTACATATTGGGAGGCCTTGGAGATGGAATGGGATGAAAAGAAGACTGGGAAGCATGAGAAGATACGTGGAATGCACACTTACCTACCTCAGACTATTTCAGCTCACCAGATGGAGGCAGACTTCCAGAAGGGAGACATAGAGTGGGCAGTTGAGTTGCAGGCATCAATGGCAGGGGCTACTAGGAAGAAAATTCATCCAAATATACAGGCCATCCTCGACAAGTATGAGACGGTATTTGAAAAGATACCACCGGGACAACCACCAGATCGGGGGTTTGAGCACACTATTGAGTTAGAACAGGGTGTCCAGGCCATTATTGCCACACCCTATAGGAACCCCAAGGCTTATCGGGATGAGATTGAGCGGGCCATCCAGGAGTTGCTGGCTCTTGGACATATTCGACCTAGCACCAGTCCTTTTGCTTCTTCGGTGGTGTTGGTGAAGAAAAAGGACGGCACATTGAGAATGTGAATTGATTATAGGGCCCTAAATAAGAAGACCTTGAAGAACAGGTACCCCATACCACGGGTTGACGAGCTGATGGATGAGCTAAGAGGAACTCAGTTCTTCTCAGAGATAAATTTGAGATCCGGGTACCACCAAATTCCCGTGAGGGAACAGGACATCCGCAAGACTGCTTTCAGGTGCCATTATGACCACTTTGAATTTTTGGTCATGCCTTTTGGGCTAACTAACGCCCCAGCTACTTTTCAGTCATGCATGAACCATATCTTCCACAGTCGTCTAAGGAAGTTTGTGTTGGTCTTTTTCGACAATATATTGATATATAGCAAGACTTGTGAAGAGCATCTCCAGTATATAGAGGCAGTATTTCATATCTTGGAGGAGAAACAGTTCTATGATAAGCTCTCCAAGTGTGAGTTTGGGATGACGGGGATATTGTATTTGGGACACATCATAGGAGTGGACGGAGTGAGGGTCCATGAGGAGAAGATCAGGGCCATCAGAGACTGGCCAGAGCCAAAAAATGTGACGGAGCTTCAAGGATTTATTGACATCTGCACCTATTATAGGAAGTTCTCCAAGAATTTATCTCAGCTTGCGGTACCCCTTATAGATCTGACAAAGAAGGGTGCATTCAGTTGGTTGAATACAGCACAGCGGGCTTTTGACAGGCTCAAGGAGGTTATGAGCAGCTGTCCAGTGCTTGCATTGCTAGATTTTACACAGCCTCTTGTTTTGGAGTGTGACGAGTCAAGAGAAGGGATCGATGCGGTCTTAATGCAGGGAGGCCAGCCTATAGCCTTCGAGAGTAGAAAGATCCTTCCTCATGAGCAGTTGTATCCTATATACGACAAAGAAATGTTGGCTATTATGCATGCATTGGCCAAATTTCGATAGTACTTAGTGGGCAATAGGTTCTGAGTGAGGACTGATCACAACAACCTCAGGTTCTTTTTGGAGCAGAAACAACTATAGGAAGGGTAGCAGAAGTGGATTAGCAAGATCCAGGCCTATGAATTTGACATTGAATATCTCAAAGGGAAGAATAACGTGGTAGCCAATGCATTTTCGCGTAGACCAGCCATGTTGTCTCTGATGAGCTTGGATACAGATTGGAGGGCTCGACTCTTGGTGGAGTACTCCAAGGATAGATTTGCATGTGAGGTTCTGGATGGTCAGGCGACTGACAACAGATATAGGGTGATAGATGGAATCATCTACTTTAGAGATATGATTTTCTTAATGGAGGGCTCCCAGCTCAAGGAGAAGATACTTCAGGCATCTCATGACTCACCATTATCTGGACATCAAGGGTTTAACAAAACCTACCGGGCCATCCGGGAGAGGTTCTCATGGAAAGGCCTCAAGGAGGACGTGCTCCGGAATATTAGGGAGTGCAAAGTTTGCCAGAGAAACAAGGGGGAGATGAACCATCCCGCAAGCTTGCTGCAGCATCTTCCCATTTCGGAGGGGAAATGGGAGAGCATTTCGATGGATTTCATCACAGGGTTGCCCACGGTGCAGGGCAAGGACTACATATACGTCGTCGTTGATCGGTTAACAAATTACACACACTTTTTCACCATATCCGCACACTACACAGCAGCACAGGTGGCAGAGCTATTCTTTAAAGAGATTTTCAGGTTGCATGTCTTCCCAAGACCATCATCAGTGAAAGGTGTGGAGCGATAAAAAGGGTCTTTTTAACTCCTAATTACCTTCACATTAATTATCAACCCAGGGACGACTTTTTATTCCAAGAGTGTACTCAGTCTGAGGCGGCTATTTACTCAAGAGTAATGTTTTGCAGTATAGTGCTCAAAATCCAAAAGTAAATGAAAGCTGGAAATAAAATCTACTTACAGCAAAGCACTTTAAGACTTAAATCATGCATTCGGAAAAATAAGCAATGTATCAATCAAGGGTTTGACAACAATAGCCCATCCCTTTGGAAACTGATGGAAAGGAAATTAGAGCATAGACCACGGGTCTGGGAGCTAGACAGTGAATGCCGAGGCTCACTACAGCCTTAGATCGTCTCTCACACCAAAACAACAAATGCGAGTAAATGGAACGACATATAGCAAAATAGAACAACAAAGTAAATGGGCAGCAAACTGTAATTAAAAGAATCTGGACAACAAACTCTAATTAATGGAAATGAACAATAGCAAAACCAAATTAATAGCAATCTTTACTCTAAGAATAAATCGAACAGCACAAGGAAATAGAACAGCATTGATTAATGAGAGGATATAAAACAACGCTGGAAAGCCAAATACAAATGCATAATAACTTAACATACGACACACCTTAATAGCAATCTGATCTTGGTAATCCACTTGTCAGTCTTAGTTATAAATAATACGACTGTCTTTTAGAATGGAGCAGCAACGTTCATAAATTCAACAATCGCAAGGAAATATAATTTCTAAGATAAATTCCGTAATGTTAATGAACAAGTGCACAGCACAGCGGCTCTGTAATTAAACAGCAACAGTATTCTGTAAAAATCAACACTTAAAAGAATAGAGATACGATGCAGAGTCAATACAATAGTTCTGTCTTTAGAAACCTTAATAAATTAAGCATAACAGAGCGTGTGATGTAAACTAAACAACACATCAGATTACCAAATAATGCTAATAAGAAAAACCACGCATAAACCAAAGAAATAATATACAGCAGCAGCACAATCCACCAGAGGCTGGGCCCTTGGCCGCCAGCGGACGCTGCTGGGTTACTTCAGATGAACAGAATGAACAACAACCAGATTTATATTAAAATATCGAAGCAGAGTTATAATGGATTACAAAAAGAAATCTCTCAATCGCTCAGCCATTATCCATTCTCTCTTCCATCCTCAATTCTGATTCTCTTATTCATCCTCAATTCCATCATTCAAATCCATCCCTGAAGTCCTCCCCCTCTCTGATCTCTGTTCTGATTTAAATACAAAGAGAGCAGAGAGTGGTTACAATGGAGATAATTACAACATGATTCTATTACAAAATTAGATTGTTTCCAACCAATTGATCAACAAGAAGAAGGCGAATTTGGCTTTGCAGCTGAGATTTGGAGGACGGCCGCAACAACAGAACTGAGAAAATCGTGCTTAAAGAACTCTGCGAATCTCTCAACACAGGCCGAATTTGGGCAAACCTTTCGTTATTAAAGTTAATTGGGTCCGTTCTGGACAAAACCCATGTTCCGGATTTTCCAGATTCGTCTTTATTTGCTCAGAATCTCAACCGCAAAACTGTCACTCCTTATTCCAGCGCATTTCTGAGTTGGCACTTTTAATGATCAAATCTTCAATCTGGAAATTACCTTGGAGGCTAAAAATGGTGAATAATGTTATAACCAATTTATTAAAACTATCATTGATAAAATAATTCATAATCGTCAATTTATTAGAAATAAAGGAGAATAAATAACATTCATTCATAGAAGCATAAATCATCATAAAATGGATTTAAATAATAAATTATAATAAATGACGTGATGAAGAATGGTAGAAATGGGTGGAATAAGCGTTCACAAGTGATAATAATAATGGCATATTAACGGCCCAACAAAAGGGACAGTCGCTTTATGGGCAGATTCTGGCAGGAGCTCTTTCAGCTGGTAGGGATTGAGCTGACACCATGCACCAGCTATCACCCACAGACAGATGGGAAAACTAAAATAGTTAACAAGTGGCTGGAGGGCTCATTGCGTAACTATGTTAGTGGGTAGCATAAATCATGGCTGAAGTGGCTGCATCTGGGGGAATATTGTTACAATAACACATATCATATGTCCATCGGTATGACACCATTCTATGCTTTTAATGGGTACCATTCTTTATCTTTTTTTGATATGATGTTGGGTGCTAGAAAGGCTTCGGGAGCCAAAGATTGGATCCAGGAGAGTCAAGACATACTCCGCACTCTCAAGGATAACATGGCTACAGCACAGAACCAGCAGAAGCGGTATGCCGATAAGGGACGGATTGTAAGACAGTTTGAGGTAGGAGACTTGGTCTACCTACGTTTACAGCCATACCGACAATCATCACTAAAACAGAAAGGAGCTGAGAAGATCAAGCCTCGTTTTTATGGGCCATACAGGGTGATACGTAGAGTTGGAAAGATTGTGTATGAGTTGGAGCTGCCCTAAGGCAGCGAGATTTATAATATTTTTCACGTATCATGTCTGAAGAAAGCATTGGGTCAGCAGGTCCATAACAAAGGAGCTGCCACCTACAGATGATGAAGGGCATTTGGTATTATAGCCCAAGGCGATGATTGATGCCAGGGAAAGGAAACTACGAAACAAAACCATCCGGGAGTTCTTGGTGAGGTGGAAGAATTTTCCAGATGAGGATGCGACTTGGGAGAATGAGAAAATCTTGCAGCATCCCTCACTACAGTTGCTTGGGGACAAGCAATACTCTGCGAGGGGAGACTGTAATATTCATTTTTTGTCAATTTTGTCTTAAATGGTTAGCTTAGGAATAAACGTAGCTATATTATGAATAAAACGTGAGTAAAAGGGGCCACGAATAAGATGCACATGGTAATTACGGAGGGAAACCGAATTGGGCATGCAGCAAAGAGGTATTACCATGGTATCAGGAGGGGAGGCACACACAGCAAGGAAGATTACCGTGGTATCATGAGTTGAGGCAGCCAAAGGATTCAAGAGCAGCCAAACGCTATATTAAGGAGATAATGTCTTCATTGGGGGAGGATGGAGAATTTATGCATTTTGAATCTGGTCATTGCAACTTGGAGCACACTGGCTGTTTACCCTGTCTACAACGTTTTTAAGCGCATTGAGTGTCTCCGTTCGGAGATCTCACCCTCAGCCCCAGGGGACTTCGAGTGCCTTCTTGGGTGAGGTAGTTCCATCAGTATCTTTATAGGAAGATCAAACCGCAGTATTGGTAGAGAAGCAACGCGTCTATTGACTGTGCAGCGTCTGTTGAGGAACAACGCATTATTTGACTACGAAGTCCTAGGTGGAGGATGCATTCCATATTGGGGAAATATCCAGTGGGTATTTATGGAGGATCTTTGTCTATTGAGGATTTTTGAATAAGCGGAGAGTATAAATCACAAATAGAGGCAGCCGGATCATTGGGAGGAAAACACAGATCCGCAGGAAGGTATTGCTGGGCAGTGACACAACCATCTTCAGCAGTTGGATGCAGATCTAAAACACATTCATTCCATGACAATAGATCTTGACTTGCCTTGTGCAATATTTAGATGCTATCGCTTGATCACCTATTGTACTCCTCTATATTTATCATATTAATAAAATGGCTTAGTGTTCTCTTATCTCTTGAGTGTCGATGCATGATTTATATATACGCTATTGTATGGCTGCAATCTATTATTTCTTCCTTTTATGTTTAGATTCCCATACCACTTGTTGTGTTTTTTTCCCACACTCTTAGATAGAGTCTGGAAAGGGCCAGATAGCCTCTAGATCTCATCCTCTTTTAGAGGTGAAATATCTAGTAAATTCCCTCCCAGTCCATCTCTGGTTAGAGCTTGCTGTGTTTTACAAATATTCCCAAAAGGGAATATTACACTGACAAGGGGGAAAATGGTGGTCATCTACAAGCATCGACACCACATGAAGTGAGCCTGAGCCACAATCTCTTATTTTAGATTCAGAGTTGTAGCTAGAGACACAATAGTTCAAGTGATCCTAAGCCACAATTTGTCATTCTAGATTCAGAGTTGTAGCCAGAGACACGGAAGCCCATGAGCATGCTTTTGGTTGGTGGACAGCCTTAAACCATGTATGTGAGGTTGATATTCTTCCTCTTTCAGAACACTTCCTCTAGTATAAGACTTCATCTTCTTGCTAGCTTTGGAAGAGTTCCAAGAAATGCATCAAGCATTCCAGTGTTGGTGGTCATCCTTAAACCATCACAGGTTGTAGAATTCCTGTTTTTTAGGTTGAAGGTCTCCCTCTTCATATATGAGGAAAAATTCCTCTAGCAGAAGCCCTCAACTTCTTGCAATTTTTGGAAGAGTTGCCGGTACTGCAATAAGCGTTGCATTCTAGTGTTGGTGGTCATCATTAAACCACCTCTTTATGCCAACATTTCAGAGAGCTGATTCAGCCTAAGTGCTACCATGCATACTTTGCAGATTTGTATTACAACTCTCTTCTTGGACTCACACATACCCCTTTGGATTAAGGGGGGGAATGTTGAACACCTAATCCTCTATCGGTACGTGTGGAAGGTGAATAGTCACAAGGGAGTCCGAGTGACCTTGGAAGATGAATCCAAGGGTCACATCATTGTATTATAAATGTACATCATATCAATGGTAAAGATAAATGAATGTCTATATTTCCTATTTGTGTGTTTTATCTTCTCATACACCATGTGTGTGTTTAATGTTAGCCCCCTATAAATTTCTTGACAAGCAAACATGGGGCTAAATGTTTCTGAGCCTTCAAGGAATGCATTTCCTTTGAAGACACATCATCCTTGAAGTCTCCTGTGCCTTTTCCTTTGACAAATCCTCACTGTTGTTCCTAGTTTAAAGGCCTCACTGATTATAAAAAGGTGTGCTCAAGATGGCCTTCATTTGCCCCTTGTATTCCTACAGAATGTCCCGTTATAACATTTTTCCTTTTTGTCAAAGTCCCCTTTTTTCACCCCCAAATCCTTCCTTTTTTTACTCCCAAATTCCTTTTAAGCCTCACAAACACCCTTTATTTGGCCTAGAAATTCCTTTTTCCTCCTATAGTTTCCCTCTTTTGGCCTTGAATTTCATTAAAAATAGGCCAAAAACCCATATTCTTCACATTTCAATTTTAGCCCATTTCGGCTCAGCCCCATAAACCATTTCCTCACGTGACTCGGGTGCTAGAACCAAGCGCTAGCTCGGAAAGTGCTTATTATCGGGAGCGCTATCAACCATTGATCTATACAGATCGGACGATCTTCGCAAGTTCATAGTGTCCATGGCCCCCCCCCATTCACCCCTCCGATCGCACACCCACCATTGATCTGATTCGCAGATCGACGGTCCATTTTTCACCCACCCCGGTGGTTCCCATGCCAAAGCACTGTTCAAAACCGTTAGTTTCCATCGCACCGCTTTTGGAGGGCGGGTTGTATTTTTCGTTTCAGAGCGATGCCATTCACCGCATGACGCGTGGCTCTACGCACTATTGAAAAACTGCCCCCCATCGCGCATTAACGTTCGACCATGGACCCGATGCGATATGCGCGTACACCATCTGATCTGAAGCTGTCCATCCAACGACACTCACGCCACGAAGATGCTCAGGAGATAATCGAAGGCAAAGGGACCCCTGGCCCACCTTCCGTCACCCTCCGACGCGTTCTCAACTATTGATCTCCTCCTGAGATCCGACGGTTCGGATTAAATGCATGCCCCACCATTGATCGAGTCCCGCCACATCACCATTCCACATGTGTTCATATATTTTTGTCGCATTTTCGTCCGGCACCTTTGTATTTCATCCAAAGGTCAAAATGTCAAATGTCCGCATTCAATTTTTTGCTACACTCCGCTAACTTTCACCAGTTCATTTCTCCACTATTCGCTGCATTTTCCACCATCATCCTGCACTGTTCCACCATTTCACCAGGTTGTGCTACCATTCTCATTGTTCCCATTTGCATCCACCCTCTCCATGCATGGTTTTCTTGATGGGTTTGTGTGTTTTTCAGGGTACCGGCGTTAAACGACCACCATGATTCACAGTCACTGTTACAGTGGAAAAAAAAAAAAAAACGCAGGGAAGACCATGTGCAGAGATCAAAATTATGAAGGAAGTCCTGGGAAGGTGTTATGACATGACTTTCATTAAAGGAGCAGGGTAAAACTCTGTAAAACCTTCCCAAAGCCATTAAAGCGCAGATTTCGTAGACAGAGACAGGAATGGAGCGGCAAAGAGTATCAGTGAAAGATCAGAGAATGTAAGCTGGTAGTTAAAGATTGTGAGCCTCAACTCAATAATTAAAGGCAAAATATCACACAGAAGGCCTAGGACACAAAAAACGATATATATCAGTGTCACCATCAACAGAATGTTCCTACCCATGAAAGGACGGAGTGCCCATACAGTTTTCATTCTATACCGTGTTCCTGAAGAGATCTCTACCCTGACAACAGTCCTATGCTATCAGAAGCATTTGTTATACATTATGGCAGACTTGAGTCATTGATCTATTTTTCGTTCAGTTCACCAGAGTATTGTAGAGGGATTACAACAAGTACGTCAAAGACATACCTTGAGAAAATTTCAGCCTAACGAAGACCATTGTTTCATCCAAAGATTACTGAAGATAAATGCCCAGAATTTAAAACAGAATGGGGTCTAGGCCCTCTTCCTCTTCTGATTTTTAATGCTGCATTTAGTTTTTCACCTACCTCCTCTACCTCTCTTTCAGCTATAAAATCCATGAAGAAACTCATTGTTGTTGTTGATTGGCTATCGGTGAATTGCAAGCTGTTTCTCCTGAGACATGTTCTCTGTGTAAAGTTGTAAGATAGGCCAAGGAAGATGTTTTTAGACTAAATATCAAGCTATTGGAAATGTTGTACTTGAATGGTGTTGCTCTTTAATATGACAAGCACATTTCTTTGGATCCTGATTTAAATCAGTGGTGATGTTTTTTTGTCTCTGTCTGTGTTTTCCTTTTTAATTCATTACATTTCATTTCTTTTGGCACGCATCAGAAATCTGGCATAGGATTTACCCTTGTTAGGTACCCTATGTTTCTGCTCTCCCTTCCTTCAATGTTTTCTTTTGTATGTGTTACCTGAGGATTGATTTCAAGCTAATTTAACTAGTGTAGTGATTCCATATGCTGCTAGCTGATGTATGAATTAATGAATCAGTTCTTAGATGTGCTCGGTAGGTCTTAATTGAATGAATTGGGATACTGGGAGTCTAGAACTCTGTCTCTGTCTCACTAGGATCCTTTTTAGTTAATTGAATCTTTCTAAGTTCGCTTGTGCTAGAGGTCGAAGCATTGAGAGTTCAAAGTCTCTCTCTGATCTTAGGTTTTCACCTTTGCGTCCAAATCTTTAATGTTTCCTTGTCTGAAGAGTTAACCTTTTAGTTTTTGGATCACAGGTTGTCCAATGGCATGTCCTGTTCCTAGATCTAATTCTTGAAAGGTCACCTTGGAGGTTTCCTTGCTTTCACCTTCTCTCTTACCATTTCATGCCACACTATCATCTTAAAGATCCAATTCTTTAGATGACTAGCCCAACTAAAATCCCGCACATTGAATAGCAAGTAAACCCTTTCTTGACTCCATTTCCCAATGGTCTGAATTCCCCTGAATCATCCCTCTTTTGCCTAAAATCCTCTTTGCTCATCCTTGTCTCATATTGAAACATTCTTTCCTGATTCCCAACAACCAAACATACAATCCAACAAAAAAAATTGTGCCTATAACTAACCTAATATCTTAACTTTGAGCTTTCAAAGACATAAAACCTTTGCTTATATAGAGAGATCCCTCTCTGGACCTAGGAGGGCTAGATCCTGAGGTCTGAAAGTGGTTTGATGTTGTCTCATATTTCGGTCTTGCCAATCTGGCCAAAAAATGGGAACCCCAACATTTAACAATAGAATAAAAAAGCATAGGTAGGTCTAAGAAGCAACTAAGAATTCCTTAAACTAACCTAGCAAAGGAAAACATAAAGACAATAGAAAACAAGAAGGACTAACGTGCCTCAAACAACAATTCTTGGCCTATATTTTTCTGTTCTACTGAAATTTAGAAACATGAAAACGTAATGAAACATGAGAAAATAGTAAGATGAAATAGAATGCTTTCATCATTATCCAAGCTCATGGATCCTGCAAGCAAGCCTCCTCCATCAACAAGCAAAACAAGCCATTCACAAGCTCCACAACACCAAATTTCTCTTCAACCTCCAAAAGACTATGTATTGCTCCAAAGAGTCATCAAATTCCAACACAATACATTGGACCTCCTTGGTCTATTTATCTAGAAAAGGAGGAGATGGAAACCATAAGAGGCTTCTAGAAAACATAAATGTCGTTTATGTGCTTGAAGACCATGCAAGGCCCAAGACACATAATATCTAAGCTAATAAATGAAAGATAACATAACATAAATCCTCAACCAAATCTATAGTGATTCTCCCAAGAAAACATTAAAAAATAATTTTTCCATCAATTTGTGTGTTTTGTTGACTTTTTGGCCAAAAACACATAGTGTCGTCTATAAGCTTAGCACCACCCTAAGCAGAAAATAGGTCTTGTTGCAGCCACGTTTTGGGGTCCTTCCCGATGTCAAATTTTTCTCCATGATGGCCCGTTGGAAATCCTGCTGAGTCTTATTTCCATATAAACCTTTGGTTTTATTATTGGGACCCTTTAACCTATCGAAACTGTCAAATTCCCAACACTGCTCTGAGCGCAGCCCAAGGCCTGAAAATGAGGCAAAATGGTAGAAAATGAGGTGTTGTTTGACCTTTTGAGGGGTCCAAAATGCTCCAAATGCTTTGAAATTTGGTGAGTATAGTGTACTAGACATGAGAAATCTAAAAAAGTAAATTTTTCCCTCTGAGGATTGCTGAGGGAAAATTGTAGCACCAGTGGTGCTGCTCTTTTAGGCCTTAGAAAAAATAAAAATTTGTCAAAATTTTCCTACGCGTAGTGCCTTTTGTAGAGGGAATTCTGAGGCCTTCCTGATGTCCAATTTGGGCCCATGATAGCCTGTTGGAATGAGTATCCTGTATAATTTCCAAATATACCATTTTCTCTCTGATTGGAGTTGATTTTCCCTGTCAAAATTTGATTCTCCCAAGACCATTTAAAAAGTGCTGAATGGTGGTGAAGAAATGCAGAGTGCTGGTGTAGAAAAATTTTGGAGGGATTCCTTAACTCCAAATTGAGCTCATGATATCTCATTGGTAATATATTATAGTATTATTTCTAAATATACCTTTCTTTCTTTGATTGGAGTTGATTTGACATGTGAAATGTTTATTCTCCCAAGACTAGTCAAAAAGTGTTGAATGATGGTGCAGAAATGCAGAGTGCCGGTGTATACAACTTTTGATGCCTTCCTTAACTCAAAATTTCACTCATGATAGCTCATTGGTGACATATTCTAGTATATTTTTCTTTTAACCCGTCAAGAAAGTCATTTAGACACTCCAGTTATGAGAAAACCTAATTTTCCCAACGTCACTCCAGAAGTGTGGCAATTCTCCCGTGACATCTGTATTTTTGACATTGCTCCCAAACCATGATACCTATGAAAAATATGAAGGTTTTTTCTCTTCCGGGACCTATTATGGACAAAAAACTCTCTCACTTTTTTCAAATTCATCTCTTTTTGGTCAAAAACATAGTTTGAAGAAAAACTGGCCCTGGGTGTGGAAAATGATTTGTCCTTTGGAATTAATTCTCGGAAAATGATTGAGGCATGATGTTTATGATTTGTTATGGCTTTATTCTTGATGATATGATATATCACATGGATGCTTTTTTCCTATGCCTCCTTTCCATATCAAACCCTACCTTAGTTGGAAGGGGAAATTAGGGTTTGGTGTAGGCAAAACAAGGGATTTAGGACTACCTTGTAGAGGGAGGGGAATGAAGGGCTTAAGGGTTCTCTAAATTCTTGGGGAAATTTTAGGGGATAGGGAGGGATGTTAGAGAGTAGGATAAAGTGTAATTTGAAGGATTTATTGAGGGGAAGGGGTCCAAAAGGGGAAAACACATGCCTAGTCTCGAAAAACTGTCAAATTGTAGCAATAGGCTAGGTTTTGTAGAAAATGATGATTTTGAGGGATAGGAGTAATGGGAAGTGTTTATGAACGTATATTAAGGATAGGAGGAGGTGTAAGAGAATTAGGATACAATACTTGTTGATTATTTAACCATGGAAGTCATGAAACCAAGAAAAATGCTTTCAAAAACCCTAGATGAACAATGGAGTCATAGGCAAGGGACAAACATAGTAATGAAATTATGGGTAGGAAAAAGGATGGAAATGAGAGGCACAAGGAATTTTGAGTCTGTAGTAGTTACAAGGTGATCAGGAAATGGAAAAGTGGTAGGATAGTGAAAAATTTTCCTCTGAGGATAATGAAGGCAGTGAGATTTCTAAAACTCACAATATTCATGAATTTTGTTTTTATAAATCTAGGATAAGTATTTAGTCATCTAAAAAAAGGAAAAAAATTAGTTATGACTAACACCTGCTAGTCACGCAACATCGAGGTCGACCAAAGAGCATGCATGGACTTGTTCACACAATATTGAGGGCACCATAGAAAAATTTGCGCCAACGAGGGGGTTGATCTGACTTTCGATCATGGTGGCCAAGGTTGTAACCGTAGCTTGCTTGCTCACTTGATTCAGCCTTGCCTGATCCACGCTCACCTGAAGTATCTCTACCTTTAGGTGAAGAGCATGCAGTTTAGACTACAAGGCATCTATCATGGCCTTCTGATGTTCTTCCAACGCAACCCATTGGTTTTCTGACCCCCTGGTGACAACATCCTCAATCTTCTCTACATCATCTTTTGTCAACATCACCTCTATGTCTGTGCTAGGCTTAATATCCTTGCTGTAATATTCCAAAATTAGCATGCAGCTAATTGGAATATTGATTTTTTCTTATGACATCTAGGAGGTGAATAAATGGGTAAGGAGGCCCATGCATAAGAATAAAATCCCTCATAGTGTGGAAGGGATGATCAAAATATTTGGATTTTTCACCCTCATGTGTGAAAAGGGGAAAATTCATGTGAACAAGGTCAAGTTTGACCAAGTCAATAGCGCTACCATGTGTTAGCCACCTATAAAAAAATTTATACCAAAAGGTGGCTAAATCATTTTGGAGCCTACAAGGAACAAATTTTATTGCAAAAATTGTTGGCTTTTGAAGACTCCTGAAGGCCTCATGCCTCTGTCCAAAATCTTCCCTATTGTTCCCTTTTTATACTCTGGAACTCTGTTGATTTCATGAGAGACTACTGCAAAATCCCTTTTTCCCTTTCCTCCATTAAACAGCTAACCTCATTTTCTACCCCTTTCATTCTCATCAAGATCCTTCATTTTCATGTTTTTCCCCTTTTCCCCCATCGAATTCCCTTTTGATAAGGTTTAAGACTCCTTCTTTGACTTGTCGAAATCCTCAAACCCTTGAAAAACATTGAAAATTGCATAAAAAATCACATTTTTATATTATAGACTTGAGCTCCCTTGGGCTAAGTCTTTAACCCCTCCCCTCCATACGCCCTGGTGCTGGAACCAGGTGCTAAGCCCTTTGGGGGCTTATCACGTCGGAGGAAAACAATGCACAAGTCTTTTTCCTCACAAAGTTCTCCGATGCTGATTAGCCCTCCATTCTATCTCCCCGGTCATATTATCTTCCACATAACCCACGGCCCCGCACAGGCGCCAAGCCATTTCATCAATGTGAAGTCCTCCTGACCAAAACCTTTGTTATATTACATTTTTGGGTTTTAATGTGTTTTGCCATCATGTCAAAAGAAAACCGAGCAAAATCCATCGCACCGTTTTCAAGAGGAAGGTGGTTTTCCCCGATCGGCAGCGATGCCATTCACCGGCCGACACGTAGCTTTGAGCACTATTGAAAAATTTCCCTCATCACACATTAAAGGTTGGATGTGGAGTGGGCGAGATATTGATGCGCACCTTCCGATCTGAGGCCACTCATCGGACAGTGATCGCGCTCTGGAGAAGCCCATGCGATAAGAAAAGGTACGACGCGATCATGAAAACATCTCCACCGTCGATCTGTTCTGCAGATCGATTGTCCACATTCAATCACCCCAGTCCCCCTCATCCACAGCAGTGCCGATGGTCCCAATGCCACATCAGCATCCACGTGGAAAAATTTAATTAGAGCGGGTCTTCATTGTTTCCTCGTGCATTCAGCAAGCCTTTTCATGACCCAAAATAGTTATACAGAGTGATTTAATTAAAGGTTTTGATGTCCGAGGCATATTTCTAAGGTCTTGTCGATACCTGATCTTAGTCGTTGATCTTGTCGGCCGATCTCATCCTACGGTCCACGATCATCCCGAACCCCAAACTCCATTTTTAACCATTTTTTTGCCGAAACAAAGGTTTTTAGCCCATTTTCTCCGTTTTTCCAAATAAAGTGACTCTTTCGCTTTAACTATACGCCCTCGCTCCCGACCGTCGATCTCTGCGTGATCGATGGCTCTGATTTAATTCCTCCTCCGCTTTCCTTTTGACCTCTCTGACTAAATCCTGAACGTTGGATGATGCCATCCGACGGCAACGCTCCCCCCACATGTCCTTCCAAAGCAGTTAACCAATATATGCAGGATTTTATAATGTTTTTCGTATTTTGCAGGGTTTAAATGGTTTTTTCGCCATGCTAAAGAAAATTCAAAGGCTGAGGGTGACAATCCTCCTGCCTTTGATTCATCAAAGAGAATCATTCGCAGGGTTTAAACTCCACGTTTCATCAATGATTCATGAGGCATTAATTCCATTCAATCCCTATGCAGCCCTGCACACCAACGAACATAGTAGGTGAATCAAAAATCAAAGAGCATCAGCGTCGAAGATAGAAACGCACCAGCATGAAAGGTTGAAGACAAATTTATGAGGATTACGGCCAAAAATTTATTATCAAAACCCTAATCCTCCCAATTAAAACACATTTAAATGGAAATCAACAAGTTTTATCAAACAGGAAAGCCTCCACCACCACATCTGAGGCAAATTGATTCCTCCTAGCTACCATAGTGCCACATGTGCCTCAAAGCATTCAAACAGAGGCCGAAGTTATTGATCAAGATTAGATATTTGCCTCAAGCATAGCCAAATAGTTATTTCTGCCAAGGAACTTAATGTAAAAAATATCAACAGAGTAACTATTACACAACACAGAGCCTCAAAAGTCGAAAGAGCTCCCATCAAGCTTAAATCTTAACGTCAATTATTTAATACAGAGAAAACCTATGTAAGATTCTTCATTGAGCCCCACAAAGGCCAAGAAGCCATTAAGACTGTATTAATTATCTTTGGAGATCTTTTATCGGATCTCACCTCCTCATTCTTCTATAAATACTACTGAAGAAGATGAGAAAGAGTTGGTTGGTTGATCACTAGTTGTAATACTGAAACTCTCTGAAATAATACATAGTCTGTTGAAGTTGAAGAACAAGTTAAATTCTTGGAAGCCTTGATGGTCTTGTTGCATGCTTGTTCCTGAGAAGGCTCTATCATTGGATCCATGAGCTTGGCTATTGGTGAAGTATTATAAACTATTTAATGTTTTCTCCTGTTTTCATTCTATTCCATAATTTATTACTACAGTAGGTTGAAATTTTTAGGCTAAGAAATGACTCCTGGAAGCACCTTAAACTTGTTCATCCTTCACTGTTTCATGTTTTCTCCTGATGAGGTATTTTAGAGTCTTTAATCTCTCTCTTTAGTCCTCATGCTTTTTTATTTCCTTAATAGTTTGAACAGTTGGTTTCAGCATGATTTATGGTTCTCCCTGCTTGTTTGCTGCCACTTAAAGACTATTATAAAAGTCTCCCTTTGAAGTTATTTTGTTTACAGTAAGTCAAGGAGGTTTGTTCTGATCTTGCCCTTTTTCCTTGCTTAAAAAGTTGTCTTAAAGGCCTTTTATAGTTGTGATCATAGATGTGTTAGGTGTTCCCTCTTCTATGACTACAATTATCAGTGAATATTTTATGTTTTCTAAGTCATTTGAAATAAAATCTTTGAGGAAATAGGATGTTCCCTGAATCTTAGATTTCATTTTGAAAGTTGTCTTGAAGTCATTATTTGCTTAAAGAATGTTTGTAGAATTTATGGTTAGCCCTGTCTATCAAATATTTCTTTATTGTTCAAGATATGTTTTCAAGTTCCCTTCGTTGAGAATCAAATTTCTCTTTCCAAATCATTAATTTCCATCTCATTCCAAAAACAAAGGATCATGCGGCCAAGTTAGATTTTCCCTCTGATATCCCATATCCATTGATGAGTATGTTATGAATTCTTCTTGACTCAATTTCCCAATGAACCAGATGTTTCTCCATTCTATATATCTTTCCTAGAACTTTCATGTTCTGTTGTATCAATTCAACCAAACAAATAAACAAACACTTGCACTTAATAGCTAGTATCAAGCCAATACTCAAAGCACACAAGATAAAACTTTGCAAACAAACATTTGAGAGATCCCTCTCTGAGAACATGAGGACTAGATCCTGTAACTCTAAAGATTGGTTCTAATGTTGCCTTGTCTTTTGATTGGCCAAACTATCAAACCACGAGACACCAACATAATGGCGATCGCGGTGGGACAGCTCTGAGTTAGTGACAATCTAAGTACCCCTTAGGACTCTAGAAATCCCTTATTTTCAAGAATATCCAGTGATTATTAGCCACCTCATCGCCACCAACATAATGGCGATCACGGTGGGACACTAAGTAAAATCTTCAAAATCAAACACTCATTGTCTAGTATAACATAAGTAACCTTCTTCAAGCACTACCAAGCATAACGGTAATCATGATAGGACTTATTTTGAATCAGTGACAAACTAAGTAACCCTTAGGATTCTCATCAAACCTTATCAAACCTTGAAGGAATCAGTTACCAAGCCATAAGAGTGAACTCTGTATGATTAAACACCTTAGCTAAGTGTTAAATCAGATTTAGGACACTCTCATAACCTGTAAGACCAAAATAACTTAGAAAAACCCAAAACATTTCAGTTTGGCTTCATAATAAATATGGTGGTGGAACCATCCAATATTTTACCTTCATAAAAGCTAAATAGTTTCCACCTGGCGACTCCATTAGCCCCAGTAGGCCTATTCCTCATCTAGGTCCCCAAATCTCTTTAGGAATATGTGAACCAGCCTTGAAGAAGTTTAGAAGCCTAGTCCCATACTAGATAAAGCATCCTAAGAGGTGGAGCTCCCAAAAACAATCCCTAAAAACCTCAATAGTTCACAAAGGATCAATAGTAGATCCCATCCAGACCCAAATCCTCCTTTAATCATTGACAATCCAGATAGAATTCTATGGCAGACTTCTAACTCTGGAAAATCAGTTGCTAATAGGAGCCTCTTAAGAAAAAAATCTTTCCCTGAAAACCTTGTTGTTTTGGAGGATTTACGCTTTGATTAACATCATACAAAGAACATATTTAGAACTATATCTCAAGGTGACTTAAACCAAAATGACCTTGATATTGCAGATTTGCAACAAAACCTCAGTAGAGAAGCCTCACCTTCCACTCCCCCTGATTCCTAGCTTCTTCATCACTTTAGTATTTTTCACAACAAGTCTACTAAAAATCATTTTGCTGGCCCAATTATTTCCTCCACTCCAATTCATACTACCACTGTGCAAAAAACTCATGTTCAGCTCGCCTTCACTCCAGTAAATCCACCCTTATTTTCAGCTATGGAAACATGGTATGCCCCATTAGTGTTACCACAACCTCTACTCCCCCTACCAAATGATTACCAATCCAAAATTCCTCATTTCACTGGAAAAGAGTCTACAACAGCTCAACATCATGTAGATAGGATGGAAGATGCTTTCGATTACATGGAGATAGAAGAAGAAACTATGAAGATGAGAATCTTCGCCCAAATTTTAGGAGGATATGTAAAGAAATGGTTTAAAAAATTACCTCCTAACAACATAAATGATCTTCCTGCCTTGCATCAAACATTCATCAACAAATGGGAACTCAAAAATAATCCTCTCCAAAAACTAGCAGAGTACAGCAGCCTCAAGAGAAACCAAGGGGAGAGTGTTCATGACTACTCCACTAGGTTCAATAGCGTTTAGAATGCTCTTCCACCTCACATGAAACCTCCTCAAGGCATGGCCTTAGTAAGGTATCCTGAAGGCCTTGATGCTGAAATGACTTATCAGTTAAGGGAGAGAGACTACTTAACTTTAGAAGACATGCAGAAAGGAGTTGTGATCGTAGAAGCAAACATAATTGAGAAAAGAAATAGGTTGAGATTAGAGAAGAGGGTAACTTATAAAGATGGCCTACTACCTTCAACCTCAACTTTTGACACAAGAATTGACAACCTAGTGAAGGTAATGGAGAGGATGCTTGAGAAGATCAATTTAAATGAGAGAGTACCACCAAGAGAACCTCAAAACAACCAAAAAAGAAATAGAAATCAGAATTATAGAAGAGAAAACAATCAAGATAAGCAAAAATAAAGTGACCAAAATATTATACCTCCCTTCCAACAGAACTATGTAGATCAATATGAGGAAGATAGGGAGTTGGAAAGGTTGGGAGAATCTCATGTAAACTTGATTGGATCAGACAGTGGAGATGATGTTTTCCTCACTGAAGAAGAACAAGATTTCTTCTCTGATCACAGTACAAACACCTATGAAGATTCTGATGACTATAGGTTGGGGTTTGAAAATGAAATAATGGAGGTACACAAACAATATGATCTTAGGAGCAAGGGGAACATAGATAATTCAAAGGACAAAAACACTAATTCTGCTATCAAGAAAAACACAGAAACTCAGCCTAAAAAGACAGCAGAAAAAACCAACATTTTGACCAAGAAACCAGACATAAATAAAGACAAAAGTATCCAGCCAAATGTTGAACAGAGTACCCCTAGCACTTTAGCTAGTGGTCCTTATAAAACTGTCCCGGTTACCAGTCCAAACAAAGTTCATCAAATCAAAATTGCTGAAAAAAATTCAATTGAAAATACAAATGTAAATACGAACAAGTCAATTGTTCCTTTCAGCCTTGAGGGAGAGATTGCTAAGATAAAAATTACCATCCCCCTAGCTGAACTAGTAACCCAAGAGGTGTACAAAAACCAAGTGTTGAAAGCTTTGAACTTAGGAAGTGATACTGACACCCTAAACTTGACAGATGACAAACCTGAGTCGTTGTTTGGTCAAAAAGTTGAAGGAAATTACCAAGAAGGGGTTGTCCCTCCCTTCTATGTTAGCTTGAACATAAACGAGAAAATTTTACACAATGCCATGTTAGATTCAGGAGATTCACACAATCTAATGCCCAAGGTGGTAATGGAAAGCTTAGGCTTATAAATTACTAAACCATACAAAGACTTGTATTCCTTTGACTCAAGCAGAGTCAAATGTTTGGGTTTAATCAAAGATTTGTGTGTTAACTTATCCCAAATCCCTGCTAAGAGTTTAGTCATGGACATAGTTGTAGTCGACATTCCCCCTAAGTATGGCATGCTCTTATCAAGATCTTGGGGAGCCAAACTTTAGGGAAGCCTTCAAATGGACATGTCTTATGCCACCATCATTGTTTTTAACCAAAACAGAAGACTATACAGGGAATCTCACATGAAGTACATGGTGAGAAACATAGACAAACCAAACAACTCTCCAATCTATTCTATTCAATCGAGTTTAGATTCCTTTATCTTATGTAATGAAGATGAGATTACTCAACAACATAAGGAAAACATAGACCCAATCAGTTCACCAAAACAATCAAGTCTTCCCTCCAATCAAATTCAAAACATTGACAATCAACAACAACAAGAAAATGAAAATGAGCCAAATATACTTTGGACAATAAAATTCGATGGATTTTGTAATAAATAAGTGCAGGAGTAGGTGTTAGGATCCAAAATATGAATCAGAGTTTTTCATATAAATTAGATTTCCCATGCACTAACAATGTTGTTGAGTATGAAGCACTTCTCCTAGGCTTACAATTGCTTAAACAACTAGAAGCCCAGAGGATATCAATCTTAGGAGATTCTGACTTATCATAAGACAAATCAAATGAGAATACTCAGCTAGAAATCCAAGGCTTAGGGAATATCAGAACGTTGCCCTTGATTTATTGAAAACCTTTGAAAAATATGAACTTATTTTCATTCCTAGAGCATTGAATCATCTAGAAAATGAACTCGCCTTCAATGCCATCAATTTCCAAATACCTGAGATAAATGAACAGCTTAGCGTAAAGGTAAAACACAAACCCGATGTTCCTGATAACGAATATCACTGGCAAGTGTTTGATTCAGACAAACACGTAGATGATTTCTTGAAATCAGAAAATGATTTCAGCATACCAATATCAGAAACCAGCCATAAAGAAAATTTTTTGTATATTGAACAAATCCCAGAAGTTGAAATGACATATACTGCTGATATAAATCATTATGAAAATCCTTTTGAAGTAGAGACAATTGACAACACAGACCAAGAAGACTTGGAAGTTTTACAATGCAAAAATGATAAAATTCCAAGAGGTCTAGCACCTTTAGAACACCTTTTTTATTTTAACGATGTAGCCAAAGAACCGAGAATGGAGCCTGTGGAAAAAAATGTAGAAGAGCATAACATAGGCAGTCTAGTAGAACCCAAGATGATCAAACTGTCTAGCACTCTCCCAGCTCACATAAAATTTCAATATATAGAGCTTTTCAAAGAGTTTAAATATGTTTTTACTTAGGGATACAAAGACCTGAAATCCTATGATACCAGCATCATTTAGCACAAAATCCATCTCAAAGAAAATCAAAAGCCTTTCAAACAAAAGCTAAAGAGAATAAACCCTCTTTTACTCCCTTTAGTTAAGGTAGAAATTGAAAAGATGCATGCTGCTGGGATCATTGTACCAATTAGATATTAAGAGTGGGTATCAAACTTAGTCTCTATTAGAAAGAAAACAGGGGAAATCAGGCTCTGTATTGACTTCAGAAATTTAAAAAGAGCCTCTTTAACAGACAACTACCCCTTACCGAAGATGGACCATATACTTCAAAGGGTAGTTGGGTCAAGAAGGATATCCTTCTTAGATGGGTTCTCGGGTTACAACTAGGTGTTAGTGCTCCCAAGTGATCAAATCAAAATTGCTTTTACCACACCTTGGGGCACCTTTATGTATGTCAAAATGCCTTTCAGATTAATGAATGCAAGGGCCACCTTCCAAAGGGCCATGTACATAGCCTTTTCTGAATATATTGGCTATTTCATAATCATTTACCTTGATGACATAACCATTTTCTCAAAAAATTATGAGGAACATTTGATTCACCTAAGAAAAGTTTTTGAGAAGTGTAGGAAATTTGGCTTATCATTGAATCCCAAGAAAACACTCTTTGGTCTCCAGGAAGGTAAAATTCTTGGCCATATAATTTCGGAAGAGGGAATCAAAATAGACCCTACAAGGATAGATGGCATATTACAAATCAGTCATCCAAGAAGCCTCAAAGAGTTGCAATCTTTCATCGGAAAGATCAATTTTCTGAGGAGGTTTATCCCTAATCTTGTTGAGTTATTAAAAAACATCACAAAAATGCTTAAGAAATATGTCGGTGTAAAATGGACTTTACCAGCTAAACAATCATTCAAACTGGTCAAACAAGATATTACTCAAACACCAGTCTTGATTAGTCCAAATTTCACCAAAGACTTTTATATCTTTTCTTTTGCATCTGAACATACAATAGCTGCAATTTTACTTCAAAAGACTGACTTGGGTCAAGAACAACCAATCTCTTTCTTTAGTAGGGCCTTAAGAGATGCTCCTCTCAAATATAACATCATGGAGAAGCAAGCCTTAGCATTAGTGAAAGCTTTAAAAGATTTTAGGGTCTATATTTTACACTCTCACATAATTTCTTTTGTTCCACATACTATTGTCAAGGACATTCTAAGTCAAGACCCTGATGGTAAAAGGGGAAAATGGATTGCAACTATTCTTGCGTATGATTCAGAAATCAGGCCCACCAAACTAGTCAAAGGGAAAGGATTAGCAAAACTTATGGCTGAGTCTAATTTCCAAGCACTAGACATGAATATGGTAGATGTGTTGGAAGAAATAGAAGAATGTACTGCTCCTTTTGTTGAAGAAAAATTTCTTAATTCTCCTTGGTATTCTGAAATTATTTATGTGCTTTTATATTTGAATGCCCCTCCTCCTTTGTCTAAAACTAAAGCTATATTTTTGAAACAAAAAGCATTGATTTTTTGCATCTTAGATGGGGTATTATATTGGAAAAATGCTGTTGGATTTTTTCTTAAATGTTTACTTAAAGATGATGCAGGAAAAATCATGCATGAGTTGCATGAAGGAGAATGTGGAGGACACATCTACTGGAAGGCCACAACGAACAAAATTCTTAGATCTGGTTACTATTGGCCTACCCTTTTCCCAGACACTCAGAAGCTAGTCATGTCTTGCCATAAATGTCAAATTTTTGATGGCAAGAGAAAACTCCTTCCATTACCTTTACATCCTATCAGAGTTGAGGCACCTTTTTAACAATGGGGTCTAGACTTCATTGGAGAAATCCACCCATCTTCCTCAGCCCAAAATAAGTGGATCCTCATGGCCACTGACTTCTTCACCAAGTGGATAGAAGCTATACCTTCCATAAATGCTAATGACTCTGTGATCATCAAGTTCCTTGAAACAAATATCCTATCCAGATTTGGTTGTCCCAGAAAAATCATAAGAGACAATGTTTCTTCTTTCAAATATAAGAAGATGGTTGATTTCTGTTACAAATACCACATAACCTTGGGCCATTCCACTGCTTACTATCCCCAAGGAAATGGATTAGCTGAATCTTCCAACAAGAGCCTTATCAATATCATTAAAAAATGGTTGGAACAAAATCAGAAATCATGACACAGCAAACTGGTTCATGCATTATGGGCTGATAGGTTAACCGCAAAGAAATCAATAAATATGTCCCCCTATCAGCTAGTTTATGGCATGGATGTAGTCTTTCTCACCTCATTAGGAGTGCCAGTCATGAAGCTCCTTCAAGAAGTGCAGGTCGAAGAGAATTATATGTAGAGGAGAATAAATCAAACCATCCATTTACAGCAAACCAGAGAAGAATTTTATGAGAGAACACAGTTGGTCCAAGAAAATATGAAGAAGCTATTTGATAAGAGAAATAAGGTAGAAAATTTCCAAGTTGGAAACATTGTTCTTAAGTGGGATTCAAGGAGAAAAGAGAAAGGAAAACATGGCAAGTTTGAGAACTTGTAGAAAGGTCGCTATATTGTTCATGCTGAAAGGGGTCACAATGCATTTTTCTTGAAAGAATTGAATGGAGAAGACCTGTATCGAGGTCCTGTCAATGGCAGAATGCTAAAGCATTACTTTTTCTAGGAATCATAAGTTTCAAAGAATTTTATTTTTTCATTGTAAATACCATAGTCTGAACATTGCATTCAAAGTTATAAAAATAAAAATGCAAAAACAAAGAAATAAAGAAAAGAGGGTAGATTGTGAAAACAAGAAAGGTATAGCCCCATACCAAAAAAGAGAAACAAATATGAAAGTGTGCAAGCTTAAATGCCACTCCTGAAAAACACACTTTTAGTTAGTCAAATAGCCTAATCTTGACTAATTAGTTTTAAATTTTCTGCTGATAGGTTAGTCAATTTGATTCACCAAACTATTTAATCTTGGCTTATCAGTCGACAGATTAGGATAAAAATTAAAGGTTCAAACATGCTCAAACTATGAACCTAAGTTTCCAAAGAGAATGACTCAAATCTGTTTCAAATTCCGAGTCAAGAAAGATGTAAATATGGTTCTAATTAGTTTAAAATCTGAACCAGTTGACAAAGGAAAGACAACTTAAAACAAAAGTCAAAACAGAGCTGTAAAAAGGGGGACGTAAATGCTTTCAAATTTTAGATCTCAAGCCTTCCATTTTTGTTTTAAATTTTGTGCAAAATAATTTCTATGTGTAGTTTTTTCTTGTGCCATAGACTAGCATCAAGTTAGACTGTTCAATCCTAACTTGATTGCTTTTTAAATTTATGTTGTAGAATTTAGAGAATAAAGTCTGTTGGACAGTTTAATCCCAACAGACAGTAGATTAGGTAGAGAATCATATGGGCTCAACTGTTCAATCTGAGTCCATGGAGAAATAAGGAGTAGAATTAGATTAGTTTTATGATTTCAAAAGAATAAAATGTTGTAAAAGAGTTTTCCAATCCAAGTGCACTCTGAAGAAGAAAAAAATGTTGGATCTGTCGAATTGGGTAGGTAGACAGCTTTTTGATGAAAGATCCATTGTTTTTATTGCTGCTAATATGTTTTCAGAGCAAAATAATATCATACAAGGGAAGAAAGGTAGCCCAATGGATGATGCAACTGATCAGCCTCCAAGAGAATGCAAGTCTGATGTTCTTGGTGCCTTCAAGAAGGTACCATCCCCAAGTGGAGCCACTGTTAGCCACCTATAAAATTTGTTATACCAAAAGGTGGCTAAATCATTTTGGAGCCTTCAAGGAGCAAATTTTATTTCAAAAAGTGTTGGCTCTTGAAGACTCTTGAAGGCCTCATGCCTCTGTCCAAAATATTCCCTATTGTTCCCTTTTTATACTCTGGAACTCTGTTGATTTCATGAGAGACTGCTACAAAATCCCTTTTTCTCTTTCCTCCATTAAACAACTAACCTCATTTTCTACCCCTTTCATTCTCATCAAGATACTTCGTTTTCATGTTTTTCCCCTTTTCCCCCATCGAATTCCCCTTTGATAAGGTTTAAGACTCCTTCTTTTACTTATCGAAACCCTCAAACCCTTGAAAAACATTGAAAATTGCATAAAAAATCACATTTTTTATATTATAGACTTAAGCTCCCTTGGGCTAAGTCTTTAACCCCTCCCCTCCATACGCCTTGGTGCTGGAACTAGGCGCTTAGCCCTTTGGGCGCTTATCGCATCGGAGGAAAACAGTGCACAAGTGTTTTGTCTCACAAAGTTCTCCGATGCCGATTAGCCCTCCATTCTATGTCCCCGGTCATATTATCTTCCACATAACCCACGGCCCCGCACAGGCGCCAAGCCATTTCATCAATGTGAAGTACTCCCGACCAAAACCTTTGTTATATTACATTTTTGGGTTTTAATGTGTTTTGTCGTCATGTTGAAAGGAAACTGGGCGGAATCCATCACACCACTTTCTAGAGGAAGGTGGTTTTCCCCGATTGGTAGTGATGCCATTCACCGGCCGACACGTAGCTTTCAGAACTATTGAAAAACCGCCCTCATCGCGCATTAAAGGTTAGATTTGGAGTGGGCATGATATTGATGTGCGTCGTCTAATCTGAGGCCACTCATTGGATGGTGATCGCGCTCTGGAGAAGCCCATGCAATAAGAAAAGGTACGACGCGGTCATGAAAACATCTCCGCCGTCGATCTGATTTGCAGATCGATGGTCCACATTCAATCGCCCTGGTCCCCCTTGTCTGTAGAAATTTGAATAATTTGCTGAATTATTCACCGAGATTATCCTGTTTACATACTATTTGAGCTTCATACATAACACATAATCTCTTCTACGCATTAATCATCACATGCGGAAATAAAAACAACAAACGATATTGAAAACATTCACATGCGCACATAGAAATTCAACACATATAACACAGTATGTATACCAGGGAAATCTTACAGCTGAAAACCCCCTACTGTCTATATATTATAATGAAGAAGAATCATGTAACAATCTCAGTACAATACTCCTCACAAGTACTCCGTACTGTCTCCAAAAGTTACACACAAACTAGCTTAGTTTTGAACAAGTCACGGGTTCAAAACTCCTCCATTGTTTGCCTGCCTCTACTGCACAATCCAAGATGAGAGAATGGATTGAATGAATTCGAAATCCCTTGGCTTTAACTGCGCAATCCTCATTGGAAATTTCCTCCAATCATTTTGCAAATCTCATGCACACTATAGTCACAACTGATAGTAGACTCCACCCTTTCACCCACCTCTAACACTGGTCTCCACTGAACTGTCCATGCATTGCAGTTAAATGATGTGTTCTTTAGTTGAATAATGAGTTAATAATTAGTGAATTAATTAATAATTAATTCACACCACTCATCACTAGTGTATTTATCAGTTAGACTAAATACAACTAGTTCAACTAAGTTAAACAGAACACAACTCCACCAACTGTCTCATCAACTCCACCAAACTCTACCACATGAGTTCTAGCTGAAGTCAACCATGCAATAGCTCAACTAACCCTTAGGAAAAGCGTATTTCCTTATGTCAGCTGCATGTGCCACATCCAAGCATCAAACTGAAGTGCTCCAAGAGGATAAGATAATGTTTATAGTCTAAATATTATTAAGGGTTAATAATATTTAACTGTTCTATTTTTAGCCCGGCAGTCTAAAAATAGAAACCGCCCAATGTCTAAAAATAGAGGTCCATATATTTTTACCAACTCGACCAATCATCCATAAATAGCATCCTGCAGCTCATAGACCATGATCCATATGTCTAAAAATAGACATAGTCTAAAAATAGACTTTGCGACAAAAAATCACTTGTGTGGCCCCCACCTAGTTTAGGTGATCACTTTCCAACTAGGATCAGGAAAGATGTTTCAGGATGCCTCCTTCACTGTTTCTTGTTGCCATCTTCAACACTCCCTCTCAACAAGAAAGGACTGTCTTTGCATGCGACATGCAACTCCATGCATTCGCCCTACAACCTTCACAAGCGCCATGCAACTCCATGCATTCGCCATGCACCCTTTGCATGCGCCATGCAAACTCATGCATGCACCATGAAACTCCATGCATGCACCATGAAACTCCATGCATCTGCTCTGCAACTCCTCTGAAACTGAATAGGCTCCAAACAACTCAATCAATCTAATGCATCTATCATCAAAGTTTTTGACTTCTGCTGGTACCAACTGCACATGTCATCAGGAACCACTGCGCTGTTGAACTCTTGCACCCATGAGATTTTCACTTGCTGTCAACTCTGAACCATGCTCCAGTATCCGACACTGTCACTTTGATCTACCTGCATCAGTCCAACTGATCATGCTACTGCTGTGCTGTGGGCACCTCGTAGCCAGGTTCAATTCACGAGATCCACACCATCTCAATGAATCCTGCCCAGAAATCTCCTCTTGGGATTAATCATGCATGTCGCCCCACCTCTCACCTAGTGGTATAGCTGCATGCACTCCCTCTGTCCATCTAGCATGAAATTTCTCTGCATGAGAGGTTTCTTCCACTCCATGATCCTCTTGTGGCTGCTCCACATCCCGAGGTTCACTATCACCTGCATGCAAAACTTGCTCCCTCTCAAGCATCAGTTGCATGTCTTTCTCCTACTTCCCAACAGTAGGAAGCTCCATAGACATCCCATCTACTTCAAGTCTGTAGAGATTATTTTCCTGAATCCCAACCTTCTTGACTTGTACCGTTGCCTTGTGCCGAAGGAAAACTTTTCCTTCTCTGAAGACAACTTCATACCCTTTATCCTCTAACATTGCGACTGAGATTAAATTCTTTGTTAGACCTGGTACATGCAATACATCTTATAAAAGAATGAGTTTACCTGACTCCCTCTGAAAGGTTATGGTACCAATACCGGTCACATTGTATCGTCCACCGTCGCCCAACTCAACATGCATATGGAGACCTTTCTCCACCAAGTCACTGAAAATATTTGCATCTCCCGTCATGTGAAAGGAAGTGCCACTATCACAATACCACCCTGATCCTAATGCACTAGACACCATGCATGCGATCAATGAGAAGTCCAGCTCAAATTGCGAGGCAAGAGCCTCACCAGCTACAGCTCCAGAAGCCTGCTTGTTCTTCTTCTTTTGTGGACAATTCGTGGCATAATGTCCGTGATTGTGACAGTGAAAACACTTCACTTTGGACATGTCACGCTCTTTACCATCTGCACCAGATTGAGAAGCATTCTGCTTGCCCTTCCCCTTCCTTGCTTTGGCAGCCAAAGTGAAATCCTCTTCATCAGATACCTTTGATGAAGATCCATCCCTGGTACTTCGCCTTATCTCCTCTTGCACAAGATCCGACCAAAGTCTTTCCCATCCTGGCAATTTCTCCCGACCATTGACACTGTCTTGATATGCATGCCAACTTTTCAGAAGCCCGAGGAGAGCCAAGCTCACCAGTTCCTCATCCTCCACACTAACTCCTACACTCCCAAGTTCATCCCTATAGTGGACAAACTTTGTCAAGTATACTGGAATAGTGTCATTCTTCTCCATCTTTATTTTCCTGAGTTTATCCTTGAGCGCCAACTTCCTTTGGTCACTCTTGCTCTGGAACAATTCTTTCAAAGCTTTCCACATCAAGAATGGAGAAGCTTTACCATGTAGGCTGGATACTATTTGATCCTTCACGCCCTCCAACAGAATCCTTCAACACCTTGCTGTCTTCTTTTGCCAAGCTTCAATCACAGCAGCATCCGTAGAAGTAGGCTTTGGAATTTATTTCTCTATGAATTCCAACAGCCCATTGTCATCTAACACTGCCTCCATCCTATCTTTCCATGCAATATAATTCGAGCTGCCTTCCAAGGCATACTCCAATTGCAATCTGACGAAAGACATCTTCGCTTTTGACACCAAGAAAAACACTGCTGCAAATTCGAATTCCACCAGCTCAAAACTCAACCGCTTCTGATCTAATGTGAGAAAAAATTATTTCTAGCACAGAGATCGACTGTAGGGGAATTTACTGGATATATCACCTTTTAGAGAAAGGATGGATCCAGAGGCTACCTGGCCCGTTACAGACTCTGTCTACCAAAAATAATTGTAATCACTGTAATAGATCCGATGATCAATTCTCCTTTGATACCATGTAGAAATTTGAATAATTTGCTGAATTATTCACCGAGATTATCATGGTGACATACTATTTGAGCTTCATACATAACACATAATCTCTTCTACGGATTAATCATCACATGCGGAAATAAAAACAACAAGCGGTATTGAAAACATTCACATGCGCATATAGAAATTCAACACATATAACACAGTATGTATACCGGGGAAAGCTTACAGCTGAAAACCCCCTACTATATGTATATTATAATGAAGAAGAATAATGTAACAATCTCAGTACAATACTCCTCACAAGTACTTCGTACTGTCTCCAAAAGTTACACACAAACTAGCTTAGTTTTGAACAAGTCACGGGTCCAAAAATCCTCCAATGTTTGCCTGCCTCTACGGCACAATCCAAGATGAGAGAATGGATTGAATGAATTCGAATTCCCTTGGCTTTAAATTCGCAATCCTCATTGGCAATATCCTCCAATGATTTTTCAAATCTCATGCACACTATAGTCACAACTGATAGTAGACTCCACCCTTTCACCCACCTCTAACACTGGTCTCCACTGAACTTTCCATGCATTGCAGTTAAATGATGTGTTATTTAGTTGAATAATGAATTAATAATTAGTTAATTAGTTAATAATTAATTCACACCACTCATCACTAGTGTATTTATCAGTTAGAACAAATACAACTAGTTCAACTAAGTTAAACAGAACACAACTCCACCAACTGTCTCATCAACTCCACCAAACTCTGCCACATGAGTTCTAACTGAAGTCAACCATGCAATAGCTCAACTAACCCTTAGGAAATTTGAATTTCCTTCTGCCAGCTGCATGTGCCACATCTGTAGCTTGAACTGAAGTGCTCCAAGAGGAAAAGATAATGTTTATAGTCTAAATGTTATTAAGGGTTAATAATATTTGACTGTTCTATTTTTAGCCCGACAGTCTAAAAATAGAAACCGCCCAATGTATAAAAATAGAGGTCCATCTATTTTTACCAACTCGACCAATCATCCATAAATAGCATCCTGCAACTCATAGACCATGATCCATATGTCTAAAAATAGACTTTGCGACAAAAAATCAGCTGTGTGGGCCCCACCTAGTTTAGGTGATCACTTTCCAACTAGGATCAGGATAGATGTTTCAGGATGCCTCCTTCACTGTTTCTTGTTGTAACCTTCAACATTTTCCATAGCAGTGACGGTGGTCCCAGTGCCACATCAGTGTCCACGCAGCAAAATTTAATTGGGGCGGGTCTTCACTATTTCCCCGCGTAGTCAGCAAGCCTTTTCATGACCTGAAATAGTTATACAGAGTGATTTAATTAAATGTTTTGATGTCTAGGGCATCTTTCTAATGTATTGTCGATACCTGATCTCGGCCATTGATCTTGGGGGCCGATCTCATCCGACGGCCCACAATCATCCCGAACCCCAAACGCCATTTTTAACCATTTTTTCGCCGAAACAAAGGTTTTTAGCCCATTTTCTCCTTTTTTCCAAATAAAGAGACTCTTTCGCTTTGACTATTTACCCTCACTCCCGACCGTCGATCTCTGCGCGATCGACGGCTCCGATTTAATTCCTTCTCCTCTTTCCTTTTGACCTCTCCGACTAAATCTCGACCGTTGGATGATGCCATCCGACGGCCACATTCCCCCCACATGTCCTTCCAAAGTAGTTAACCTATATATGTAGGATTTCATAATGTTTTTCGTATTTTGCAGGGTTTAAATGGTTTTTCCACCATGCTGAAGAAAATTCAAAGGCTGAGGGTGATGATCCTCCTGCCTTCGATTCATCAAAGAGAATTATTCGCAGGGTTTAACCTCCACGTTTCATCAATGATTCATGAGGCATTGATGCCATTCGATCCCTGTTCAGCCCTGCACACCAATGAACATAGAAAGTGAATCAAAAATAAAATAGCATCAGCGTCGAAGACAGAAACGCACCAGCATGAAAGATTGAAGATAGATTTATGAGGATTACGGCAAAAAATTGACTATCAAAATCTTAATCCTCCCAATTAAGACACAGTTAAACTGAAATCAACAAGTTTTATCAAACAGGAAAGCTTTTGTTAGCCACCCGTAATTTTTTATTATACCAAAGGTGGCTAAATTTTGTTCTGAGCCTTCAAGGAACAATTTTCCTTATCAACAACTTTTGGCTCTTGAAGTCTCTATAAGGCCTCCTGCATTTTCGCCTGTCCAAACCCTTCACCATTGTTGTTTCACATCTCAAAAGCTTCTGAAATCCCATAAAAATCCCAAGTTAAATACTGTTGCAGAACCCCTTGGTTCCCTTCCTTTTCTTCCTCACTAACCTCATTTTCTATTCTCCATTTCCCATGAAAAACCCAAAATTTCATGTTTCTCCCTTTCCATTTCATTAAAATCCCTTTTATAAGGTTAAAAACCCACTTTTTGACCTTTCCGAAACCTTCATTTCCCTGTAAAAACCATAAGAAAATGCCTATTTTTCATACATCAAACTTTAGCCCCCTCGGGCTAAGTCTCTAGCCCCTTCTTCCATAAGCTCGAGTGCTAGAACTGTGTGCGAAACCAAAGGGCGCTTATCATTTCATTTTAAGTTTTCCGCCCAAAACCTTTACAAAACATCAAAAATTGGGTTTTATAATATTTTGATTTATCCGCATGTGCAAATTAGTTTTTAACCACAGCCGTCGATCTGCTCCGTAGATCGAACGGAGCGGAGCGCTTTCCCGGTGGACCCCCCATTTCCCGCACTGATTTATAAATACTGCCTGTTTCCATTCCACACCGCCTTTCGGGCAAAGCCGGTTTTCTCCCGTTGGCCAGTGATTCCATACGCTAGCCGACACATGTCCTCGGCACTGTTTCAAAACCACCACATAAAGTTAATCCCCCGCGCGTTATCTGTCGGGCCATGGACGCCCAGCGGAATCAGTGATCACCGTTCGATCTGATCCTTCGCATCCAATGGCTGCCCTTCACTAAAGCTGTCTGACCTCTAACCTAGTTGCGTACTATTTAACTGGGCCCCGACGCTGCGGAAAATTAATCTCCGTCGTCGATCTCTGCAGATCGACGGCCCACGTTCAGTCCCTGGATTCTGTTGCCGAGTCAAACTAATCACGCCGCTGACTTCTCTCAATCACTCCCGACCGTCGATCACAGTGCGATCAACGGCTCTGATTGCCTCATTCTCCCGCACGCCCTCTGATGCAGATTTACCCATATAAACGCAGGATTTCCTCATTTTGATTGTTTTGTGCAGGTTTAAGGTTTTTTCCGATCTAAATGGAGAAATTTCGTGGGATGAGGATGACGGTCCTCTACCTTCCGAAAAACACAGGGAAATTATCCACAAGGTGTAAATCTATACTATCGATGAGGTTTCATGAGCGTCTGTTGTCACGCGCCCCTGTTAAACCTGCAAATAGCAAAGAAAACACATAGAAAGAGTATCAGACGTTGAAGACCAAAAATGAACCAGAACAGCAGATTAGTGGACAAATTTGTGGGGACTAAGGCTAAGAC
This sequence comes from Pinus albicaulis, assembly GCA_034641835.2. Classification (NCBI taxonomy): domain Eukaryota; kingdom Viridiplantae; phylum Streptophyta; class Pinopsida; order Pinales; family Pinaceae; genus Pinus; species Pinus albicaulis. Next base: position 225,072,087 of record CM076575.1, read on the forward strand.
AGTTATCAAACGCCTAATCCTCGGATCTGAAACGCATATTAGAGAAAAATCTAAAGTGTTTTATCAGGAAACCCTTCACCGCCACATATGGAGGCAAATTAATTCTTCCCACCAACTAAAGCGCCACCTGTGCCTCGAAGTATTCCATCAAGAACTGAATTTATTGATCAAAATCAGATATTATGCCTCGAAACAGCCAAAGAATTTACTTCTGCCATCAAATTTATTTAACAAACGTCTGAAGAGTAACCCTAATGGTACACCGAGCCTCAAAAGTCAAATGAAGCTCCCACAGAGCTCAAATCATGAGTGAAAATCAGTTAATGCAGTAGAACACCTGTATTTTTTCTTCTTTGAGCCTCCAAGGGCCAAGAAAGACATTAACTCTGCATTAATTGTATTTGAGATCTTTATTCAGATCTCACCTCCTCATCCTTCTATAAATACTTCAATAGAAGATGAGTGAGGGGTTGGTTGTTAATGTAATTGCTGAAGCATTGTAATTGTAACTGAGCTGAAGACTCTTGATTGTAGATAGGATTTCACTGTCTCTTGGAGCTCTGCTTGTAACAGATAAGTTAGGTTGTGAAAGAAAGATGAATTGACACACTGGATTTGAATATTGTAACCGGTTTGGAGCATCAATACAAGTTGATTTATGGGATCCTGTTCTATGCTGACGGTGATGTTATTCTTATTGTAACTTGTGATTTTGTTCCTGTTTTCATTATGTTTCATTTTCTACTGTAAAGAACAGTTTAAAGAGAGTTAGGACCTATTGTATACCAGTAACCTTCTCTGGCTGAGAAATCTTTATTTAGATGTTTTCTTCTATCTGTGTTATTTGGAAATGATTAATTCATTTTAGGCATAGGCATGTTGGCGTTCCCTCATCTTATTGCCTTGACTGAATGTTATTTTTAAATGTTACTTTCAATATAAGTTGTGTGAAGATGAACTGAGGAAATTAAGGTTAGCCCTGAGTCCCTTTCTTATTTGCTCAACTATTTGATTGTTTCCCTCAGAATGTGTTAAAAGCTGACTAGTTTCAAAGTACTTATCAGATCTTAGACCATTCTGTGTTATCTCTGTGATTTTCTTGAAAGTAACTAAGTAAAGAAGAGCTAGGAGAGGATTTGTGGTGAGCCCGGCCCGCTAGTCTCTACTCCAAAGGTTGCCTTCAAGTTTCCCTTTGTTTTTTATGTGTTTTCTATTGGAAGTGTATCAAAGGCTGGCTAGTTTCAAAGTACTTACCAGATCCTAGTTTTCTTTCATGTCTTTCTTAAGTGCCTGGTCAAAGGCTGGATAGTTTCAAAGTACTTACCAGATCCTAGGCTGCTCTTTGTTCTGCATCTGTTTATTTTCCCCTTCTTAATGTATCACTCCACTCCATAAATCAAACCTTAAAGAGATCCTTAGGCATAGATGACTTGCCCCATAGACCACTCTTGAACCTGATTTGCTTCAATTAAATCCTCTTATGACTCCATAGCCCAATGGATCGAAAACTGCCACCATCTTTCATCTTGATCGAAGCTTACTCTTGTTGCTTGCAACTTCTCACCTTTGAGCCTATTTGCATATAGATCTTTCCACCTCTACTAGCAATCATGTTCAATCATCCAAACACAAAACCAAACCCTTGGACCTCATAACTAGCCTAATATCATTATTCTAAACTTCAAAGACAAATCCATCTTTGTACATATTGGAGAGTTCCCTCTCCAGATTCAAGAGGGTTAGATCCTAGAATCCAAAAGTTGGTTGAAATGATGTTAACTCTGTGATCGGAATTTTTCCAATCTTGCTTATTACAGAGACCTAACATTTCTGGCGACTCCACTGGGGATCGAAAAGCCCAAAACCTTCATAAAATTTGAGAGTAAAAAGCAGCCTTTTCAAGCACTACCAAGAAATGGTAATCATGATGAAACCTATTTGAATCAGTGACAATCTAGGTCAACCCTATGATTCTGATAAGTCCTCATATAACCTTGAAAGAACATCTGGCTTAGCCATAAGAGTAGACTCCCTTTGTCTCATAACCGTAGCTAAGTTTTGAAGCAAAGTTAGGACATTCTTGCAAACCACAAATAAAAACAATTTAGAAAACACCAAAAACATTTCAGATTGGTAGTAAAACACTTGCTCTTACATGTCACTTACCTTTGATTGTGTTTTACTCTATACTCTTAGGCAGAGTTTGGAAAGGGCTAGGTAGCCTCCGGATTTCATCCTCTTTGGAGGTGACATATCTGGTGAATGCCCTCCCAGTCAATCTCTGATTAGAGTGTGTTGTGTTTTGGGATATCCTTGAAAAGGGATGTTTCACAAGCACTTTGGTGGATAATTTATCTCTTTGAAAACACTCTAAGCTTTCCACCTGGCGACTCCACGATCCTGCACAGACCTTAAGACTCCACTGGGAAGAACCCTCATCATTATAATATCCTTCAAATTCAGGAGGGTTGTAGGATTAAAATTGGGAAAACAGACTAGTTAACCTCTCAAAGACTGTCATATCTGGTTGAAATTTTTCTGTTTATTTGGGTCTAAAAACATAGCATTGTGGCTCCTAGAAAGATTCACACGAGAGCCTACCCTGACCTTGATCCACCTAAGATAGTTGATAACCCAAAAAGAATCCTTAGGAAGTCTCCTAAGATAGAATCCTCAACTGTTTTCAGATCTCATATAAGAGCCAATTCAGTCCCTGAAAATCTTTCAGCTCTGCAAGAATCAAAAAATGACTTATTGAACCCATTTAGAACTAGGTCATTTGGTGATTTAGATCAGCTAGATTTTGAGGCTTCACTTTCATCTCCTGAAACAAGTGAACATCTTGGTAGCAGGGAAACAACACCTCGTGATTTACATTTTCTTCTTAACTGAGGTTTCTCTCATCCAAGATCAGCTCAACAATCTATTGTTGTTCCATCCAATTCTGTTCATCCCTCATCCACTACTCAAACTACTTCATTTCAGCCCACTCCACCTCTTGTCAATCCACCCCCACCACCTATCATGGTAGCATGGTATGCTCCCTTAGTCCTTCCTGTACCATTAGTCAACCTTCCACGGGACTATCAGTCCAAAATTCCATTGTATGATGCTAGCAATGCTACAACAGCATCACAACATGTGGATAAGATGAATGACTACTTTGACAGAAATGAAATTGATGATGATTCTGTCAAGCTCAGATTATTTGCTCAAAGCTTAGGGGGAGAAGTAAGAAAATGGTTTGAAGGCTTAGCCCCCCATAGTATAAATGATCTCCAAAGCTTCCATCAAACATTCCTAAACAAGCGGGAAGTGAGGAAGAACCCTCTCCAGGTTCTTGCTGACTATAACAATCTTCATAGAAACCCCGGGGAAAGTGTACAAGCTTATGTACCAGGTTTAACAGTATGTATAATACACTCTCCCCAGAATTAAAACCTCCACAAGGTTCAGCTTTAAACAAGTTCCCTGAAGGGTTTGATGCTGATATGACCTATTCATTAAGAGAAAGAGATTTTGCAACCCTTGAAGATATGCAAAGAGGTGCTCTTTCTGTGGAAGTTAACCTTATGGAGAAGAGGGCAAGGATGAAAGCTGAAAAGAAAGTATCCTTTAGAGAGGAATCCACGCCTACTTCCTCAAGCTCAAAGATGGAAAGGATGATGGAAGAAATGATGAAGAAAATGAGCATTCTTGAGAGAGCACAAGCAAGTCAAAATCAAACTGCTCCTCAAAACAGAAACCAAAGCCAGAATCAGAGTATGAGAAGGAACCAACCTCTAAACAGACCAAGGGAAGATGATCAGCAGATCACTCCTCCCTTTCATCAAAACTATTTAAGTGAGGTTGAGGAAATAGATCAAATAACAGAGGAAGATGATATTAATCTATTTGGGGTAGATGATGATGACTTTGAGTTTCATTATGATAGAAAAGAGGGTCTTTACACACCTTATGATGACAAAAGGGATGATAATCAAAATTGTTGTCAGGACATGGGAAATGCCATGACAGAAACTTCAAAAGAATATGAACTTAGAAGTAAATCTAGTCAACAAACCCCCAACAACAAAACCTCTGACAAATCTGATCAAAACAGCACTACAGCTAAGCCCAAAAAAGTTAAACAAAGGGATAAAACAGTGGCTATTGATTTTGGTAAACATAAAGAGAAAGACACTCAAATTCTTGAAGGACAGAGTGCAAACATAAGCAGTGCTAACACTTCAGCTAGTACTCCTATTTCAACCGATTTGTCAAATGTAGATAAAATAAATCAGCAAGCTGTTGTTGTTGATAAAGTGGCAGTAAACAAGGCTGAAAACATCACTTTAAAGAATCAAATTCCTTTCAGTCTGGAACAGGAAATCTCAAAAATCAAAATTTATGTCCATTTGACTGAGTTAGCTGCCCAACAGGTATATAGGTCCAAAATTTTGAAGGCTTTGAACATAGAAGAAAATGAGGATACACTCAATCTTAATGACGACCAGCCAGAGCTGATTTTTGGTCCAAAGATTGAAGGTAAGTTTCAAGAGGGACCTGTCCCTCCCTTTTATGTAAGTTTGAACATTCATGACAAAATCCTACACAATGCTATGCATGAATCAGGCGCTTCCCAAAATTTAATGCCAAAAGCTGTGATGGAGAGCCTAGGTCTTGAAATTACCAGACCTTACAAAGACCTATACTCCTTTAACTCAAGCAGAGTTAAGTGTTTAGGATTGATCAAAGACCTTTGTGTTAACTTAGCCCAGATTCTAGCCAAATGCTTAGTTATGGATTTTTTTATGGCTGATGTACCCCCAAAATATGGGATGCTTTTATCAAGATCTTGGGGGGCTAAGTTACAGGGGCCTATGCAAATGGACATGACCTATGCGACTATCCCTATTTTCAATCAGACCAGAAGACTTTACAGGGAGTCTCATATGCAATACATAGTTACAAGTCAAGACAGACCTCAAAACTCCCCTCTGTATTCTATGAATATAGGCCTTGATTCTTTTATCATATTTAATGATGAAACACTCCTTGAACAAATCACTTTAACAGGATCATTGGCCGAAACGAAGGAAGGAGAACACATTACTGAAATTTCAAAACAATTTTCTACATTTGAAGACACTGGCAAAAAAAACATTGCTCTTGAGTTACATGTCATAAATCCATTATTGTTAAACCTTGACGGTCAAGAGAAAAATCCTCAAACCGATGAGAGTATTGAGGAATCAAATCATACAGAGGAAATTCACCAAAATGATAAAACTGAAAATGATCCTCTTTGGACTATGTATTTTGATGGGTCATGCACTAAAACAAACGCTGGTGCAGGTGTCTGGATTACTAACACTAAAAGCAAGCACACAGAATGTATTTCTTGCAAATTAAACTTTCAGTGTTCCAACAACATAGCGGAGTACGAATCCCTGCTTTTAGGCCTGCATTTGCTGAAAAAGTTATGAGCCAAGAGAATAAATGTGTATGGGGATTCTGAGTTAATAATTAGGCAAGTAAATGGGGAGTATAATGAAAATCATCCCAGACTTAGGGCCTATCGGAATGATGTCATGGATCTTTTAAAAACATTTGAGGAGTCCACACTGAGTTTTGTCCCGAGGAAAAGAAATCTTATAGCCCACAATTTGGCCTTTGCAGCTAGGACATGTTTAACGCCATATCAGACCGATGATTGTTCACCTCAAATAAAATTTAGACCAGTTGTGCCTGATAATAAGAAATATTGGCAGGTGTTTGACGGAGATAAACAAATAGAAGACTTCATGCAATTCAGAAATGAATTTGAACTGCACATTTCAGATTTAGATTATGATACAGACTGTAGTGAAGAAAATTTTCTTGGTGAAGAAGAACTTTCTCCTGAGCTTGTCGACATTAACCTTCAAACTAGCAAACTTAGACACAAAACAGAATTGAGTGCAGAATCAGAAACAGAGGAATTAGAAACATTTCATTCTAAAGATGAAAGTTTGCCAGGTGGTCTAACACCTTTAGAAGAGTTGTTTGATTTCAACGATGTGGCCAGGAAACCTAAGCTGGAACCTGTAGAGACTGAAGTAGAGGAATGCAACATAGGCAGCGAGGAAAAACCAAAAATGATTAAATTGTCTAAAACTTTGCCAGCTCACATAAGACTCAAATACGTAGAGCTGTTCAAAGAATTTTCTGATGTTTTCGCATGGAGTTACAAAGATCTGAAGTCCTACGACACTGAAATAATACAGCACAAAATCCCTCTTAAAGAAAACCAAAAACCATTCAAACAGAAACTGCGCAGAATAAACCCTGTGGAGCTACCTTTGGTTAAGAAGGAAATCATGAAGATGCATGATGCTAGTATTATTGTCCCTATTAGATATTCTGAATGGGTATCTAATCTGGTGTCTATTAGGAAAAAGACTGGAGAAATCAGGCTTTGTATAGACTTTAGAGAGTTGAACAAAGCTTCATTGAAAGACAACTACCCTTTACCAAAAATGGATCATATTTTACAAAGGGTAGTGGGGTCTAAAATAATTTCTTTGCTTGATGGCTATTCAGGGTATAACCAGATCTTAGTTCACGCTGTTGATCAATTAAAGACAGCCTTTACTACACCATGGGGCACCTTCATGTACGTGAAGATGCCTTTTGGTCTAATGAATGCTGGAGCAACCTTTCAAAGAGCCATGTACATAGCATTCTCGGACGAATTGGGTTTCTTCATCATTATCTATCTTGATGATGTCACTGTGTTTTCAAAAACAGATGAAGAACACTTAAAACATTTGAGGAAATTTTTCGAGAGGTGCAGAAAGTTTGGGATATCTTTAAACCCTAAGAAGACATTATTTGGTCTCCAAGAGGGTAAACTTCTTGGGCACATTATTTCAGAAGAAGGTATAAAGATAGATCCAAAGAGGATTGAGGCCATATTGCAAATCTCTCATCCTCTAAACATCAAGGAGTTGCAATATTTCGTTGGAAAGATTAACTTTTTGAGAAGGTTCATCCCTAACTTAGCTGAGCTCCTTAGGAATATCACAAACATGTTAAAGAAGGAGCAAGGAGTAAAATGGACCTTGGAAGCGAAGACATCCTTTGAGCTGGTAAAACAAGCATTAACCAAAACACCGGTTCTCATAAGCCTTGATTTTTCAAAATATTTTTATATCTTCTCATTTGCATCAGAACATACCATAGCTGCTGTCCTTTTGCAGAAAAACCCACGAGGACGAGAGCAACCTATTTCATTCTTTAGTAAGGCATTGAGGGCTGCCCCTTTGAAGTATAACATTATGGAAAAAAAAGCTTTTGCTTTGGTCAAAGCATTGAAAGACTTCAGAGTATACATCCTTCACTCACATATTATTGCCTTTGTTCCAAACTCAATTGTTAAGAACATTCTAACACAGGACCCAGATGGTAAGAGAGGTAAGTGGATTGCTGTTATTCTTGAATATGATTTAGAGATAAAACCCACTAAACTCATCAAAGGCCAAGGTATAGCTAGATTAATGGCTGAATCAAATTGTGAAGTTCTTGATATTAACATGATTAATGCTTTGGATAACCAAGAAGAATTCTCAACTCCCATAGTTGAAGATCATTTTATGAATTCTCCTTGGTATGCTGATATTGTCTATGTTTTGCTTAATTTAAATACACCTCATGGTTTATCAAAAACTAAGGCGATATTCCTAAAGTTAAAAGCTGTAAGCTATTGCATTATCGATAAATGTCTTTATTGGGAAAATTCTAGTGGTATATTGCTTAAACGTTTGCCTGAGTTGGATGCAGAGAAGGTTAAGCAGGAATTCCATAAAGGAGAGTGTGGAGGTCATTTATACTGGAAGGCAACAGCCAACAAAATTTTGAGGGCTGGTTTCTACTGGCCTACTCTTTTCCCTGATGTACACAAGATGACCACTACTTGCCATAAATGCCAACTATTTGAGGGCAAAAGAAAACTGCTACCCCTTCCTCTACATCCAATCACAGTTGAAGCTCCTTTCCAACAGTGGGGACTTGACTTCATAGGAGAAATCCATCCACCATCTTCTGCCCAGCATAGGTGGATTCTCACAGCCACAGACTATTTCACTAAGTGGATAGAAGCCATCCCTTGTAGGCAAGCCAATGATTCAGTTATCATAAAATTCCTGGAGACTAACATTCTCTCCAGATTTGGCTGTCCTACCAAGATCATCACAGATAATGCAGCAGCATTAGGATCAAAGAAAATGGTTGACTTCTGTCATAGATATCAGATAACATTGGGGCATTCCACAGCCTATTACCCTCAGGGTAATGGACTTGCTGAATCTTCCAACAAAAGCTTAGTGAACATAATCAAGAAACTGTTGGAGGACAATAAAAATTCTTGGCACACAAAGCTGATCCATGCACTTTGGGCTGACAGATTGACTTTGAAAAAATCTATTGGTATGTCACCTTTCCAGCTTGTGTATGGTACAGATGCAATGTTTCCTAACAACCTTGGTGTACCAGTTATGAAGTTGATTCAAGAGTTACAAACTAAAGAGAATGACATGATCAGAAGACTAAATCAGACCATACATCTTCAACAGACCAGAGAGGAAGTGTACAACAAAGCATTACAGAAACAGGAGAGCTTCAAAAAGAAATTTGATAAAAGAACAAAGGCTAGAAATTTCCAGATTGGGGACAAAGTTTTAAAGTGGGACTGAAGGAGAGAAGAAAAGGGCAAGCATGGAAAATTTGACAACCTATGGCTTGGCCCTTATTCTATTCATTCAGTTGATGGTAATAATGCCTTTTTCTTACAAGAACTGGATGGAACAGAATTTTTTGGGGGTCCTGTCAATGGCAGGATGCTTAAACATTACTTATTTTGATCCATTTTTATGTTTTGAAGCCTTTTTACCTTTTTCCATTATAAATATTCCATCCACCATTGCATTCAAGTTGTGAAAAACAAAAAATACAAAAACAAAGAAAATGAAAAGAGGGCAGAAATGAAAACAAGAAAGGCAAAGCCCCATGCCAAAAAGAGAAACAAATCTGAAAGTGTGCAAGCTCAAATGCCACTCCTAAAAAACACACTTCTAGTTAGTCAAACTGTTTAATCTTGACTAATTAGCTTTGAATTTTTCTGCTGATAGGATAGTGAATTTGGTTTGCCAAATTGTTTAATCTTGGCTTATCAGTAGTTAGATTAGGATAGAAATGAAAGGTTCAAACATGCCCAAAATCTGAACCAAAGTTTCCAAAGGGAAAGGGCTCAAATCTGTTTTATCTTTTGAGTCAAAGAAGGTGTAAATCTGGTTCTAATCAGCTCAAAATCTGAACCAGAACAAAAGCAAAGAAAGAGCTCAAAGAAAAGAAAAAGCAGAGCCATGAAAAAGATGAAGGAAGTGCTCAACTTTCAGATCTTAAGCCTTCAATTTTTTTATTTTAATTTCCTGCAAAATAATGTCTATGTGCAGCTTGTTTTTTATGCCATAGATCACAGCAAGCCAAATAGTTTAATCTTGACTTGTCTGTTTTTAAATTTCTGCTTTAGAATTTAGAGAATAAAAGCCTGTTGGACAGTTTAATCCCAACAGACAGTAGAATAGGTAGAGAAATATTTGAGCTCAACTGTTTAATCTGAGTTCAAGGAGAAATAAGGAGTAGAAGTAGATTAGTTTTTATGCTTTCAAAAGAATAAAGTGTTGTAAAGAGTTTGCCAATCCAAGTGCACTCTAAATGAAGGAAAAAATGCTAGATCAGTAGGATTGGGTAGGTAGAAGATTGTATTGATAAAGTTCATTGTCTCTCATGACTGATACTAGTTTTCGAAGCAAGATCATCCAGCAAAAGGAGGAAAACATGGATGAGGCACAGGCCTACCTTCCAGAGAAATCAAGTCTGAATCCTTGATGCCTTCAAGAAGGCACCATCCCCAAGTGGAGCCACTGTTAGCCACCCGTAATTTTTTATTATACAAAAGGTGGCTAAATTTTGTTCTGAGCCTTCAAGGAACAATTTTCCTTATCAACAATTGTTGGCTCTTGAAGTCTCTATAAGGCCTCCTTCTTTTTCCCCTGTCCAAACCCTTCACCACTGTTGTTTCACATCTCAAAAGCTTTTGAAATCCCATAAAAATCCCAAGTTAAATATTGCTGCAGAACCCCTTGGTCCCCTTCCTTTTCTTCCTCACTAACCTCATTTTCTATTCTCCATTTCCCATGAAAAACCCACAATTTCATGTTTCTCCCTTTCCATTTCATTAAAATCCCTTTTATAAGGTTAAAAACCCACTTTTTGACCTTACCGAAACCTTCATTTCCCTGTAAAAACCATAAGAAAATGCCTATTTTTCATACATCATACTTTAGCCCCCTCGGGCTAAGTCTCTAGCCCCTTCTTCCATAAGCCAGAGCACTAGAACCGCGCGCGAAACCAAAGGGCGCTTATCATTTCATTTTAATTTTTCCGCCCAAAACCTTTACAAAACATCAAAAATCGGGTTTTATAATGTTTTGATTTATCCGCATGTGCAAATTAGTTTTTAACCACAGCCGTCGATCTGCTCCGCAGATCGGACGGAGCAGAGCGCTTTCCCGGTGGACCCCCCATTTCCCGCGCTGATTTCTAAATACTGCCTGTTTCCATTCTACACCGCCTTTCAGGCAAAGCCGGTTTTCTCTCGTTGACCAACGATTCCATACACTGGTCGACACGTGTCCTTGGCACTGTTTCAAAACCACCGCATAAAGTTAATCCCCCATACGTTATCTGTCGGGCCATGGACGCCCAGCAGAATCAGCGATCACCGTTCAATCTGATCCTTCGCATCCAATGACTGCCCTTCACTAAAGATGCCCGACCTCTAACCTAGTTGCGTACTATTTAACTGGGCCCCGACGCTGCGGAAAATTAATCTCCGCCATCGATCTCTGCAGATCGACGGCCCACGTTCAGTCCCTGGATTCTGTTGCCCAGTCAAACTAATCACGTCGTTAACTTCTCTCAATCACTCCCGACCATTGATCACAGTGCGATCAACGGCTCTGATTGCCTCATTCTCCCGCACGCCCTCCGATGCAGATTTACCCATATAAATGCAGGATTTCATCATTTTGATTGTTTTGTGTAGGTTTAAGGTTTTTTCCGATCTAAATGGAGAAATTTCGCGGGATGAGGATGACGATCCTCTGCCTTCCGAAAAACGCAGGGAAATTATCCACAGGGTGTAAATCTATACTATCGACTAGGTTTCATGAGCCTCTGCTATCACGCACCCCTGTTAAACCTGCAAATAGCAAAGAAAATGCATAGAAAGAGTATCAGATGTTGAAGACCAAAAATGAACCAGAACAACAGATTAGTGGATAGATTTGTGGGGATTAAGGCTAAGACAGTTATCAAACACCTAATCCCCGGATCTAAAACGCAGATTAGAGAAAAATCTAAAGTGTTTTATCAGGAAACCCTTCACCGCCACAGATGGAAGCAAATTGATTCTTCCCACCAACTAAAGCGCCACCTGTGCCTCGAAGTATTCCATCAAGAACTGAATTTATTGATCAAAATCAGATATTATGCCTCGAAACAACCGAAGAATTTACTTCTGCCATCAAATTTATTTAATAGACGTCCGCAGAGTAACCCTAATGGTACACCGAGCCTCAAAAGTCAAATGAAGCTCCCACTGAACTCAAATCATGAGTGCAAATCAGTTAATGCAGTAGAACACCTGTATTTTTTCTTCTTTGAGCCTCCAAGGGCCAAGAAAGACATTAACTCTGCATTAATTGTATTTGAGATTTTTATTCATATCTCACCTCCTCATCCTTCTATAAATAATTCAATAGAAGATGATTGAGGGGTTGGTTGGTTGCTATGTAATTGCTGAAGCATTGTTATGTAATTGAGCTGAAGGTTTCTATCTGTAAATAGTGATTCACTGGCTCTTGGAGCTTTGCTTGTGGCAGATAGGTTAGGTTGTGAAAGAAAGATGAATTGACACACTGTATTTGAAGATTGTAACCGGTTTGGAGCATCAATACAAGTTGATTTATGGGATCCTGGTCTATGCTGACGACGATGTTATTCTTATTGTAACTTGTGATTTTGTTCCTGTTTTCATTACGTTTCACTTTCTGCTGTAAAGAACAGTTAAAACAGAGTTAGGACCTATTGTATACCAGTAACCTTCTCTGGCTGAGAAATCTTTATTTAGATGTTTTCTTCTATCTGTGTTATTTGGAAATGATTAATTCATTTTAGGCATAGGCATGTTAGCATTCCCTCATCTTATTGCCTTGACTGAATGTTATTTTTAAATGTTACTTTCAATATAAGTTGTGTGAAGATGAACTGAGGAAATTAAAGATAGCCCTGAGTCCCTTTCTTATTTTCTCAACTATTTTATTGTTTCCCTCAGAATGTGTTAAAAGCTGACTAGTTTCAAAGTACTTATCAGATCTTAGTCCATTCTGTGTTATCTCTGTGATTGTCTTGAAAGTAACTAAGTAAAGAAGAGCTAGGAGAGGATTTGTGGTGAGCCCGGCCCGCTAGTCTCTACTCCAAAGGTTTCCTTCGAGTTTCCCTTTGTTTTTTGTATGTTTTCTATTGGAAGTGTATCAAAGGCTGGCTAGTTTCAAAGTACTTACCAGATCCTAGTTTGCTTTCATGTCTTCCTTAAGTGCCTAGTCAAAGGCTGGATAGTTTCAAAGTACTTACCAGATCCTAGGCTACTCTTTGTTCTGCATCTGTTTATTTTCCCCTTCTTATTGTATCACTCCATTCCATAAATCAAACCTTAAAGAGATCCTTAGGCATAGATGACTTGCCCCATAGACCACTCTTGAACCTGATTTGCTTCAATTAAATCCTCTTATGACTCCATAGCCCAATGGATCGAAAACTGCCACCATCTTTCATCTTGATCGAAGCTTACTCTTGTTGCTTGTAACTTCTCACCTTTGAGCCTATTTTCAGATAGATCTTTCCGCCTCTACCAGCAATCATGTTCAATCATCCAAACACAAAACCAAACCCTTGGACCTCATAACTAGCCTAATATCATTATTCTAAACTTCAAAGACAAATCCATATTTGTACATATTGGAGAGATCCCTCTCCGAATTCATGAGGGCTAGATCCTAGAATCCCAAAGTTGGTTGAAATGATGTTAACTTTGTGATCGGAATTTTTCCAATCTTGCTTATTACAGAGACCTAACAGCTTCCACGGCCACATCTGAGGAAAATTGATTCCTCCTAGCTACCACAGTGCCACCTGTGCCTCAAAGCATTCAAACAGAGGCCGAAGTTATTGATCAAGATCAGATATTTTCCTCAAGCACAGCCGAATAGTTATTTCTGCCAAGGAACTTAATGTAAAAAATATCAACAGAGTAACTATTACACAACACAGAGCCTCAAAAGTCAAAAGAGCTCCCACCAAGCTTAAATCTTAAAGTCAATTATTTAATACAGAGAACACCTATGTAAGCTTCTTCATTGAGCCCCCCAAAGGCCAAAAAGCCATTAAGAATATATTAATTATCTTTGGAGATCTTTTATCAGATCTCACCTCCTCATTCTTCTATAAATACTACTGAAGAAGATGAGAAAGAGTTGGTTGGTTGATCACTAGTTGTAATACTAAAGCTCTCTGAAATAATACATAGTCTATTGAAGTTGAAGAACAAATTGAAGTCTTGGAAGCCTTGATGATGTTGTTGCATGCTTTTTCCTGAGAAGGCTCTATCATTGGATCCATGAGCTTGGCTATTGGTGAAGTATTCTGAACTATTTAATGTTTTCTCTTGTTTTCATTATGTTCCATAATTTCTTACTACAGTAGGTTGAAATGTTTAGGCTAAGAAATGACTCCTGGAAGCACCTTAGACCTGTTCATCCTTCACTGTTTCATGTTTTCTTCTGCTGATGTATTTTAGAGTCTTTAATCTCTCTCTTTATTCCTCATGCTTGTTTATTTCCTTAATATCAGGAACAGTTGGTTTTAACATAATTTATGGTTCTCCCTGCTTGTTTGCTGCCACTTAAAGACTGTTATAGAAGTCTCCCTTTGAAGTTATTTTTTTTACAGTAAGTCAAGGAGGTCTGTTCTAATATTTCCCTTTGTCCTTGCTTAAACATTTGTCTTAAAGGTCTTAAAGGTTTTAAACATGTTGGTTGTTTTGAGTTTTGTGAGAAAGTGCAGCAGATCCAGTATCACCCTATCTTGACAAGGTTGTTCATTACCAATCTTCATGATAGGCAGGTCACTCTTGCTCAAGTTACTTTTACCATGTATACTAATTCCATTGTAGCTGCTACAGGGATCCCTAATGTGGGATAGAAATGGTTTAAACAGGGAAACATTGATCAGAGCGAATATGAACCACATCTCAAACCTAGATACAAGGATGACAAAAAGACCATTTTCCCTTTCTCTCATCTTCTTGACCGACATGTCCCTATGATGAAAATAATCATGAAATAATTCACCTATGAGGGGAGGTTTTATCGACTCTATTGGTATCATATCTGACTCCTCATGCATTTCACTAGAGCCGGAATGATTCACATACCTTATTATCTTTCTCGCAGCATTGAAAATATGGCATACATTGTACAAAAGAGGGATTATAATCATCAAATGCAGAGTCTTTTCCACCACTCCCTCATCAAGATGATAGTCATGCATCCGCTTGAGAAAAGGAACATTCTGTGGGACATGTTCATAGCAAATGAAGTTTTCAATACCCCACCTAGTAAGCATGAGCAAGTAGCCCCTCATCATCTCATCCTCCCATATCCACTCCTCCATCTCAGCCTACTACCCATACATCATCACCAAGTAAGTTTCATTCACCCCATGTTGATCCTTCTTCTTGACCTTTATATAACCCTTCACCATGATTGCGTCATGATTCTGAGTCATCATGTAATGAGGAGGACAATGAGGCAACTTGGGCTAATTTCACTGATGTTGAGCCATTTCCCAAGACTTATCAGAGAGGCTAGATGCATATGTTTTCTTGACTTGGAGTGAAATGGGCCATTCATTCTTCATTAACAAAACAAGTGGACAAGGGCGAGGAAAATGCTAAAGAGCCAATCATTGATGAGCAGGAGGACAAACATGAAACCGAACAGGAATTTCAGCTGATTGACCTAGATGAGGAAGAAGAGGATAAAATCACTAGTGCAGCAATCAAAGGCAAAGAAGCAAAGATTATTGAAATTCAAGCTAATCTAGATAAAGAGAAATATGTGATTGATTTTCTTGAGCAATAAAATCAACAGTTGAAAGCTAAGAAAATCATAAATGAGGTAAAGGCCATCAAAGCACAAAGAGAGGCATAAAAGACTAAGGATTTCCTGGAGGAGACATTGGAAAGATTTGGTGAGATTTATGATGAGGAGGATCAACCTCCAAGACAAAGAACAAGACTATAGGGCTGAAGAGAGCTTTATCTCGGGAAAGACAGAGAGAGGCTGAGTTGGCAGAGCAGCTCACACCAAGTGAGCTACTTGCCCTAGAGATTAGCAAAGATAGGGAATCATTGCTTGATAGAGCCAATTTGAATTTGTAGAGGTTGCTAAAGAAGGCCAACAAGGACAATGACTTGTTTAGGACAAGAGTCAAAATTCATGCACGGAAAGAGAGAATTACATTGGCCAAGCTCAAAAGAGCCATTGCTAAGATTAAAAATTTGACTAAGAAAGGGGAGAAGGAGAGGTTAGATATACTTGTTGAGGTGTCTCTTCATGCCTCAAGCACTTGATAAGCAGGTTCTCTCACAATGTTCACAAATTTTGGCACACTTGGCATTTTAATTCATTTTTTGTTTTTTTGAGTCTTTTTGGCACACATAAATTATGCCAAACGTGCAATGACCTGGACTCTCTGCTCTTTTTTTGGGCCTCAAAATGACAAATGACCACCACCATCATGTTTAGAATGATTAATACATCAACCCTAGTGTTGGGGTTCCCATGTTTTGGCAGATTTGGCAATACCAAAAGATGAGACAACATCAAACCACTTTGGGGCCCTAGGATCTAGCCCTCCTAGACCCGGAGAGGGATCTCTCCAAATAGATCAAAGAATGATGTCTCTTTGAAGCTCAAAAATAAGATGTTGAGCTGGTTATGAAGCACGAGGAGGGTTTTAAATGATTTGGTTAAAGGGTTGTGGGTTGGTTAAGGGATCGTAGATGCAGGAAAGTAATGGGAAAAGGAACAAAGCAACGAGAATGTTTCGGCAAAGAGGATAGGCCAAGACGATTGCCATCCATTGGGCTATGGAGTCATGAAAGGAAATTACATGCAACTGACTAGTGTGACTAGCCAAGGCTTTCAAAGGGCAAGTCATCTACACTAAAGGATCTTTTAGGAAGATGGTGGAGTGGAACATTAGGAAGGAAAGTGAAAGAAGGAGAACAACCATATTTCTATCTATAGATCAGGTCAGAGGTCATTTAACTCCAGACCTGCTTGGACATACTCAAAGGCGGCTTTCAGAGAGACAATGGGGCTTCTTATAGATCGAACCAGAGGTCATTTAATTCCAGGTCTACTTTAGCAACTCCAAGGGAAAAACAGAGATAAGATTACAAAGAAACATCTAAGAAGCAAACCCCCGAGTTCATACATCAGCTAGCAGGCAATAACATTTGCTGCACTGGTTAAACCCATGAATTTAATCTTAGATAACACATTTAAGCAGAAAACATAAAGATAGGGAGAGAAGACAACATAGGGTACCTAACAAGGGTGAATCCTATACCATTATTCTGATGCCTACCAGAAGAACATGAAACAATGTGAAAATGTAATAAACAGAGTAAGAAAACACATCACCAATAGTAATAGACCAGGATCTTGTGAAATGTGCTTTGATTAATTGATGCAAAACCATTCATGTACAATATGGCTCAATGGCTGTTACAGCCCAGACTTTCTCCTCCCAGCCTATTACATACAAACTACTCTGCAACTTCCTCCCAAGACTGTTCTTACAGTCAAACTGAATCCCTCTAACAATAGATGCCCAGCAAGGCAACAACAACCGAGCAACCGAAAACAACCTTTACAATTCATTCTCAGGGATTTTATAGGAGAAGAGGAAAAGACAGAGGTAGATAAACAAATAAATGAGACTCATCAAGGTAGTAAGGCGGAAGCGTTCACGCCCATGCTGCTTAACGGCTGAATGCAGTGCTGTATGTACTCGAGACTGGTTTGGAGATCTCTGTCGGGTCGAGATGGACCTCTGATACATTCTTTAAATCCTTACGGAGCCTGGAGCTCTGTGCTGCCATTCTGAAATAAATGACATGGATGGAAGTCCACGACTTCTCCATACCTCCATTACTGTTGCTCAGACAGTCTTTAATGAAGCTCCTGTCTGTGCATTTAATTTCCCTGGGCTCGAGAGGCATGGAGAACGCTGTAGGAATGGTGTACGTTTGGAGAGAATGTACTCTGTTGATATTTAACACAGATACGACTTTTACAGTTCGTTCTTGGTCTTCGAACTGTGCCTTAATCCTTTGAATGCGGGATTATAACCATTGATCTTCAATTACAGGCTCAAATCCCCTTCAAATCCTGTTTCTGTTGCTTCGCTGGCCGGCTGAAATGGCCTCTCTGTACTATTTTCACAGTGAGATAAATCGTTTAAAACCACAGGCAGTGGTGGTGGAGAAATGCTGCGGAGGCGGAAGAACGGTGGCGGAACAACGGAGAAACAATGAACAAATGCAAAGTGGCGGAGAAATGGCAACTTTTACTACAGTGGTAACAGAATGCAATGAAACGGTGAGACCTGATGAGTGATAGGGTTCGGTGATAGTATGCAGCGCAGACCGTGGGATCATGGTCTAGGGATGAAGATCGACGGTGGAGATTGAGCGGTGAAACAACATGTGGAACGGGCAAATACATGCAAAACACATGAAACCCGACGGAGATGAATGCAAGAGTGGGACCCAGCGGCGGCGGAGGGCGATTAGATCGGAACCATCGGATCCGAAGGAGGATCAATGGCCATGATCCAATCGACACCATCGCAATCGGAGGTAACCAAGGGTGACACACATAAACTTTTCTGATTGCGATCAGGGAAGACGAGCGATGACCGTTGGATCTGGGAGGAAACAGACAGCGGAGATGAAATCGGAAGGGCAGAGAGAAAGGAATGCGATTGCGATCGGAGAGGGACTTGCGATTGAGCGCTGACTGTTGATCGCGGGGCAGATCAACGGCCAGGATGAGCTCGGAGGATCGCAATCGGGGAATCGGAGGACAGGGTTGTGACTGAACGGAGGGCGCACTTAACATGTTGCGATTGCGATCGGGCGGGGGGCTGCGATTAGCGCTCCGCCGTCAGATCTTGTGATAGATCGACGACCCAAAACTCATCGCAGGACTTATGTGTTAAAACAATCGCATCGGGGGTTTTCAATGATGCACGAGAATTGCACCCGCCCGACGCTCCGATTTTGATTGGCCCCCAAGGCTTAAGCACTTGGCTTTGGGGAAGGGTCACGTGGGGAAGTGGTTAAGGGACTGGCGGAAAGGGGCTAGGCCTATAACAAGGTCGGAATATGGGTTTTTAGCCCTTTTAAATGGATTTTAAGGGGTTTAAAGGGAAACGATAAGGGGGAAAATGGGAAATAAAGAGTAAGGGAAGGATTCAAGGGGATTGTGGAGGTAAATGGGGAAATAGAATGGGAGACAAGGAGGAATAAAAAGAGGCTAAATGAGGGTAAACTATAGGGGAAAGGAGGCCTTTGGGCATTTCTTCACATAGCAGAGAGGCTTTGTAAGGGAAATCAGCAGAGGGGATTTAATCAAAGGATAAAAGACACAGAAAGGCTTCAAGGAGACTGTGTTTTCAGAGGAAATGCATTCCTTGAAGACTCAAAAATAATTTAGCCCCCTATTTGCTTGTCAAAAATTTATAGGGGGGCTAACAGTGGCTCCACATGGGGATGGCTTCTTCTTGAAGGAGCCAAGAAACCAGAAGATGATCTCTTAGTGTAGGCCAGGTGCCTGCTGCTTGAACCATCCTTTTCTTCTCTGATTTTAGCTGCCACAACTCATGAAGACAACATATCAGCAGTAAAATTCTTCCAAACAACTACCTACCCACACTATAGTCCTATCATTTTTCTTCTTGGGTGCATTTGGACCTGCAGACCCTTTACATCATTAATCTTTTCAAACAGGAAAAATAAACCTATTCTACCTCTACCCTTATTACTCCATGAGACCAGATTAGACTGTTGGTCTCACATGTTTCTCTACCTACACTACTACCTGCTAGGATTAGACTGTCTAGCAGGTTTCTTCTCTATATTCTAAGACAGAAATTTAAACAACTAATCTACTTGCTCATAGGCTGAGCTTTATTGAGCTTTTCCTACCTACCCTACCCTAACTGGAAATCTCTGATGCTTTAAGTGATACAATAATGCCAATGCAGCCAGTCTAATAACAGTGAAAAAGGATATGAGCACTGACTGCCTGTCAGAGATAACCACAGGGTGCTCTGCTTGTGGTTCTTCAAAACGGTGGTCACCATCAGTAGTGACCATTCCTGATGAATCTGGCCCGTGTTGAGGATCGATGCTGGAATATTTGAGCACATCAGGGCCTCCATGTACTCTGCCACAGGATCCACGAACATATGATGTACATTTTTTTCTTTTAGGCCTCCCCATATTGGAAGGTTGTCTACGTCCTGGGCAGCTTCAATTATTTCTTCGTTTTCCACTGTGTTCTCAAAGCGGCTCCTGAGAACCGAATCTTCTTCTTCTTGCACGTCGAACAGCAGCGGAATCTCTGTATTTTTAGGGGGTGGGAGACTTTCCAAGAAGGCCATCGGGTCTCTGAACTCGTAGGATATCTCTTGTGAGTTTAAAAGTTTGAGCTCAGCTTCATATCTGTCAACCACCAAATCAAGAAACATCTTCTTAAGCGCAGGTAGATGATTGAGTGCTGAGCCAATAGGGACAACCTTTGGAAGGTCCTCACCTTCAATTTCTGCCAGTACACTTGCTACTCCATGCTGAAACTCTGCTATGAGGCTTGGATCTATTTCTGTAAATTGTTCAGAGTCTTCCATTAGCGAAGTGACTGGATCTTTGGCGTGGAAAATGTTGTATTGCGACATGGTCTCCCAGTGGAGTCTTATGTGAAACCAAGATAATCAGTGGCCAGCTGATCACCTGTGGAGTCTTTTAATCATTCAAGAATTGTGGAGTCGCCAGGTGGATGATTCACAACTTACTGTCCACCACAGTGGTTTGCCAAATCAAAGTTGACTGATCTTTCCCCAGTGGAGTCGCCATTATGTTGGGGTTCCCATGTTTTGGCAGATTTGGCAATACCAAAAGATGAGACAACATCAAACCACTTTGGGGCCCTAGGATCTAGCCCTCCTAGACCCGGAGAGGGATCTCTCCAAATAGATCAAAGAATGATGTCTCTTTGAAGCTCAAAAATAAGATGTTAGGCTAGTTATGAAGCACAGAGGGGGGTTTTAAATGATTTGGTTGAAGGGTTGCTGGGTTGGTTAAGGGATCATGGACTGGGAAAGTAATGGGAGAAAAGGAACAAAGCAACAGGATGTTTCAGCAAAGAGGATAGGCCAAGACAGTGCCATCCATTGGGCTATGGAGTCATGAAAGGAAATTACATGCAACAGCTAGCCAAGGCTTTCAAAGGGCAAGTCATCTACACTAAAGGATATTTCAGGCAGATGGTGGAATGGAACATTAAAGAAGAAAGTGAAAGAAGGAAAGCAACCAATTTTCTATCTATAGATCAGTTCAGAGGTCATTTAACTCCAAACCTGCTTGGACATACTCAAAGGCAGCTCTCAAAGAGACAACGGGGCTGCTTATAGATCAGACCAGAGGTCATTTAACTCCAGGTCTGCTTTAGCAACTCCAAGGGAAAAACAGAGATAAGATTACAAAGAAACATCTAAGAAGCAAACCCCCAAGTTCATACATCAGCCAGCAGGCAATAACATCCGCTGCGCTGGTTAAACCCATG
The DNA here is from genome assembly GCA_034641835.2 of Pinus albicaulis. NCBI lineage: Eukaryota > Viridiplantae > Streptophyta > Pinopsida > Pinales > Pinaceae > Pinus > Pinus albicaulis. The sequence goes on from CM076575.1 coordinate 225,093,146, forward strand.
AATTAACTCTTAGATAACACATTTAAGCAGAAAACATAAAGATAGGGAGAGCAGACAGCATAGGGCACCTAACAAGGGTGAATCCTATACCATTATTCTGATGCCTACCAGAAGAACATGAAACAATGTGAAAATGTAATAAACAGAGTAAGAAAACACATCACCAATAGTAATAGACCAGGATCCGGTGAAATGTGCTTTGATTAATTGATGCAAAACCAGTCATGTACAATATGGCTCAATGGCTGTTACAGCCCAGACTTTCTCCTCCCAGCCTATTACATACAAACTACTCTGCAACTTCCTCCCAAGACTGTTCTTACAGTCAAACTGAATCTCTCTAACAATAGATGCCCAGCAAGGCAACAACAACCGAGCAACCGACAACAACCTTTACAATTCGTTCTCAGGGATTTTATAGGAGAAGAGGAAAAAACAGAGGTAGATAAACAAATAAATGAGACTCATCAAGGCAGTAAGGCGGAAGCGTTCACGCCCATGCTGCTTAACGGCTGAATGCAGCGCTGTATGTACTCGAGACTGGTTTGGAGATCTCTGTCGGGTCAAGATGGACCTCTGATACATTCTTTAAATCCTTACGGAGCCTGGAGCTCTGTGCTGCCATTCTGAAATAAATTACATGGATGGAAGTCCGCGACTTCTCCATACCTCCATTATTGTTGCTCAGACAGTCTTTAATGAAGCTCCTGTCTGTGCATTTAATTTCCTTGGGCTCGAGAGGCATGGAGAACGCTGTAGGAATGGTGTACGTCTGGAGAGAACGTACTCTGCTGATATTTAACACAGATAAGACTTTTACAGTGCGTTCTTGGTCTTCGAACTATGCCTTAATCCTTTGAATGCGGGATTATAACCATTGATCTTCAATTACAGGCTCAAATCCCCTTCAAATCCTATTTCTGCTGCTTCGCTGGCCGGCTAAAATGGCCTCTCTGTACTATCTACACAGTGAGATAAATTGTTTAAAACCAGAGGCAGTGGTGGTGGAGAAATGTTGCGGAGGCGGAAGAACGATGGCGGAACAGTGGAGAAACAATGAACAAATGAAAAGTGGCGGAGAAATGGTGGCTTTTACTATAGTGGTAACAGAATGCAATGAAACGGTGAGACCTGATGAGTGATAGGGTTCGGTGATAGTATGCAGCGCAGACCATGGGATCATGGTCTGGGGATGAAGATCGACGGTGGAGATTGAGCAGTGAAACAACATGTGGAACGGGCAAATACATGCAAAACACATGAAACCCGAAGGAGATGAATGCAAGAGTGGGACCCAGCGGCGGCGGAGGGCGATTAGATCGGAACCATCGGATCCGAAGGAGGATCAACGGCCAGGATCCAATCGGCACCATCGCAATCGGAGGTAACCAAGGGTGACACACATAAACTTTTCTGATTGCGATCAGGGAAGACGAGCGATGACCGTTGGATCTGGGAGGAAACAGATGGCGGAGATGAAATCGGAAGGGCAGAGAGAAAGGAATGTGATTGCGATCGGAGAGGGACTTGCGATTGAGCGCTGACCGTTGATCACGGGGAAGATCAACGGCCAGGATGAGCTCGGAGGATCACAATCGGGGAATCGGAGGACAGGGTTGCGACTGATCGGAGGGTGCACTTAACATGTTGCGATTGCGATCGGGCGGGGGGCTGCGATTAGCGCTCCGCCGTCAGATCTTGTGATAGATCGACGGCCCAAAACTCATCGCAGGACTTATGTGTTAAAACAATCGCATCGGGGGTTTTCAATGATGCACGGGAATTGCACCCGCCCGACGCTCCGATTGTGATTGGCCCCCAAAACTTAAGCACTTGGCTTTGGGGAAGGATCACGTGGGGAAGTGGTTAAGGGACTGGCGGAAAGGGGCTAGGCCTATAACAAGGTCGGAATATGGGTTTTTAGCCCTTTTAAATGGATTTTAAGGGGTTTAAAGGGAAACGATAAGGGGGGGAAAATGGGAAATAAAGAGTAAGGGAAGGATTCAAGGGGATTGTGGAGGTAAATGGGGAAATAGAATGGGAGACAAGGAGGAATAAAATAGAGGTTAAGTGGGGGAAATGAGAGGGAAAAAGGGGCCTTTGGGCGTTTCTTCACATGACAGAGAGGCTTTAAAGGGGAATCAGTAGAGGGGACTTGTCAAAGGATAAAAGACAGGAAAAGGCTTCAAGGAGACTGTTTTTTCAGAGGAAATGCATTCCTTGAAGACTCAAAAATGATTTAGCCCCCTATTTGCTTGTCAAAAAATTTATAAGGGGGCTAACACCTAGCAAGTTTTAAAATATTTGGAGGAGAACTAGTTCCTCAAAAATGAAAAAAACTAGTGAATTTTCATGTTTCTGCCTCTTTTTTGACCTGGTCTCTACGTGTTTACCATCCTTGGGAGATTCACTTTTTGACAGGAAAAATGAGCATCATTTTGGAAACTAGAGGTAGCTTTGGAAACTAGACTCAGAGAAATTTTCCAATGAGCTATCATGGAGCTGATCTAGACACCAGGAAGGCACTCAAAATCAGCTTTGAACAAAGGCCATTTTTTCTGCCTGGGTGTTGCATGTTTACCGGAAGAATGCATTTTTCACAATCTTCAGCAAATTTTGAATTTTTACTATGGAAAATGAAGAAATTACTGATGTAAATGGTCATGGTGAATGTAAATGTCATGTTTTTACTTTCATCTAAGGTAGATACATTAGGTGAGTCTTCTAGAGGTTAAATGAATCACTTTCCTCTCTTTTAGAGGAAAATTGTTGGGTATTCCTAGTCTATAGTTTCTTGTTTGGAATTTGGTGTCACTGATTCCCATATCATGGATTCGAATCCTTGAGACTAGGGAGAGTGGTTTTAAGTTCTATATGATGTATTTTCTCAGTCATTATAATGGTTGGACTCATTTGGAGGTTTGTTTTCTCAAGAGACACACTTTTGTATCAGTTTTGGCCTGGACAGTAATCAAATTTGTAGCTATTTTTATGGGATCCATGTGGTATTGTGTTTAGTTTCAATTTATTCTTTTGTTCTCATATGTTAGAATGTTTTTTTTATTTCATCCATCATTTCATTGCTATTAAGTGAATGTTTTCAAGTTAGATGAACATAACCCATAATTTTCAAGCTCTGTTTTGGGTAAATATTCACAATTTGTAAATTTCTTCAGTTTAGAAAGGAACCATGATTTGACCATGCTCTTTCTATCTCCTCACATGTCTTGATCATCCCACCCATCGAAACCCTAAAGTGCTAAACATTGTACCTACATTTCCCCATAGAACACCTTGCAAATCTTGACCTAATTTCCTTGCCCTGACTGTTTTATTCCTCCTGATCCAGCAATTTAACTCTACACAATCAAAATAAAAAATTTTGAGCTACTGTACCTAGCCTAATATCTTCTTTCCATAGTAATTTTCGCTGTCATCTATATAGAGAGAGCCCTGTCCTTTCCTAGTAGGGCTAGCTACTTGGCTAAGCATGGTTTGTGGTTACCTCGGAATTGCCTTCTTCAGCCTGAGGTTCAATACGAGTGATAAAAATTACAATCCTCCCCTCCCAGATGTTGCTTGTCCTCAAGAAACTGGAAGGATAGATTTGAAAAATATAGGGAACCTTCATTCCCATGTGAAGTTCCAATCTCCAATCTATCATCCATATAAAATGAATCACCCTCCAGAATGGTAATTCATAGAAAAAATCCTCCCACATGCTCATGAGAGGCTCCACCCAAAGACTAAAGTCAATCATATGGATCACCTCATAAGGAAACAAGTGATATAATGTAGCAGCCATATAATGTCCCATGCTCCTCCTAAAGCATGAAGAAGCATTTGGGAAGCTTTATCCCCAATGGACACATCCAACCAATGTGTCATCCCTCCAATCATTTCCCCAACAATAATAAGAACATCATCAACATATGGGGTCACAATCAAAGTCATGCTAGCTACCATGTGTAGTAATAGAGAAGGAAAATGGTCCCTCAAGGGAAACCAACACAGTTTTTCTCTGATCTGCTTCAGAATATTGCATGATGGGTGGTTTCCCAACCACTTGTTTGCTGCCCCAACCTTCTCACATGATTCGAGGAGGTGTATGATGTGTGGTGCAAATTGAGCACATCCTGCTAAGATATGATATCCCCATGATCTCTGAGGGAATGACCATCATAAATACTACTTATGGCATTAATTAGACCATGAAGTCTAGAAGAAAGATTGCCCCCTCTTGGAGAAATTCCCTACACATGAATGGTAAGGAAGTACAAATACATAGTAAATAAATACTGATGTACAGAAATAAAATATTTACCATCTTCTTGGTTCAAAATAGTAGAGTGGCTCATAGATGGGCCTTCTCTCACTACCAATGGGAAAGGAAGTGGTTATGATAAATATTCCAAAGATTTATGTCTATACTCATCCTCCAAAAAATCCATGCATCTCCTCATATGATGGTGCATCTCCTCTTTGAAGCCTTCCCAAATGAATCCCTCCGGGATAGTACGACATGCTCTTATAAAACTGGTGGGTTTGGAGAGAAAAATCTCATATGCTACATATAGTAGCTTCTCCTTGAGCTTAGAGGCTTTAGTCAATAATACTCTACTCTTAAAATATATGACCCCATCTACCACTACATATCTCCCATCTAATAACTAGCCATCAAGCACTCTGCATGAAAAGAGATCCTTAAATTATTCCACTAACAACTGGGATCTCCAATAAGGGTCAATACTAAAGAATGACAACGCTAATGATATATCATGTGAAGAACCTATCATGTTGCTACTCTCTTATTTTACATCTCCCATGCCACAATCATACAGTTGAATGTTGCAAACTTTCCCTTGTTTCTCCTCTTGCAACTTCTCATGCTCTAGTGAAGGTGAAAGTTTTTGGAGGATAGCCCTGTATTGGCTCCCTGTGATTTGCAAGATTGGCAAGAAAAAACACTGTAGGGACCACATAAGAACCACTTTGGAATCCCAGGACCTAGCCTTCCTGGATTCAAAGAGGGATCTCTCTATATAAGTGTTATATATGATATGTCTTTATGCTCTTTTTTTATCATATTAGGCTAGTTATGAAGTTCTAAGGACTTTTTGTTTTGGTTGATTAATTGATAGGTTGACAGATCATGGTGTGGATGATTGAAGAAAAGTTTTAGCTGAATAGATATACCATGAGAAAAATTTAATCCATTGGGCTATGGAGTCATAAAAGGATTTAATTTTTCATCAACTCTACAAGGGTTTTCATAGGGCAGGCTAACTATATCAAGTGGATCTCTTAGATTAGATTGTGATATGAAATAACAATAAGTTTTGAAGGCAACATAACTATAGTTAGTTAAGAATATTCTATCTCTAATTTAACAAGAAAATCCTTTTAGGTAACTATTAGAGGCAAACCAAAGGACATGGCATACCATAGACTTCTTTGGCTTGACTTTAATAATAAAACCTTTAAGACAACAATCCAACAATCCTAGAATTACTTTCAGATAAAGAAAACATTTAAGATAATAGTGAGAGCAGCTAAAGAGAAATCTAAACCTATATTATTCAACTCAACACTCAAAAGACCTTCAAAGCAACATTTTGAGGTAGACCAGAGGACATGGCATACCATAGACTCCTTGGTTTACACTCTGCTAACTATAATTCAAATAAAGGACTTAAAAAACAATATTTCAAGCTACACAAAAGGATAGGGCTTACCATATACTTCTTTGGCTTGAATCTATTAAATCATTTATAAGACAACAAGCTAGATGGAACTGGAGAGCAATTAAGAATTCTCCAATCAAACCTTGTAGAGTAAAACATTAAGATAAAGAAGGCAGACATAAATAGGGTGCCAAGACAGTATATCATACTCTAAAATTTATGTTCTTTTATCAGAGAAATATGGACAAAATGGGAAACAGAAGAAAAAAAATGACAAAGAAGGAAAACTTCACCATTAACATGGCTCAAGAATCCTGTGAATGTGCTTGTATTACTGATGATCAAAACAGTTACATTACTCCATGTATAGTAGCTCTCTGCAACTCAGAGCTTTCTCAAATCCATCCTAGTAGTCCTCAACTAGCTCAACAACAGAAATCAGTCAAATAACCACCGACTAACCAACACTAAAAATGAATCTTACATGCAGTATTTATTTGCAGAATGAGGAGGTGATGCTAAGCTAGGGTTTCAGATGTTATTTATTACAGAGTTAATGATTTTTGACCTTTGAGACCATGCAAGGCCCAAGGAAAAAATATCTGAGAGTTTTTCTCTAAAATAATAACTCCTAACTTATCTTTTGAAATAATTTATGGAAGTGTTTGACTTAATAGCTTTTTTCAATAACTTTACAATAACTGCTGGTAGCTGAAAAATATCTCTGACTATTTGTAATAACTATTTGATGTTTTATTGAAATAAAACATGTTGTATGTGGAAAAAATATATATTTTGAAGAAGTAATTGTTGTGGATTTTATCCTTCGAATATGTTTCTAGGTACATCTGCGTCTTTTTATCATTTAATTCATGTTTTAGGAATTTAAACTCTAGATTTTCCTTTTAAACTATCTTGGTGTCTTTTCCTTTGATTTTTCTTTTATCTCTGTTTTAATCTTTAATCCTTCAATATTTTGTTGTCTGCCTTCATCATATTTAACTTATGCTTTATGGCTAATATTAGTGATTTTTCTATTGATCTGTGATTAGCCCTTTAATCTTCACTACTTTGTCACAGACTTTTCACTATCTTTCCTTGTCACTATGCCTTCTGTATGTGTTCTTCTATGTTAATGGTGAAGGGATATGTTCTTCTACTTCTAGAGGGTTTTATTAATTACCAAGGATGTAGATTCATTGGGTTAAAATTTTATCCTTCACCTTTGGTCCCTATAAATTTAAAATAAATCTTTGGATCGTCACCGAGACATTGATTTAAACATTCTTGGACCTATGGAATGTGTTTTATGCACTTTTTCCATTAAAAATTGCACATAAAACAAACAAATTAATATTTAAATCTTGGGAGGAAGGGTTTTCTGCATTTATTGGGCTTTTCGAGCTTTGGAGTGTTTGTAGAGGTAGATAATGGTGGTTCAAGGCTTGGTTCCATAGGCAGAAACCTGTGGGAAGTTCGAACGGAGGAGGTGTATGAATTTTGGCGGGAGGAGAGAAAGAGGTTTTCAGGAGCATGGAGTGCGGTTTTTGCATGGTCGAGGGGGCAGTAATCGTATTGGGAGAGGGCGTGAAATTTCACACAGAGGGCAACACGTGGCGGGTAAAAACCACCCATTTGGAATGGTCGAGGTTTGTTTAACCCCTCACACATATAATATTGCGATATGTGTGATCAACTATTGGATCTCGTGGGATGAGATCAATGGTGGTCAGGTGTTTGGAGAGTGGTGGGTGTTGGCTCCCTGTGATTTACAATATTGGAAAGAATAAATGCTGCAAGGGGGCACATAAGAACCACTTTAGAATCCTAGGACCTAGCCTTCCTCGATTTAGAGAGGGATCTCTCTATTTAAGTGTTTTCAAAGGATATATCTTTATGCTTTGTTCATCATATTATGCTAGTTATGAATCTCAGAGAACTTATTTGTTTGTTTGGTTGGGATGGATATCATTAAATAAAGAGGTCACTTGAAGGATGAAGGTGATAGTAGTTTGAATAATGTTTCAGCTGAAAGGATAGGAAAAGAAATAGTATCAACCCATTGAGCTATGGAGTCACAAAAGGATTTAATTGTACAACAATTCTTCAAGGGTTTCCATAGGGAAAGTCATCTATATCAAAGGATCTTTTAGATTGACTTGTGATATGAAACATTAAGATATTTTGAAAGAAGAAAAGCTAATAATCAATGAAGAATATATTAACTCCACTAAACAAGAAAAGCCTTTCAAAGTAACTGTTTGAAGCAAGCCAAAGGACAGGGAAAACCATAGAATTATTTGGACAAACTTTTAATAAAGCAAACTTTTCAGACAACAATCCAGTAATCCTAAGAATACTTTCAGAAAAGAGAAAACATATAAGAAAATGAAGGGCAACCTAAGATCAGGTAAGAAATTTGAATCTATCCTGCTTTTGGCATACTCTAAAGGGAAACTTTCAAAACAACTGTTAAAGACATGACTAGAGGACAAGGCTAACCATAAACTTCCCTAGTTTAGACTTTACTAAACATGTAATGAAAATATCATTCAAGAACAATGTCTCAAGTTTTACACAACAATAAATGGGCTCACAAAAATTCCTTGATTGGTTATACTCTATTGAATCATTCCCAAATTAACTATTAGAGGAAAAGATAGAGATAAATATTTCAGATAGAAATAAGGTACTTTGCAGTAAATCCTACTCTAAATTTTCTATTCTTTATCAAATAAAATGGAGAGCATGAAAAACATAAGGAAAGAAAAATACAGTGAGGAATAACATCACCATTAACATAGACTAGGATCCCATGAATCAGCTTGTATTATTGATGTTCAAACCAGTTACATACTTCGAGTCCAGTAGGTCTTTACAGCTCAAAAATTTCTCTTCTCAGCCTAGTATTCTTCAACCACTCAGTAGCATTTCCACAACTTTCAGCAACTATCTTACACTTTAATAATAATCCAACCAACAATTACAATTAGCTCCTCATATGGTATTTATAGACAAATGAGGAGGTGGAGTGAAAGAAAGATCTCTAATGGTTCATAAATGATAGAATTTAATTTTTTTGACCTTTGAGACCATGCAAGGCCCAAGGAAAAATGTATTTAAGTCTGACTCTGTGTTACATTAACTCTTTTGAACTACTTATTTGCTTTTTTTGACTTTCAGGATTATTTGGTAGGCTGGTAATAACTTCGGAGCTGTCATTTAGAAATATCTCTTACTTGGAGTAACTTTGTGTGTCTTTTGAGGCAAATTAGGCCTATAGGTGGAATTTTGATTCTTTTGGAGAAGTAATTGTTCCACTGATTTATGCATTCGAAAAATTTCTTCTTGCTGATCTGTCTGGTGGCTTTTACTTTGATTAGACCTCTGAAATTTCTTGCTGGCCTTTTCTTTCATCTTCTTCTGTTTTGTCACTTTGCTAACTATTTTATCTTTAGTCAATCTATCTTAAAACTGTGCTTTACCCATAATCTTCTTGATTAAGTCTTTGATCATCGGATTTATGCTTAACCTTTATTCTTCACTGCTTTGCTTGTGTACAAGCATCTTTGGTATGCCGGATGGTTTCGTTCAATTAACCAGTGTTCATGAGGCACAAGTTAAACATTTAAAACTTGAACCCTGGGTCCCATCTTCCGCTTATCTGGCCTTGAGGATCATCATCCTGGGCCTTATGAAACTTAAAACTTGCTATTGGGCGCTGGCTCATTTTTCCACCATTAAACATGCAACTCAACATAAAATATTAATAAATCCTACATTTTTTGGATAAGACTGTGATCAGAGGTTCAGGGAGTGGTTATGGAGAAATGGCAGAGGAAGGGTTTATTGTAGGGAATAGGTTCCATATGAAAAACAGGAAGAGACCAGGGAAAAATTTGAATAATGGCGCAGAAATAATAAAGCGGTTTTGGAGAATACCAGGGTGGTATTCACACAAGGGTTGCGTGGTTAGTGGTATTTTCCTGAATGAATGTGATTCCACTCATTGAACAACACCTATCCAGGGAAAAACCACCCATTTCGCATAGAAATGGAGTGTTAACCCGTAGGAATAAATCGCAAGCAAAAATGACTATAAACCATCAGATCTGGGGGAGCTAGATCGACGGCAAGGAATGGGCTCAATTGATGGAGATGTGCAGTAGGAGGGGAATGGTGGAGGAAAGGTGGCAGATGATAAATGGATGAGCGGGAGGATAGTGAAGAAATCAATTGATGAGGTCAGAAGGGTGGAGGGGATGGGTGAAAAGGTGAAAAATCGATGGTCGTTAGATCAGGAGGATCAACAGTGGAGATCTTCTCGCAGATGCGCAAAAAATAATGAAGGGGTGAGAGGATTGGAAAAAATGCGAAAGAGAAATGACCATCGAGTTAACGAGATCAACAGTCAAAATTTTATCGCAGGGGGGAACAAATAAGTTATGATTGGAAAATGAGAATGGAGCAGAGGAAGGCCTGATCTCAGTTGGATCGAAATAATCAACAGCTAGGATTATATCAGGGGAAAACATAGTTGGGGGCCGAAATGTTTATCGGGAGGAGTTTAGGATCTGCGAGATAGTGCAAGCTGTTAGATCTAATGGATCAACGATTCATATCTGCTCGCAGGGGTGAAGGGATAAAGATGGTCAGGAGGATGGATGGTGGGGGGAAAAAGCGATCACCATCAGATCAATGAGATCAACGATGGGGATTTCATCAGCGGTGAAAATATAGAGAAGGCGGATGGAAACGGGGAGGAGCAAAGTCTGATGGTGCGAAAGGGGCTTAAGGCCTACAGCCGACGATCACAAGCCTTGGTCTTATGGTGAAAAGGGGCTAGGGGCTTAAGCAAAAATCACTTAAGGCCCAAAGTTAAAAGGTTGAGAAATAGGCTGAAATGGGGTTTTTTGATGCCTTTTGAGGGGTTCCAATAAGTTAGAAAAAGGGGTTTAAAACCAAATGAAGAGGATTTATAAGGTTTTTTAGGGGTTTTCCAAGGAAATGGAGGATAATGAAGGGAAAATGAGGAAAAATGGGTGAAAGGAACGAAATATTTTGAAATGGAGAAATGGTGGGAATTATGGTTTTGAAGGCAGTTTTCATTTTGAACCAATAGGGCTTCTTTGAAGGATTGTTTAAGTGCAAACATCAGTGAGGTGGGTCTTTTGGACAAAAGACATAGCAAAGCTTCAAGAACTTACAGATTTGCTCCAAATTTGTTTTTTGAAGGTTAGAAGACTTGTTTTAGCCATAATTAGTTATGAAAAAATTTATAGATGGCTGTCAGTGGCTCCACTTTGGGAGGGCAGCTCCTTGGAGGTGTCAAGAACCTTAAAGATAAATCTCTGGAAAGTGAACTAGTGCCTTGATGTTTTGCTGCACTTTTACAAACTCTTTCTTCTTTGATCATGTTGTTTAAAAATATAATCAGTATTTTATCATAATCTGATAATTTCTTCCAAACATTCTACCTACACAACCTACTTATCCTAACGTTTTTCTTTAGTGGGTGCACTTGGACTTGCAAACCCTTTGACATCAATCATTTTGTTCTTTTCAAAAAATAGGAAAAACTAATCTATTTCTACCCTTATTTCCTCCTTGAGTTCAAATTAAACAGTTGAACATAGTACTTCTCTACCTAATCTATTATCTGTCAAGATTAAACTGTTCGACAGATTTTCATTCTCTATATTCTAAAACAGAAATTTGAAACATAGTCAAATCAGTATTAAACTATATGATTTTCTATGGTGTCTATGGTTGTATGTACAAGCTACACACAGACTTTATTTGCAGAAAATATAAAACAAAATCACGAAGGCTTAAGATATAAAAATTATGAACATCCTTATTTCTTTCTCTGGCTCATATTTTGATCTATTTGGAGCCATTTTTATTTTCTATCCTAATCTATTCTACTGATAAGCCAAGATTACATAGTTTGGAAAATCTGTTTTACTAACCTATCAACACAAAATTCAAATTTATTCAGTCATGATTAGGTTGTATGACTAAATAACAGTTTTCCTCTTTTCAAGTAGTGGCATTTGAGCTTGCTCACTTTCAGATTTTTCTCTTTTTTGGTATGGGGTTGTACCTTTTCTTTTAATATGCCCTCTTTTGTCTTTTTCTAGTGTTTTCTATATTTTATTTTCAAACTTTCTTTCAAGAAATGTTATTTATAATGAATTAAAAACTTTGAACAAATATTTAAAAAAAAATAATGTTTGAGCATCCTACCATTGATAGGAACTCCAAAAAGTTTAGCTCCATCCATATCTTGCAGAAAAAATGCATTGTTTCCAATAGCAGACTGAATGAGATAAGGGCCTTTCCATAAATTTTCAAACTTTCCATGTTTTCCCTTATCTTCTTACCTAGAATCCCATTTCAGTACCTTGTCACCAATTTTAAAATCACTTGCCTTTGTTCTTTTATCAAACAGCTTCTTGATGTTTTCTTGTACTTGTTGTGCTCTTTTGTAGACTTCTTCTCTGGTTTGTTTTAATTCAGCATATTGGTTTATTCTTCTGATCATACCATTTTCTTTGGATTGTACTTCCTAGATAAACTTCATGACTGGCACTCCTCGTCTGGTTGGAAATATTGCATCTTCTCTATAAACTAGCTGATAAGGGGACATTCCAATTGAATTTTTGACTATCAATCTGTCTGCCCAAACTGCATGTACTAGCTTGTTGTGCCATGATTTTTTATTCTCTTCCAACAATTTCTTTATTATATTTACCAAACTCTTGTTTGAGGATTCTGCCAGCCCATTACCTTTAGGGTAATAAGCTGTGGAATGGCCCAATATAATCTGATATTTATGACAGAAATCAACCATCTTTTTGGATCTGAATGCAGCTGCATTGTCTATGATAATTTTCCTAGGATAGCCAAATCTAGATAGGATATGATTTTCAAGGAATGAAATGATTACTGTGTCTGTGGCATTACTAGAAGGGATGTCTTCTATCCATTGAGTAAAATAATCAGTGGCTGTGAGGACCCATTTATGTTGGGCAGATGAGGCGGGATGGATTTCCCCAATGAAGTCTAGACCCCATTACTGAAAAGGAGCTTCAACAATGATTGGTTGCAAGGTTAAGGGAAGTAGTTTTCTTTTGCCTTCAAATATTTTACATTTATGACAGGAAAGGACCATTTTGTGGATATATTGAAAGAGTGTGGGCCAGTAATAGCCAGCTCTAAGGATTTTGTTCATTGTAGTATTCCAGTAGAGGTGGCCTCCACATTCTCCTTCATGAAATTCATGCTTGATCTTATCTGCATCTTTCCCAGGAAAAAATTTAAGCAATAACCCACTAGCATTTTCCAATATAAACATATCCAAAATGTAGTAATTTACAGTTTTTAACTTTAAAAACCTTGCCTTTGTTTTAGAAAAACTAGGAGGAACATCAAGATTAAGTAGCACATACAAAATATCAACATACCAAGATGAATTCAGAAAATGATCTTCAATAAGTGGAGTTGCCAACTCCTCCTGTTCATCTAATGCATTAAACATGTTTATATCAAGAGCTTGAAAATTGGATTCAGCCATGAGTTTTGCTAGTCCTTGGCCTTTGATGAGCTTAGTGGGCTTGATTTCTAAATCATATTCTACTATAACAGCAATCCACTTTCCTCTTTTTCCATCAGGATCTTGTGTCAATATGTCTTTTACTACTGAATGAGGCACACATGCTATGATGTGTGAGTGTAAAATGTAAACTCTGAAGTATTTTAAAGCTTTGACCAAGGCAAAGGCTTGTTTTTTCCATTATGTTGTACTTTAAAGGTGCATCTCTTAATGCCTTGCTGAAAAATGCAATAGGCTACTCTTGTCCCTTTATGTTTTTTTCTGTAGGAGGACAACAGCGACTGTGTGTTCTGATGCAAATGAAAATATGAAGAAATATTTCGTAAAATCATGACTTATAAGAACTCGTGTTTGGGTAAGTGCTTTTTTTACCAACTCAAAGGATTTATATGATTCTAAGGTCCATTTAACTCCTTCTCTTTTAAGCATATTTGTCATGTTTCTAAGGAGTTCAGCTAGGTTGGGTATGAACCTTCTCAAAAAATTAATGTTTCCAATGAAATATTGAAGTTCCTTGGTGCTTCTATGACGATTGATTTGCAATATACCTTCAATCCTCTTTGGGTCTATCTTTATTCCCTCTTCAGATATGATATGTCCAAGAACTTTTCCTTCTTGAAGACCAAACACTTTTTTCTTGGGATTTAAGGACAAACCATATTTTCTGCACTTCTCAAAGACTCTTCTTAGGTTTATTAGGTGTTCTTCATCTGTTTTGGAATAAAATGTGATGTCATCTAAGTAAATCACAACGAACTAGCCTATTTCTTCTGAGAATGCAATATCCATGGCTCTCTGGAATGTGGCACCATCATTCATTAAACCAAAAGGAATTTCCACATACATAAAAGTGCCCCAAGGAGTGGTGAAGGCTGTTTTAAGTTGATCATCAAGGTGTACCAATACTTGATTGTATCCTAAAAAGAAATCGAGCAAAGAAATTCTTCTAGAACCTACCACCCTTTGTAAAATATGATCCATTTTGGGCAAGGGATAGTTGTCCTTTAACTAGGCTTTATTTAAGTTTCTGAAATCAATACAAAGCCTTATTTATCCTATTTTCTTCCTAAATGATACAAGATTATATACCCACTCTGAGTATATCACCGGGACTATAATTCTAGCATCATACATTTTCTAATTTCTTTCTCAACCAGAGGTAATTGAACAGGGTTTATGCTGCGCAATTTTTGTCTGAAAGGTTTCTGGTTTTCTTTGAGAGGTATCTTGTGTTGAATTATTTATGTATCATACGATTTCAAATCTTCATAAATCCATGCAAACACATCAGAAAATTCTCTAAACAACTCAAGGTATTTCAGTTTAATGTGAGCTGGCAGTGTCTTGGATAATTTGATCATTTTAGACTTTTCTTCACTGCCTATATTGCACTCTTCTACTTCAGCTTCAGTAGGTTCTATTTTCGGCTTTTTTGCACATCATTAAAGTTAAACAATTCTTCTAAGGGTACCAGTCCTTTTGGCAAGCTTTCAGTTTTGGATTGTAGCACTTCTAGATCTTCTTTTCGTAAATCTGTGTAATTCTCTGTTTTATGCTTGGGTTGTTTTCTCAACAGATTTACATCAGCAATCTGAGGAGTTTCTTCTTCTTTGAAAAGTGATTTTTCCTTAGTAAGACAGTCTTCTTCATACTCTGAATTTGAGTTTGGAATTTCAAATTCATTTCTGGACTGTAGGAAGTCTTCTATTTGTTTATCTCCTTCAAAAATTTGCCAGTATTTTTCATTGTCTGGGACTACTGGTCTATATTTGACTTGAACTGTGTATTGTTTGCTTTCATAAGGTTTCAGACATGTACTAGCAGCAAAGGCTAATCCATTGGCAAGAATGTTTTGGTTTCTAGGGACAAAATTTAGTTCGAATTCTGCAAATGATTTTAATAGATCCATGGCATCATCTCTATAGGCTATCAGTCTCGGATGTTTAGCAGTATATTCCCCATTTACTTGCCTAATTATCAGTTCTGAATCCCCATGAACTGTTATCCTCTTGGCTCTTAGTTTTTTAAGCAATTGTAGTCCTAAGAGGAGTGATTCATTTTCTTCTATGTTGTTGGTGCACTGAAAGTTTAATCTGTATGAATGTCCTTCTGCATGATTGTTTTCAGTGTTGTGCACCCATATGCCTACTCCTACACCAGTTTTACTACAAGACCCATCAAAACTCATACTCCAAAGAGGATTGTTTTTACATTTGTCATTTATTTCCTCTCTGTCCTCTCTGTTCTATTTATCTTGGATGCCACTATGTTGCTTTTGAGGGTCTAAACTATGTTTGTCTTTGTCATGTTCCCCAATATTCTCAATGTGTTGAGGATTTTCCCTTTGATTGTTTTGATTGGCATAGTGTAGATGGTTTTTTTGTAGCTTATGACCTTTATTTTGTTTGCTATGTTTTTTTTATTTAGCAAACTGTTCTGTGGATTTTTCCTTGTTTTCCTCTCCTTTTATGGCTGTCAATATGTTGGTGGATGTTTCACTTCCTAATCCTTTCTCATTGGAAATTTCACCATTGTAAAGAATGAATGAGTCAAGGTCAGTATGTATAGAATAGAGAGGAGATTTTTGAGGCCTTTCCTCGCTACTAACCATGTATTTCATGTGTGTTTCCCTATAAATTCTTCTAGGTTGACTAAAGAAAGGGAGGGTGGCATACGTCATATCCATTTGCATTGTGCCTTGAAACTTAGCACCCCAACATCTTGAAAGAAGCATACCATATTTGGGGGGTATATCAGCCACTAAAATGTCCATCACTAAGCTTTTGGCTAGGATTTGTGCTAAATTGACACATAGATATTTTATTAGGCATAGGCATTTGACTCTGTTTGAATAAAAGGAGTATAAATATTTGTAAGGTCTAGTTACCTCAAGGGCTAATCTTTCCATTATTACTTTGGGCATGAGATTATGTGATGCTCCAGAATCATGCATTGCATTGTGTAAAATTTTATCATGGATGTTCATACTGACATAGAAAGGGGGAACTGCTCCCTCTTGAAATTTTACTTCAATTTTTGGTCCACATAGGAGCTCAGGTTTATCATCATTTAAGTTAACGGAGTCATTTTGATCTCCTATGTTCAGAGCTTTTAACAATTGGGACCTGTATACATCTTGAGTGACTAACTCAGTGGGAGGGATAAAGATTTTTATCTTGGCAATTTCACTCTCTATGCTGAAAGGAGTTTGAGTTTTGGAAATATTTGATTTAGCCTTTTTAGTCACTATTTTCTGAGCAAAATCACCTTGCTAGTTTTTATTATTTACAACAGTCAAAATCGTTTTACTAGGAGAATTAGCTGAGGTGCTAGTGCTACTTTGGTCACCACCATGTTTGTCATTGTTTTGGGTGTTTTTTCCTTTGTTTTTATTAGAACTCTCAGCCACTATGTTATGATTTTCTGTTGAATTTTTGGACTTATTTACAGGGCTGTTTTTGGTAGAAATTTTAGAGGTTTTCGTTTTGGGAGTTTCTTGATTTTTTTTACTCCTAAGGTCATACTGTTTGTGCACTTCCATTACAGCATTCTCAAAGCCTTGTTTTTGATATTTAGATTCTGGGCTTTCTTCATCATAGGGTGCATATATGCCTTGTTCTTCTTTATTTAGGAAAACAATATCCTCCTTGTTTACTCCCAATAAGTTTATGTGACTTCCCTCTGCTTCTTCAATCACCCCCTCATCATCATCAGCATAATTCTGTTGGAAAGGAGGTCTGACTTGCTGATCAAGACCTCTTTGTCTAATTTGAGGGGGATTCCTTCTAAAGTTTTGGTTCTGATTTCGGTTTTTGTTTTTAGGAGCTGTTTGGTTTTCTTTAGGATAAGCTCTCTCATTCATGTTTATTCTCTCCATCATCATTTCCATGGTTCTAACCGAATTATCAATTTTTGAATCTGATGTGGAGGGTCCTACTTCATCTTTATAAGTAGCCTTTTTCTCTGCTTTCAGTCTTGCTCTTCTAGCATTCAGGTTAGCTTCTACACTTACTGCCCCTTTCTGCATATCTTCTAATGTGAGGGGTTATCTCTCCCTTAATTGATAACACATGTATGGATCAAATACTTCAGGAAACTTTATTAAAGCTAAGCCTTGAGGAGGTTTCATTTGTGGAGGGAGTGCATTATAAACACTAGTAAATCTAGTGAAATAATCTTGGACACTCGATCTCTCCAGCATTTATTTTAAGATCATTGTATTCTGACAGGATTTGAAGGGGATTTATTTTGACTTCCCATTTGGTTAGGAATAATTGATGAAAAGAGGGGAGGTCATTGATACTATTAGGGGTTAAGCCTTTGAACCATTTTCTTTCTTCTCCCCCTAAACTTTGAGCAGACATCCTAGGTTTCATAGTTTCATCATCTATTTCTTGTCTGTCAAAGTAATCATTCATTCTATCCATATGTTTTTGAGCTGTAGTGGAACTAATAGCATCATATAATAGAATATTGGACTGATAGTCTTATGGCAGAACAACTAAAGGCAAAGGAAGGACTAAGGGAGCATAGAATGTTGTCATGATATGAAGTTGTGGGAGGAATGGGGGGTTTACAAATGGAGGAAGGTGATGAAGTGGGGTGGTTTGGATAGTGGATGTATGAGTGGGTGTAGAAAAATTGCTTGGACCAGCTAGGGACTGTTGAACAAATTTAGGATGAGATAAACCAAAGTTATGAATGAAATGAATATCAGGTGGTGTAGATGGAGGGGTTTCTCTACTATCAGTATGGTCACCACTAGATTGGGGTGAACGTGGAGGCTCAAAGTCTATCTAATTTATATCACTAAGTGACTTGGTTCTAGATGGATTCCTTATAACAGGTAAGTCACCTTGTGTATTTTGCAGAGCTGTAAGATTTCCAAGAACAAAGTTTTTTCTATGAATTGGTCTGACAATAGTTGGATTCTTAGATTTAGGATACTTCCTAAGGATTATTTCTGGATTGTCAAATATTTCAGGAGGATTTGGTTCAGGATGGGCTCTAGTATGAATTCTTTTAGAAGCCACTATGTTATGTTTTTAGACCCAATGACGAGAAAAGTTCAGCCAAGTATGACAATATTTAAAAGGCCAACTAATATTATGAAAGAAATCTTAATCCTAAAAGTTCGAATAACTGAGTTTGTATTATGTTATGATAAAAGAATCTCCCAGTGGAGTTTTTTGGAAAACCAAGGGAAATCAGCAGGCCTACTAAAAAATAGTGGAGTCACAGATGGAAGATTTTTTCTTGTTTTCTATGACTAGTTGTTGTCCATGATCAACAATCAGGAACCAATATTGGCAGACACTTGATTCATTTTAAGAATGGGATTTCTAAGTTGTGAAGTTATCTATTACTCAATATATTCCCCAGTATGGTCACCACTATGTTGGCTCCCTGTGATTTACAAGATTGGCAAGAATAAATGTTGCAGGGGGGCACAATAGAACCACTTTGTAATCCTAGGACCTATCCTTCCTAGATTCAAAGAGGGAGCTCTCTATTTAAGTGTTTTCAAAGGATATATATTTATGCTTTGTTCATGATATTAGGCTAGTTATGAAGCTCCGAGAAATTATTTTTTTGTTTGGTTGGGATGGATGTCATTAATTGAAGAGGTCAACTGAAGGATGAAGGTGAGAGAAGTTTGAAGAATGTTTCAGCTGAAAGGATAGGACAAGGAACAGTATCAACCCATTGGGCTATGGGGTTACAAAAGGATTTAATTGTACAAAAAATCTTCAAGGGTTTCCATAGGGCAAGTCATCTATATCAAAGGATCTTTTAGATTGAATTGTGATATGACACATTAAGATATTGTGAAATAAGCAAAGCTAATAATTAATGAAGACTCTATTAATTACACTAAACAAGAAAATCCTTTCAAAGTAATTGTTTGAAGCAAGCCAAAGGATAGGGAAAACCATAGACTTCTTTGGACAAACTTTTAATAAAGCAAACTTTTCAGACAACAATCCAGTAATCATAAGACTACTTTCAAAAAAGAGAAAATATATAAGAAAACGAAGGGCAGCCTAAGATCAGGTAAGAAATTTGAATCTATCCTGCTTTTGGCATACTCTAAAGGGAAACTTTCAAAACAAATTTTAAAGACATGACGAGAGGACAGGGCTAACCATAAACTTCCCTGGTTTAGAATTTACTAAACATGCAATGAAAATATCATTCAAGAACAATGTCTCAAGTTTTACACTACAAGACATGGGCTCACCAACATTCCTTGACTACTTATAATCTATTGGATAATTCCCAAATTAACTATTAGAGGGAAACATAGAGATAAAGCTTTCAGACAGAAATAGGGTACTTTGCAGTAAATCCTACTCTAAATTTTCCGTTCTTTATTAGAGAAAATGGATAGCATGAAAAACATAAGGAAAAAAAAATACGGTGAGGAATAACATCACCATTAACATAGACCAGGATCCCATGAATCAGCTTGTATTATTGATGTTCAAACTAGTTACATACTTCAAGTCCAGTAGGTCTTTACAGCTCAAAACTTTATCTTCTCACCCTAGTATTCTTCAACCACTCAGCAGCAGTTCAACAACTTCCAACAACTATCTTACATTTCAATAATAATCCAACCAATGGTTACAATGAGCTCCTCATACAGTATTTATAGATAATTGAGGAGGTGGAGTGAAAGAAAGATCTCTAATGGTTCATAAATGACAGAGTTTAATGTTTTTGACCTTTGAGACCATGCAAGGCCCAAGGCAAAATGTATTTAAGTCTAACTCTATGTTACATTAACTCTTTTGAACTACTTACTTGCTTTTGTTGACTTTCAGGCTTATTTGGTATGCTGGTAATAACTTTTGAGCTGTCATTTAGAAATATCTCTAACTTGGAGTAACTTTGTGTGTCTTTTGAGGAAAATTAGGCCTGTAGGTGGCATTTTGATTCTTTTGGAGAATTAATTGTTCCACTTATTTATGCATTCGAAACATTTCTTCTTGTTGATCTGTCTGGTGGATTTTACTCTGATTACACTTCTAACATTGCTTGTTGGCCTATTATTCCATCTTCTTCTGTTTTTTCAGTTTTCTAACTATTTTATCTTTAGTCAATCTGTCTTTAAACTGTGCTTTACCCATAATCTGCTTGATTAAGTCTTTGATCGTCGGATTTATGCTTAACCTTAATTCTTCATTGCTTTCTTTATGTACAGGCATCTTTGGTATGCTGAAGGGTTTCGTTCAATTAACCAGTGTTCATGAGGCACAGGTTAAACATTTAAAACTCGAACCCTGGGTCCCATCTTCTGCTTATCTGGCCTCGAGGATTGTCATCCTGGGCCTTTTGCAACTTAAAACTTCATGTGGGGGGCTAGCTCATTTTTCCACCATTAAACCTACAACTCAACATAAAATATTAATAAATCCTGCATTTTTTGGATAAAACTGTGATCAGAGGTTCAGGGAGTGGTTATGGAGCGATGGCAAAGGAAGGGGTTATTGCAGTGAAGAGGTTCCATATGAAAAACCAGAAGAAACCAGGGCAAAATTTGAATAATTTCGTGGAAATGGTAAAGCGGTTTTAGGGAATACTGGGGTGGTATTCATGCAAGGATTGAGCGGTTAGTGGTATTTGCCTGAATGAACAGGATTCCACTCAATTAACGACACCTGTCCAGGGAAAAATCGCCCATTTATCATAGAAATGGAGCGTTAACCCTTAGGAATAAATCACGTACGAAAATGACTATAGACCATTAGATCTGGGGGATCCATATTGATGGCAAGGAATGGGCGCGATTGGTGGAGATGTGCGGTAGGAGGGGAATGGTGGAGGACAGGTGGCGGATGATAAATGGATGAAAGGGAGGATAGTGGAGAAACCAATTGACAAGGTCAGAAGGGTGGAGGGGATGGGTGGAAAGGTGAAAAAGTGATGGCTGTTATATTGGGAGGATCAACGGTGGAGATCTTCTTGTATACGCGCAAAAAAGAACGAAGGGGCAAGAGGATTCGCGAAAATGTGAAAGAGCGATGACCGTCAGGTTAACGAGATCAATGGTCAGGATTATGTTGCGGGGGGGATTATAAGGCCGGATCGCCGTTGGATCGAAATAATCAACGACTAGGATTATATCGAGGGGAAACATAGTTGGGGGAGAAAATGTTTATCAAGCAGAGTTTAGGATCTGTGAGATATCGTGAGCCATTAGATCTAATGGATCAACAGTCCAGATCTACTCGCGGGGGTGAAGGGAGAAATATGGTCGGGAGGATGGATGGTGGGGGAAAAAAGTGATCAACGTCAGATCAATTAGATCAACGGTGGGGATTTCATCGGCGGAGATGAACATCAGCAGTGAAAATATAGAGAAGGCGGATGGAAATGGGGAGGAGCAAAGTCCGATGGTGTGAAGGGGCTTAAGGCCTATAGCCAACAGTCACAAGCCTTTGTCTTATGGTGAAATGGGGCTAGGGGCTTAAGTAAAAAGCACTTAAGGCCCAAAGTTAAAAGGTCGGGAAATAGACTGAAATGGGGTTTTTTGAGGCCTTTTGAGGGGTTCCGATAAGTTAGAAAAAGGGGTTTAAAACCAAAAAAAGAGGATTTCTAAGGTTTTTTTGGGGTTTTCCAAGGAAATGGAGGATAATTAAGGGAAAATTAGGAAAAATGGGTGAAAGGAAAGAAATATTTTGAAACGGAGAAATGGTGGGAATTATGGCTTTGAAGGCAGTTTTGTTTTTGAACCAGCAGGGCTTCTTTGAAGGATTTTTTAAGTGAAAACATCAGTGAGGTGGGTATTTTGGACAAAAGACATAGCAAGGCTTCAATAACTCACATATTTGCTCCAAATTTGTTTCTTAAAGGCTGGAACACTTGTTTTAGCCATCATTAGTTATGACAAAATTTATAGATGGCTAACAGCGAGTAAGTCGAGAGGGCAGGCTCGGGTGATAAATGGCAGAATATGAATGGGACATGAGGTTCAAATGGAAAGCAGGGCCTAGGTATTCAATAAACCAATGAATTCACCTTTAAAAAGGTAAAAAGCAAGGTTTAAGGGGGATTTTGAATAAGGTGCGGGGGGCTTAAAAAACATTAAAGCAAGGGTTATACAATAGGCGAGGTTAGGGTTATATGGTGACAGGGTTTAAAATATTTAAGAAGAGGGCTTAAATATTTATATAGGGTTGGGTTAATAAAACAAAAGAGTCGAGCTTATATTTAATAAAAACAAGCTTTTATTATAAAAGGGTGGGTCCCAACAGGTTAATATTTAGACTTAAAACAATGTAAAAAGACATTTTACATTGTTTTTATAAAACAAAGGAAAAGGATAGAGGAAAGGGGTTTTATGAAGGGTTTTAGTAGGGGAAGTAGGTTTTTAGAGGAGGAATGAGTGAATGAGATTTTAGGTAAGGAGGGAGAGTGAAAATAGGAGAAATAAGCCCACAGTAAATCTTTAAAGACAAGCAAGGTCATCTTGAGGAAGCAGAGATGAAGTATAGTAAAAAAAAAATTCTGAGGATAATGAAGGCAGTGAGATTTCTCAAGATAACTGATAGGGAAATAATGTTATATTTAGCTTCTTATGGAAAATAAATAGTCATATAGTGAACTCTGTAGAATATAGGAGGATAACACGCTCCATGGGAATCTATCACCCATCAAAAAATTTCAAAGTTTGGCCAATGTAAGCATGAGTGGCCACCAACCTCTACCAAATCTGGAATATTCCTCCCAATGTGGAAGTAGCTTCAGATTCTCCAAAGCCATGGAGTGGTCTCCTTGCACCATGAAGGTTCCATCCATCCCTCAAACATCTTCCCTCAGCACAACATGTTTGGTGAGAGTGGGTAATAATAATATTGGGAGAATGTCGCCCTACTCCTTGAGCCTACCCCAGACTCCCTACATTGATTCAAGTCCTCCCAAGGTGCTCACCCCTCTCGGATCAATGAGTGGTGCAACCGGATGTGAAGAATCTCTCATCATCTCCTGATCTATTGGTCTCCCATGTGGAATTTCTCCATGCAATGAGACATCAATATTAAGAGTATACTACATATATTAGTGGACTTCTTTTTCCTTGCTCTCACTGCACAAGTCAGTCTACCTCTTTTGTTCATCAACCTTATGAAATAGATAGGGGTGTATGCTCCTATTCATATGATGATGACCATCCTACCTATATTCTCACTTTATCTTCAAGATATCACAATATATCAATGATTGCACATGCTTCTCATGGAGTGTGCCTTGATCTCCATATATGATATTCTTTGTAATATTCCAAAATTCTAGCTTTCAGCTAAATGGAATATTATAGACTATTTTGGCACTAGGTAGGTGAATAAATGGGTAGGGAAGCCCATAAATCTCCTTAGCAGCAATAAAAACACTTCCAAGTGTGAAAGGAGACCCTCTAAGTAGCTAAATAAAGCACCTTTGAGTGTGAACAGGGGATGGAACATGTTGAATAGGTAAAATTTGACCAAATCAACAACGCTATTATGAAGGAGTGGAAATTTAATGAGGAATAACGTAGTTTTGGAGGGAGATTGATGGCATGGAGGTAGTGACCTAATTGAGTGGGGTCAAGGGTAAGGAAGCACATATCTTATTTAAGGAAGAGGATGGTAGCCATATTGATGATGTTTTGGCTTATTATTTTGTATATGGTGTGTTTAGACTTCTTGAATTCTTCAGATGCTTAGTTGAGTTGGAAGTGTTGTTTAGCATAGGTTGTTCCTGAGTGAGAATCCCATCTCTTTCCCTGAGAGGCCTCTTGGAGGAGTATTGCACTACATTTCCACACTCAGGCTCAGGGCCAAGCTACAACTTTATTCAGCAGCGCAGTTTCTGCAGAATATTGTGCTGTGTTGCAGTGTGCAGCAGTGGAGAATTATATTGGGTGTCGTCAAAGCTAGTTTTGCAGTGGAGGAAGGTTTCCATCCATTGGAAGGCCTGTAAATAAGCCCCTTGGGCTTTATTGACATATTTTGCATCAGGCCAAGGTGCATTTGTCCACTACAATGTAGTTTCATCCCAGATCTACGTTATTTTAGGGAGGAGTTGCAGGGGTGGTTGGAGTGGTTGTTTTGGGAGGTGATTTCTTTAGTGGAGGAGCCATTCTTTCATCTAAAGGATCTATTTTAGAAGAGATGTAGATTTCTACATTAGCTTCAGCCATATCTTCTCATTTCTATTTTTGTAGCATACTTTCAGCCCTAGGGCTGCAGCTTACATTGGCACATTGTGTGCATTTTCCTAAAACCCTCTTGGGTTGTCTTGGAAAGCTGATCTAGTGCCCAGATCTGTATGTCTACAATCTATTAGGTCCTACATTAGTATTTTTATATCATTGTATCATCTCCAGATGAATATATGATTAGTATTAATTTATTGTATAAGCCCCTACAGTATTTTGCATAGCAGTAGCATCTCACTTTTGAGAGGATTTATGTATTGGAGGCTCATGTAATCACATTCTATGATTTGTGCCTCATTTTTTTGTACTTATTTTCTGCATACATGATCAATAATATGGCTCCATATTGGTCTCATGGTTTCATGTGTTAAATATTTTCTTCTGATTTCATTTTATGCACTATATTCCTGTTTTTCCCATTCGGAAATATTACATTCTTTCGAACTTCTTGCAAGGGTACAAGAATTCCTCTCATTGGAGAAATTGCCACATCTTCCACTTCATAAGGTACTAGATCTGCTCATGATGTGACATTGATGTTACCTCTTGCCTCCTCTTCACCATTAATGGAGGTTATCTTATCATCATTATGAGGATCTTTGTTTTGATCCTCTTTTGATAAAGAGGTCTCCATGTCTTCCTTTTTAGAAGAGAGCCCTTCTCAAAGTGGATATCTTGCCTCTAGCAGGATATTCTACAAGTTTTTAACCCCATCATTAGCATTCTGGAATGGATTTTGGTTTATGGATCCTTCCAACTCATGCAAAGGTTTTGTTTGTTTAGGCTTGGCTATCTCAACAAAGGATGTTTCAGAATGTTTTGCATCAAATATTTTCACTAACCTCCTAGTTAAATTTGCAGAAGTAGATACATTTAAATGATTCAAGGAACAAGTTTCATAAAAACTATTATCACCAAATTGAGTCCTGTTGGGTTGCTTCAATGGTCAACTTGGAGTAACTCTTTCAAACCAAATTTTGACTGAAGCTTAGCCTCTTCAGTCTGAGAGGGCTCTCTCATAGGCAATTTATGATATTTGTTAATGATAAAGATAGATGGCTAACTCTATGAATTATGTTTTGGTTTTGTATGTTTTTAGGTTGAAAATATGAAGGCTTGCTACCATTGGGCTATGGAGTCAGAAAATTAGTAAGTTCACTGGAAAGTTTCCTTGACATGGAAGCTGAGGCAAATAGGGGTCTTTAACAAAGGCAATTCACTCATGCAACATAGGTCAACACAGTCATTTCATTACTAAAGGAAGGCATAGCATAGAGTTGTGAATTCTGATTAATAGAAATGAAATCTACTACAAGTAGTAAAACATAAGATGTATATCAATAAAACATTAAAGACCCCATGAGAATCTCAGGCCTGCCAAGAAGAAAACCACTCTATACTACTGATATGAAAACTTGTTTACAATAGTAGCAGTCAACCATAACATATCCCAACCCTTTCTAACTCTAAAACTCAGTCCTTTATAGAATAAGGACTCATAAAAATAATATGCCACCTTGATAGCTTCGAATTCCCACCTCAGGGACATATTTCAAACATGATTCTATCACTTGGAGAATTCCTAGGGATATTTCTATTTTGCAGAGTTTGAATACAAAAAGGACTCTTCTTTCATTAATAGTTCAAAAAACCAATTAAATAACACTTACAAACTAAAAAAAACTAATTTTATGAGTGTACTAGAGTTTTGATGTGTCATTATGCCACGTGGATGTTGAGCTAGACCTCCTCCAAGTCGTATTTTTACGATTTTTTCACAAACCTGGTTAGTGAAAATTATGACAAAATAGGCTTCAAAGGTAAGTGTATAATTTCCAAACCCTGATGGCTTTGAAGAAACTGATAGAGTTTTTTGTAGAGGGACCGATGTTGAATAAAAACCTCTATCATATTTCCAAAATAGGTTTTCACTTGCTCATAAACCTTAAAAAACAATTCGCTACGAAAATAGAGCAGTTTCGTAGCGTGCTTTTGTAGCGTCCAAAAATGACCTTTGCAATCAAAAAATTTTCTTCTTTCCTCTTGAATTTTTTTCATCATGCCCTGACACATATTACATATCATTTAAATCTCTTTAAATCTTCCAAAAATGGCTTTAAATGAAAAAATAAATCTACATGTGGTTTCATATCGTTTTCCTAGCTTCAAACCTAGGAAATGCTACGAAACTGCTGAAAACTATGTTTTTTCCAGATTTTTTCCTTATTTCAAAAAGGTACCTTCCTGCTTTACAAAATTGATTTTCAACATTCCATTGACCTTTCAAAACATAAACCAACTCAACCTAATAGTCTTGAGGTGTTTCTTCTTCAAAAAACATCCATTCCACCTTTAGCAAGTTTTTTCATCACTAAAATGACTCTGTTTTTTCTGAAAACATAGGGTTTAGAGATGAGCTCTTTTCTCCCTATCCTTGATATTTATTGAAAAATGGAAGGAGGTTTTTGTAGGTGAGTATTTATTGAAGACAAACCTGTCTTGATTTTTTAAAACACATCTCCAACTATCTAGAATCGACATTCTAAAAACATGTATAAAACAGGAAAATTATGCATTCAGAAAATAGTGCTGAAAGACATCCATGTATCTACCAATTTTTAAAACCTTTGAGAAAATTGAAAGAGGTTATTGTTATATTATATGCTTTAGAAAATAACCTCTCTCATTTTCTTAAAATACGTCTCTGGTTTCCAAAAAAATTCCTTTTAAGTTGACTTATCAATGTCAGAAAACAGAGAAGTGCTTCATATTCGCTATGAAACTTTCAACAATTTCGTAGCATTTTCTACCTATTTTACACTGAATTCACTACAAAATTAGGGATTATTGGCTAAAAATTTATTTTAATATTTAAATTCTTGGGAAATTAAAACTAACAGCAAATTATAATTGATGAGACATGATGTGACCTATATGGAGGTGATTTTGAGATGAAATGAGGGTGTTATTGAAACTTAGGATAGGCTAAACATGAAAAAATGAAATTTCCTCTGCCAATTTGAAAAAGGTTTAAGAAGCCCTTAAAATTTTGAGGAGTGAAATGTATGACCATGTCATTTAATGACTCACATAATTATGAGTGATAACATTGGCTCCACTTAGGATGGTGTGCCCTTGTGGTACACCAAAGAACCTGTAGTTCGAGTGTCATCCACCTTCTTGGAAATAAAAACTTTGAAATTTATGAAAATTTTGCCAAGATCTTATGGCCTTCTCCTCAGGCTCAAGCTTGATGATTACTACTGAAAAACCAACTTTTTACCTACTGAAAATATGCTCAGTAAACTTTGAGTTTATTCACACACTCCTACCTACCTTAACAGGTGCAATCTCCATTTTTAATTCAAGAAACATGAAAATTCCAATGAAGCTAGTCATTGATCTGATATGAAATTTGAACCTCTTGACTGCACTTGAACTGAAAGTAAGAATGATACTGAAATAATTAAGGCAACAGAAAATGTATCTAGTCCTCATAATGAAAAAATAACTGGAAATCTGGACTGTAGAACTCTTCCATGTAGTCGACTATAGGATCATCGAAGAAATAATCTATTTGATGATTCTCAAGACATTCTGTAGCTTTGGAAAACTCATATATGATTTTCTCAGCCACACAAGATTTTAGTTGTGTGCTATCAAACTGATTTTCAAACTGATTTTCAAGAACAAGGTATTCTTCCTCATTCTCAAAAGAGAAAGGTAACAACACCCTGTCTTTGTGTTCTGGCATTAATTTTTTTTGAAAAGACTAATCTTGATCATGGATACTATAATATTGAATTTGATATTATAAAACTTCAATGTATTTTTCAATGTTATTATCAACTTCATCCACAAATTGAATCTTATATTCTGACTTGCACTCAAATGATTCCAGATTAGAAGACAAGGATAAAGAAAAAATTTCATCCACTTCCTCATTAGTGTGATCATTATTTGATGTAGGATGATGCAAGGAATGACATGAAGAATAAAATTTTTCCTTTACCTGAGGATTATATCAATTATCTTCTAGTATTTCCTCCTGTTGTTCGAAATTATTCTCATATTCCTGATGATCGAAAGACTGACAATTCTGCTGCAATGTAATGTTCCAAAATTGGAATAGCTACACTATTGGGAATAATATAAGTTATTACCAATGTGGAGCTACATAAATATGTCATATACAGATACAAAATCACTTATCCTTCGATAAAATATGCAGAAACAACTTTATACAGCGTTTTATAAGGAAAAATATGGGGAAAAGTGAGGATTAAATGATTGTATTCAGATATATGCGTAAAAATAAGATGGGAAAGCAGTTTGATTTGATATCTAGGGTTATGAGGGACTCCCATGTATAATTTAAGCAAAAAAAACAAGTTTTTCTATGTTAAACAATTCCTCCTTTCCTAACTAGGCTAGAAAACCCTGATTTCCCATGACTAGAAGTATGCAAAAATTTACTGAAGCATGAGCGAATAATTTTTTGAAGGGTTTGAATGAAATAAGGTCTGAAAATTGACAAATAAGATCAGAGTCATAACTCATACATTTTACAGAAGAAATAATGAAAGAATACAGGAGAAATCCTCAGAAATGAGGTGTTACAACCATGACAAAAGACTACATAACCATGACAGCGTGATTTTTAGGGCTGAAGAAGAATTTTATTGATTCTTCAGATATATATTAGATATTTACATAAAAATATAGATCCAATACTGATCCATGTACAACAAAGGCTGATCTATACATTCCCCTTGGGGATTTGCTCAAAACATGAAGCATCGAAAGTAGATCTGAGATCTAAGAATGCAGATGTGCAGAATGATTCCAAATTTTTGAATAATAAAATTACATAGCAGGTCATATATGAAAAAAATATGGATTTAATGGCCAATCCATGGATCACCACAGTGAAAGGAAGAATCCCAACACCGGAGATCTCTTCTCCAAAATGCAAGCAAAGCACCCTGCATCTGTAAATCTACAAATAATAATGTCTTAGGGAGAGAAATAGCATTGTATCTTCTGAAGATGATTTGGTCTATTTCCAAGATGTATATCTGAAGTATAATCAGCTAATGAACTCTTCCAGGAGGTTAAAATACACACTCACTGAGAAGAGCCACTGCTATCATCTAGATCTGAACAGATCTAGTCTTCCACTTGCTGCAGATCACAAGACAGCTCAATCCTCAACATGAGCAGAACTGTAATGTAAGGTGAAGCTTGGCCCAAGCCTAATAGTGGAAAATTCTAGCACAATTCTTCTCCAAGAGCTGCTCAAGGAAGAAGGTGGGATTCCTGAATAGGAATGCCCAACAAGGGATGTCTAGCAGACAATTCCTTGTGAAATTATAATCTTCAACAACCTTTTCCTTGTTGTCCTGCTCTTCCTTTTATAATATAGGAGTCTTGCCAAACCCTAAACCACCTTGAATCACTTAACCCCTTTCACATTACAACCTCCTTCTAGAACTATGTTGTCTCTCAAAGAGGTTCAATGCATCTAGACTGCGTTGTTTGACTTGGTGAAAGAGGAACCATTCTTGTGATTTAACCCATTCACACTTGTAGGAGTTTATTTTTATAGCCCATATATGTCTTTGTTCACATAGGCATTGATTTATTCTTGGTTAGAGTTTTACATTTCCTCCTTTACAATTTATTCATCAATTATGAAATGAAAAAATAAACAAGGAAAAATTAATGTTCCTATTATCTGAAGCTAATTTAGGAACATTACATGCAACTTTTCATCAAAATCAAAGGATGTAACATGATTTTCATAAATAAACTCCTGTTGGGTTTCATATTCATCCAAGAGAGAGGCTATCCTTTCTTCTTGGTGATGAAATGGATTTTCATGAAGGGCCTCTAAAATTTCCTCATCCTTGAACTCATCATATTCATAAAAATTGTCCCAATATTCAATAAAACACACACAATTTTTAGAACAGTCTTTGACCAGCAATAAGGAGGGATGACACTCTTCATACATCTCATAAAATGCAACATGGAAATCATCAAGAGAATATAATGACCCATTTGGTAGGTTTTCGTACCAAGACCATGGTTTTCCCTCTAAAGTGGCCATAAACAACTTCATGAGATAATCCTCAGGGAACTGAACCTTAAGTATACATATATGCATATGGAATCTAACTAAATGAAGAGAAATATTATCTTTATTTCATCTTTAAATATTGGAAGATCAGTTAACCATTCAACCTTTGGCGTAGGATTTGGAAAACCAGGGATGTGAGACCTATTCATAGGGGCATGCCTGGCATTTATTCTTGCAATGGAGCTCATCTTGGAACTTCATCAATCTACTGATCCTCAAGCAGTGGAGTCACCTTCAAAATTATTATTTTATGTTTGGAGTCGCCAGAGTATAAATACAACCAATATGTGTCTAATTTTTTGCTACTCTCAGACCTTCGAGCTGAAAATTTGTCATTCTTCCTAGGGAAAATTTACACCTTCAGGCCCCGACAATGGTGCCAAAATGTTATCACCAAATTGAGTCCTGTTGGGCTGCTTGAATGGTGTTAGTATGAATCTTAATTGCAAGCGTACGAAAAAGGCTCACTTTAGCCGTGCATAACAAACATCCCTGACAACAAATATGGCTACCAATTTCTTTAGATCTATGATTAGTTGACCAAGATAAATGTTGCAAAATATAGATCTATGCAAGAAAAGACATTAAGAAGTAAATAAAAGCAAGATTTGCTCCATGCATACAACAAACAAGACAAGAATGTTTTAAAGAATTTTTGTATTTTTTGACACCTAGGTAGGGAACATAGAAAGATGTTACCAGTCCCCCTCGATGGGATGAGTTCTTGTAAGTCCTCAACACTTCAGATCTAAAATCTCCCTCTCTTGATGGTGTAGAAAACCCAGAAAAAAATGGAACTAAAAGGGAGTTAATAAGAAAAAATGGTAGCAAAATATGACGATGATGGTGGATCAAAGTCAGATCAAAAGTATAGATCTAGAGTGATCTTTAGGCAACAAAAGGTAGTGAGTGAATGGAAAACCCCTTCTATTTATAACAAAATATTGAGTTATTCTAGATATTGGTTCATAATTAAAATATTATTAACAAAATCAAGATCCAACTTTTATTGAATATTTTATTATATTTGTTGGAGGGAAAAAGAATTTGACTTTGGTCAAGTCCCTTTATTTGTAAATAATAAATAAATAAATGATTTATTTATTATTTTAAGGATGTGGTTGAGTAATAATCAAATAAATAATGATTTATTCAATTATTTATAAATGATTTAGTCAAATTTAACAAGGAATATTATTTAAATAAGGTTTAAATAATTATTCCTAGAAAATAATGTTTTTTTTGCTTTTAATCTAGCCTTCTGGCATTAAGGTTAGCCTCTACATTTACTTCCCCTTTCTGCATGTCATCTAATGTAAGGGGTTCTCTCTCCCTTAATTTATAACACATGTCTGGGTCAAATCCTTCAGGAAACTTTATTAAGGCTAAGCCTTGTGGGGGTTTCATTTGTGGAGGGAGTGCATTATAAACACTATTGAATCTAGTGAAATAATCTTGAACACTCTCTCCAACATTTCTTTTAAGATCATTTTATTCTGACAGGATTTGAAAGGGGTTTCTTTTGACTTCTCATTTGTTTAGGAATAATTGATGAAAAGAGGGGAGGTCATTGATACTGTTAGGGGTTAAGCCTTTGAATCACTTTCTTTCTTCTCCCCCTAAACTTTGAGCAAACATCCTAAGTTTTATAGTCTCATCATCTATTTATTGTCTGTCAAAGTAATCATTCATTCTACCCACATGTTGTTGAGCTGTAGTAGAAATAATAGCATCATATAATGGAATCTTGGACTAATAGTTCTGTGATATAGCAACCAAAGGTAAAGGAAGGACTAGAGGAGCATACCATGTTGCCATGATATGAGGTTATGGGATAAATGGGGGGTTTACAAGTGGAGGATTTGTGATAGGAGGTAAATGATGTGATGGAGTGCTTTGAATATTGGGGGTGTGAGTGAGTGAAACAGAAGTACTTGGACCAGCTAAGTACTGTTGAGCAGACTTAGGATGAGAGAAACCAAATTTATGAATGAAATGGAGATCAAGTGGAGTGGATGGGGAAGTTTCTCTGCTACTATTATGTTTAGTAGAAATTTTCGGTAAAAATCACATATAAGAAATTTTTGTCGACGCGTTTCGAACTAGCCAGTGTGGTTCATCATTATCTTGTCCTGATGATGAACCACACTGGCTGGTTCGAAACACGTCGACACAAATTTCTTATATGTGATTTTTACCGAAAATTTCTGATACATATTTTATGGATCACAGAAGCCAAATTCTTCATACTATTATGTTGTGAGTTTTTGTGCTCAAATTCTATCTGATCTATACCACTAAGTTACTTGGTTATAGATAGGTTTCTTATGAAATGTAAGTCAACTTGGGTATCTTGCAGAGCTGTAAGGTTTTCAGGAACTGAACTTGCTCTGTGAATTGGTCTGACAATAGTTGGGTTCTTAGATGTAGGATATTTCCTAAGAATTATTTTTGAATTATCAACTATTGTAGGAGGATTTGGGTTAGGATGGGATCTAGTGTGGATTCTTTTGGAATCCAGGATTTATACCCAAAGATAAGAAAATTTTAGCCAAGTATCACAGTATTTGAAGGAAAACTAATCTATGAAAGAAAACTTAATCTACAAAGTCTTCTTAATTGGGCTTAATGATGTTTTGATGATGGAATGAGTTTCCCAGTGGAGTCTATGGAAAACCAAGGGGAATCAGTAGGCCTACTAAAAACCAATGGAGTCACCAGGTGGAAGATTTTTACTTGTTTTCTAGGACTGGTTGTTGTCCACCATCAACAATCAGGAACCACTCTTGGCAGACACTTGATTCATTTTAAGAATGGGATTTTTTGAGTTGTGAAGTTATCTATTTCTCAGTATAGTTCCCCAGTATGGTTTCCACTATGTTGGCTCCTTATTATTTACAAGAATTGAAAGAATAAATGTTGCAGGGGGCCACATCAGAACCACTTTGGAATCCTAGGACCTAGCCTTCCTACATTCAGAGATGAATCTCTCTATTAAGTGTTTTCAAAGGATATATCTTTATGCTTTGTTTATGATATTAGGCTAGTTATGAAGCTTAGAGAACTTGTTTTTTTGGTTGGGATGGATATAATTGACTGAAGAGGTTAGTTGAAGGGTGAAGGTGAGAGTAAATTGAAGGAATGTTTTGGTTGAAAAGATAGGCCATGAAACAGTATTAACCCATTAGGCTATGGAGTCACAAAAGGATTTAATTGTACAAAAATTATTCAAGGGTTTCCATGGGGCAAGTCATCTATATCAAAGGATCTTTTAGATTGAATTATGATATGAAAACATTAAGATGTTGTGAATGAAGAAAAGCTAATAATCAATCAAGAATATATTAACTATACTTAACAAGAAAAGCCTTTCAAAGTAACTGTTTGAAGCAAGCCAGAGGATAGGGAAAACCATAGACTTCTTTGGACGAACTTTTATTAAAGCACACTTTTCATACAATAATCCAGTAATCCTAAGACTACTTTCGGAAAGGAGAAAACATATAAGAGAACAAGGAAAATAGGCTAATTTCAGACAGAAAATTTGAATTCTAGCCTTCTTTTGGCATACTCTTCAAGGGATCTTTCAAGGCTACTGTTAAAGACTAGCCAGAGGATAGGGAAAACCATAGACTTCCCTGGGTTAACTCTACTTAGAAATCCTTGAAAAGAACATTCAAAAACAATATCTCAAGTTGTACACAGAAAAACGTGGGCTCGCCAACATTCCTTCCTGGTTATACTATGTTGAATCATTCTTAACACAACAAGCTAGATAAACCTATAGGGAAATTAGGAATACTCTAAAAATACCTTAGTAGAAGAAAATATAAAGATAAAGCTTTCAGAGAGAAATAGGGTACTTTAGTAGTAAATCCTGCTCTAAATTTTATGTTCTTTATCAGAGAAAATGGACAGTATGTAAAACATAAGGAAAGAAAAAAACAGTGAGGAATAACATCACCATTAACATAGACCAGGATCCCATCAATCAGCTTGTTTTATTGATGTTCAAACTAGTTACATACTCCAAGTCCAATAGGTCTTTATAGCTCAAAAATTCTCTTCTCAACCTAGCATTCGTCAACTACTCAACAACACTTCAACAACTTCAACAACTATCTTACACTCCAATAATTATCCAACCAATAGTAATAATGAGCTCGTCGTGTAGTATTTATGGATAAATGAGGAGGAGGAGTGAAAGAAAGGGTCTCTATTTGTTCATGAATGACAAAGTTTAATGTTTTCTACCTTTGAGACCATGCAAGGCCCAAGGAAAAATGTATTAATGTCTAACTCTGTGTTATATTAACTTTTTGAACTACTTAGTGGATTTTGTTGACTTTTAGGCATTTTTAGGTAGGCTGGCAATAACTTCTGAGCTGTCATTTGGAAATATCTCTAACTTGGAGTAACTTTATGTGTCTTTTGAGGAAAATTACCCCTGTAGGTGGCATTCTTGGTCTTTGGAGAAGTAATTTCTTCAGTTATTTGTCATTCGAAGCACTCCTTCTTGCTGATTTGTCTAATTTATTTTTAAAACTCTGATTAGGCCTCTGATAATGCTTTTAGGCCTTCCTTTAATCATCTTCTATATTTTTGACTTCATTGACTGTTTTCAACTTTAATCTGCTAGTTTAAACTTTTGATCTTCAGATTTATGCTCTTAACCTTTAACTTTCATTGTGACTAAATCTTTAATCATTCGCCCTTTATCTTTACTGATTCTTTTTTTTCTATGTGTAGGGGTTTCTCTTTTGGTGCGGTGGAGGGTTTCATTGCTTGATCAATGTTCATGAGGCACTGACTAAACACTTGAAAAAAAACCCTGCAACTCCCTTTTTTCATTTTGGGAACTCAAGGATCGTCATCCGGAAGTTCTTAGCCATTGATATTGGTTGTGGGAGGGCCTGTACATTATAGGCCGCCATTAAAACCTGCAAACAAACAAAAAAACATTAATAAAACCTGCATTTCTGGGTTAAACAGCTTTCAGAGGCTCGGGAGTGGTGATGGAGCGATGTGGAGGAGGAACAGTGTGTAGAGGGAGGGATTTCCATGGTGAAATGAAAAACTAGGGAGAAATTCAAATAATGGCGTGCAAAATCAAAGGTGATTTTGCGCAATATCGGAGTGGTATTCAGGTGCGATTAGGTTGGTTAGTGGTATTCTTCATGTTGAACAGGATATGGCTGGATGGATGACACCTGTCCAAGAAAAACCACCCATTTCGCGTTGAAATGGGTGGTTAAACCGTTTCGGAAAAATATGCACGAAAAAGATCGTGGGCTGTCAGATCTAGGGGAGCCAGATCTATGCTGGAAAGGGAGCGCAATGGGAAAAAGTGCTTGGTGGAAGGGGATGGTGGAGGATAGGTGGTAGGGAAAGCTCAAATGGCGGGAGGAAAGTGGAAGGTGGGCCAGTCGAGTGATGTCACCTCTTTTGTCGAGAGCGGGGGTGTTATCGGAGGGTTTATAATTGTGGGTCAGCGGGATCCATTAGATGAAGTGGATCAATGGTTCAGATCTTTTTTAGGAGGAATTTAGTCGGGGTGCATAGAATGAGAAGGGAGAGAACGACTGCAATTGGATTAGAGGGGGTCAATGGCTATGATTTGATTGGGGATCAGATAGGCACAGTGGAAAATATATAAGGGAAGGGGCTGAAGAATGGTGAATAGTCAGGCCTCCAGGTCATATGAGAAGCAGGGGAAAAAGGCTTAAGCCCTCAGGGGCTTAAGACCTAATATTTCAAAAAGTCTGAAAAAGGCTTAAAACAAAAGTTTTTTTAGCCCTTTTTTAGGTTTCTGATAAGTATAAAAAAGGGTTTTAAACCATTATAAAGGGATTTTACAAGGTTGAAAGGGTTTTTTTATGGGAAATGAGGGTAAATTTAGGAGAAAAGGGAATTTCTAGAGGAATTAGATGATGAGTTAGGATAAGTGAAAATGAGTGAAAAATGGGTGAAATGGGGCTTATGAAATGATGGGAAATGGCTTTGGAACAATTTATTTTATATCAGCAGGATAATCTTGGAGGCTTTTGAGTGAAGATTTCAGTGGAATGATTCTTTTGAAGATAATGAACATAGTGGGCTTTCACGAACTCACAAATTTTCCTAAAATTTGTTTCTTGAAAGCCTAAGGAACCTATTTAGCCTTCATGAGGTATAACATTATTTATAGATGGCTAACAGTATACAGTATCCCTTGATTTTCATATCAACTTCTAATTTATTTATTACATCCCTAATTACACCCACCCATATAGTATTAAATCCCCTTTATTTTAAATAAACCCACAAACCCTCTATTTTACGTTTAAACCAATGTTTTAAATATCCCATGTGATAAATAAAAACCCCACCCTTATCCCATTGGTTTAAACCTATCATTAAAACTATATCCCCCCCCCCCCCCTATAGTTTTAAGCAACTGTCAAAACGTTGAAAAAACTATATGTTAGACTCGCACCCATGTAATGGTTGACACATTAGTAAATGTTTTAATTTAACATATAAACCTTGTACACCACCACATATTATACAAATCCTAAGGTTTAAAAACTTTGTTTAAATGCCTATTCATAAATTTTAAACCTCCCCATCACATCAGTATACCCCGGCCCCTTACCAAATCCTGATGCAACTTCTGCAATCAATATCGGCCGTTTGCGATGGAACCCCAAGATCCGACGGTAGAAACACCATATTGCAAATAAACTTGCGTGAAATTCTCTGTCTCATTTCTATGCGAAATGGGCGGTATTATGACTTTCTCCCTCCTCCATGTGGTCTATTCTCATTGGATCACATTGGTTTTGTCTAAAACCATTTACCACCACTATGGCACGTGATAAACCATTCATGGTTTTTGATCCTTTGAGCCCGAAAACCACCATTTGTGACTTCACTGCCATTAATTTCTGGTGCCTATTAGCCCTAATATGCCTAATAAATGTTGGAAATACATTCATTTCCCCTCTTTCTGCGCATAAACCCTGTATGAGCCACCCCAACTGTGAAACAAGTGTTTTTCTGCCCTTTTCATGCCAAAATACTGAAAATTTCAACCTGTTACCATTAAATATTGCAGAGGAGATTTTGCATTGCTCTAGAGATCGAAAATATACCACGAAACCCGCTCAAAACCTTCAGAAACCATTTTCAAAGCTCAATACCTGCGTGTAACATGTATTCTTCAAGAAAATCAAGCCCGTTTCAATTTGAGAAGACCTTGTAAAGAAAAATTTCTACTCAGAGCTTAAAATTACCCAAATTAAATTGTCAAATAGTCCAAAAAACAAGCCAAACCCTATCAAAATTTTTGAAAAATCCCTGTTTATGCTGTGCCCTATTTTAAACAACAAATTTAACCCATAAATCCTCTGAAGGTAGCCAAAATTTCTGTGCCTAAATTCAAAAGAATCTTCACACAATTATTCACTGAAAAACTGAGGAAGCCCTTATTTCTATTTTTAAACCAGTAAAAGTCTATAAAAACCTATTGAAGATTGAAATTGGAAGAAAAAATCCAAGAAAGAGACCATAACTTGCCTATTTTTATCCAAGAGACCTCTGGTAAAGTAGAAATACTTCTGAAAACTGTCTAATCGTGCAGAAGTAGCCAAAATTCCTAAAAGGTAGAGTTCTAGCAATCCTGAAGGTTCCAAAGTGCCAAAATCAACTCCAACAATGACTTCTAAGACTGCTATTCTTGTAAATCCTTTACAACCCCTTGTCATAGACATTGAGCACATTCCATTAGCTGATATTGACTACAAAATAATAGACCCAATTGTTGAATTTAATCTACTAGACATTCATAACTGGAGCTATGAAAAATCCTTAGATAATGAAGAAGAAGTCCATATTTCGGAATCACACTTACCCAAATATGTTGTTCTAGTAACTTATGCATGTCAATAGGTCATTAGGTTATGTCAACAGTATTATGTGCCTGAGCAGAGAGCCATAGTAAATGCCAACAAAGAAGTAATTTTCACCATTACTTTTGAATCCATCAACCAAATACTACAACTCCAACCTAATCCTCAAGCAGTCCCTTTGTCAATAGAGGCCCTTACCAAGCTGTATATTGGCCTAGATTTTCCCAAAAGATTCCTGATTTTCCAAACATTTATGCCTTTACATGTAGAAGTTCCTCAAATTAATCCTCCATATTCCACTTCAAAATTTCCAGAGGGTTCAAGGAATGCAATTTCCATGCTTTTATTCATTCTACGGTATTTCACTGATGAATATACAGATGATTCCATTTTAGGTTTATTATCAACATTTACCCCAGGATAACCTCCATCTGCTTTTTTTATTATGTTGGATATATTACAGACAATATCCATGACCAATTGGTTAAATTTCCAATTGAAGGAGTGTTCAGAGACACCTCCTTCCTTCTCCATGTGTTCTTATATTTTCAAGAAGATAAATTTCCATTTTC
The DNA here is from genome assembly GCA_034641835.2 of Pinus albicaulis. Taxonomy (NCBI): domain Eukaryota; kingdom Viridiplantae; phylum Streptophyta; class Pinopsida; order Pinales; family Pinaceae; genus Pinus; species Pinus albicaulis. The sequence goes on from CM076575.1 coordinate 225,132,254, forward strand.
TCTTCAAAAGCTTGATGTAGAGGGAAATCCTCTTTCAGTTATTTTCTGGACCTCTTTGATCAGGAAAGACTCCATAGAGTTCACATATGCATATTTTTTAGATTCATTCATCCATCCATTGATCAAAATATTAATAAATACAGAGTAGCCAAGGATAAGTGATGAGATGAAGAAGATTTTACAGTTTTCAGAGAAAACCAAAACTGGTGATTGGTACCTATATGAAAAACATATTCAGATTACAGTGTTTGGATCCAATTTGTTGCCTTATAATTTTCCCAAACATGTATCAATGAGTTTTTTTTCCTTGGAGTATATCAGGAAAATATTAAACTATGATTCTATCAATTTCTTGGCAGCAAAGAAGATACCACAATTCAAATTGAAGAATCAAGTAGGAACATTCATTTGTAATCATAGGGATGCAGAGGTAGAAGAAACTAAACAACTATTGGAGTGCATATTTGGAGAAATATTTCCTTGGAATTATGATCCACAAGGGATTCTAAGTAAAATGAGGGTTGAATGTAAGTTAACTCCCTTCATTCATGAGACAAAACCAGAGATAGAAAAATATGCCAATCAGACTGAGTGGACAGATAATACTTTAATAGATGCAGTGAAGAAAAGTGATACTAGTCACACTTTACAGACTGTATATCAAACAGAGGAAGACACTAAGAGAGTAAAAGAAGAAGGTACCTATGTTGCTAAAACTACCACTCAAACTAAATTCAAGTTAAGATACAACAAAAGGCCTAAGTTAAATTCAGTGGGTAAAGAGAAAGTAAAGATTGGTGTTGAAGAAACAGATCATCTAGATACCAACATAGATCTTGCCATTGTCATCATCAATGAGCTACTGAAAATCAGAATGAAGAACAAGTTAACAATGGAAATGCACAGTTGATAGAAAAACAACAAAGCATGGAAGCTTCATCCTCACAAACAGCTGAGGAGAAAGATTTAGATATCAAGGAGAAGTACAAACAGATCATGTTAAAGAATGAAGAAATAAAAAATGATATCTACTCTCAATATCTAAAAAAAACACCAAGTGTTCAAAATAGGCTTTTGTCTGCATTTGATTATTCAAAAAAGCTAATCATGTCCATATTACAGCCAACAGTAAAAACTCCAAAGACAGTGGCAGATTATAAGAAGGTTGATTTGGAAGTCCGAACAGAAAAAATCCATTCTCTTGATTAGATTGAATTCCAAAGACAGACTTTAGAAATGTTGTACTCCACCATTACAACTAAATCCATGAGTGCTCAGAAAATCCAGAATACCATCTCAAATATGAAAGATCAAATGAAATTGGACAAAGCATCCTTGTAGTCTAAGGATCTAAGAATCAAATCTTTGGAAGAATTGGTCTTACAAATTGGATTTGACCCAGCAAATGTCAAGGCAACAGAACAATTAATAAAGAAAAAGAATGAGGATATTACAACTTTGAGGAAACAACTTACGCTTCCTCCAAGTGAACATCCTCAAACCAAAGAAATAATAGAAGGATGAAATGAGAAAGATGATATGATAAACATAGTATTTCAGCTTACAACACAGATAAAAGAAATGGAGATTCAGATGGACAAGCTTGTCCAGGAAAAAAAACACCAAAAACACAGGAAGCACCTACAGTCATCCCTATGGTTACTACAGCTCTACCATCAACTTTAGCAGAAGAGTTGGCACCTAAAGTTTCACTGGGTACTGTAGTTCGAGTGACATCATCTACAACACCAACTACAAAATCATCTACAACAGTAGCTCACCCTACAGATGAGGACAACAAACTGGTAAAGGCCATGGAAGAAATGTCTCTTAAGACAAGTGAAATTAACATTTGTAAACATATGGTTGAAAATATTGAAGATCAAAAGATGTTGGCTCAAATTAATGCAAAAATTCTTGAGCAAAAGGCCATCAGACTAAATGAAGAATTGAAGAAATTACAAAAGGAATTAACCTTGAACGAACAGATTTCCTATGTGAAAAAACATTTGTGGAACAAGATCATAGAAGCCATAAATGATGTATGGCCATCCATTCATGTGATTTTTGAACAAAGAGATCTACTCAAAGCAGCATTAGAAGAGATCTAAAAGACTAAAGAGGAATTGGATAACAAACTAGAACAAGCTTTAGAACTGATAAAATTTCTCAACAGTAAGAACATGCAAGAGTTGGAATAGATTGAAATTACTGATAGAACTAAAACCATCATTGAGATAGAGAAGGTTATAACCAAGACGAACCTAATGGAGCAACTTGAGGAAAAGTTTGAGAATATGAACATTACCATAACCAAGTTCATGGTCAAATTTGAGAATTTGAGGCAAAGAATTTTGCCTAATATTTTGGTCATCAATGAAAAATTAATGCCTCATGAGGATTACAATAAAAGGATCAGAGAATATGCTAAGGAGTAAGTTGAAAAAGCAGGTGGTGGACAAGGGATTACAACAGGAAAATTCTTACTCAGGAGTTTTGAGGACTTATTTTACTTGCAGCAGGAGATAAGACACTTGTTTTTCATTAAACCAACATTTTCTAGGTACATAGAAGCATATGAAAACTTCAGGAAGCTGAAGAAAATATAAATTCCAAGTGAGGAAGATTAGAAGTAATTAACAGATTTAATGTGAAAAGTAAGAAGGCAGAAAGATAATAGTGAAAACAGTTTGCATATTTGCAGTCAAAACAAATTTTTATTACAACAATAAACATATTTTGCAAATGGTTAAAGAGTATCAGAGATTAAAGAAAATCGGTGAAAGAGCATCAGATAAAGCAGATCAGATTTCAAAACAAACTTAAAATATCTAAAGCCAGCAAGGAAGACACCAAGGTGCTGAGCTGCATCTTATCCACAATCAGTTTCTATTTTATTTGAATTGATAGGATAGCCTGCTAATTTGTTGAGCAGCTGTCTCTATTATTGTTGTAAAGATATTTTATTTCCCTTGGATATTTCATAGAAGCTTTCTAGGATATTTTGTAAACAATTATGTATAAGTACTTCATATTTAGAAGTATTATTGTGGAATAAATTGCTAAAGATTTCTATAGTCATTTTTGTGGACATAAGGCTTTTTGAGTTTCAAATTTCGAGTAGCAGGCTGGATCAAATCAACTAGCATCATATTTCAGGATTCATGTGATGATATATTTGGAGTGAAGTATTTTCTACTTGTCATTATTTTTCTTTCTTTGTTTCATGCAATCCATAATGTTTTCTAAATTTGAATGAATGAAAATGAGTATTACTTCAGGATTTGGTAAAAGCACCACGTCTTTAATGTTTGTCATTTATATGTTTTCTTCTGATTTCTAGAGTAGTGAACCCTTAGTTGCTCCATCTTTCATTTGACCATTGCCTATTGCTTCCCTTTTCCGTATAAAATAACCCTTCATTTTTCTTTATCCCAATCATATCACCTCACAAAACAAATTTCCAAGATCTCGAAGGGTTATCTATCTTGCCCTAAAAAAATTTGACTCTTTGGCCCTAACCCTAGTTTTGTCTGCTTGAATTTTGACTCCTCATCCCAATGGAAAAATAGATATCCCACTATCCATTTCTTCAACTGATTTTTACCATCAAATAAATCAAAACCAAAACCAATTTTACAATCATAACCAGCCTAATATTTTATAAAAAAAAACAAAGTTAAATCTTATAGAGAGAGCCCTCTTTGAACCCTAGGAAGGCTAGATCCTAGAGTTTAAATGTTGGTCTGTGGTTACCTCTATTTTTCTCAACTAAAAACCAAAAATCTCACAACTAGCGAATTACTGGAGTGATAACATGACCCATTCTAGAAGTTAGTCAAATACACAGTAGGGTACGTCACAGACCAACCCTCTTCCTAACCAGAACTTTGTGTTTTCCCACAATGCAATGGCGTCAAACTCCCATTCAAATTTCTTAGATTTGTTAGATCTACCTGAGTTAACCAAGCTGACGAATGACCCCACTGTACAGAAACCTAAATGGCCTCCCGTGCGCACGAAGATCCCTTCGGATATTCCAAAGTTCAAAGGAAAGCAAGTGGAAGACCCAGGTAAGCATGCCATGACCTTCCACCTATGGTGCTCATCGAACAATATCATTGAGAACATTATTCAATTGAGACTATTTCAACGCACTTTGGCAGGAGTAGTTGTGAAATGGTATGTGGAGATACCCTGTGCTTCACATGGAACCTTTTGTGCCCTCGCTGCCACATTCGTAACATATTTTCAGTTACCCACTCACCATGATTTTGTAATGGAATTACTAACACATTTTAGACAAACCCCCATCGTCCATATCTCAGACCATCTCCACAAATGGAGGAAGCATTGTAGTTTATGTAAAGAAAAACTCGATGACCGGGTCCTTTTAGATTTGTTCCTGAAAACTTTCACGACATAGATTTCAATAGATGTGGTGCAAAAAAGGCCAACATCAAAAGAGGACACGATCAGCAAAGCCCATCATCTTGAGCTAATTTATATGCAGTCATGATACATTTACAATATCCTACCCAACGCCCCGCGCTTGAAAACTTATCAAGAATTTCTAGGCACGTCGAACTATGTAGACTGACTAATTGTGTCATTGACCCAAGGTTACCTAGGCAATAACAGTCCAAACCCTAGTTACACGTATAATTCTACCCGAAAAGTACCTCAACCCAGTTTTCAAAGTCATCATATTCCTCAACAAAATTTGATCAATAGCGCGCCAGAGTATCATGAGGGAGGAACCTATCCTCTAGCTTAGGGGACCCAATACACAGAGAGAAACAATGATGGAAGAGCTAGCCTCCAACATCCAGGTGCAAACTAGGGACTGCATTATGCTCAGTCCTCAACACAAGACCTGTCTATGCAGACCAATTCACATGTGAACTTCGTGCAGCCCTCCCAAAACCAACCTTACTAATATAACCAAGAGAACTACCCTCCTAACATGGTGAAGAAAAAAACAAAAAACAAGCCGAAAGGGAATCATAGACAGGGGGGCAACAACCAGCAATGCCCGTTGCGATCGTAGGCTAGAGGCAACTCCAACTAGAATTAAAGCCAGGAGCTAAGCAATGCCCAACAGTAGAGAAAAATGCCACCTCTTCGAGAAAACCATTCTTGTTCGATATGTGGTGAGTACGGGCATTATACTCACCATTGTCCTGATCTCCCTAAGCTAAAGAAGCTACAGAGTAACTGAGGACAAGGAGGATCTTCCCAGCAACCAGCTATGATGCAAGAACCTTTCCCTCATTAAGGGACGGTAAGCACTCAGCAACAAAATCCAGACGACTCCGAGAAAAGTAGCCACAAAATCTACATGAATGGTGAAGAGATGTTTTTTCAAACACAGAATTGTAATTACGACACCCCACTAGACAATAATACTTCAGGGGAAAGTACCAGTGCACCGACTACAGCTTTGACAATTTCAAAGATGCCTATCAAACCATTTCCAAAAATGGTGAAGGGACTCAATAGGAGAATAGGAAAATACTCCAAAGCAGCCCATAATTATAGTATTGTGGATGATTTAGCACAATTTCCCACTGCTGTGTCAAATTTGGAAGTATTACAATCATGCCCAAAACAACGAAAAGCCTTACTTTCCGCTTTAGGTGCTATCGACCCTGCCAATACATGCCTAATGGATTTTGACTTAGACAAAGCCACCCCTAGGTTTCCTTCCATGGCCGCCTTCCAGATACCAGTGTCAGTACAGAATATAACAATTCACCGATTTTTCATCGACGAGGGTGCATCCACGTGCATCATGTCAATTTTTTTTTTGCAGAAGTTAGGGTCTCCCAAACTAAAACCCTCAATCATCACGCTTAGAGCATATCACAGTCGTCCTTCAACCCCCGTCAGCCTCTACCAAAACGTCCTGTTCTTCTTAGCCAGAAATATGGTCCACATAGACATTGAAGTCTTGGACACTCACTTGGATTATAATATACTCCTTGGGTGGAGTTATATGTATTCCATGTCAACAATAGCCTCCTTTGTCTTCCGCATTATGATGTTCCCCCAAAACGACCACATCATTACTGTAGACCAATTGACGCATAACAAGAAATGACCCCTAACAAAAACTGATGTGATTCTATCCTACTTAGATACATCCTTGGATGTGCTTTCACAGTACTAAGAATATTGCCCCGGTCAATGCAAATCGTCATCCATTCTAGGGTCATTCCTAGGAGATCCTCCCATTATCCATGAGTCATAACTTGATTTCACAAGGGCTCTAATGTGCATGATGTCCACATCAAGCACCAAATATAGTCAGGAGACGGACACGAGAAATAATGGCACCACGTCATTAGCCACAGTAGCCTCTCTAGCCTATGCCACTTCCAAAACCCCTTTCCTCTACCCCCTAGCTGGTTTTGTCTCCCAGTAAGTTTTGGCAACACTTGTGTTACCAAAAATATCATTGGCAATACCAATTTGGTACCTCATTCCTCCTACAAGAATAGGAGCCACCAAAAATATCATTGGCAATACCAATTTGGTACCTCATTCCCCCTACAAGAATAGGAGCCACTCACATCAGTGCCACAGGGTTGAAGCCCATCAATCCCAAGGAAGCCCCACCCATCCACGAAATGGTCGAAACCACCCCTGCAAAGGAAATTTCCATTGCAAAACCGATGATTATAGCTATGAAAACCGATAAGAGAGGAAAGAATATGGTGACTCCCGCCATACAACCAGAATCACCAGTTTGCGCCATATGCAACGTAATAGGTCACCCTACCCATATCTTCCTAGAGATGGATGAATTAAAACCAGTCCTTGGCTCTGAGACAGACATCACGATGTCATATTCCTATAAAAAGGAACCTACCACCAAATTTAAAGGCAAAGAATTATGTACCAATAATGCATGCACTATCTGCAGCAAGTATGGGTGATATAACCATCATTTCCCATAGATCTCATGATATAGGGATGCATTACATGCCATCGAATAATCCTATCAAGAGGATCCCCCCACCCAATCTTTTAGGGATGAACCTCGTATCATATTGTACCTATAGGAAGAACAACGATGTAATATTCCAAATTCAGAACAACTCAGAAAGCATGCACTAAAAATGAATTCCCAGCAACATATGCAATAAAATAGTGAAATGGAATCTTGTATCCTGTAGATTAATCAATATAAAACTTAAATCCAAGAATAGATCTGAAACAAATCAAACTAGGTGGGTTAAACAGATCTCCCACACCTAGGATTGCTAAAAAGAGCTAGAAGCCCAAACACTGCAACACAAGGAATTATGCATAAAGGGACTACGGAGTCTAAAAAAGGGATTTAACTCAGAAAATAGAAGAACAAGTAGTCTCATAATATATTGAACAATAATGCTTAAGAACTGAGATCTAGTCTCCTTATTATAATTACAAGAAAACCCAGGAACGGTTTCTTGTCAAACACTCTACATACAAATGTGATCTTCAGAAAATTACTAAATAATCACTGACAAACTAAATCCTAAGAGTGTGTAAGACTGAAATATGTCTGATCTGATGTATATCCCTCAAGGTCTTCCTCCCATGAAAGTTTGAACCTCTCAAACACAAGAAAACACTACAATGGTGCCACTAGACCAACTGATGAAGCTACCTCCAAGAATAACACATTCCCTAGCTGGAACAACGTTGGGCATGTTGGGGAAATGTGTGGTCTACTACCAAAGATCTGAAATGAGCACTAAACCTCTCCAAATAGGTCACTCAAGTGAAGGAAACCTTCCTCCAATGAGAAACTAACTCAGAGACCGAAATTCCAATCCCTTCCACTGTTGCACCCAGCAACACTGCACAATAACCTGCAGAAACTACGATGATGAAGTTAGCTGAAACTTGGCCTAAAAACATGATGTGGAATGATTAATTCAAACTCTCCCCAAGAGGATCCTCAAGGGAAGAGGTGGGATTCCCGCTCGGGAACACCCAGTGCTAAGCAGCACTGCAACCCTGCTAAGCAGGAAAGGAAGCAAAAAGTCTGAGCAGACAAAATAATAACCGAAAACATGAAGAAAAATTTTGCCATCCTCTTCCTTAAATAATTTATGAGTTTTCTTTCCCTTGTCCCCACTCAACTAGGTCATCTCTATCAAAATATTCCCCTCCCTCCAAAACTACATTATTCCTTCTTTGATTCCACCTCCTCCACAACTGCGTTGTTGACTTAGTCGAAGTGGATTGAATCAACTTGATAATATCCCTGTTCACACATGGAGGTGTTTTATTAAGCTGAAAAGAGTGCCTCCTTTCATGATTGGGTTGTTTTTATTCCTCCTTAGGAGACTTAAGGGCTTTTCCACCCATTTATTCACCGGCTAAAGGTATTGCTAGCTCTAATGTTCCATTTAGCTTTGAGGCAAAAATTTTGGAACATTATAGTCCTCCCCTCCAAAATCTTTGCTTGTCCTCAAGAAAATGCATAGGGAGAGAAAAATTTCCCCTCTCCTCCTCATGTGGCCTCCCATAATTTTCCTCCATCACTACATCAAGATAATCTGCAATAAAATTTTCATCCAATGTTTCCTCCCAAGTGTGCAAAACCAAATGGCCAACATCAACCAAAGGTGGAAAGTGTGAATGGAAACCTGTTTGCTATCTCATGGACTCCACAAAGTAGGAGTGATGAAAAACATGGTGAATGAGTGACCCCCTCACCCATGTTATCATCCAAATGAAATGAGCCATCCTAGGTATCTCATCGAGAAAATCATCAACCCCGGTTTTGTACAATGTGTTGGGGCTGCATGGAGAGATTGGACTCTCCCATCCAAATGGTTTCTCTCTCCATTTATGGTAAACATGGGGCTACCTTTTTCCTTGGGCTGAAATGAAATGGCCTCCAAGAATGACCCAAGCTCCCCCATCAAACAATTCAGCCATGAAGTGCCTCCTCAAGTTCTCCAAGTGGTTCCTCCCACAAGAAGGGAAAAAGTGTGATGTGGAAATCATGGTTTTCCCGTGGTTTCTCCAGAAATGTACAACATGTAAAGTGGGGAGAATCATGCTCCCAATGGGCATCTTCAATCTCAAGCCCACTCTCCAACCAAATCTTCCCCTGAACATAGGCATATCAACAATATATGGAAGCAGGAGTGAATCATAGTTCCACTCATGGAACCAGTGCAGTGCACCCTTTGCCTGCATCAAAATATAAAATAACAAGTGCTTTAAAAACCACTTGTTTGCTGCCATAGTCATATCATAAAATTAAAACATGAAGTTACAATATGATGTCAATGGTGCACACCAAGAATCATGTGGCTTCCCCCACATGCCACAAAAGAGATAGCCAAAATCAATGCTACAGGTAGCTACAAGTACATCATTCTACAATATGCAAGAAGAGATAATTCTTCTTGATACATCATGCTACTCAAAAAAAGAAAATAAGTACAATACATAATGTGAAATTATATCTCCTCCATCATTTACTTGAGATCTTGAGCTGAGATGGCTCAACTGGAATCTTTCCCTCACCTCCAATGAGTAGGGAAGTGGCTATGACATCCTATCTATCACCATCCGAGCTATGCATCTCTCCATATGCTGAAATATGTCATGATGGATGCCCTCCCAAGTGAACTCCTCTTCCAAAGAAAGGTATGCATCATAATTCATGGAAATGAAGTCCTCATGTGTTGCAAGTAGCAACTTCTCCTTGAGACTAGAAGCTCTAGTCAAGAAGACTCTGCCATGTGAATAGATGACCATATCATCCACCATATACTCATAATCTCTATCTGGGTCATTGAGAATCATGCATGCACCAAGATCCTTGGAGTACTCCACTAAGAGCTGAGAGATCCAATAAGGATCAATCCTCCTAAGAGACAGTGCTGGTGATCTTGCATGTGAAGCTCCTCTCATGCTATTGCCTGCTACTTTGACATCCCCCATTCCAAAGTTCTCCTCCAAACCCTTCACCTCTCCAAAATCCAAGAGAAGTGAATCCAAAGACAAGATTCTTTTATCAATGCTAGATCTGGTGGCGTCCCCAGTGGAATGCCTCCATGTAATGAGACATAAATGTCAAGAGGGGATTGTACATATGGTTGGGCAACCTTGCCCTTGCCTTCATAGCTGTAATAACCCAAATTGGGAACAAATACACTATTGGGAATATTTCGAGTTATTACCAATGTGCAGCTTCAGCAAATCATGAGCATGAAAATGTAGATCATTTCATTAGATGTAAATTAACATCATATCAGTAGATGAAATAACCTCAACAACAAGATGACCTATATTCTCCTTCCTAAGTGGTGAAATGCAGCAATATAGGGCATAAAATAGTTGTCTTTAGAAAAATGCACAATCAAAGTGGACACTGGGACTTGGATCCCTTAGTTTAGAAAATGTAAAACCCACTTGCAGAGTTGGGGGTGAAACAAATGAAACTAGCTACATTAAACAGATCTCCCCGACTCAATATTGCTTAAAAACACCTCGATCCCATGACTTCTCTAAAACAGAATTTCTGAATATTATGAGAGAATAATTCCCATGATGGTTTCTACATAAAATTATGAAATAATATTGATATAGAGCTTATATTAATCAGATAGTAGAGAAATGGAGGTTTAACCTATTTTACACAAGGAAAAAGACACCCGGCATGGGTTTCCGGCAATATACATGAACAAAAAGCAGAACGGTATTAAATAACGCAGTTTACTACAAATATAAATTATAAATTACTGAAAATGACAAAAAATAGCTGAATAATACAGAAAATAGCCAAAGTCCCTCCTTATTAGATCTCCCGGAGGGAAATGAACACCTCCTCCTCAAGGACTAGCACAAAATCTGAGTGTGCAACCCTGCTACTGTTGAACCTGCATAAATGACACAGTTTTTGAAGGGAAATATGTTGTAGATGAGTATGGTTGAATTTACCTAAGCCAAATGATGAATTGAATCTCAAATCCTTCCCTCTTGATCCCTTAATCAAGCTGATCCAAATAGAGGATGGAATTCCCGCACGGGAATCCTTGGCACTAAGCAGTGCTGCAACCACAGCTAAACAACTAAATCATGAAAGTAGTCACAAGACCAAAGATATATGAATACTGAATGATATCCTTGATTCTACACCCTTGTTTTTATCTTTGGTTAGCCTCCTCGCCCCGGACCCCACACATTGTTGAGGTGGCTTCCTAGTGAATATTCCTCTTCTAAAACTGCATTGTCCTTGTTGGCTTCCCTCCGCCTTGTAGCAGCGTTGTTGACTTGGTCAAATAAGACTAATCCACTTGCAATACTTATTTCCAAACTAAGGGATCTTCAATCCAGTTCTCATATGTGTGTCTAGGCTGATCCTTGTTCACATTGAGCTAGTTCACTTGGGTGATCTCTTTGTCCTCGAGAATGCATGTTGACTTAGTCAAACTTGACTACGTCCCCATCTATTTTTCCCTTGTTCACACTTGGAAGTGTAAAACCAGCTCCTAATGTGATATTATTCCTTAATAAGTTAGCATTTATTCATATCTTTATTTTTCATGGGCCTCTTGTCCCATTTATTCTTCTACTAAGTGAAAGCATCAAAATCTAATATTCCAATTTGCTTGTGTGCAAATTTTGGAATATTACAGTCCTCCCCTCCCAAATGTTGCTTGTCCTCAAGCAATTGTAAGGATAGGACTGAAGAGCATCCTCTTTTCCCATGTAGAAACCTCATAAGATGAAATCCTCCAAGGATCAAGGTGTTGCATCATCAATATATCTCCAAGTTTCCCCTCCCAAGTGTGGAAGCCATCTATTGGGGAACATCCCAAATAGCTGACATTATGTGACATTCAAACATCCATGGAGGCAAAAATGGGATGTTTAAAGGTTCTCTTGAGGCATGAGGGCTGATATAAATTGGGATTCATCATCCCCATTTGATTCTCTCCTCCCCAAGATATCAACCAAACAAAATGAGTCACCCTCCAGGATAGAAACTCATGACAGACCTCTTCCACCTTGAGCTCATGTAGAATAGGTGGGCTGAAAATATGGACATGGTAGACAAGATAGCCTACCCCTCACTGTATTCCTCTCCACTTAAGATAAGTGTAGATAATTTTCTGATCTTCCGCTACAATGATGTTGCCCTCAAATGGCAAGAAGGAAACAAGATCTCCAAAGGTCGCTTTCCCAGCATTGTGGATCAAGTTGGCCCAAACCATCTCATACATGATGGATAATAAATCACCATCATATGGCACCCCATCCATCTCATGGCCCTCCTCATAAAGAAAAAAAATATTTTTCTGTAGAGAACATGTCCCTTCCCATGCTCCCCTTAGAACATGTAATGCAGAAAGTGTGGGGATCCTCCTCCCCAAAGAACACATCCACCCCATGTGTTCCTCCTCCAATCATGCTCCTCATATAGGCAAGAATAATATTAGCAAATAGGATCATGCTCAACATCATAATGAGAGAAATATTGAAGGTTTTATGTGGTGCTGGAGGGTACCATCAGTCTCCAAAGTGGTCACAGCGCAGTCTTCCCCACTGCAGCTTCAGACAATATCATGGCAAGTTGTTTCTCGACAGATGGCTAGTTCTGTAAGTCACCACATCTACTAGAAAATAGTGGGTGGCTGAATGTATCAACTAAGCATACAAGGAGTGACCAAACACTTGCTCCGGATCATATAGTAGATGGCTGTCTCCATCATAAAATCTAGCCAAAAATGGTCCATTGAACCTAAAGAAAAACTTGCCCCTTTGTAGAGAAATGCACTGAAGAAAGTGGTAAGAGCATGCAAATATTGTGTTGAACAATCAATAAGTTCAAAAAAATAATTCTTACCATGTAATGAAAGCAAGAGGGTGAAAAAATCCATAGATGAATCCTCCATAGTCGTATGGCATGCGCCCACCTGAAGAGGAATGAGCCACATGCTGCATGAAAATTCCCCTTCTCATGCCTGGAAATCCAAGTCAAGGAGAACATACCACAATAACAGATGAGTCCATACTCTACTCTATCCATCTCACCTCCTCTATGCCCACCAAGTGCATCAATTATGAAGTGATCTTGGGAAAACTCCATCAACAAGTTTCTGCTCCAAAGTGACAGCGCTATTGGCCTATGCAAATAGGCTCTTGCCAGCTCATAAATCCATCCTTTGACATGCCCCATGTCAAAGACTCCTCTGATAATGTGGCTGCATACAAGAAGTTACTTCCAAGGTGGAAGTACTTTCCGATCATCTAAGGCTAAGGAGTAGCCTCCTTGCACTATGATAGTGCCATCCCCTACTCCTGCAGCATCATGCCAAGTGTGAGAGAAAATTTGCCCTTGCTCTCTCCCAATCCTCCAAAGCAACAAAAGTATTTATTGCCTCCTCATACCTCCATCATACCATCCATGTGGTGAAAACATAATGATAAAATCATCATAATGCATCCACACTCCTTGGTGTTCTATGATGCAGGTACCCTGCCAAGTCCCTTCCATCCACATACCCTTGGAAAAAGAATAAGTCTCATGATGGCCAAACTCTCTCAAGAGTAGCCAACACAGTTTTGCCTCTTGCTGCCCAATATCATAGATTTCCAAGTATCTCTACAACCTCTTTCTCTCTATACACATCCACATATCCATTGATGGATGCCTCATACCATTCTCCATCTTGGTACTGCTCCAAAGAATATTACCACCCTCCCATATCAGATTTTCCTTATTGCATTTCATGGGATTTTGACATGCAACTCTTTGGAGGTCTCCTAGAAAATATCCCACACTAATAACCATCTTGAATCCATATGGATCCAAGTGGGTTGAAGACAAAGTCTCCTCATTGCTACCTCTTGAAAACGCTATAACTCTCCTCAATGGTGTTCTTGTTGGCCCATTCCCCAACTCGAATATGAATCTATGTTCTGTTGTATGGTAGACATGGTTCATGTCATCCTCTAAAAGGTTACACTCCAACCTCAAGGGTTGTGTGAAACTCAACAGTGATACAAGAGGTTGATGGTCCCTTTTCCCCTTGAACCATTCAAGCTTGCACAGCGTAGGGCAATCTTGCTGCTCTATCTTAACAGTAATGTTGGATCCTGGGTCATATAAGACAAATTTCCAAAAAATTTAGAAGGATTTTCTGCAATAAATAAAAGTGGAAATCTTCCCATACCTTGGTGAGAGGCGGGAACCTCTTGTAGTGCTGTAAGGGCTCTTCCCTCCAATGTAATGGTTGCCCTAACTGCTAATGTAGAAGGCTACTCTCTCAAGGCTATGACAACGCTGGTACATGTCTCATCCCATGGTGGTGTGGGCCTTCTCTCCTCTAATATATTTCCATCAAATTTTCTAATCAGCCTATGAGTGAACTCAGAAAAATAAGTCACCCTTGTATGGCTTAAGTGACTAAATCACCAAGCATTGGCTTCACCCTCCAGGTGTCACGCTGCAACTTCTACTGCCTCCATCTCTACCACTGGATGTAGTAGGAAGAATGGCTGAAGCTTCCTTGACCAAGCTCTTGTTGTAGTTGACCCATCAAATGTAGACAATAGGAATCTATTGCCTTTGATCTCTCCTTTTCTGTAGGGTATTATTTCTTCTCTCAGTTGAATAAACTGAGGAAAATCTAGGGTCTCTTTGAAAGCCCTAGGTTGGAACTTGTACTCTACCAAATACCCACTCAGGATATCTTACTCTAAGTGGTCTCATTTCTCTTCACTTCCTCTATGAGAACCAGAAGTGCATGAATCTTCTTCTTCCTCCTCAAACCTTCTAGAGGTCTCACTGCAGCTCTCTCCTCCTTGAAACCCTCTTGGAGTTTCAATGCATTTCTCTTCTTTCTTATTAGATCTAAAAATGGATGAGAGTAATATCATCCTCTCCATGATTTTTTTCTCCTCTCCTTCTTATCTTCTAATTGGATCTGAAATCCACAGGCTGAGCCAAGATGGCAGCTCTGATACCACTGTAATATCCCAAAATGGGAACAACTACACTATTGGGAATATTTCGAGTTATTACCAATGTGGAGCTTCAGAAAATCATGAGCATGAAAATGTGAGAATATCATTATATTTAAAATAAAATCATACCAGCAGATGAAAGAACCTCAGCAACAAGATGGCTTATATTCTCCTTCCCAAGTGGGGAAATGCAACAATATAGGGCATAAAACAGTTGTCTTCAGAAAATTGTGCAATAAAAGTGGACACTAGGACTTGGATACCATATTTTAGACAATTTAAACCCCAATTACATATTTGGGGGTGAAACAAATGAAACTAGCTACATTAAACAGATCTCCTCGGCTCAATACTGCTTAAAAACACCCTGATCCCATGACTTCTCTACAACAGAATTTATGAATATTGTGAGAGCGTAATTCACATTAGGTTTTCTAAAAAAAATGATGAAAAAATAATTATATAGAGCTTATATTAATCATATAGCAGAGAAATTGAGGTTTAACCTCTTTTACACAAGGATAAAGACACCCGGCAAGGGTTTCCGACAATATACATGCACAAAAAGAAGGGCTATAGAAAATAATGCAGTTTACTGAAAATTTGTATTAGAAATGATTGAAAATGACATAAAATATCTGAATAATACATAAAATGGCCAAATTCCCTCCTTATTAGATCTCCTGGAAGGAAATGAACACCTCCTCCTCAAGGACTAGCACAAAATCTGAGTGTGCAACCCTGCTACTGCTGCACCTACATAAATGACACAGTTTTTGGAGGGAAATGAACTTTAGATGACTATGGCTGAATGGAACTAAGAAAAATGATGAATTTAAGCTCAAATCCTTCCCTCTTGATCCCTTAAGCAAGCTGATCCAAGGAGAGGATGGAATTCCCGCACGGGAATCCCTTGCACTAAGCAGTGCTGCAACCACAGCTAAACAGCTAAAGCATGAAAATAGTCACAAGACCAAAGATATATGAATACTGAATGATCTCCTTGATGCTATGCCCTCCTTTTTATCTTTGGTGAGCCTCCTCACCCCGGACCCCACACATTGTTGAGGTGGCTTCCTAGTGAAGATTCCTCTTCTAAAACTGTGTTGTCCTTGTTGGCTTCCCTCCTCCTTGTAGTAGCATTATTGACTTGGTCAACTGAGACTAATCCACTTGCAATACTTCTTTCCACATGAAGGGATCTTCAATCTAGTTCTCATATGTGTGTCTAGGCTAATCCTTGTTCACATTGATCTAGTTCACTTGGGTGATCTCTTCTTCCTCAAGAATGCATGTTGACTTAGTCAAAATTGACTATGTCCCCATCTATTTTTCCCTTGTTCACACTTGGAAGTGTAAAACCAGCTCCTAAAGTGATCTCCTTCCTTACTAAGGTGGCATTTATTGATATCTTTATTTTTCATGGGCCTCTTGTCCCATTTATTCTTCTCCTAAGTGAAAGCATCAAAATATAATATTCAAATTTGCTTGTGTGCAAATTTTGGAATATTACAACAACGCAATACAGTCTACCTCCTCTTTGCACTATCTCTATGAAATAGAGAAGGGTGTGTGCCTATCATCACATGATGCTGCTCTTCCTCCCTACCTCCTCCTTCCAGTTGCAATGCTGCACAATCATGCTGCTCACTGATTGTGCTTGGACCTCCATGTATGAGATCCCGGGCAACTTCTTGTAAGGATACAAGAATCCCTCCTGTTGGAGCATGTGCTCCCCCTCCCTCTGCATGAGGTACTGGATTTTCTCTAGATGTCACAGCGTTGTTGCCCTCAACTCCATCAATGTGTGTGGGCAACATCTCAACAATTGGATCCTCTTGTGAAAAAGAGATCCCCATGCCCTCTTGTTTAAGAATAGGAACAAGAGGTCTTGCCTCTGGCAATGTGTAATGTAAGATGTCAACTTCTCCCATGGTTTTCTGAAGTGGAGTTTCCTCCATCACATGCAAGGGTTTTTTTCTCTCAATTTTTCCTTGCTCATGTGTCTTAGGAAGTTTTTAACCAAACCTCCCCACCAATGTTTCTATGAATTTTTCATAAGAGGAAGTGTTTGCATTCTTCATAGAACAAGTTTCAAAAATCCACCATGCATGAGCCTTACCTCTGAAATGTAGCGTTGCAACTCTGATGGCTTCATCTTCAGAAATATGGTGCTGCTAAAAATAAGAGTCTAGCTCTTTCACCTAAGCTCCAGCTGAACATGTAGGTGATCCAGAAAAAGTAGATAGAAGACATATACCCACATCTTGCTGCAAGTCCTTCTCCAATTGGATCTTGCAAAACTCTTGGAAGTTAGTATGATCTCTGAATCTTTCGGTTTGAGATTCATACTCCCACAACAAATCACTAAGAGTCATCCTCTTAGGCATTCTTCCTCATCTCATCCATCTCAAGATAGGCCTGGGAACTTGACTGCATTGTGCATCATGGTGTGTAGTTGCATGCTCATACTCACCATGTACAAATCTAGATTCATCTCTAGATTCAAACTCCTTTGGAGATCCCATCTCCAATCTCATTTTCTTCAGCTCTCCTTGAAAGCTCTGCATATATTTTGGAAGAATATTTGTAAGCTTGTATCCCTTCCTCCATTCACATACTGAAGCCTTCTCTTTTATGTCCATCTCCCCTGAAAGCGAAATGGCCTGAGATCCACAGGCTGAGCCAATATTAAAGCTTTGATACCACTGTAATATTCCAAATTTGGAACAACTCTACAAGCGTGCACTAAAAATGAATTCCCAGCAACATATGGAATAAATTAGTGAAATGGACTCTTTGATCCTGTATATTAATCAATATAAAACTTAAATCCAAGAATAGAGCTGAAACAAATCAAACTAGGTGGGTTAAACAAATCTCCCACACCTAGGTTTGCTAAAAAGAGATAGAACCCCAAACACTGCAACACAAGGAATTCTGCATAAAGTGACTACGTAGTATAGAAGAGGTTTTTAACTCAGAAAATAGGAGAAAAATTATATCTACTCATATATTGAACAATAATGCTTAAGAACTAAGATCCAGTCTCCTTATTACAATTACAAGAAAACCTGGGAAGGGTTTCTTGTCAGACACTCTACATACAAATGTGATCTTCAGAAAATTACTGAATAATCACTGTAACACTGAAGAATAAGAGTGTAGAAGGCTGTAATATGTCTGATATGATGTAGATCCCTCAAGGTCTTCCTTCCATGAAAGGTTTAACCTCTCAATCACAGGAAAACACTGCAACGAAGCCAGTAGACCAAATGATGAAGCTACCTCCAAGAATAACGCATTCCCTAGCTGGAACATCGCTGTGAATGTTGGATAAATGTGTGGTATGCTACCAAAGATCTGAAATGAGAACTAGAACTCTCCAAATAGGTCCCTCAAGTGAAGGAAACCTTCCTCCAATGATAAGTTAACTCAGATATCGGGATTCAAATCCCTTCCACTGCTGCACCCAACAACACTGCACAATAACCTAAAGAAACTGTGGTGATGAAGTTGGCTGAAGCTTGGCTAGAAAAAATGATGTGAAATGATGAATGAAAACTCTCCCCAAGAGGCTCCTCAAGGAAAGAGGTTGGATTCATGCTCGGTAACACCCAGTGCTAAGCAGCACTGCAACCCTGCTAAGTAGCAAAGGAAGAAAAAAGTTTGAGAAAAAAAAATAATAATATAAAACATGAAGAAAAATTCTGCCATCCTCTTCCTTAAATAATTTATGATTTTTCTTGCCCTTGGCCCCACTCAATTAGGTCATCTCTATAAAAATATTCCCCTCCCTCCAAAGCTGCGTTATTCCTTCTTTGATTCCTCCTCCTCCACAACTGCGTTGTTGACTTAGTCAAAGTGGACTGAATCAACTTGATAATATCCCTATTCACACATGGAGATATTTTATTAAGCTGCAAAGAGTGCCTCTTTTCACACTTGAGGTTTTTTTATTCCTCGTTAGGAGACTTAAGGGATTTTCCACCCATTTATTCACCGGCTAAAGGTATTCCTAACTCTAATGTTCCATTTAGCTTTGAGGCTAAAATTTGGGAACATTACAGATGATCACCTGAAAGGCTCCCAACCAGACCCCCTACCCCAATTGAAAGGTGCGTACTTTGCGATGAACTTGATCATTTGATCATTGATTGCCTAGCTTTGGAAATTTTCCAACGATGGTATCTAGTACATATAGTATATTGTGCCAACATGGACATCCCATATTCATGTCATATATGTGGTGACAACCACCCAATACATCATTGTCACTACATAACGAGATTCCACACAGTACTAGCCTGTATGTGATCAACCATAGTCTACCTCTACCGAGAAGATGGCATGGACTCAGAATCCATGAATAGTTCGACAACCCAAGAGAATGTGATAGACAGATCGATCCTATTCTTGTCAACTAAGAGTCGACCAATCAGGGATATTATTGCCCCACAAAATGCCGATGACACAATACACTATATATGATTCATATCATGGTGTATTATAACCATGACTTGAGTTGTCTACTCATATACCATAGGTGTCAAGTTAGCTGCAACTATGAGCATAGATGTACCTACGACAGTGCTGACCCAATATATCTGCACTCTGTCGACCTCGTCTGGTTCCACCACATTGACGATGGAATCCTTCTCGTGCCTCTCAACTAGCTCAGTGCAGATTAACCCTATTCAACATAACCTTGAGCAATAAAAATACCCCTTAGGGTCCCTATTTCATTCAGATGAAGATATCCTAGAGGCTATGATAGACCTAGATTATCCATGGGATGTTGTTGGAATAGGGTCCCTTAAAAACTGCAAATATTGTATAATTTTTTATTTTTTAGTCTAACGCAGGGGTTTTGGGGTGGGTCAAAGCCCCTAACGCATTGTAAATGGATCAAGGGTAGACCAAGAGTCTGCAAACCACGGTTTGTGGACCATTGGATGCGTAGGCTAAATTGATATGAATAGATGAACATTTTTTGAGTCATAAGGTAGGAATGTGTTATTCCCTAAATCCACCTCAGGCTGAAAGAAGGTAGAATTCAGGGTAACATCTAACCATGCTCATTCTGGTAGCTAGCCCTACCAGAACAGGAGAGGGCTCTCTCCGGGTCAATCTCAGGAAAAATGTATCAATAGGGCTTGAGATGACTGAAACAAATGCTAATTTTAGGCTAGGTATATAAATGAAGGAGTTTGATTGTGTTTTTGGAGTTTTTGTTGGAAAAAAGGGAAAGGCAATTTTGGGCTCGGGGATGAGGCCAAATTCTTGCAGAGTTCAAGTTGGGGCAAGGAAGGAAATGGCTTTGATGTCTTAGTTTGAATGAACGGATAGAAAATATTGCTGAGGAGCTGAAGAGGGCAAGAGACTGCAAGGATCCTCTTCAAACAAATGAAAATACATAAAACTAAACAAAATTCTAAGGCAGAGCACCAGCAAACTAATGAATTCTACCTTAGTTACTCATTTGTTTAATTTCAGAAGCAAAGAGAAGGGAAATGGAATACATAAAACATTAATGAAACTTAAAATTACATGGAGAAAAACATCATCAAAAACTCAGAGCCACAAGGATCCCAACAAGTGCTGCAAAACCCTGGTCTTTCCTTTGCCAAAAATGCTGAAATGAATATAGAATGAGGTGCCAAACTATTCCCAAGAGTCCAACCTTGAAAATGACTCAGAAAATACATAATATAGACCAGCCTAACCCCTCCCCATGCCTCTAGGGGTCGAGATCATCCTCTTAGGAGCTGTTTCAACCAATTCTAAACTAGGAACTGAAATCTAGGCAATCAAACAACTTGCCTCTATATGGTAGGAAATTGATTCATTCATTTAATTTTCACTTTTTAGTGAATGAATCCTCTAGAACAAGTAAAAATATGCCAAATTTACATCATAGTCATAAAATTACATAAAGGTAGATCAAGAGTTACATCAAAAAGTGAAACAAGTCAAAACTGGGCGAAATTCTGAGCTGAAGAGTGAAAAATAGGCCAAAATCCTCTATGCGCCGCGCCCAAAATCTCTATGCGTAGCACATTTTTGGAGCTGATTTTGAGGCACTTACGGAAGTCCAAATTGAGCTCATGATAGCTCGTTTGAAATCCCTTCCTGTCTACTTTCCAACCCAAGTGGCATTTCTAGATTTTGATGTCATTTTCCCCTTCAAATCTTCAATCTCCCAAGATTGGTTCTTGTGTGTGTAAAAAGTGGCAGAAAGGCCATTTTCAAGGTGTTTTTGACCCTTTAGGCCACCTAGAACTTGATGAAATCCTTAGGCCATTCCTGAGAAAGCATAAATTTTTACAAAAAATCCCAAAATATCAAGTTTTCCTCTAAAAGGTCTCCCAATCATAAGCGCGCGCAAGGTGGCGCTACGCGTTGGGCAGGAAAATTTGTTTTGTGACCAAAAATTCAAAAATGACAAAATTTTCTCCAAATTTTTTGAAATTTGGAGTGAAGGTCCCCCATCAAGTGCCATGCTCATCCAAAGAAGCTTTGGCCAAGATTTGAACTGGATCAGGCCTTTTCCAACGTTTCAATTCTCTCCTCAACTTCGCCTTCAGGATCTTAATCCTCGTTTTGCAAACATGTGTGCAGGCCCAATAGTGGTTCTTCATATGTCTGAGCATGTACTTGTCCTTGTTTGCCTTCGCCAATAGTTTCTCAAGATGAATGTTGACTCTTGTAAGCCAAATCTCCCGCTCAAAGGGTGTCATGTCACCTGGTCTTTTCCGGGCCAATTCCCGGTCTTCGCGGATTTTCTGCAGCTCCATGAGTGTCTGCTGATCCTCTAATTTTTTATTCCATTGCTCCAAGTAATTTATAACCCACTAAGATCTCTGCAATTTCTCAGTCAATGTGTCGATCTTAGCTTTCTGCTCCTAGATGGTTTCTTTTAGCTTTGAGCTGGGAGAGCTCAAATCAACATCAATGAGTGTAAAATTAGTGTCTTGGCCTCCTGAAGGGCCTTCATCCTGCATAGGCCTCTTGCCTCTATCCTGTACATGTGCTGATTTCGAAGGCGAGACCCCTTCCACCCCAAGTGGAGATAGTACTCACGCTGTTGATGAAGGTAATGAGACCCCTTCCACACCGGGTGGAGATAGTACTCGTCATGCTGCTGCAAATAAGGCTCTGGTGCCTCTCCTATAGGTAACACATACTAGAATGCTAATAGGCTCTGTCTCAGGACCCTCAAACTGATGTAAAGGCTCACCCGCATCATGAACAATCTCTGGAGGAGGCTGAGGGGCTATAAATAAGTCACGGGAAATGAACTCCTCCCATGCAATGCCCTGCAATCCAAGATGATGTACAACAATGATCTTGATGAGCGCATAATGATAAATGTTGCTATGCTACCGCTCGGGAGTCTTCTTCTACACAAGAGTAGTCATCCGCTCTATGTTTCGACACATGAAATATGGAATGCTCATCATCCTCACTCCCATGAAATGCATCAATAATCGGATATGGTAAGCATAAAGGTGCGAGAAGCGGCCCTCACAGCTGAAGAACCTGATGATGAGTTTCATCAATGGCGCATAGAACTCCTTCAAGAATCTCAAAGGGAACACCCTGCTGAGCTACCTCATATAGCTAGGCCTGATGTATGGCTCATAATACACTTTGTCCAACTACTGTCTCTTGTTCCATTGTTCACCTACATTCGGTATTCCTGTTGCCTGCGAAATGGTTTCTGGTTTCAAGGTGAAATTTACACCAGCGAGGGTAACCTGACCATCTTGAAAATGTAACACAAACAAGCGAACCAACTCCTGATGATGCTGAGTTTGAGCAATCATCTCACAATACTGAAATCATGACTGTTGCTCAAAGCAAGCCATTGCAAGTGGGCAGGCCTGCAATTGAGTCAATGAAGTGGGCTCTTCTCTGACGTGTCTGCCCCCTTTTCGAGGCCTTCTTGGTACATTAAGCTCAGTGGTAGAGTCACTGTCTTGCTCATATGATGAATCTATGTCTGTCATGATGCTGCAATGTGTATGACAAGTGTATGTTTGATTGGTTTGAAAATGTGAAATTAGTGTTTTGTTTTCATTGCCAAATATGCCAAACAGCAATAAGGAACTATGAGGAATATGGGACAGTGGGAAAAGTGGATTTTGGACTTTTTCAAGTGAGATTTGAAATGTGTTAACAGTCACTTGACTGTGTTGAGGGATGTGGGGTTTGGGAATCTAGGAATATTTGCAAATGATATGGGAGAGGAATGGTTATGGGGAATAGTAGGGTTTAGGAAATAGGGAAAATGGGAAAATGAAAATAAGTGATATTATTGTTTTTAGAATATAAGGGAATAGGAAAGGGACTGTATAATGATGTGACAGTGAGGGGAAAGGAATCACAGTTGAGAAATGATAGTATGACAGTGGTATTCAGCATGAAAATGAATTTTTAAAACACCATTTGAAACCCTAAGGAGAAGATTCTGATATGCATATAGGGTTTATATTTTCACCAAGTAAAATCTTCAATTTCTCCCTCCAAACAACACTAAACACTGATAATGGAAATTTCATAATCCCGTGAACTTACTTGGAGAAAAAAAATTTGAGTCGTTTCGGAAGTTTGATGAAGAAATGGTGTGAATATGCTTTGGAGGCTCTTTGCGCCGCGCACAAACCCAGTGTGCCACACCTCCTAGATGCATCGCGACAGTGCAATTTTACACAGTGAAAATTGGCCTAATGCACCGCGCGGTCTATGTGCGTCGCGCCTTCCTCCCGATGCGTCACGCAGCACTCCAACACACAGTCGGCCTTCAAACTCACAATTTCGTTTTTCTCACAACTGAGCTCGACTTCTCTGATGCTTCTTGAATGAAAATGATTTGATAAACATGGAAATATCTTTGTAAAGTCATGGATTTAATTTTTTCTTTGCAAAGACCCACCTTTGTAATGTTTTAAAATTGGCACTTTTCACATTTTTAATGTAAACTCTGATTCTTGTTTCCACTTTGATTTTTGGCTGAAATGATGGCTCCTTTGTTGATTTTTTGCAGGGATGGTGGCATGTTTTGGCAAAGGCGACCAGGGCTGTGCCTTGAAGAATCTGACAACCAGAAATTTTTTTGAAAATATACATAGCATTTATTACAAAGGACAAAATGACGATTTTCTTCAAAACAGAGTTTTGAGGAAAATTCATGATCAATCATAGTAACGATGAAATTTTGCAATGAAAACCTATTTTGAACCTCCCTCTAGCCTGCTGGCATTATTGGACACTTTGAAGACAAAATTTGCGAAACCCTAGACCTAAAAAGACCTAAAAACCCTAAAATGACTCTTTGCTGGCCAAGAGGCCAAAACAGGACTATGAATGACTTTAAAATTGATTTGATGAACAGACCTGAGCCAGTAGGTACAAAGCATGAGGGGTATGACTGAGAAGGCCCTTCCGTCAGATAATGGCATGCCCCCTAATGAAGTGCAGATGAGTGAACTGAATGGGACACCTAAAAATGAAATGCAATAAGAGAAATGATCTCTGACGGAGGGATGAAAAGACCCACTCTAACATTGGCTCCAATGGGGATGGTAGCTCCTGGGAGGTTCCAAGAACGGCAGATCTCTGGGAGAGATAGACAGTGCTTTCGTCCATTGGGCTATGGAATCATTGACTTGAAAAAACTCTCGACTCAATTTATTGACTGAAATTTGACTCAAAGCGACTCAATTTTTAAAACTGAAATGACTAAAAACTGACCTAACAAACTGAAACCAAAGTTGAAATCCTTCTTCAGAATTATAGCCTTCACTTCAAGCCCCATACTGAAGAAAAGATCATAGCACACACTTGCAATGAAACTAAAATAAAATGGTATGTACAATGACAAT
Organism: Pinus albicaulis; assembly: GCA_034641835.2. Taxonomy (NCBI): domain Eukaryota; kingdom Viridiplantae; phylum Streptophyta; class Pinopsida; order Pinales; family Pinaceae; genus Pinus; species Pinus albicaulis. The sequence goes on from CM076575.1 coordinate 225,157,129, forward strand.
GTAAACTACAAAAAACATCTCAGAAATGGTACCACTTGAGTAGCCAACCATTGAACGGCCCTCTTGGACAATCTTCCCCATTCATCTCCTTCAGAAGAAATGCATTCTGACCACGATATGCAGCAGTATTAAAGGGACCGTTCCAGAGATTTTCAAACTTACCATGCTTACCTTTGTCGTCATTTCTAGCATCCCACTTCAACACTATTCCTCCAATTGGAATTTGTCCGCCTTTGCTTTCCTATCATAGATTTTCTTGATCCTCTCCTGCAACTTGAATGTGTTTTGGAAAACTTCTTCTCTCATTTGTTGCAAATGAATCATCTGGTTTATTCTTCTCTGCATATGTCTTTCTTCACTGCCAGCTTCTTGAAGAAGCTTGACCACCAGAACAGCAAGGGAGGTAGGAAAGACCATGTCTACTCCATATACCAACTCAAAAGGAGACATACCAATGGATTTTTTCTGACTCACTCGGTCTGCCCAAAGTGCATTAACTAAATTTTTATGCCAACCTTTCTTATTGATTTCCAACAACTTTTTAATGATGTTAACCAAAGATTTGTTGGAAGACTCTGCCAATCCGTTGCCTTGCGGATGATAAGCGGTTGAATGTACCAAAGTGATATGATACTTGTTACAAAACTCAATCATCCTTTTTGATTTGAAAGTTGTTGCGTTATCAGTAATTATCTTATTCGGGCAACCAAAGCGAGACAAAATGTTATTCTCAAGGAAAGAAATTATTACCGCATCCGTAGCTTGCCTAGTGGGAACTGCTTCAATCCATTTCGTGAAATAATCTGTCACCGTGAGGATCCACCTATGTTGTCCTGAAGAAGGAGGATGGATCTCCCCAATGAAATCCAAACCCCACTGCTGAAAAGGGGTGCTTACCTCAATAGGCCTAAGTGGCAAAGGTTGTAATTTTTGTCTTCCTTCAAAAATTTGACACTCATGGCAGCTTTTGACAGTCTTATACACATCAGCAAACAATGTCGGCCAATAGTATCCCGCTCTCAAAATCTTATTGGCTATTGTTTTCCAAAACAAGTGATCGCCACAATCTCCTTTATGGAAATCCTCCGTAACCCGCTTTGCTTCTTCTTCCACAAAACAATTCAACAAAACACCACTAGGATCTTTCCAATAAAGTGCAGAATTCAAAATACAATATTTTGCATCCTTCAATTTCAGAGTTCTACCTTTGTTTTTAGTCATGCCGGGAGGTGGTGACAAATTTTGAAGAACATACACAATATCTGAATACCACGGAGAAGCAACAAAAATTTCTGATACCTAAAGTGGCGAATTCTCCTCATCCTCATCAGACATAACAACAATCAGATTTATGTCTAGTGCATGAAAATTTGATTCAGCCATAAGTTTTTCCAACCTCTGTCCCTTGATAAGCTTCGTGGGCTTTATCTCCACATCATATCTAGCAAAGCTGCAATCCACTTGCCTCGTCTTCCTTCCGGATTAGTTTGTACTAAAACATCTTTCACGACAGCATTAGGAACATAAGCCAAAATATGAGAATGCAGAATGTATACCCGAAAATCCTTTAATTCTTTCACAAGAGCAAGAGCTTGCTTTTCAATGATGTTATACTTCAAGGCTGCATATCTTATAGTTCGACTGAAAAAAGCTATTGGCTTCTCATGCTCATTCCTTTTCCGCATTAACACAGCTGCCATGGTATGCTCTGAAGCAAATGAAAACAAAATAAAATCCTGGGTGTAATCCGGGCTGATTAAAACCGGAGCTGAAGATAGTGCCAACTTCACCAAATTAAAAGAATTTACAGCCTCTTCAGTCCACTTCACTTGGCTGTCCTTTTTAAGCATGTTTGTAATCTCTCTTAGATGTTCAGCAAGATTAGGGACAAAGCGGTGTAAAAAGTTAATCTTACCATTAAAAGACTGAATCTCCTTCTTGTTCCAAGGAGGGTCAATTTGCTGAATTTCATCTACACGTGCTGGATCAATACGAATGCCATCTTTTGAAATAATGTGACAAAGTCGTTTTCCCTCATCCATGGAAAACAAGCTCTTCTTCGGATTAAGTGACACACCATATTTTCTGCACTTTTGAAAGACAATTTTCAAGTGACACATATGCTCTTCATTTGAATTGGAAAAGATCGTCAAATCATCAAGGTATATAACAAGAAAAACATCCTTCTCATTCACAAAAGCCATGTCCATCGCCCACTGAAATGTTGCACCAGCATTCTTTAAACCGAATGGCATATTGGCATAGTGGAAAGTTCCCCACGGAGTGGTGAACATTGTTTTGTCTCGGTCATCCTCATGGACCAAAATTTGGTTATACTCGGAATAACCATCGAGTAGTGACATACGAGATGCTCCAACTATTCGCTGAAGTATATGATCCATTTTGGGCAATGGATAATTGTCCTTCAATGACACCTTGTTCAGATTTTGAAAATCAATGCACAATCGAATCTCACCTGTCTTTTTCCGCACTGGAACCAAATTGGAAATCCAATAAAAAAAATGATGGGGACAATGATTCCTGCTTTGTACAACCTGTTTACCTCCTTCTCAATTGATGGCAGCAACTTCGGGTTGATTCTTCTTAGCTTTTGTCTGAAGGGCTTCTGATTAGGCTTGATTGGAATAGTGTGCTGAATTATATTCATATCATACGTCTTCAAGTCTGAATAATCCCAAGCAAAAACATCAGCAAAAGAGGACAATAAACTAATATATTTAGCCTTTACCTCCAGTGGCAATGCTTTTGACAATTTCACAATCTTTGGATTCTCAGCTGATCCAATGTTTACATCTTCAACTCCCTTTTCAGTTGGCCGCAAGGTTGGTTTTTTAACTACATCATCCTGATCGAAGAGCTCTTCTAAAGTTATCAAACCTTTAGGAATAACATTATCTTTCAGCTGCAACACTTCAATTTTATTGACTTGCACATCAGCTTCACCATCATCATATTCTACATCAATTGAGGTATCTTTGAACTTACCTTTGTTTTGCAAAAATTCATTAATCTCATCATCATCTTGGAAAACTTGCCAACATCTTTGATTATCCAGGACAGTAGGATGATGCTTCACATGGATTTCGAACTTATTACTAGAATTCATTGGGATCTTGAAATTACTTGTTGCCTTAGCAAGTGCTTCTGCAATTCCATTTTGAATGCGAGGAATACAATTCAAGGTATAATCTGAAAACTGCTTCAAAATATCAAGAACAGCATTCCGGTAAGCCCGCATTCGAGGATGCTTCGTTTGGTATTCACCCTTCACCTGCTTAATCACCAATTCAGAGTCTCCATAGACTGTAATTCTCTTAGCATTCAGCTTTCTAAGATTTTTTAGGCCAGCAATCAAAGCTTCGTACTCAGCCTCATTGTTCAAACAATCGAATGCTAATTTGTAAGAACATACCCGTACATTGCTCGGTACCTTGTTTGGAGCGGAAAAAGGACTGCGTACCCAAATACCAATTCCAGCACCATCATTTCCCACTGCACCATCGAAATCCATGGTCCATAGACCCTCTTCATCATCTTCTAAGTGCTGAAATTGTGCTAGCTCTGTTTTTTCTGCTTGTTGTCCACTACCTTTAGCTGATTGCTCAACTATGCTTTCCGGTTTTTGCCTTTCATTCTTCAAAAATTCTCTGAAATTCTTGGTAATCTCTGGAATATCTTCTTCTTGAACTAAATAACTATCTACATCATTGAAACTATCAACATACAAAATAAAAGACTCGAAATCTGTATGTACATAATTAAGCGGATGATTAACCGATTTCTCCTTGCTTGTAATCATGTACTTCATTTTTTGTTCCCGGTACAACTTTCTCATTTGGCCAAACATGGGGATCGTTGCATAGGAGAAATCTAGTTGTAATGTGCCTTTCAATTTTCCTCCCCAAGATCTGGAAAGCAGCATACCAAATCTGGGAGGAATGTCTGCCACAAGTACGTCCATCAAAACATTCTTTGTTTGAATCTGATCCAAACTGACAACCAAGTCTTTAATAAGCCCAATACATCTCACTCTGCTAGAATCAAATGAATAAATATCATGGTACTTCCTAGTGATGTCCAAACCCATCTTCTCCATGATTTCCTTTGGCATAAGATTATGGGAAGCACCGGAATCAAACATGGCATTATGCAATACAAACTCAAGCAATCGAAGACTGATATAAAAAGGAGGCACTTCGCTATCTGGAGACTCGCCATCTAAAGCTGGTCCAAATATCAGTTCAAGTTGATCATCTTCAATATTCACCATATCAGACATATGATTGAAGTTCAAAATTTTAGAAACTTGACCTCTATAACTATTGTTCTTCATTATTTTAGTCAAGGGAATGGATACCTTCAATTTAGAAATCTCATTCTCCAAACTAAAAGATGAAGTATTTTCGATCTCTTTGGCTGGAACATCTTTATTTTCAGCCTTATCCCTCGATGTAATTGGCTTATTTTCTTTTTCTGTTGATGATGACTTGGTGGCAGCGGGATCAACTATCTCTTTTGCTCTCTTTTGTGCAACAGGTGAATTGTTTTTAGGTGTTGAAACTTCCTTTCTCTTTTGGACTGGGTTGACAGGAAAATCTCTGTTTCTAAGAGAATATTGCTTCTGCTGGGCTGACAAGGCATTCATATAACCTCTCTGATACTCATCCGACTCTTCCTCAAGAGCTACATCATTGGCCAAGATAAAATCCTCATCTCTTTGTACACTTGAACTTTCTGCATACTCCTCATCTTCAGTGATATAAATGGGAAAATAATCAGGAGTAAAGAAGTGATTTTCCTCCCCTACTACATCATCTTCATCATCTGAATCCTGACCAACAAAATTCTGATGAAGAGGTGTCTTTACTTGCTATTGAACTGCTGGTTCTTGTGCTCGCTGCTCTCGTTGTTTGATCCTGAATTGTGGCTGCTGCTGACCACGGAAATTGGGATTTTGAATCTGCGGTTCAGGCTTATCAAGTGTGAGCTTTTTGATCATTTTTTCCACCTTTCGAAGTAGCTGATCTGATGTAGAAGCTTCTTCCTTCATTACGACTTTCTTCTCAGCTCTCAATCTAGCTCTCTTGTCATTCAAATTAGCTTCAACACTAACGGAAATTTTCCGCATATCTTCTAAGGTAGGTGGATCTCTTTCACATAATGAATAGGCCATGTCCAGATCAAAACCATCCAAAAACTTAAGAAAAGTTGATTTCTTAGATGGCCTTAAATCATTAGGAATTGCATTATAAACAGCATTAAATCTGATACAATAGTCTTGGACGGACTCACCAGCATTGCGCTTGATCTTGGTATATTCAGAAGTGATTTGAAGTGGATCTTTCTTTATTTCCCAGCGATCTAGAAACTGTCTCTAAAGCTCGGCCAATGTAGCAATACTTCTGGGCTGCAAAGCTCTGAACCACTTACGCACCTCACCTCCAAAAGTTTGCACAACCAATCTCATGGTGACATTCTCTTCATCAATTTCATGGAGATCAAAAAAGTTTGTCATTCTATCAATATGCTGCTGAGAGGGCACACTTTGAGGAGTACCATAAAACAATGGGATCTTACTGTGATAATCAGCAGGCATGGCATCCAAGTTCTGGGGCAAGACAAGAGGTGCGAATCTAACAGCCATTGCTCTTGGTGGATTTATAATCTGTCTTGGAGAAACGGGTGGAGTAGGAGTAGTAGATGTACGAGGTGTATGTGGTGGGGATGGAGGAGAAACTACTGTAGATTTCTGATCAGATATAGATGGTTGCATGGGAATAGTAGGAATGAAAGAAGGCTCAGCGTGGACTTGTGAGTCCAAAGTAACTGCTGATGGACCAAGAGTTTCAGATGCAGATTCTATGAATTCAGGGATATTCGTTGCCACAATAGAGTTTTGAATGTTCAAGATGTAACTATCAATGGATCTATTAGCCTATTCAATCTCAAGATACTTGATAAACTCGGGATTTATGACAGTAGAACCAGTAGCACTTTCAGACTTAGTTTCAAACAACGACAACTTGAATTGATCATAAAACTCAATATCCTCAAGGAATTCAAATATAGTAGGGCATGAATGAAATTTAAACAAAGGGATCACGGGACTTTCTCGATAGAGGATTCTTGAAATTAGATTGGGATTCTCATACATTGGAGGTGGATTGGGATCCGGATTTTCTCTTCTGTGTCTTCTGGAAGCCAGTGTGTTGATCTATTCAAAAATCAAGGGACAAAACCCACTTGTTTCAGCCTATCAAATTCTAGACTCAATCACCCAAAAGTCCAGAACGATATGATATACTGGGGTAATTCACAAGTCAAGTGTCACGTTCAAAAGATAAACCAGAGATTGACTGAAGCAGCGTTTATCTACTTCCGCTAATGCAAAGAAAAAGTTTTTCAAAGGCTACTTGGCATAACTTCAGGCTCCGTCTGTAGCTTATGAAACAAACAACACCAACAAGCAAACCATTTTCTCCCCAGTATGGTCGCCACTATGTTGTTGCCTAAATCCACCTCAGGCTCAAAGAAGGTAGAATTCAGGGTAACATCTAACCACGCTCAGTCTGGTAGCTAGCCCAACCAGAACAGGAGAGGGCTCTCTCCGGGTCAATCTCAAGAAAAATGTATCAATATGGCTTGAGATGATAGAAATGAATGCTAATTTTAGGCTAGGTATATAAATGAAGGAGTTTGATTGTGTTTTTGGGGTTTTTGTTGAAAAAAAGGGAAAGGCAATTTTGGGCTTGTGGATGAGGCCAAATTCTTGCAGAGTTCAAGTTGGGGCAAGGAAGGCAATGGCTTTGATGTCTTAGTTTGAATGAAAGGATAGAAAATATTGTTGAGGAGCTGAAGAGGGAAGGAGGCTGCAAGGATCCTCTTCAAACAGATGAAAATATATAAAACTAAACAAAAGTTTAAGGCAGAGCACCAGTAAACTAATGAATTATGCCTTAGTTACTCATTTGTTTAATTTCAGAAGCAAAGAGAAGGGAAATGGAATACATAAAAAATTAATGAAACTTACAATTACATGGAGAAAAACATCATAAAAAACTCAAAGCCACAAGGATCCCAACAAGTGCTGCAAAACCCTGGTCTTTCCTTTGCCAAAAATGTTGAAATGAATATAGAATGAGGTGCCAAATTATTCCCAAGAGTCCAACCCTGAAAATGACTCAAAAAATACATAATATAGATCAGCCTAACCCCTCCCCATTCCTCTATGGGTCAAGCTCATCCTTCTAGGAGCTGTTTCAACCAATTCTAAACTAGGAACTGAAATCTAGGCAATCAAACAACTTGCCTCTATATGGTAGGAAACTGATTCATTCATTTAATTTTCACTTTTTAGTGAATGAATCCTCTAGAACAAGTAAAAATGTGCCAAATTTACATCATAGTCATAAAATTACATCAAGGTAGATCAAGAGTCACATCAAAAAGTGAAACAAGTCAAAACTGGGCGAAATTCTGAGCTGAAGAGTGAAAAATAGGCCAAAATCCTCTATGCGCCACGCCCAAAATCTCTATGCATAACACATTTTTGGAGCTGATTTTGAGGCACTTCCTGAAGTCCCAATTGAGCTCATGATAGCTCATTGGAAAGCCCTGCCTGTCTACCTTCCAACCCAAGTGGAATTTCTTGATTTTGATGTCATTTTCCTCTCCAAAACTTCAATATCCCAAGACTAGTTCCTGTGTGTGTAAAAAGTGGCAAAAAGGCCATTTTCAAGCTGTTTTTGACCCTTTAGGCCACCCAGAACTTGATGAAATCCTTAGGCCATTCTTGAGCATGCATAAATTTTTACAAAAAATCAAAAAATATCAAGTTTTCCTCCAGAAGGTCTCCCAATCATAAGCGCGCGCAATGTGGCACTACGTGTTGGGCAGGAAAATCTGTTTTGTGACCAAAAATTCAAAAATGACAAAATTTTCTCCAAATTTGCTGAAATTTGGAGTGAAGGTCCCCCATCAAGTTCCATGCTCAGCCAAAGAAGCTTCGGCCAAGATTTGAAGTGGATCAGGCCTTTTTCAACGTTTCAGTGCTCTCCTCAGCCTCGCCTTCAGGATCTTAATCCTCGCTTTGCAAACATGTGTGCGGGCCCAATAGTGGTTCTTCATATGTCTGAGCATGTCCTTGTCCTTGTTTTCCTTTTCCAATAGTTTCTCAAGATGAATTTTGACTCTCTTAAGCCAAATCTCCCGCTCAAAGGGTGTCATGTCACCTGGTCTTTTCTAGGCCAATTCCCGGTCTTCGCGAATTTTCTGCAACTCCATGAGTTTCTGCTGATCCTCCAATTATTTATTCCACTGCTCCAAATAATTTATAACCCACTGATCTCTCTGCAATTTCTCGGTCAATGTGTTGATCTCATCTTTCTGCTCCTGGATGGTTTCTTTCAGCTTTGAGCTGGGAGAGCTCAAATCAACATTAATGAGTGTAAAATTAGTGTCTTGGCCTCCTAAAGGGCCTTCATCCTGCATATTCCTCTTGCCTCTGTCCTATACCTGTGCTAATGCCGAAGGCGAGACCCCTTCCACCCCAAGTGGAGATAGTACTCGTGCTGCTGATGAAGGTAACGAGACCCCTTCCACCCCGGGTGGAGATAGTACTCGTCGTGCTGCTGCAAATAAGGCTCCGGTGCCTCTCTGATAGGTAACACATGCTGGAACGTTGATAGGCTCTATCTCAAGACCCTCAAACTGATGTGAAGGCTCACCCACTTCATGAACAATCTCTGGAGGAGGCTGAGGGGCTGTAAAGAAGTTATGGGAAATTAACTCCTCCCATGCAATGCCCTGCAATCCAAGCTGATGTACAACAATGATCTTGATGAGCGCATAATGATAAATTCTGTTATGTTGCCGCTCGGGAGTCTTCTTCTGCACAAGAGTAGTCATCCGCTCTATGTTTTGACACATGAAATATGGAATTCTCATCATCCTCACTCCCGTGAAATGCATCAATAATTGGATATGGTAAGCATAAAGGCGCGAGAAGCGGCCGTCACAGCTAAAGTACCTGATGATGAGTTTCATCAATGGCGCATAGGACTCCTTCAAGAATCTAAAAGGGAACACCCTGCTGAGCTGCCTCATATAGCTAGGCCTGATGTATGGCTCATAATACACTTTGTCTAGCTGCTGTCTATTGTTCCATTGTTCACCTACATTCGGTATTCCTATTTCCTGCAAAGTGGTTTCTGCTGTCAAGGTCAAATTTACACCAGTGAGGGTAACTTGACCATCTTGCAAATGTAACACAAACAAGCAAACCAACTCCTGATGATGCTGAGTTTGAGCAATCATCTCACAATACTGAAAGCATGAATGTTGCTCAAAGCAAGCCATTGCAAGTGGGCAGGCCTGCAATTGAGTCAATGAAGTGGGCTCTTCTCTGACGTGTCTGCCCCCTTTTCGAGGCCTCCTTGGTACATTAAGATCAGTGGTAGAGTCACTGTCTTGCTCATATGATGAATCTGTGTCTGTCATGATGCTGCAATGTGTATGACAAGTGTATGTTTGATTGGTTTGAAAATGTGAAATTAGTGTTTTGTTTTCAATGCCAAATATGCCAAATAGCAATAAGGAACTATGAGGAATATGGGACAGTGGGAAAAGTCGATTGTGGAGTTTTTCAAGTGAGATTTGAAATGTGTTAACAGTCACTTCACTATGTTGAGGGATGTGGGGTTTGGGAATCTAGGAATATTTGCAAATGATATGGGAGAGGAATGGTTATGGGGAATAGTAGGGTTTAGGAAATAGGGAAAATGGGAAAATGAAAATAAGTGATATGGGTGTTTTTAGAATATAAGTGAATAGGAAAGGGACTGTATAATGATGTGATAGTGAGGGGAAAGGAATCACAGTTGAGAAATGATAGTATGACAGTGAGTATTCATCATGAAAATGAATTTTTAAAACACCATTTGAAACCCTAAGGAGCAGATTCTGATATGCATATAGGGTTTATATTTTCACCAATCAAAATTTTTAATTTCTCCCTCCAAACAACACTAAAGACTGATAATGGCAATTTCATAATCCCGTGAACTTACTTGGAGCAAAAAAAATTGAGTCGTTTCAGAAATTTGATGAAGAAATTGCGTGAATCTGCTTTGGAGGCTCTGTGCGCCGCGCACAAACCCAGTGTGCCGCACCTCTTGGATGCGCCACGACAGTGAAATTTTACACAGTGAAAATTGGCCCAATGCGCCGTGCGGTCTATGTGCGCCGCGCCTTCCTCTCGATGCGTCGCGCAGCACTCCAACACACAGTCGGCCTTCAAACTCACAATTTCGTTTTTCTCACAACTGAGCTCGACTTCTCTATTGCTTCTTGAATGCAAATGATTTGATAAACATGGAAATATCTTTGTAAAGTCATGGATTTGATTTTTTCTTTGTAAATACCCACCTTTGTAATGTTTTAAAATTGGCACTTTTCACACTTTTAATGTAAACTCTGATTCTTGTTTCCACTTTGATTTTTGGCTGAAATGATGGCTCCTTTTTTGATTTTTTGCAGGGATGGTGGCATGTTTTGGAAAATGAAACCAGGGTTGCGCCTTGAAGAATCTGACAACCGAATTTTTTTTTGAAAATATACATAGCATTTATTACAAAGGACAAAATGACGATTTTCTTCAAAACAGAGTTTTGAAGAAAAGTCATGATCAATCATAGTAACGATGAAATTTTGTGATGAAAAATTATTTTGAACCTCCCTCTGGCCTGCTGGCATTATTGGACACTTTGAAGACGAAATTTGTGAAACCCTAGACCTAAAAAGACCTAAAAACCCTAGGCCAAGAGGCCAAAACAGGACTATGAATGACTTTAAAATTGATTTGATGAACATACCTAAGCCAGCAGGTACAAGGCATGAGGGGTATGACTGAGAAGGCCCTTCCGTCAGATAATGGCATGCCCCCTAACGGAGTGCAGATGAATGAACTGAATGGGACACCTAAAAATGAAATGCAATAAGAGAAATAATATCTGACGGAGGGATGAAAAGACCGACTCTAACAGAATGAATAGAGATTGATGCGAAGTACGAACTGTTAGATATATGGTAGGGTTGTTTGGGTTTTGACTCCTACTGGCTGTGTGCACGGAGATCCTCTATATTGATGCGTGCGAACCCTGCTAGTTGTATGCACAGGCGGTAATTTGGGGAATGTAAGAGGATTTTTGGGTGATAATATAAACGTGCGAAAGTATTTTGGATATCTAATGTTATAGGGATCTGTCCTGTTATGGTTGATGTGAACTTGAGTTATATGATGATGTATCTATTAATAAGCTGCAAACTGTTTGTGTTATGGTAAATGTATCTATGATCTGTTAATCTGCTGCAAATATATTATAGCTGATAGTGCACACGTGGATACGAGCCTATTGTTTAGATATGATAAATTGTATGGTAGTTATTTATTGAAACTCCTACAAATGACCTCTGGCTGGGTAGATCTGATAATTGTGGACCGATTTGACGTACCTTCTCACTCCCAGGGTGCAGAACCTAGTTCCATAACCCTCCCATACTGCTTCGAGTGAGATTTTGGCCTACGCAAGTAGGTCAATGCCGAAAGGGCCAGTAGTATAGGGGTTTGTTGGCAAACCTTAACCTCCGAACCTAGTTCAAGACCCCTCGAGCCAAAAAATGGTTCAGTTTTTGGGACCGACAACATTTTGAGAGAGATCAGGTAATGCCAAGGCCATATTAGAAACCTAAGAAGAATCAGTGAAGAGTTTGAAGTAAGAATTCATAGGGAAAGAACTCGCTTCCATAAGAAGACGTGATGGCCTCGCACATGAAGGTACCTACTTTCAAGGGTGTGGGTGATGAGGACATGGATCAGTTCTGGTTTGTCGCAGGATCAGTATGGACTGCGCAGAACATAGCAAGTGATGCGGTGAAACGGGTGCAGTTATCCCTTGCTTTTATGGGGAGAGCCTTGGATTGTTACATGGGATACATTGATCAACATGCGAACATGGCTATTGAGGAAATCAATAATGCATTAAAGCAACAGTTCAAGAAACCTAAGTCCTACTCTCAGATAGTGAACAACCAGAAAGGTATCAAGAAAGGACCATCTGAGTCTGTGTGGGAAGCAGATCTACGATTAAAGAAGGTGATCAGAGAAGAAGGATTCCAGTATGATGACAGGAAACATAGATTGGTTCATTGCTATGTTGCTACCCCACCTGCGCATACCTATGGTTCACCAAGCCATTGAAACAAAAGAGAAGGCCTTCGAGGTTGCCATGAAACTGGAAGTTGTACCAAGAGATGATGCCCAGTTAGGAATCCTGCAAATACTGCAGACAACTGGACCATGTGGTTGAATATTTCATGATTCTGATAGCCAAGATGCAGGAGAAGAAACAGACACCTATGCAGAATGTGCAAAGGGTCAAGGTAGAACTACAAAGTGAAGAACCAAGTATTAATGTTATAACACACAACAACATAGCCACCGGTGGGGCTGCAGAAAAAGCTGAGGCAGAACCTCTTATCCATAAAGCGACCAATAAACCAGAAGGGTTGGACCTACCAAAAGAAAGGGAAAGTTTTGTCACAACTCGCCAAGGCTTTTCCAACGCTATGACACCTACCCTTCCAACACTTGTACACCTTAGAGGAGATAATGAAGTTAAATCATTCCTACAGGCGTGTATGAAGATGATGTGAAATCAATAGGACATAGAAGCCCTCTAAGCCTTGATATATAGCTATGAAGGAAAGACAACCCCAACTATGGAAATTAAGGGAGGTGCATTGGTTGGGAGATGTGGTTGACCGCGCAAATCAACGATTATGAGATTGAGCCAGTTATTCTAGACTTGGGATCCGATGCGAATGTACTTCGCAACCAGACTTGGAAGCAAATGGGAGAACCTAAGTTGGAATGGTCTACTATCCAGCTTTTCATGGATAATCAACAAAATATCATACCATTGGGGTGATTTTTAATTATGGTCATATATATCACCGAGGCTAAGGTATGAACTGACTTTGAAATCATTCAGATTGTAGAGGATGCCGACCCTTACCCAGTGCTCCTGGGATTGGATTGGGCCATTGATATGGGTGGAATTATCAACTTGAATAAATTAAGCATGGTATTTGAAAGAGAGGTAAGTCAGGTGATCATACCACTAGACCTTGCATAAGGAGAAAGTTATACCGAGCCAACGCGGGAGGAAGAAGAGATATACAATATCTATAAGCTAACTGCAAGGGACAAAGAATGGATCAATCCTACGGCCGATGGAGTGTTGTGTTGGGAAAAATAAAGTGAATTCTTTTATGACTCTGACGAGTAAACATACGATTGGAAAAAATTACTGCATCATGTCTCCACGGTGCACTGTTTGCAAACTGCCAGGGACTTCCACTGCATCTCTGTCGAGGTAAGAGAACTACCCTATTTTGATGGCTTCGGTAGTATAAAGGAATTTATATGTAAATTAGAAGCTGAGGTTCTAAAAGAATGAAGGTTATGGGCTCTTAATTTTTCTATGTGCACAACACCTGCAAGATGGTGGGAAGCACATAAGGAGGTGTATAATATCCCGGAATTGGGATTGTCAGCAATACATGTCTGAAAAATGCATTTTTCAGAAATGTATGCTACAACAATCAAAATTAGCTATTGGATTCCTTATATCTGACAATCTAAGACCTAAATCCAAAAGGAGATCAGAAACAAATCAAACTAGGTGTGGTAAATAGACCTCCCACACCTAGTATGGCTTGAAAAATTCCCAAGGAAGGGACTACAGCAATACAAAACAATACTGCTCAGAAAATAACGCAGTTTATCAGATTAAGAGTAGGAGGCCAATATGGAGGCTCATAAATTACATATAAGTTAGAAATTCATATTTAAAATGTGGCCCATACAATGTACAAGAGAAAAATAGAAGACTTATATGAAGAAATCCATCAAAAAAAGGTGTTGCAACACATGTATTGACCGCAAAAAGTCCTGACAACGTTATTTTAAAGAGCTACAGTGGATGTATATTACACTTTAGATATAGAGCATATATCTATATAAAATATTAGATCTATATCAGATATGTACACTAGAAGAGCTCCTCTACAAATTCCCCTTGGGGTTTTGAGAAAAACATGAAATACAAAGAGTAGATCTGAGATCTAAAGTTGAAGATCTGCAGTGATATTCAGAAATTTTTGAATGCAAGTACAGTAATAAGTAGATCAGATCCGAAAATAACATGGATTATAATTTTAATCCATGTATCACCATAGTGAAGGTTAGAACCCCAACACCAAAGATCTCTCCTCCAAAAGTGTGTCAAAGCACCCTGAAAATGTACACTTGCAAATAACGCAGTCCTGGAAGGGGAACTACACTGTAGGCTCTAGTTCTAGTTTGGCCTGATGCCAAGATCTGAAAATGCAGCTCCAAAGATCTAATACTCTCTTGCCAAGGGGATAGAAGGCTTTTCCACTGAAAAGAGGCACTATATTGGCCTAGATCTAAGTATATCTAGCCTCCACTTGCTGCAACTTACAAGGACAACCAAACCCTCAATAGGATCTAAATTGTAGTTGGAAGATGAGCTTGTCCAAATGCCTAATAGTGGACAATATCGGCAAGACTCCTCCAAGAGCTACTCAATGGAAGAGGTGGGATTCCCGATCAGGAACACCCTAGTGCTAAACAACACTATTCTCAGCTAAACAACAAGAGAATGATATATGTCTAAATAAACAATATATTCAGAGATATACATAATCCACAACCTCCTTCTGTTGTCCTTCTCTTCCTTTTATAAGATGAAAGTCCTGCCAAACCCTAAACCATCTCAATGATTTATCTTCTTTCACAGCAAGGAGTGTGGATGCATTATGGTGATAGGGTCATTTTTTTTCCACCACATATGATGAGTGATGGAGGTATGAAGAAGCAGCAAGGATATTTTTTTCTTCATAGGATTGGGAGAAAGCAAGGGAAAATTTGTTCTCCCACTTGGCATAGTGTTGCAAGGGTGAAGTATGACACTATCATGGTGCAAGAGGTGTTTTCATCAGGGAGGAGACCCCTCATATATGGCAGCATTATGGAGAATATATTTGACAAGCTACATGTCAAATAATGGAGCTTGATATGGATGAGAGCCTATGTGTGTAGGCCAACAACGTTATCTCTTTGGAGCAGTAACCGATGGATGAAGTGTGCCCAGCGGAAGTGTGGTGATTCCATAACCCATAGGTCCCTGGATCATTTCATCTTGGTTTCACTTGATGAGAAGAGAGGAGGTGAGATGGACGAGGTAGTAGATGGATTCATCTATTACTATGCTACATTCTTCTTGACTTGGATTCCGAAGCATGAGAAGAAGGATCTTCTTGCAGCACCTAGTTCATTCCTCTTCATGGGAGCATGCCAAACAACTATGGAGGGTTCATTCATGGATCCATACATCATTTTACTCCCAGCATATGGTAATAAATCTATTTTTACATTGGCTTATTTTTATACTCTTACCATTATCTTGCAGTGCATGGCTCTACAAGAGGGCAAGCTTATCAGATTGCTCCATAGGAAAAATTGGGCCAAACTATATGATGGAGGCAGCCATCTTTCACATGGCCTATCACAGATTTTTTTCCATTGCATACATGTTCAGGTAATTTTCATTATCATCCATGAGTTGCAAAGCATTTTTCCATGTAAATTTTTGAAGCAGCAACTTGGAAAATTGTTCTGCCACTATTGGGGAAACTGTTGGTACTTCCTTGCATCACATGAAACCTTCAGCATTTTCCTTATTTTTTTGCTGATCATGAATTCCCTTGCTGATATGGATCTTATTTACAATGGGTGCATGATTATAATAATGACACATGAGTGGGGAGTGTCCTTAAAGGGAAAGGATTCCCACATTTTCTGCATTGCATGTTCTAAGGGAAACATGAGAAAAAATATGGCCACCACAGCTAAGTATTTGTTTCCTTTTGAGGTGGACCATAAGTATGATGATCAGTCATTGTATAATCATGGGAAAGTGACCAAATATGTCTTGTATGTTCATTTGATCCATTCAGCCATTTACTTTCTACTAGTGAATGTGAGAATTCTCACCACTACTCATTTAGCAACATACTACTTGCCATGCCATTTTCTGAAGAAGCAATGGATGAGATTACACTGTGTCCTTTTGAGAATTTGTTGGTATCATACAGAATCATTCAAAGCCTACATCAAACATCTCATTTGGACATTATATGATGATCATGTCCTATTCATCATGGAAAAAATGTTTTGGGGCAGCTTGTTCTTCAATTATGGAAGAGAAATCTTTGGTGGATTGCTCTACATTTTGCCACTTGAGGGCAATAAAATTGTAGCCCATGAACAGCACATAATCTGCACTATTCATAAGGGGAGAGGAGGATAGTGTGGGATAGGCATTCTTGCCTATCATGTTCGGTTATTCAACCCACCTACATTTCTAGAGCCAAAGGTGGAGGAAACTTTTCAGGAGTTACCATGCGGAAGGGTGACTCATTCCATATGGATGATAGATTGGGGGTGGGGGTTTCACATTTGGAAAGAGGACTTCCCATGCATCTTGCACTTCATGCCTCAAGAAGACCTATAGACCACACATGGTTGTCTTCTTGATCACCTTCTTTCTCATGATCATAGTCATTTGGGGAGTTTCACCAAGTGCTAATCTACGTGCTTGGGAGAGGCACTATGGAGTTTCATAGATGAGATGGAATCATATTCTTTGGATGATTCCATCATATGATGATGCTACCAAAGGAGGTAAGGATATTCACTCAGTTCTATCCTTGCAGTTGCTTGAGGACAAGCAACATTTGGAAGGGGAGGACTGTAATGTTCCAAAATTTTCATGAATAAATTGGAACATTAATTTTTTCTCATATTTTGTAGTAGGTGAATAAAAAGGAAGAGGAGGCCTCTTAACATGAGTAAAACCCTTCCTAATATGAAAAGGGGACCTTTGAGCAGCTTATTTTTCACCTCCTAGTGAGAAAAGGGTCAATTGCATGAGGACAAGGTCAAGTTGACCAAGTCAACCAGCGTAGCCTAAGGAGGAGTAGCTTGCCTAAGAAGACAACGCAGTTTTGGAGGGAATAGATTCAAATGATATGGAAAACCTAAGAGGTGGGACCCAAAGGTGAAGGAGCTCACAACTTCATAAGGAGGAGAATGGCAGCTTGGTGGGTTTAGCTTGTGTATTTCGATTTCATGTCTACTTAGACATTTTTTGCAAAGTCCTGTTGCTTAGCAGAGTTTGGAGGAATTCCTGTTTAGGAATTCCTTCTCCTTTATTGAGTGATATCTTGAAGGGATTGTGCTTCATTTCTCCCACATATAGATTGTAGGCCAAGAATTTCTCACAGTTACAACATTATTTCTGTAGCAGAGGACACTGTGTTGCTGGGCAATGCAGTGGGAGGGTTGTTTCATCTACTCTTGTTCATTTCATTTCAGTGGAGGGAGTTTCTCTTGCATTGAGGGATCCGTGTAGGAGATTTCAGAGCTCATTTTAGATCTTGGCAAGTGGCCAAATCATGTTCCATCCATTACATAACAGTTCACTGGGTAAACTGTGTTATTTTTGTGAGAGCAGTAGCTGCAGGGTTTGATCCCTTGCTTGAGGGCTTGTTCTTTGGAGGAAGGGCCAACCCTTCTCCCGGAAAGATCTATATTCCATTCCTCTTCCTTATTTTCATATTCTCAATCATATTTATATTCATTTTTGCAGTGACTCTGTTTTCCAGCTACATATATTTGCAAATCTGCACTTGTACACCTTGTATTTTCATGAACCCCCATGTAAGTGATATTTATTGTGTATAAAGAGGAAATGAATCACATTTTCTTAGCCATTGGATGTTTGTTAATTTTAGATCTGATATTTCACTTTAGTTACTACAGAAAACCTGGTAGAAATAACATTGTTCTTGTCTCAGTCTTTTCTGCATGAGCTAGACTATGGGGTTTTGAGCTAGATTGAGGCATATTGTTTTGGGAGTTCTATTTATATGAGTTAGATTAATTTGTTTTACATATAATTATATAATTGAGTCATATATTGGGTCATCTAAGGGATATTAGTCCCATTTCTCACTTATACAACGTTATTTTCTGAAGATAATTGTTTGTGCTTACATGTTGCTGCAATTTCCAGCTAGTTCACTGTGGGAGATCTGAATAACCTACTTAAGGTTATTTCTTTGAGCTTAAATTCTGTAAGGAGGTAGAATTATATATTTAATAAGGCATCACAACAGAGGTTTTCCTTATTTTCACATCTGATTCCTTATACAGCGTCCCTAAGGATATTGCTACAACAATTACTGAGTAGGTATAATCACATATCTGTAGACAGAGAATACAAAAGGTGAGGTAGCCTCTGGTTCTCTCCCTTCTTTGGAAGGATACATAACCATTAAATGCCTCAGTAGTCCATCTCTGGCAAATACTTGTGATATTTCTGAAAAAGGGATATTACATTGATTCACATGAGTACTTTCAAACTCTTCTTTCAACTCAATAAAATTATTTACATGTTGATCATCTTCAAAAACTTTCCATTTTGTGATATTTTTTGGTGTGGCTAGTCTATGATGAACTTAAATATCATATTTTTCATTTGAATGCATGGGAATGATGAAAAGACTTGCGAAGACAATAAGAGAATCAACAATAGAGTTTTGATCTCTAGTTTTGACTATGAAGGAATAAGACTGAAAATTATCCAACATGTCTTAAGCTAAATTTCTGTAAGCTCTCATCCTTACATCCTTTTTTTTATAAACACCTTCAACTTGTCTAATAACCAATTCAGAATCTCCAAAAATAGAGATATTTTGAACCTTCATTTTTTTTTAGAAGATCTAGACCCAAAATCAAAGACTCATATTCAGCCATGTTGTTTGTGCAATCAAAATTCAGTTTGTAAGAGTAAAAATTAATCTCATCAGTTGAAATTGTGATCCAAATCCCTGCTCCTGCCCCCTCTTTTCTTGTTGATCCATCAAAGTACAGTGACTACCATTCTTCCATCTGTTTTTCATTGACTCGTCGATTTTATGTTTGCTGATTTTCTGCTCTTATTTCTTCAACAACACTATCAGCTGACTCATTGAAAAGAATGGCAGATCCAAGCTCAGTATGAAAGGCATAAATAGGAAAATTTTGAGGCTTATATTTTCTACTTACCATATAAGCCATTCTAGTCTCCCGATACAATCTCCTTTGTTCACCAAAAACTAGAATATTGGCATAGGTAAGGTCCATCTACATTGTGCCTTTGATTTTCACTGCCCATGATCTTGACAATAACATACCAAACTTTGGAGGAACATTAGCCACAAAAATGTCCATAACAACTTTCTTTTATGGGATTTGCGTTAGACCAACAACAACATCCTTGATTGGACCAATACATTGAACTCTTTTTGAATCAAAGGAAAATAAATCCTTATATGGTCTTGTGATTTGTAATCCCATCCTTTCCATGATTAATTTGGGCATAAGGTTATGTGAAGCCCTGGAATCCAACATAGCATTATGTAAATTCATATCATGAATACTAATGCTTACATAAAAAGGAGGAAACTCTTCATTTTGTTCATCTTCTATCCTTGGACCCAAATATATAGTAGGATTATCTTCTCGAACATTCAAAATATCGGCAGCTCGTGGTTGTGAGTTTAACAACTTAAAAATATTTCTTCTATATTCATTTACCTTGAGAATCTCGCTAAATGGGACTAATATCTTAATCTTTGAAATCTCATTCTCAAGGTTAAAAACAGTAACATATTTTTCAACTTCTTTGACAAGAGGAAGAGGTTGAGTATCTTTCTTACCAAGAGGAGTGTCCTTTTTACCTTTAGAAACCTTTGGAGTATCATTTTTACCTTCAGCAACCTTCGGAGCATCTTTCTTAGGCTATGTTTTTCTTTCAATGATAGGTACTTTTCGGTTTCTAAGATTATAGTGTTTTTGCATTTCAAAAATGGCATGCTAATATCCCTTAAAATAATCTGACGATTCTCCTTCTTAATTAGATAAATCTGACTCATCATGTTCTTCCTTCATCAAGAAAATCCCTGACATTTCTTCATCAAGACAATGGATGGATTCTTCAGGAATTTCAAACGCATCTTCTTCATCTACCAAATTCTGTTGAAAAGGAGGTCTCACTAGAGGATCGAGCTACTGATTCCTATTTTCTCTTGCCCTTTGCTAGTACTTAGGTCTCCAGAATTGAGGATTTCTAAACTGAGGTTCATGTTGCACAGGAGGAGCTAAAGTGTTTCCAAGAGATAACCTATCCATCAACTTCTCCATGGTTTTCACCATTGAATCAAATTTGTCTTCAGAAGTTGAAGTGGAATGTTTATCCTATTCTTTCAATTTAGTTTTTCCCATTTTTGACTTTGTAGCAGCTATCATGTTTACCTACACCTTAACTGCATCACTTTGCATTTTAGCAAGTGAAGGTGATTCTCTTTCTCTCAATAAGATAGAAAAGTCATAATCAAATGCTTCAGCATATCTCATTTGTGCTAAGGCTTCCGGAGGTTTCAAATGAGCTGGAATTGAGTAAAAAAATTTATTAAATCTCTTTCAAAAGTTTTGGACAGACTCATCAACTGCCCTTCTAAGGCTGTTATATTCAGTAAGTGATTGTACTGGATTGGTTATGTTTCCCCATTTCTTTAAAAATTTATCTTCAAATTCATCCCAATTTCTAATGCTTCCTGGTGCAAGGGCTTTAAACCATTTTCTAACTTTATCAATAAAACTCTGTGTAAATAACCTTAGCCTCACATCTTCAGCATCAACTTCTTCCCTGTCTATGAAATCATTATATCTGTCTACAAATTCCTTTGCTGTAATTTCTTCATCAATACCCCAAGTAGGAATCTTAGAAGAATATTTACTAGGAAGGTCATGAAAAACAACAGGGAGTATGAGTGGTGCATACGAAGCAGGAGCAGCCATGCTTGAGAGATGAAAATTAGTTTTAGGATTGACAGAAACAGAAGATGAAGCACTGATAATAGGAGATCTACTTGGTTTCTGCAAGCCACTAACAATTGAGCTCCAATTTGGAAGGGGCAAACCAACTTTAGATTTTAGTAGGACTTCAAAAGGATCAGTTTCTTTAAGTCTATCCAGAGACTCTTTTTCTAAAAACAGCTCAGAAGTAACAACTTCCCAAAATTCTTCTTTGTCTTCCTGGGTTACTAGGGCTGAAGTGTCAATTCCCCTCCTTTGCAAGTCTAAAATAATATCTATGAATTCCTTTCCACTTTCTGACCTAAACAACACTTCATGAATTTTATCATGAACTCTTTTGTCTTTAGGAATTCTTAATATTTCAGAGGAGAAGGATTTCGAATGACATGGAGTACCTGATATTTCTGAAATTCTTTGACTGCCTCTTGAAATAGTGTTTGGATTGTCCACAACGGTAGGTGGATTGGGATCAGGATTGCTCCATGTATATCTCCTTTTCGAAGCCACCTTTAAACTTTAAAAATGTATGGAGTCACCAAGGTAGATTGCAGCCTCGAAAATTTTTCTGAGCTCCTGCTACCTTCAGAAGTTCAGCTTTCTTGATTACGGGAATGATTAATCTTCAGGCTCCCGGAAAATGCACCAAAATGTTATCACCAAAATAGGACCTGATAGGATATTGGTCAGGATACCTTAGTGTAACTATTTCAAACCATAATTTTAGTTTAGGCTTAGCCTCCTCAACTTGAGAGGGCTCTCTCACTAGGTTTAAGATTTTGAATTAAGGATTAGATGGCTAACGCTAGGAATAAGTTGGATAAAAGTGTATGACTGGTTGAGATAATGTTAAAAAAACATCTATTGGGCAATGGAGTCTAGGTATTTTCCCAAAAAACATCAACATCAGCTTATCATGGAAGTCAGGGCATTTCAGATTTCTTAAGTGCATTAGTGAAACAAAAATAGAGTGAACAAAACACAGTTTATAAACATATGCAGGAAGTTAGAGAATTTTCCAATGAATTCTAAGTAACATATGTTTATACCACTACAAATAGATAGATAAGGAAAGCCATCATAAGATCACACATTGAAAACTCTTCTGAATCCTGAGTAGTAAGCCAATATTTGTATTATGATAAAAACACACAGTCTGCTATAGTCACATAGT
The DNA here is from genome assembly GCA_034641835.2 of Pinus albicaulis. Taxonomy (NCBI): domain Eukaryota; kingdom Viridiplantae; phylum Streptophyta; class Pinopsida; order Pinales; family Pinaceae; genus Pinus; species Pinus albicaulis. The sequence continues at coordinate 225,179,388 of CM076575.1, forward strand.
CTGCTTGTTCATGAAATTTCCAACCTTGAGGATTTCGACCTCATTTATCTTATAGAGTCATTAAAAAATTGGATTATATGATCCATCTTCAGAGGAATTTGAATTCTATCTTAGATTGACACCTATTTACTCTAAAACTGACTATTAATTACATGTGACAGTTCACTGTCTGTTCTAGAGTCCTAATACAATTAGGAGTAAAAATCCTTCTTATGACTAAAAAAACCTTATCTGAAAATTAAATATTATTTTTGACAGCTTCTCCTCCTAATACTCGACCTTGATGACGTCCATAACCTCGTTTTCATATTATGTTATATTATCCCTTATCTGTCCTGAAAACTAGGAACATGTTTCCTGCAACATAGCTATAACCTTCATTTATGCTCCTTGAATCCTTTTACTGAAAAAATGGACCTCTTTAGACAAGTGATATGTGTTATCACTTCCATAGAACCATGTCCTTCCACCTGTGCAAAATTAAGTTCCTGAAAGAGTGTGAAGAGATCTGATGTGTCTGCGCTACGAAAATAACAGTTGTTTTCGTAGTGCAATAACTATGCCTTTGTAAAATATCTCTTAACATCTAATATCCTTTGCTTTAACAGCTAGAACTTCATTTCTAACCGATTTCCATCTTATAATAGCATCAAAACTTCAAAAACCTGGTGTTTACCTCTTGGAACCTTATCAAAATGTTTAAAACTGCACCTACAACAGTTTCGTAGCGTGCTACAAAACTGCTATATATGTCACTTATAGCAGTTTTTTAGCGTGCTATGAAACTACTGTGTATCTCCATAATACACAATTTATTCATCATATTAAAACCTTGAGAATATTTACAGTCTTTTGATGATGACTTTGATGCTAATGGACCTTGAAATCAATATAAGTCAACTTTGCCATGGTTTCCAAAAGTCATGACCTTCCCAAAACAAAATTATATCAGGGATTTGTCACTTACTGTCTTACTTCTACTGTGGTTGAACTTCTTCAGAGTTTTCCAATTGGATTTCAAGATCGTCAATGTGCCTTTTCAACCTCTTGTTAGTAGCCCTTAAATTTACATTTATCCTTCTCACAAACTTGGCCTCTTTGATTGCAGGCAGAGTCCAGGTGAAAATTTGAGCTTCACTGTTGACTGTTTCAGGATTTGAAACTCTTTGAAGTTCCGACAGAGCTTTAATTCTGTAAAATTTTATCTTCTCCACCACATGTTTTCTTGATTTCTTCTCAAGCTTATCAATTTGAAGATTAGCTAGTCTTAGTTTTTCTTTCATTCCTTCATAGCTGCTCTTTTCTCTTTAAGTATGGAAAACTCTGTTTCTGTCATCCTCAAGCATAGGTGATGAAAGGTCTATGGGTCCCTCATAATCATTTGAAACTTCTCCAGCTTTTTCTAATTCCACATCCATTCCTTGCAATTTTTTTGAATTCCTAGTTAGAGGCCTTCTGGGCTTGAACACAAACTCTGAAATTGCATTAAAATAGATTCCTTAATATCAATAGCTTGTAAAATATCATTCAAGCTACCCTTTAAACCTAGACCTTCTTCTGAAACCACTGTTTTGCATTTTTCCCTTGCTATTTGACTTCTAGTCAACCTTTTCTGGGCTGATTTTCTGGTTGACTGCTCCTGCATTGCTTTCTTACCTTTGGTTACCCTCCTTTATGTAGGGTGAGGGGTTTCTTGAATAATTATTGGTGTTTTAATCTCTAGCCCTTTCACTTGTTTTCTAGGCTTTAACTTGACAAATATCTTTGATCTTGTTTCTGTAGGGTTAGTGGTTTTAGATGGTGATTTTTCTTTGGCCCTAGGGCTAACACCTATTCCATGTGTTTCCAACCCAAATCCACACAGAAACAGAAATGCAGACCATTCTCTGTTCACCCTCTAAATTTCATGCAAAACTATTAATTTAACAAGACCATGATGGAATAATGAAGTTTCACATGCCTGAGTTTTCATCTACACCTTATCTGCCATCTTGGCCAAACTCTAAAATAGAAAGAAAGGTAAATCTAGATAAATTATTCCAGTGAAATGCAATAAGAGCTTGAAATGGTAAGAATACACCTTATGGTATATTCCTTCACAAGTGAAATACCTTTGAATGTTGGAGAGAAGGTTAGCATATGTATCCTTGACATAACCTCTTGGCTCTACTTTGGTTAAATCTGTGTTCACAAACTCTGGCTTCAAAAATATTATACAAGGTTCCATTTCAAACCTGAAGTTCTTAAACCACCTTTCTTCTCCCCTTGGAATCTCTATCACTAAAGAAATAAGTTCAGGAGAAATTGGTAAGTTTAAACATCCAAATTTTGTATTTGAACCTATGAAATTGATGGAAAATTATTTTGTGACTTGATTATGACCACCCTGTAGCTTTTCACAGAACCTCCAGCATCCTAATTTCTTGAAAGCTTCTTCTACTGATTTATCCTTAGTGAGAGCCTATATGCCTTCAGGTTCCATTCTCAAATAGTGGCCTGATCTATGGTTTCTTTTTTCCTCTGTCATATTTCACTCAAAATCCATGTGGCTTCAGAAAACCTGTAATAAACTGGATCACTTGATTTATGAGAAACTGGATCGCTTGATTAAGAATTTAGCCTCGCTTGATAACTGGTTTAGCCTCACTTGATAATTGAGAAAAGCTCAGGTTTTATGCTTACCCTAAGCTTGTGATTTGAATAAAAACATGCAGCAAATGTTTTTGCATGAGATAACATAACCAAGGACAACCATCCCCTTTCAAAATTTAAAACGAATGATGATAAATGACCCCTAACGAATCTCATGATGGTTGTGAATGGTTGCATGTGGGAGAAAGGATTCGTGGACTAACACCTACTAATGAAAAATTAACGAAATTTGATGGATTTGACAGTTGGACAAGATTGGTTACAAATCCCCAATTTCCTAGCACATGTAATGTATTTTCAATTTTTTGCACTACGAAAAGACCAGCGTTTTTGTAGCGCAAAAGCATTTTTTAACATTGTCTACGCTACGAAAATGTGGTTTCGTGGCTTATTTGAAATTTTTTGCAAAGTTACTAAACACATGATTTCCGAAACATGAAATGGAACCCTTAAAATGTGAAACAAAGTTGTTGGACCTTATTGGATGATGGAGATGAAACTCTAACCTTATGATTTAGACTCTAAAAACATAAAAATGACTTAACCCATATTCTAAGACCATGAGTTAGGAACAAATACAAACTGTCCAAGTTTGGAAAATTTTTATAGTGATAACAGATGGCTTGGCTTGTTTATTGATGAAGGAGGCTAGATCATTGGATCCCTAAGCCTGGTTGTGGTGAAGTACTCTCTAACAATAATTGTTATTTCCTGTTTTCTCTTTTGTTCCATCATTCTATACTTATAGTAGAGTAAAAAGTTTAGGCTAATAAATGTCTCCTAGAAGCACCTTAGTCTTGTTTGCTCTTCACTGTATTTATGTTTTCATTTTCTGAGGTATTATTGAATAGTATTAATCGCTCTCTTGAACCCTCATGCTTGTTTATTTCTGAAATAGTTCATACAGTTGGCCTCAAGAATGATTTATGGCTTTCCCTACTTGCTTTTTGCCACTTGAAAACTGTTTCCGAAGTCTCCTTTCAAAGTACCATTGTCTTTAGTCTTCCAGAGAGGTCTGTTTTGATCATACCCTATATTCTTGCTGATATAATTGTTTTGAAGGTCTTTATAATTGCAGTCTTAGATGTTTAGGTGTTCCCTCTTCTATGAATGCAGTTATTTGTGAATCTTATATGTTTTATAAATCCTTGCTAGTGAAATATTTAGAAGAAATAGAGCGTTCCTCGCCTTCTGTATTTCATTGGAAAAGTCTGCCTTGAAATTATCATCTGTTGAAGTGTGGTTTGTGGAATTCATGGTTAGCCCTGTCTATAAAATGCATCTTTATGTTCATATAATGTTTTAAGTCCCTTTGTTGACAATTATATATAATTAAGGATTCTTAATTTACCTTAGTTTTACTTTTCATTCTAAGTCCTTAATGTTCATTTCATCCCACCTGCAAAACCCAACAGATCCATTGACCAAGTTAGATTTTCCCTTTGGTACCCAAAATTCATCAATCAAACCTGCTATGACTACCACTTGACTCCATTTCCCAATGGCTTATAGAATTCCCCACTCTATCTATGCTACCTATATCATCTATGTCCAACCAAAAAAAAAAAAAAAATTGCACCCAATAACTAGCCTAAAATCAACCCTTAAAAGAAAACAAGACATATCTTTGCACATATTGGGAGATCCCTCTCTGAGACTAGGAGGGTTAGATCCTAGAGCTCTAAAGCTTCATTTGAATGTTTCCTTGGCATTTTATTTTCCAATCAGCCAAATCACAGGAACCCAACATTTTGGTGATCACTGTGGGACTTCTGAATGCATAAATGCATGAATACCTCTTAAAACTCTTTAGACCCTCAGTAAATCAAAGAATATCTAGTGAATCTGCCACCTCATTTCCACTCCAACATTTTGGTGATCACGGTGGGACACTGAGTACATAATAGCCTAGCAAGCTCTTATAGACTTTTTAAGTCCTTCAATAAACATAGAAACTCAGAAAAACTCCAAAAACATTTCATATTGGTTTTTATAATAATTTGGTGTTGGACCATAAAACATTTTACCTTCAGAAAAGCTAAAACTTTCCACCTGGCAACTCCACTAGCCCCAGTAGGCCTATTACTTCACTAGTCCTTGTAAACTCCCTTGGGAATGCATTGCAAAAACTTGATCATGCTATTGGTGGATAGCAAAGTTCAAAATTTCCACCTGGCGACTCCACAACCTTCAACAAACCTAAAGAATCCACTAGTAGAAGACTCTGAAACTGGTTGAAAAGATGCAGTGACCTCTTTATAATTAACAAAAATGGAATCAGGTACAGAAAAAGAAGCTAAACTAAACACATTATTGGACCTAATTGGAAAAATAGTGTACATACTTGATAAGAAACTGGAAAGGCATGAGGCTGATACAGATGTTGATTATCCAAAGCAACACATGCTTTCTCCTTATCAAAAACAAACTCAACCACTATAAGACATAAAAAACAAACAAAATATGTATGATGAGCAAGATTACAAAGAAATCAATGAAGAAGGTTGTCAAGAAAGTCCTGACAGCCTACCTTTATCTTGTATTGCACTGTTAAGAGAAATTTACGACCAAAATTCAAAAGCAAAAAGTGAGCAATTCTTTGAGGAAACAATAAGCCTCCTAGGGAACACAGAAATTGAAATATAAGAAAATTTAACACATATAGTGACTCTCCCTCTATGTTATAACTTATTTCAGATTTTAAAAGGAGAGTGGCATCCTGACAATGTAATAGAAAAAATTCATGAACCTCAAACTAACCATCACAAAGATCAAGAAGAGTTGTTTGAGAGTGGAAAAGATCAGGAAATAGATGAGAATCCTCAAAATTTTTCTGCAAGTACAAGTAAAGATCCCCTAAGAGGGGCTCAAGAAGACATCTAGCCTCAAAATCAGTCAACAAAAGAGAAAGAGGACTGTTTTACTTCTGCCCAAATCCAAATAAAAATTCCTCCTCTTTTGACAAAGGAAGAAATTGATCAAATATTAAGTAAACAGCCAGCCCTCAAAACTTCATTTGAACAAAACACTTTTTCTCGTCTACCTACTGATCCTTATTGTCTTGAACCATAAAATAAACTCATAGATCAGCTTAAAGAAAAACAAACTGATAACCCAATATGTTTGATTGGTGAGATTGTTTATACTAATGATTTTCCAATGTTTGATCAGTTTGATGATGATGATGAGCTTCAAGTAGAAACTAATCATGTAGGGAAACCAATAGTTGATTTGTGTCATGAACTTCACTATCATTAGCTTGAAAGAAGCAATCAACCAATCCAATCCATTAGATATAGCTTTCACATAATTGGGATTCAGCAATCTATCAGTTCTGATGATGAGGTTGAGAAGAAAGAGGAATTTCTTGAGCAATATGAAGATAAGTAGCCTTCTCCTGAAAGGGTTGAGGTAATAAAAGATACCCTTGCTAAAAAATATGATGATCTCGTCACAGAGTATTGTCCACTGAATCAGAGCATACCAGGACTAAAAGAGGACAACACTGCAATATCTGATGAGTCCTCCAGTTCAGATGATAATGAAGATGAGGAAGAAGTTCTTTCTCAAAAGAATCTTAAGCTTGATCCAGTGGAGAAAAAAGTAAACCTAGTTGAAACCTATCTTCCAAATATTCACAACCAGGCATTATTTCAAGACCCCTATGCTCATTTCTTGAAGATATTTGAAGAAGGGATAAAGGTTGTTAGAAGCAGTGTATTACCAAAAGCAAGAAGATTTTTTAGCACTGCTGCTAAAGAACAAGGGAAATGGGAGTGGACCTGTTTGTCCAGCATGCTCAAGGAGATGAGCAAAGACCAATCATGGAACCATTTACTTTATTGGCTATATTGGAAAAGGGAGTTCATCAGCTAAATATGTAAATTTTCCAAGTTAGGTTAGGTTAGATAGGAATGCAATAAAGCTCAGCCTTTGAGCATTTAGTTAGTTTTTGTTTTTTCTTTGAAAAAGAAAAATTGAAAAAATACAAAAACAATAGAAAAGAAAAAGAGGGCAGATTAGAAAAAGAAGAAAGGTATAGCCCCATACCAAAAAATAAAGAAAATCTGAAAGTGTGCAAGCTTAAATGCCACTACTTTAAAGGAACATTGTTATTTGGTCATACAACCTAATCATGACCAGATAAATTTCAAATTACTGCTGATATATTAGTGAAAGAGATTTTCCAAACTATTTAATCTTGGCTTATCAGTAGAATAAATAAGGATAGAATAAAAAATGGTTCAAACATGCTCAAAATTTCAACCAAAGAATCAAAAGAAAGAAAAATATGGCTCTAACATGATAAAAATTTGAGCCAAAGAAAGAAAGAAAGGCTGGTTCTAATATGCTAAAAAATTGAACCAGGAAAAGAAGAAGAGGATGGCTAAAAAGGATCAAAATCAAAGCTGAAAAAGAAGGGAAGGATGCTTACTATTCTCAGATCTCAAGTCTTTCAAGTTTTGTTTCATTTTTCTGGAAATAAGGTCTATGTGTAGCTTGTTTCTCATGCCTTAGACATTACAGCAAATTAGACAGTCTAATCCCGATTTAACTGTGCTTAAATTTCTGTTTTAGAATATAGAGAATGAAAATCAGTCAAATAGTTTAATCTTGGCTGATAGATTGATTAGTTAGGGAATGAAGAGTCCAACTATTTAATCTGGACTCTTGTAAGAAATAAGGATAGCATTAGATAGTTTTATATTTCTGTTTTCAAAAATAATATGTAAAAGAGATGCCAGTCCAAGTGCACTCAAGAGAAGAAAAAATGCTAGGACAAGTAGTTTTGGGTAGGTAGAGATGTGGTTTAAAGAAATTTCATGCTGCAGGTCATTGGAAGAATTATCAAAATGCACAGAATTTTAGTGAGAAAAAAAAGAGATTATGTCCAATGCATGAGGCACTGGTATGCTAAAAGCCAGATATTGATAAACTGAGGTTCTGGACACCTAAAAAGAGCAAGCTTTCCTCCCCAAGTGCAGCCACTGTTAACCATCAATAAACTCTGTCATATCACTTGATGGCTAAAACAAATCTATTAGTCTTCAAGATATAAATTTGGAGAAAATATGTGAGTTCTTGAAGCCTTGTTGTGTCTCTTGTCCAAAGGACCCATCTCAATGATACCTTTACCAAAAACCCTTCAAAATAACCCTACTGTTATCACGAAGAAGAATGTTTTTCGGACCCCTCCTCCACCATCTTTCATTCATAATTTCCCCTTAAAAATCCCTCCACTCCCTCAAAAATCCCATTTGAACCAATAAAATTCCTTTTTGTTGGTTTTGAACCCTTCTTTATATCTATCAAAACCTTTAAATACCTTCAAAAACCCCCATTTCAGCTTTAAAATCTAACCTTTTCATAAGAAGACCTTAAGCCCCCGCAGGCTTAAATCCTCAACCTTTTTCTCCATATAACCGGGACCCACGACCATTGGCTTAAGTCTTTAGCCCCTTTTGCGCTATCACACTTCGCTACACCCCTTTTCCTTTCGCCTTCTTTATATTTCCCCACCGATGGTTTCCCCCCACTGACGAGATCCAAGCCATTGATCTCCCTAATCTAACCGTTCTCGCTCCATCGCACCACCAGTTTTCCTCCTGATCGTCACTTACCAAAGCCTCCCTGCCGATGTATTTTGGACCGTTGATCTGGCTCCCCAGATCCAATGGTCAGTGCTATTTCATCATTTCACTGTCCTCCACCTCTTTCATTCAATTCTGTGAAGTCGCGATTAAATTCGGACTGTCGATCGTCCTGATCTGACGGTCATCGCGCCATTGCGTTATCATTTTCTTCCATGTAAACCCCTTCTGCTTGCCATTATCCAAAATACTCTGGACCGTCGATCCTCCTGATCAGACGGTCAGCACTTCATCACTGTTCTCTCTACCCCTCGTACCATCCATTACTATTGTGCAAGATTGTGATGCATCCTAGACCGTTGATCATCTTGATCCAGTGGCTAGCGTGCCTCTACCTTTTACCCTGGTCATTTCTTCTCCAACTTTATCTCCACCACTTATCTCGTTGATCCAACAGTCACCGCTAGTCCTTCGCTCCACCCGCGAGCACTTTCACTGCATGGGTTAACACTATGAGTGCCCCCGCAGTTGACTCATTTGACTATGGAAGATCTTATATCGATGACTGAGGTTTTCCGTGGAGGCACAAGCCAAGATTTTCCTCCATACCCCCAAGTTCCCCCATATGACGTCTGCTACTAACCTTCCCATGTCATCCCGTTGGTCCCACCCGACTGCACTGGGCTTTTCATCGTGTTTTCTTTCAATCTCCACCATTGATTTCCCCAGATCCAATAGCCCGCATTCATTCTCGTGCCCATTTCACCCAACCCCTCCATCATTCTTTGTCAACGTGAAATGGGTGGTTTTTAAAGGGACACGTGTCAACCACAGGCATGTATCATGTCCACCCAGCATAAAACCATTTACCGCTTATTCCCAATGCGAAAACCACTCGCTGTTTTCTGCAAAACTACCTATTATCATTTCCATGCCAATATTCAAACTTGCCCAGGATTTTTCCCATTTTCTATGAAAGAACCTTCCTCTGATCATTTTCCCTCCTCTGCATCTCTCCATAACCACTCGCTAAGCCATATGACAACAGTCAAACCATAAACGCAGGATTTCATAGCAAGTTTATCATTGTATGCAGGTTTAAAATGGTGGCTCAATGTTGCAAGTGCTGGGTGTGGAGCCTGATTATCTTGTTTACTTTGTATCACAGCATTGGACCCTTGTACCTTAAATGGGGCGGAAATGCCACCCGTAAATTAATCGCTACCGTGGGGGGTCCTGAGGGGGCGGTAGAGACTTTATGGAGCCCCCCCTTGCGGGGGGTTTTGGGGGCAGCGCCCACAAAGCTAAAAATAGATGTAAAATTTCCTTCTAAAAGTATAGTAATTTCTAGTCAGTCGGAGTTGTTCATTAGGCGAATGATCTGATGGTAGAAGTTATGTTTAGTTTAGGGTTTTTTTCCCTATAAGGCAACCCCTCTCTTTGTATGAGGGTATTGTATTGCGGCTGTATAATAAATGTGTATTCTCTGAGCGGGAAATAGAGGCGGAGACTGTGAGAGAGAACATAGGATATTATAGTGGATATGCTGTAGGTTTTGTCTCTTCATTTTTGCTGGATAATAGAAAGGAAGGACTGGTTGTTCGGGGTGGACGTAGCCCAAACTGGGTGAACCACATATATCTGTGTCTCTCTGGTTTTATGTGTTTTTTGTGCTTGTATTTTCCACATATTTTATGTGTTTCATTGCTCCATAATATATAATTTTCTAACAAATGGTATTGGAGCTAGTTTAAGGCTATTGCAGGATCATGGATAGATTTATTAAATAAGATCGTTCAATAATTGTGAAATGAGAGTGATTTGTATGGATATGTTAGATTTGATGTTTGAATATCTAGATCCGTTTGAAGATATAGATCTTGATGTGTGTAGAATATGGGAGAAGATGTGTTTTGGGCTCTGAGACGCAGTGACGAAGATGGTGCACTGATGGGAGTCGATTGCGCCGACATTGGAGGAGGATCTGTATCTACGTGTGACCATATCGGGTACCCAATTAAAAGTGGGGCATCAGGATTTTCAGATGACCTTTAATGGAATGTATCTGGGACCCCTCCATGATCTTCTGAAAATAGTTAATCAGAGCTTTTCGGAAATGGTCATGGCCTCCGGCAACTGAAAAGAGACGAGCTAGATATAATTCACTGTTGAATTTTTCTGTGCAGAACTTACGTTACTGAGATTCAAGTTTGCACAAGCCCTATTCTTTTATAGTCCCCGGAAGCACACAAGAAGTGCAGAAATCGGTGACTTGCTGCATCCAACATGGCTAAGAAATTTGCGTTTGTAGCGGAGGGCACAGCTACAAGGATCTCTCCTCTACTTCCGATGTTACATCTGTCATCATCGATCTCATGAATCTAGATGAATGAGATTGATATAGCTTCCAAAATGGCTTGGGTTGGGGTCAGTGCAACTATGGGAAATTATATGATGCCATCGCGGACAGGTCTGCAACCTACAGATTCTTTGCGGGAAGTTGCATTACTGTGGCCATTTCAACGAAATGGGGATCGATACACCCATGGTGAGTTGCTGAAATGACTTGATCTGAGGCAGAGAGAAATTTTGTATGGACTGTTGTGCTTTGAAAAAGACTGAGAGTGCCTTTGAAGGATATTGGTGACTGAGGAGTTTGGACAGAGAGTTGCAACATATATGCACTGGATTATGTTAGTGTTTCCCAACGATTTTTTAATTGCTCTCATCAAGGCATAGTCGAATTCATAGTTGAAAATATCAGTGAATGGAGGTTGTGAGTAGCGGATCCATTATGGAGGCCAAGTTGTCGTGGAGTTCGTGGTGGCTAAAATTGAAGCCCAGAACCAAAGGCTAAGAAAATTATATAATTAAGGTTGCATGGGCTTGATTCCATGGAAGGAAGGAAAACTACTATGAGATAATATGCCAACAGGTCATCGTGGTCTCAAAAACCGTAGATCATAGTGTTGAAGAGATGCACAATAGAGGTTGTGGAAAGGCTTATAAAAGATTAATTTCTTTTATTGCAGTTGGTGGGAAGATTCATGTACAACTATGATGTCCTCTTTGGAGAGGACATCATGAATGAATGTAGAAAATGAGAGAGGATACGAGCACGTGGATAAATTAATTAATGAACCATGTATCCGAAGAGAATTCCTAGAGGACTGGCGGTTACAGAGGCTGGTGACCCATGTAATCCGGTAGATGGATTATTTTTTATAGGGACATTGATGTATAACTATGATTTCCTCTTTGGAGAGGACATCATGAATGAATGTAAAGAATGGTGATACAAAGACAACAACAATGAAACAAATATATATATATATATATATATATATATCTGTGTGTGTGTGTGTGTGTGTGTATATATATATATTATAATGGAGTTAATTTATTACATGTAAATGGGCATGATGCTGTAAGACCTTGTATGGCATGCGTACCCCTGGGTAATCACTGGTAAAGTATGAGTTAGACCTAGGTGATAGGGGGGATGTCAAGTTAACAATTACCTTCGGTAAAAATTTGAGGTGGGAAGAGCTAGAGTGAGCGGGGTTGTCTCACTTAGCAGGTTTGGCTGGATTTAGTCAATAATCCCCAAGTCAAGTTTAAGAAGGGAATTGTTAGGTAAACATGACTCGGGGTAGAGTCAATGTTGACTAGGGTAGATAGTAGTGGTTTTGGGGCACATGGTTTTGTGCACCCATGGTTTTGGCCCATGGTATTGCATGTAATGGAGCCTATAAGAGGCTGGGAATACTTCATTGTAATGCAGGCCTGGAGGTGAGTGGTGAAGGATCACTTGGCCAGATTGGTCAAGGTTTTGGCCAATGGTTAATGAAATTTCATTGGTTGGGTTTTTCCCGGATAAACATATGTGTTTATGTTAATTTTTTGTTGCTAGCTCTTTTTCATGATTATTATTCCTCTCGGTAAATATTTTGTTGCTGTGGTAAATTCCTAACAGCAAGCCCTCCCACAGCCAAACACCAGTGGCAAAAGCCAAGGATGATGATCCTAAGGCTGAATCAATGCAGAAAGGGATTCATGGGTTGATTATTAATGTATTATCAATGTCTCATGAACACTGGTGAAGAACAAAACCCCCAGTGCAGAAGCCCAGCCACCTATACAAGACAACAAACAGTGAAGATCACAGATTATAGATTAAGGGATAAAGGTTAAGAATAAAGCAAGAAAATCAATGGCTTAACTTTCAGATCAAAGATAAAAGCATAGTTAAAGCCAAATCAGTGTTAAATGACAAAGAGAGACAAATCAGCAAAGGAGAACTTCGAATGACACATCAGTGAAGCTATTTACACCTCCTAGGACTAAAGACACCTTGACAATTATTATGATGACAAAACCCCTTTAAACTATTAAGGCAGTTATTGTAAAGGTATGGGTGGTCTCAAAACCCATACTGTCCACTTTACTTGTACCAGAAGAAAAGACATGAATGTAGAATCTAGAAGACTTCTCCACAAAGACACTCTTTGGATTTATTACTAGCCTGACAATTAGGCCTCAAAGTCTACAAGAACTACTAGAATGGGCAAGAAATTTATGTAATATTTATGACATAGAATGGGAATTCAAATTCTTTTCTCCTCTATTTTAATTAACCATTAAGACCATTTATATCACCTCTCCTCCCCATTCACCTATAAATCCTATTCGAACTCTCATTGTAAAATTTGGCATTTGGTGAACTCTTTGAAGTAATACATAGACTGATAGAAGTGAAAAGAAATTGGTGTATTGAAGTTTGTCGATGGCTTGTCTTGTTTATTGATGAAGGAGTCTAGATCATTGGATCCCTAAGCCTAGTTTTGGTGAAGTGCTCTCTAATAGTAATTGTTATTTCCTATTTTCCATTTTGTTCCATCATTCTATACTTACAGTAGAGTAAAAATTTTAGGCTAATAAATGTCTCCTAGAAGCACCTTAAACCTATTTGCTCTTCATTGTCTTTATGTTTTCATCTGCTGAGGTATTATTGAGTAGTCTTAATCGCTCTCTTGAACCCTCATGCTTGTCTAATTTTGAAATAGTTCATACAGTTGGCCTCAAGAACAATTTATGGTTTTCCCTGCTTTCTTGTTGCCACTTGAAAACTGTTTCTGAAGTCTCCTTTCAAAGTACCATTCTCTGTAGTCTTCTAGAGAGGTCTGTTTTGATCATACCCTCTGTTCTTGCTGAGATAATTTTTTTGAAGGTCTTTATGATTGCAATCTTAGATGTTTATGCATTCCCTCTTCTATGAATGCAATTATTTTTGAACCTTATATGTTTTCTAAATCCTTGCTAGTGAAATATTTAGAAGAAATAGAGCATTCCTCGCCTTCTCTATTTCATTGGAAAAGTTTGTCTTGAAATTATCATCTTCCGAAGTGTGGCTTGTGGAATTCATGGTTATCCCTATCTATCAAATGCATCTTTATGTTCAGATAACGTTTTAAGTCCCTTTGTTGATAAGTATAGATAATTAAGGATTCTTAATTGACCTTAGTTTTAATTTTGATTCTAAGTCCCTAATGTTAATTTCATCCCACCTGTAAAACCCAACAGATCCATTGACCAAGTTATATTTTCCCTTTGGTACCCCAAATTCATCAATCAAACCTGCTATGACTACCACTTGACTCCATTGCCCAATGGCTTATAGAATTCCCCACTCTGTCTATGCTGCCTAGATCATCTATGTCTGACCAACAAAAAAAACAAATTTGCACCTAATAACTAGCCTAAAATCAACCCTTAAAATCAAACAAGACATATCTTTGCACACATTGAGAGATCCCTCTCTGAGACTAGGAGGGTCATATCCTAGAGCTCTAAAGCTTGGTTTGAATGTTGCCTTGTCATTTTGTTTGCCAATTAGCCAAACCAAAGGACCCCAACAACTTCTATGTGCAGCTAGGGCTTGGGTGAAGGAGATAGACACCTTTGTGTAGTAACATCAAGTTTCAGAATTTGAAGCCATCAAAGTAGAAGTGCTGCATTTTGAGGGTAAGGCCTATGCTTAGTTGTTGTTTGAATCATTTTCCTTAAGGAATGAAAATACATCTACTTATGAAAAGTTCATTAAAATATTAGTAGAGAGGTTTGATGATATTTCATGTGAAACATCTTCTATTACAACTATCAAACCACATTAAACAAAACTTTTGCATGAGATGGGAGGGTCTATCTATCTAACTCCATTTCTAAAAACCAATGAAGAGGAGGTGAGTTTGTTTGATACTTTTCCAAGGGAAAGATCTCCTTTAGATGAAGGGATTTCTTCTCAAAAGGAAGACATGAAGATTCCTTCTTCAAAAGAGGACCAAGATCTAAGGTATCTTGTTGAAGGTAAGGCAACTTCAACTAGTGAAGAAGAGAAAGGAGAGGTAGGAGAAGATAACGCAGTCATAACAAGGGCACCTCAAGCACCTCATGAATAAGAGGATGGAGCACTTGCTCCAAAGAAAGAAACTCTTTCACTCTTGCAAAGAGTTCCAAAAGGTCTCACACATAGAGCTTTTGGCATAACACATGAGCAGCATGTACCTTCATTGCCAAATGATGAGATATTGAAGATAGGAGAAGGAAAAGAGGAGGAATGGCATCACAAGATGAAAAGCATGTACCCTTCTCTATTTTAGAGTTTGAAAGAACAAATAATGCAAGAGGACCCATGCAACAAAGTTAGGGGAAAATATGTCCACCTAAATTCACATTCTACTCTATGCCTTGATGCCTCTCTTCAAGGAGACATTTCAGCAGGAATACCTCCTGATTGGAGAGAAAATAAAGTGTTCTCTCAACTATATGCAGAAAAAACCTATTTGTTTAAAGAGGGAACCTTGGAAGGAGCCACTACAGCACTAAAAATCATTGATGGAAGGCTAGGAAAATTTCTAAAATTAACCTTGTTTTCTTCCATTCATCTATTTGCATTGGAGGGAATAGATTCAGAAATTTGTGCTGATATGAGCATAATATAAAAAGGCTACTCCATAGTTTTTGGGCAGCAAAGGATACTCCAATATATAATGAATATTTCTGAACATAACAGAAAAATAATTTCGTTTTTGTATGCAGGAGAAAAATTGTGGAAGTTTTTGAGAAAGAGAACATTTCAAGGGGAGGGTGACTTTCCTAAACTTCAATCTTGTCTTGAGCAAGATCAGCTGCAATAAAGGCAGAAAAAGGAAGTTGGGAATACTCCAACATGTGACTTTGACATCAATCATGTCAAGGAGGAGAGCCATCATATAATAAATGCATCATTTCATATTTCTACAACATTGTCCATATTGGGAAGCCTAGACCCTTATTGGGAGTCCCAACTCTTGATGGAATATTCTAAGGACCTATTCACATGTAAGGTTATTGATGGGCAAGCAAAGGATTGGAAGTATAAATTATTTTATGGGATCATTTATGTTCATGATCAGATCTACTTAAGTAAATATTCCAAACTCAAGAATAAACCACTTGACACAACCTATGAGGTCTTTCTTTCAAATGCCACTGATTTCATTAGAACATATCATACCATATTAGATGGATTTATGTGGGAAAATTTCAAGGAGGAGATGCACTCTCATATGAGTAAGTGCATGAATCATTTTTTGGTTGAGGAGGAACATACCTCTTCATAAGAGTTATCATTATCATCTCCTTATTCATTGAGTGTGAGAGGGAGCTCATCCATGAGCTACCTTGCTGATTTTAAACAAGTGTATGACAAAAATTGTATTGCTGAATCTCATAATGTATTTATTATATACTTGTATTTTCTTAACACTCATGTGCAGGTCTTGGCTCCAAGAGGGGGCACTTTTTCTGATGGGCTTCATGAGCCACTTCTGGCCATGAAAAATGATGATGTTGGCCATTCTTTGGGAGATATTGGAGAGATGATGTACTCCTCATGGTTTTATTAATCAACACCAACCATCATACACCTTCTCCAAGCATGCAAGAAGGATGGGGCAGAAAACAAGTGTTGGGGAGAATGCTTGTCATATCATATTCTATGGCAGTTTAGAGGAAAACTACGCTGGTTGCACATGAGGGACCATTGTACTTCTCCCTTATTGTATATGGTAGCTAGCATGATCTTACTTATGATCCCACATGCTGAATATGTTCTTATTTTTTTTGGGAACATGGTTGGAGGAGAGACACATTTGTTGGGTGTGTCTTTGGGGGAAGAGAGTCCCTACCTTTTTTGCACTACATGTTCCAAGGAGAGCATGAGAAAATATATGGCCACCATTGCATACCACTTGTTTCTTTATGATGTGGACCATATGTTTGGTTGGGGCACTTGGGGCATGCCTCTCATGAGAAATTTGGAGGAGCTTTTCTATGAATTACCAAGCTGGAAGGTGATTCATTTTATTTGGATGATAGCATGGAGGGTGAAGGCCTCCATTGATGATGAAATTCCCCATGATTGTCATCACTTCTATCTTGAGAAGGCCATGGATCAGCAAGAAGGTTTCCATAACAACCTTCCATTCTTTCATGATGAGAGCCATTGGGTTTATTCACCAAATGCTAACTTTCACATTTGGGAGGAGCCATTGGGAGATGGGATTTTTGTAGAAATTTTGAAGCAATGGAGGAGACTATGGGATGGGAGGGACACAAGAGGAAGAGGAGAGATTTTTCAGCACCCTTGCAGTTGCTTGAGGACAAGCAACATTTTGGAGGGGGAGACTGTAATATTTCTAATTTAACTTCAGCTAATAGGAATATTAATTTTTCTTTTGAAATCCATATGCATGAATAATTGAGCAAGGAGGCTCCTAATTTGCTAAAGTATGAATAAAAATCATTCCTAATGTGAAAGGGGATCATGAAATAAAAAATTCAAGCATCCACATGTGTGAAAAAGGTCTTAACTATGTGGAAAAGGTCAAGTTTGACCAAGTCAACATGATTTATTCTCAAAGAAGTGGATTCTAAATAAAGCCAACTCAATGTGAATAGAGATCGATCCAAATAGATAAAATGAAGGCACCTTGAGTGTGAAAAGGGATAGGGCATGAAGAATCAGTCAAGGTTGACCAAGTAAAAAAAATTTTCTAGATACATAGCACCATCTTGATGGACATCGTAGTTTTTGTGGAGGAGCCTTTGCATGGAAGCAACCTCATAGTGGGTGGGACCCTTGGTGAGGAAGCTCATCAATTATATAATGAAGGATATGGAAAGAATATGGAAATATTGAAGATTATATTTTTATTTGGTCTTCTTAGACTTCCTGCATACTTGGATGTTTAGCTAAGTTGTTGCACTTCTTACTGCAAGGGTTTTCCCGGCTTGGGATTCCCTACTCTTTCTTGGAGATCTTGCTTGAGAAATATAAGAGACTTATGATCTGAATTTTCCACTACCTAGTATTGGGCCAAGTGCTTACCTTCAGCAAAAACTCAGTGCCTTCAGAAAAATGCATTATTTCTTAAGGTGTGTAGTGGGAGGGGTGAAAGTCTCATTTTAAGGAGTTAGTTTCCCAAGAGAAGGATCAAATTTTCTTTGGGAGAGCTAGAAAAGGAGTATAAAGACATATATTTGTATTTTCAGCCATTATTATGCATAGCTACATCCATACAGTTTGATTCAGCCACATATTTGCAGCAAATTTCTCTTGTATATCTTTTCTATCAAGAAACCCTTGCCGGGTCTTCTTGGATCTGTACAAAAGAGATTAGATCTATGTTTTTATGCCTCATTGAGTATTATAATAATAATATCAGATATATTTCTATATTTTCTGAGTTTAAATTCTATTATACTGCGCATTCCCTTATGCAGCAGCTTCGAGATTTTGTAGTCTTGGGGTTTTGTCAATTTTAAGTTGTTTTGAGCATGGGAGACCTGTCTAACTAAGCTAAAGAAATTCGTTTCTGAAACTCCTTTGCATGAATGTCCTATATTGTCTATTATAAGGGGCAAAACCATTATTTTTCAGTGTTATAACTCAATATTTAGAAAAATCATTTTTGGGGCTAAAACTACTACTTTTCCCCGCTAGGTGACATTGTAAAAAGTCATAGTTTGTTGTTGTGATTGTTCTATTGAAGCTATGTGTTTAAATACATTATATGATTTGATCGCTTTCTGCTCTCAAAATTTTGAATACCTTAGGGTATTCTTATTGTTGTAGAAAATTCCAGATTTGGAATATTACATCATCAGTGTTGTCATTGTTGAGCAGTATTGGAAATCTCAACTACTTGTAGAGTATTCCAAAGATCTCCACACAGGTATGATACTAGATGGCATGCATCAAGAAGAGGGCTAATTAGTCCAAGGTGGAGTCACCTATTATCATGGTAAGGTCTTTCTGGCTAGAGCTTCCAAGCTCAAGAAAAAAATCCTACAAGGAGCATATGAAGAATTCTTCCTCAGCCATATGTATTCAATGAAGATCTATTCCCTGATCATGAAGAGTTTTGATTTGGAAGGCATGAGAGAGGAATTACATTAGCACTTTCAAGAGTGCAATAGCTATGGAGGATTGGGGCAACCAATGGACCCTTTGCAAGAGTCATCCCAGCCAGCTCTTCCTTTGCTTGAGAGGAGGGGAAAGCTCATGCACAACTCCATGTGTGTGAAGGACTATGATGGTAAAGGATTTGATCATGATAAGAAAGTTGTATTTTCTGATCTAGTACATTCATGTACAATGTTTTTGCAGGATATTACTCCTAAAGGGAGTGAGAGATCATATGGATCTCATATTTTGCTAAGGGCCAATGGAAATTCTGAACTTGGCCACTCCCTTGATGTGCAAAGGGAGGCTCCTTTTCATGATGGGTGCTTCCCAAAAGAACCAAACTTATGTAACACTTTCAGCCATGTTAACGTAACTCATATAGCAAAAGTGTGGTGGGAATTCCACTTACCACACCTGGATCTACTGAAGACAAGAGGTGCACTGCGTTGGCATCACATGTGGGATTTTGACCCAGCTCCTCGAGTGCAGATTTTATTTTGCATATATGTAGTCTTGCTTCCATACATTGATGATATAGTTGTGTTATTTATGAGATTGTATGGACAGAGGATGGGCAATGTGTATGTACCACATGGATTGGAACTCCAACTTTTACTTCATTATACATGTTTTAAATGTAGCATTGCTCCAACTATGTTTATTTCTATTGAGTTTTTCACTCCTGAAGGGATGGACTATGCACATATTATGTTGGCCTTGGAGGAACAATTCATGATGCTTTGGCTTGTTGAGCACTTGGCTTATGATGAGGATTTTATCCTTGATGATGCCAAAAAGGAAGGGGGAGAAGTACTACAGCTCTTACCCTATCAGTTGCTTGAGGACAAGCAACATTTTGGAGGGGAGGACTATAATATTCCTACTTAGCCTAAGCTAAGAGGAATATTCATTTTTGTCTTATTTTCTATTGAATGAATAAATGAATAAAGGAGGACATGTAAAATTCCTAAGAGGACTAAATAAATCAATGCCCATGTGAACACAGATAAATCATAGCCATGTAAATAATCACTTGCATGTGTGAAAGGGGTTTGAGCTGTGAGACTGGGTCAACCTTGACCAAATCTATAGCGTTGTCTAGGTTCAATGTATCTCCTAAAGGGACAACACAGTTTTAGAAGGAGGCCCCTCATGTGAAAAGATCTAACTCATCAAGGTGGTTTAGGGTTTTCAAAGTCTCTCATCTTATGAAAGGAAAGGGAAGGCAACAAAAGAAGGTTGTTGATTGATCATATTTCTGAGTATTTTGTCTACTTGGACAAATACTATTCTCTGTTGTTTAGTGGAGGATTGTGCTTGGAGTTCCTATGCAAGGATTTAACCTCTTCCTTTGAGGATTCTTGGAGGAGTATTTGCTGAATTGATCCACTATCAGGCTTAAGTCCAAGCTCTACTTACAATTGCAGTGTTGATCCATTGATGGTTTTGCTGCTCTTGCAAGTTGCAACAAGTGGGATTCTAGATCTGCAGAGATCTAGCTTGTTTTGGGAGCCTCTTCTCATGGAGTGTGTCTTTTAACCTCCCGGAAGAGTGCCTCTTCTATTTATGTTTTAGATCTGTAACTTGGAAGTGGCCATCCATGTCATTTTGAGCTATAGCGCTATTTCCAGTGATGGACTGCATTATTTTGATATGAGGTTCTTTATGATGTTTTGATTCTAGTTTTGATCAAAGATCTCTGGTGCTGGGCTTTGCCTTTCACTTTGGTGATCCATGGATTAGCTTGCTGATCCATGTTCTGTTTAGATCTGATATTTTTTAATGTAATTTTATATTCAGAAATTACTACAGCATTTTACAGATCTGCAACTTGTATCTCAGATCTACTCTTATTTATGCATGATTTGATCAAAACCCCAAGGGGATCTTCTAAAGAAAAATATCTAGTTTCCAGATCTAATATAGATCTGATGTTTTGTCCACATAATTTTCCTAGATCTGAGTTGTAATATGCAGCTACTACAGCTCCTAAAAATAACGTTGTTGAGCCATTTCTGCTGATATATATATGTTGTAGCTCTCTTTTCTGAAGATATCTTGCTCTCTTGTCTCATGTAATCTATTGTATATTGAAAGAGTTTCACTTTACTTCTGATTTTCTACTGTACCTTCATTTATTAATCATATTGGATGGCCTCCTACTCATATGGTCCAATACTGTGTTATTCTTGAAGCATTTTTTTGTGCATAGCTGCAGCCCCTCTTACAGGGTGTTTTCCAGCTAGACTAGGTTGTGGGAGACCTCTTTACCACACTTAGTTTGATTTATTTTTTCTCCCCTTTGGATTTAGAATCTAGATCTGCTAATCTAAGGGACACAAGGGCTGCAAACTCATTTCTATACATCAATCTCCCAAGAAGTGCGTTATTTTTCCAAGCCTGCTGTGCAATCCCAATTTGGGAACATTACAATATTTTATAATCAAAGGTTTATATGAATTAAGTTTAGCATATGGAAATTTGCGCTAGGATTTAGACTTATGGTTTAGGACTTAGGATTTACCATAAGGTTTTAGAATCTAGGAATTTAGGATTTAGAGGCATAGGTTTAATGTTTTAGAATTTACTATTAGGATATGTGTATAGGGTTTTAGGTTTAATACTTAGGACTTTAGACATATGGTCCTTTACATACAATTTTAGCCTTTTGACCCCTTACAAAGCTGTTTGTCACTCATGACATCATTTTTCATCATGAAGACCAAACTGAACCATGACCAATATGAAGGTTTCTTCACTGGCAAAACTGATGGAACTAACAGATTAGAGACTGAACTGGTCATCGGACGAATGGAACTTTGTCAAACTATACTAAACAAGATCCTCCTGGATCAATCCTTTCCACTTGAAAGCTTTTGGACCACAAAATCTTGATTTTAAGTAGACAATAAGTGAGAATACAACTCTCTCACTTTCATCTTGACTTTGATGACATACAACCATACCTGATCGTCGACCTAAAACTGATGATTATCATGGCACAATTTGATCCTGACTTGACTGAATGCTTGTCGTGGTGCCTAAAAATGTAAGGCTTGATTGTAAGCTTGATGCACATAAGTTAAAAATTCATCCCAAAAATTAGGATTTTTACTGCAGTTACCTCAAAGAAAATGTATCCCTATCCTCTTTACCATTTCTATTTTTCCTTGAACCAAATCCATGCTTCCCCATGGTTGCAAAGGAACTAGAAGTGGCATGTGCAAACCAATATTTCGAATGCATGGCTTTCTTGTCGAACACATTACACATCCCTTTATGTACTTCACAATTGTTTCATACATATGAGGCCAGTAATAATACTTTTGACTTTGTGCCGTAGTCTTGCTTACGCTAAAATATCCTGCAATCTAAGAAAGATGAACTTCCCAAATAACCTGCAATATTTCTATCTGAGCATCATGAGTTAGTGATTCATAAGCATCTTTGAAATCATCATCAGTTATATACTATTATACATAACTTTCATGAACCAATGAGCTTTTATGCAGTACTACTAAAGCTTTCAAAGACAACATATCAACTACTTTACTTGTTACAACTTCCTTTTCCTTAATTACTAAGTGAATTTGCTGAAGAAATCCCATCCAAATGTAGTGAGATTGTTGCAACTCAGTATATGACTGAAAGTATTGAAGCAACTGATAATCTATGTGAATCATTGTTTCCATTGCATATCCTTTAACATATGTTTTAACTTCATATGGTTGTTGATGATCTATCAATGCTATGAAATTTTTCTGCTTAAATGAATCAACTTTAAAATCAACACTTATTCCCCATGTCCCGTTTTGCTTATGAGCCAAAATTATGGATGAACTGGGTTGCATTAATTATTTTCCAACCTTCCCTGGAATTTGTTGCTTTATTTATTTATACTCTATAACTGACTTATGATACATTTCAACATTAGAAAGAGGGGCAACAGACATCAACTGCAACTCATGTGATATTTCCATTTTATGAAGTAGATTTTTTGGTTCTTTAACTAGATCTTGAAACGAATCTACCTTTTTAACCAAATTAACTTCATACTAAATTTCGCAACCTGAACAAGTATCAATAAGATCCTTAAGTTGCTCTTTTATCGACATAAGTATGTATCTCTTACTTGAACTTATTAAGCGCTTCATCTGATTAGCATTAATTAAATTCAAGTGATCTTTGATTTTATGTGCCCAAACAATTTACTTAATCCCATCTTTCATGAGATGATACATATGTTCCTTCCTATACAATACTGCATCATGGTCATAGAGATAAGGGCTTCCTATGACAATTCCAAAAATGTCTAACAGTATCACATCCAAATCTACTTCATCAATATAGTTAGCTGTGATTGCAAATTTTAACCGACATTGTTTGGTAACATGAATTTGAGATTGTTCCTTTAACCAGCCTAAAGGATATGGTTTTGGATGATTATGTGTTTTCAAAACCAATTGTTTAACTAATGACTCAGAAATCAATTTTTCCTGTGATCTCGTGTCGAACAATGTATCTATCTTAGTATGTTTTGAAGTTACCCTTATATGAAATAACTCGATTCTTTTTCATTCATTCAACTATGTGATATTTGAAGAAGAAAAAGTAATATCATTAGAAATTTTACCCGTTGTAACCATAGCAGTGATTTTCCCTTCATCACCTAAATTGGATCCCAAGTCCAAGTCTTGTTGGATAGTTGTTTCAGCCTTCTTTTCACCCTTCCTCATTTGGAACTTCTTTGGCTTTGGTTTTGGATGAAGTTTCCAACACCTAGCTTCATCATGGTCTATCCTTCGGCAATGTGTACAAGTAGGTCTATCTTCTTCCTTCTGAGATGTGGCAGTTATTACACCATTTTTGGTCATCTAATCCATTGTTATTAGATGGACCCAATTACACCAAGGAAGACCAATTTTACCCCAATTAAAATCGCATTCACTATGAAAAATAACTTAGTAAACGACCTTTATTAAGTTGTTTATGGTCTAAATAGGAAACCCAATGGGGAAAAATTAAATAAATCCATATTTGTTTGATTTTCCTCAAGGAATAATTAGTTAAACAACAATTTGATTAATATTCTTGGTTATATTTAACCCAAAAAAAGGAAATTGATTAGATAAATCATTATTTATCTTATTATTTTCTAAGAATAATTATTTAAACATTACTTAAATAATATTCTTTGTTAAATATGACTAAATCTCCCTTAGATAATTAAATAAATAATTATTTATTTGGTTATTACTCAACCATATCCTTAAAATGATAAATAAATCATTTATTTATTTATTATTTCTTAATCACATCCTTAAAATGATAAATAAATCATTGATTTATTTATTATTTACAAGTAAGGGGATTTGACTCAAGTCAAATTCATTTTCCCTCCAACAAATATAATAAAATATTCCATAAAAGTTGGATCTTGATTTGGTTAATAATATTTTAATTATGGTCCAATATCTAGAATAACTCAATGTTTTGTTATAAATAGAAGGGTTTTCCCATTCATTTGTCACCTTTTGTTGCCTAAAGATCACTCTGGATCTCAACTCTTGGTCTGGCTATTGATCCACCATCATAGCCATATTTTTCCATTTTTGTCTAGGTTTTCTACACAATCAAGGGAGAGGAATGCTAAATCTGAAGTGCTGAGGACTTACAAGAAACCATCCCATTGAGGAGAACAGGGAACACCCTCTTGTTTTTTCCTCCCAGGTGCCATTAATAAAAATTTCATTGGATATATTCTTGTCTTGTCTATTGGATATATGGAGTAAATCTTATTTTTCTATTGTTTAATATCTTCTAATGAATAGATCTAGATTTTTACAGCATTTGTCTTGATCATCTAATTACATATCTGAAGATATTAGCAGTCATTTCTGCTATTAGGGTTGTTTGTTATGTGCAACTAATGTGGTATTTTTTCGTACACTTTGAATCAAGATTCATACTAACAACTGACTACTCAACACGGGTTTACGATTACGACTGCTGTCATTTTTCTGATCCTTGCATATCCAGCTTCTTCATACCCTAGGATTTCTCTTCAGCCCCTTGTTTTTTCTTTTATTGATGTTGATTTTAACCCATAAAACCCTAAAACGATAAAAAATCTAACTTCCGCATGTTTTCGAACCCATTGCGCGGGTGACAGGCATCAGCCTTAGTTGAGATGATAAATTTTTCTGAAATCTTCTGCTGAGAGTGCTGGAAGTGCAGGTCGCACTTTTTAGCCCAAAACCTGCAACTTGGACCTCCAGGTCGCACTTTACAGCCCAAAAAGTGAGACCTCTGCTGAAAACAGGTCAGAAACTGTGACCTAGACTTTTTGCAGGTATTTTTCTGAAAGTTTTCTGGGTTTGTCTGAGCCTCTATTTAGGGTTGTCTGACCCTCGTCTCCACCCGTTTTGGACCTGTATTTGTTCTTTTATGCTCAAATAAGTGGGAACCTATCCCCTTAGGGCTTCAGTACACTCCACTTTTTGTGGAAGATTTTTTGTTCTTGCAGGTTATCTGAAATTTCAGAGTCTTCAGCCATTTCTTCAGATCTGATACCTCAGCTTCAGATCCGCTTCAAATCAGCATGTTATCCATCCAAATAACCTCATCTAGATTTTTTTTTTGTTTTCCTCTAGGGTTCGCTATGTTTCCCTTCAAGAGATGGCCTTTCGCCACTGTTTTTACAGTAATTTTTCCCCAGATTTGTTGTTGTTTTCTGCACCACTTTCTAGCAGATTTTGTCTTTTAGATCCCTACCCCTCTTGACCTTAGATCTATTAGAGTTTTTTTTTTTTTTTTAGTGTTTTTTGATTAGTTTTTCACTCACCTATATACTAGTTGTTGAGAGGCCCACCTCCTTGGGTTTAGATTATTTCATTATTAGTTGTTTATTTTCTGTTTTTGCAGGCCTATATACTGTCATTTGCAGGTTTATTTATAGGCATACAACACACTTTTTCTTTTTCTCTACAAACTTCTGGGTTTAAAAATTAAAATTTACACACTTTTACACACACACCGTAAGTGAAAAAGGGCTTGGTTAACACCGTCAAGAAAAGACTCTAAAACATTGAAGTCAATTGATCTTGCACTTTTCTGGCCTTGTTTCGACATTGTAATCAGTTGATCCTGCACCTCCCTGCCCTTGTCGATCTCTTTTTCCTTTGTGATGTGTTTGTGTCATCACCATTGCCCCACCAAGGCATTTATCCCAGAGACTTCTTGGCCTTCATCCTCAGTTTTCGGTAGGAAGACTTACTCCTCTGGATAGGATTCGAGTTAGTCCTCCACCAAGTCTGCACACCGACTCTTATTCTGGTCCTTTGGGTTCTCCTTCTCGTTTCGCCTATGGTTCTCCCCTTGACACCTCCACCATGTCTTGTGCAAGACCTTATGCTGGTGGCAACCCCAGCCCTCGGGCTGGGAATACCACTAGTGGGACTGCTACGGATGCTACCCCGGTTATGCCCTTGCTCCCCTTCATGGCAGGCCTCAGCCTCCCCAACTTGGACCTGTTGATAAACGACACTATACACCATGACAGTAGTTGGCCTACAATTCCAACAAAGCTCCCTTCAGACATCCCAAAGTTTGAAGGTCTTGCTGGACAACATCCCTCAAATCATGTTAGATATTTCCACATGTAGTGTTCATCTAACTCCATTACCGATGACTCTGTACATCTTCCGTTATTCCAACGAATGCTTACAGGTGAAGCTTCTAAGTGTTATGTTGATCAAGCCACTTCCTCTCATAGCACCTTTGTGACTCTTGCCCGGGCTTTTTTATCTTACTTCCAGCTTCCCCTTTGTTATGACACTGGTATCAAACTTTTGACTTCTTTCCATCAATCATCTACAACCCACCTATCTGATCATGTCTGGAAATGGTGGAGAAGAAAGATCATATGTCAAACCCCTACCTTTGAAGACCATGTCTACATGGACTGGTTCCTTAGATCTCTCTTGCCTCCTATTCGGAAAGATGTTGCATGGCATTTTCCTCAAACCGAAGAAGCCACCCTCCAAATGGCGTTAAAATATGACCTAATCTATGCTTAGATGGGTCATGTTTATATTGTTCTACCTGATCTCCCCAGACCCGGTGGTGCCAATGCACCGGGGGCACCTCATGCCACCGACGGTATCGTTGGAGCTCTCTCTCATCCCTATGCTCAGCCTCCCATGGGTTATGGTTTTCTTTGGGGGGGGGGGGGGGCGCAGCACCTCCCACACTTTTCCCCCTCCTGGTAGCATGTATCCAGGATATGGAATGCCTCCTCTTTGGCCCAACCTCTTGTTTACCACACTGTTACCCAATCCCTTTATCTGTATCCATAGCTTGGTGCTCTAGATCCTCCAGCATCAGCGCCTTTTCCTCCCTCACCTGCTCAACCCCCGCAACAATAGTCACTGCCCCATCAGGTGTAGGTGGATGCACAACAGGGATTTGTGGCTACCCAACCACCTGAAGGTCAGGTGGCCACTCAACCTCTTCCATCTGGTTCCCTTGATTACCAGATTCTCATGATGTCCTCTAATAAGCCTTTTGAACCTTCTTCTCCTGGCCCTTCACCTTCAACTAGTACTCATGACCCCCCTTACCATCCTATAAAGATTCCTCTAGGCCTTAACCATCTTGGAGATGTCTCGCCTGGTCATTATCCCTTTGGTTAGATATCAGTCCTAGACCCCCCACCAAGAGTGTACACAATACGTATTATGGCCACCCTCTCTCTTCTTAACCCGACCCTTGGGATTCCCATCTGGTACCTTGATCCTCCAGTCGCTACCCTACCTAGTCAACCCAAACCTTATCTCGCTTTCACCTTGGTCCAACCGGTTCCAATGACTTCTCCCGCTGCAATAGTGCCTCATTCACCTCAACAGGAACCACCTCCTGTTGTGACCGCTTCGCGTAAGAAGGGCAAAGCTCACAAGGGGGCATCAAAGGACAAGGCTGCCCTGACAAACCCTGCCCCTTTTCGGCCTCCAAAACGTACCATCCAGTGTGCTTTGTGTGATGTCATCAGCCACGTCACCCATACTTGTCCGGAGTTTCCTCACCTTAATTCCATGGTCAATGAGACGTTTCCGGAGTCTAATATCCCAGAGGTATATGTCACTATACCGGATTCAGTCCCAAAACTCAATACTTTGCACACAAATCACCCTTGCACTTTGTGTGATTTCCATGGCCATTATACTCACCTCTGTCCCCACCTTGAAGAGTACCACTCTTCTTTGTAAGCGGTTCGCCAATTCGAGGCTAAGTACAATGAGTCCACCGCTCCCTTATTTGTGCGTTTTTCTTCGGCAAAACCAGAGGACACGAATGCTCCTATTGACATTCCCCCTCCTAATGTCGAGATGACGGAGCCTTCTCCCACCATTTTCTACCTATCATCATCCATGAGACCCTCGGTAGAAGTCCCCTTAGAGACTTCCCCTGATGTTTCTCTTGACCTCCCTTCAGTGATCACCCTAGGCTCAACATCGGTAGATCCTTTATCTGATTATTTGTTTGTCACCACTTGTGATGATGCGCATGTGAACCTCTCTTCTCAAGATGATGAGTTAGGTATATTTTCCACATCAGATGGTATTTCTTTCACCAGTCACCCCATCCTCTATTATGATGACGACGTTGTGGAAGCAGTCACCACTCCTAACTTTATCTATCGCCCCTTACATCGAACTCATGCATTCGAATCACATGCACCTTATGGCTATTACATTGACACCCAATATTTGGGTAAGGGGGCACCCATATTTGAGAGACCAGGAGAAGCAATTCTCCACAACTATCCTAGTGAATCTAGTCGTGTCAACTCTAGTCCTTTTATTCTTCCACATTTAGAAGAATCTCTAGAGTCCCATATCACTTCAGATCACTCTAGGGATGATACCCCTCATCATTCCTTCATATTACATCAGAAACCCAGTATCATAGACATTGTGGTTGACCAACCTATGGGTTTTCTGGGAGAACATCAGTTCATTATCTCAGAATCCTCTCTTTGGGATAGTAACACCATGAATGCGAACTCAGAAACTTAAATTCCATTTGATTCACATATGCAGTACCAAAATAGATTGGTAATCATCTATTTCCTTTCTCAAACTGCATAACCATATCGAAAATAAATGGCACACCACATCATTAAAATGTGTTTAGATCTCCCTTTTTCTAAATACAATTTGGCATGTCCATAACATGCCTTGGGGCACCCATGCCCCTCAACCATAAAATCCCAGATCTCAGCCCATAACAACACTAAAACCCCCTTTCTTTGATAGGTCACACTTTCTAGGTCCTTCCCTGGGACAGGTAGTAGTTTTCTGCCCAGTACCTACTACCCAGGTCGCAGAACAGACCCAAGAAAAGTACGACTTGACCTGTTCATGAGCTCTGTGTACCTAAGCTAAACTTTAAACTCACTAAAATGAAAAGTAGGATGAGGCATATTTCCTACAACTGTCGGATCTTAAATTCAAACAGTCGGTTTATCCACTACAACATCCGCAATATTTAAGGCCTCCTTTCCTCACGATATTCACCACGGCTCCACCAGCAAATAAGTGAATCTGGAAGGAAAATGCCTTATTAAATGAAAATCCCTGATTTTTCTTTTGCCTTCTACAACCAAATCGTAGCTCAGTTTGACGAACCATCTATGCCATTGGAAAGATCCCACCAAGCCCTCAAATGGGTATCTATTAGCATTTTGTGATTTGATACTTCACCAGGAAACATTTTGTCCAAGAAGCGCCACTTCACACTTCCTCAAAATTGAATTTATTCACTTGCAACACTCGTACGAGGGGCACCATGTTGCCCCCATACTTGTCCATGCTCGT
Source organism: Pinus albicaulis (assembly GCA_034641835.2). NCBI lineage: Eukaryota > Viridiplantae > Streptophyta > Pinopsida > Pinales > Pinaceae > Pinus > Pinus albicaulis. The sequence continues at coordinate 225,209,018 of CM076575.1, forward strand.
GTTGACTTTCGTCATGAGTTACCATCTTGTACTCGTGATTTGACGGTCCCCATTGGACCCTTTTTTCTATGTGGCAGCATCATCGAGTCACTCTTGCTTAGAGAATCCGATTTGAGTCATCATTGCTTTCATGGAGTCTATCCCGAGTCCCTTCACATCCCGCCATAGTTCTCCATCCTTCATTTCTTGGTCCCTCTCTCGTGTCGCACATTATGGCCTTCAGTCCCATTGTCCCCTATCCCTCATGATATATGTCAGTCGCTACCAAATCATACATGCCATTTATGCTCTAACAAGGGAAGTCATCTGTTCGCTACTCAGTCCCCCCCATTTCATCATCATCATCGGTGTCATTCTATCAGTCACTTTACTATTTTCTCTCATTCCTTAGTTGAGGATCCCTTATTGCCTCACCTATGGCAGACCTCCTTCTGTCGACATCAGCTCATTCATTCCAGAAGACAAGTTTAGAGGGCAGGTGTACCTTGGTTCCAGCTTCCACTCTTGTTTGGTGCCTTAGATTAGGCAAAGGGACTCCTTATTTCCCTTTGACTTGATTTTTTCTCATCTCCAGCTCCTTTCAGCATGATCTAGATCCGTATACTTGATGTTTCAGTGATGCCACAGCTGACATCAATGATTCCCAGGTGTGTGTGAGATGTCTGAGCCCTCATGAGGGGGTGGACCTACAGGTATCCCCCCCCACACACTCAGATGACTTCTTCATTACAGCCTTCGATGCAGCTCCATACATTTTATGATGTCGACCTCAGCCACTTGCAGTGCCTTTTTGTTTTCATGTATCAGTCAAATTTTTAGAGCCCTTTCCTATTTTCAGGGGCATCTAGGTTGCATTTATATCTCATGTACTCATATATCATTGTACAAGTGCTGGCTGTTATCCCAGGCACAATATGTATGTAGGATTCATTATCATGTTATTTATTTGGCTCATGTTTATGCCAGCATTATGTCGTCTCGTGGTTTTCCGGACACCTTATTGTTTGTACTATTGCCTCAACGGGCATAGGTATGGCTCCCCTATCGCCTATAGCAGGTACTCACTTATCAAAAAGACTTGTCGCACCTGCAAGTCACCTCCTCAGGGTCTAGTTCTTTCAGCACTTTGGTCTACCTTACAATCCTCTCTCTTTGACTTCCCCGTTGTTCTCTAGTGATTGAGTTCTTACAACGTACTTCGGTCATACGATTATCTCCTAACGCTTGCACGTTGGGGGGAAATATGTTACACCATTTGTTTTTCATCTAATCCATTGTTATTAGATGGACCCAAGTACACCAAGTAAGACCAATTTTACCCCAAGTAAAATCACATTCACTATGAAAAATAACTTAGTAAACCACCTTTATTAAGTTTTTTATGGTCTAAATAGGAAACCCCATGGGAAAACATTAAATAAATCCATATTTGTTTGATTTTCCTCAAGGAATAATTAGTTAAACAACAGTTTAATTAATATTCTTGGTTATATTTAACCCAAAACAAGAAAATTAATTAGATAAATCATTATTTATCTTATTATTTTCTAAGAATAATTATTTAAACATTACTTAAATAATATTCTTTCTTAAATATGACTAAATCTCCCTTAAATAATTAAATAAATCATTATTTATTTGGTTATTACTCAACCATATCCTTAAAATGATAAATAAATCATTTATTTATTTATTATTTCTTAATCACATCCTTAAAATGACAAAATAAATCATTTATTTATTTATTATTTACAAATAAGGAGATTTGACTCAAGTCAAATTCATTTTCCCTCCAAGAAATATAATAAAATATTCCATAAAATTTGGATCTTGATTTGGTTAATAATATTTTAATTATGCACTAGTATCTAGAATAACTCAATATTTTGCTATAAATAGAAGGGTTTTCCCATTCATTTGTCACCTTTTGTTGCCTAAAGATCACTCTGGATCTCAACTCTTGGTCTATCTATTGAGCCACCATCATAGCCATATTCTTCCATTTTTGTCTAGGTTTTCTGCACCATCAAGGGAGTGGAATGCTAAATCTGAAGTGTTGAGGACTTACAAGAACCCATCCCATTGAGGAGAACAGGGAAAACCCTCTTGTGTTTTCCTCGCAGGTGCCATTAATGAAAATTTCATTGGATATATTCTTGTCTTGTCTATTGGATCTGTTGGGGTTCTGTAATTTATTAGCAAGATTGGCAGAGTCCAATTACAGAAACAACATTGTTTCAACCAAATTTGGAATTATAGGATCTAGCCCTCCTGAATCCGGAGAGGGATCTCTCCAATTATGCACAAAGATGGATTTGTCTTTGAAGTTTGAGGTTATGGTATTAGGCTAGTTGTGAGGTCCAAGGGTTTTGTTTGTTTTTGGATGGTTGAACATGATTTCTGTTAGAGGTGAAAAGTCCCAAAGGTAAAGAGGTTCAAAGGTGAGAAGTTGCAAGCAAAGGAGTAAGTTTTGATCAAGAAGAAAGATGATGGTAGGTTTTCAGTCCATTGGGCTATGGAGTCATAAGAGGATTTAATTAGAATAGCAGGTTCAAGAGTGGTCCATGGGGCAAGTCATCTATGTCTAAGGATATCTTTAAGCTTTGATTTATGGAATGGAATGATACATCAAGGAGGGGAAATAAACAGATGCAGAACAAAGAGCAGCCCAGGATCTAGTAAGTACTTTGAAACTAGCCAGCCTTTGACCAGGCACTTAAGAAAGAAATGAAAGCAAACTAGGATCTAGTAAGTACTTTGAAACTATCCAACCTTTGATACACTTCCAATAGAAAACATACAAAAACTAAGGGAAACTTGAAGGCAACCTTTGGAGTAGAGACTAGCGGGCCGGGCTCACCACAAATCCTCTCCTAGCTCTTCTTTACTTGGCTACTTCCAAGACAATCACAGAGATAACACAGAATGGCCTAAAATCTGGTAAGTACTTTGAAACTATCCAGCCTTTAACACATTCTAGGGGAAACAATCAAACAGTTATGAAAACAAGACTGGGACCATGGCTCATCATAATTTCCTCAGTTCATATTCACACAACATATACTGAAAGTAACATTCAAAAATGATGTTCAGCTAAGACAATAAGACGAGGGAACGCTAGCATTCCTATGCTTAAACTGAATTAAATCATTTCCAAATAACACAGTTGAAAGAAAACATTTAAATAAAGATTTCTCAGCCAGCGAGGGTCACTGATATGCAGTAGGTCCTAACACTGTTTAAACTGTTCTTTACAGAAGAAGTGAAACATAATGAAAACAGGAATAAAATAACAAGTTACAATAAGAATAACATCATCGTCAACATAGAACAGGATCACATAAATCAGCTTGTATTGATGCTCCAAAACAGTTCCAATCTTCAAGCCCAGTGTTTTAATTTGTCTTTCTTTCATAACCTAACTGATCTATTACAAGCAGAGCTCCAAGAGCCAGTGAAAACACTATTTACAATTAGGAGTCTTCAGCTCAACTACATTACAATGCTTCAGCAATTACATCAACAACCAACCCCTCACTCATCTTCTACTAAAGTATTTATAGAAGGATGAGGAGGTGAGAACCAAAAAGATCTCAAGGGCCATTAATACAGATTAAATGACTTCTCGGCCCTTTGAGGGGCTCGATAGAGAAGTGAACAGGTGGACTACTGTATTAATGTTTACAATTATGAATTTAAAACTCGATGGGAGTCTTATTTGACTTTGAGGCTCTGTGTGCTATGTGGAGTAACTCTGTAGATATTTTCTGCGTTGATTTATTTGCAGAAGTAACTCCCTGGCTGTGCTAGAGGCGAATATCATATTTCTTCAATAACTTTTGCCTCTATTTGAATGGTTTGAGGCAACAGGTGGCTTTTATGGTAGCTGAGGAATTAATTCGCCTCAGATGTGGCGATGGAGGCTTTCTGTCCTGATAAAAAACTTTTTAGATTTTCTTTAAACTGTGTTTTGAGTCAGGGATTAGGCTTTTGATAACCGTCTTAGCCGTAATCCCCGTAATACTGTCTTTAATCTTCATCTGCTGCGCTTTCTTCAAAAACTGATACTCTTTAACTGTGTTCTAAATAGAACAGTGTCTTGTTGATGTGTAGGTCACGCGGGGATTTTTAAGGCATCAATGCCCATGGAACACTGATAAAACGTCAAATCCGACCCATAAATGATTCTTTTTAATAGTCGAAAGGCGCAGGAAACGTCTCTCCCGACCTTCAGCCTTTCTCTTCAATACAGTGAAAAAAAACCATTATAAAACCTTGCAAAACACAAAAAACAATTAAGAAATCCTGCGGAATTAGGTTTAAACTGCTTCAGATGGCGAGTAAAGCGCATAGCCGTTAGATCTGGACACGTGGACGGTCCAGATTTAATCGTGGGATCGTAATCGGCGGGAGGAGAAAAAGGGATGCGATTGAAAAAATTCGATACGATTGCGCGATCGAGAGGGCAGGAGCGATTAAGCGATAGCCGTTGATCCAAGAATGAGATCAACGGTGGAGAACCAATCAGGGGAGTCACAATTGGAAGGGCAAACAAAACACATGCGATTGAATTATACAATGCGATTATGCGCGGACTGTCGATCTAAAATTCAGATCAACGGTGTGAATTGAATCGGCGGGTTTTGAAGCGGCGGCAAGATTCGTGATCGGAGGGAAAAAGGATCATTGGATCTCGGAAGGTGGAGAGGAGATCAACGATGGATAACCAATCGGGGATCGGCAATCAGGGGCAGGAGGAAAAAGGGTGCGATTAAAAAACTCCGATGCGATTGCGCGAAGACCGTTGATCCATGAACGAGATCAATAGTGGGAAATGAATCGGAGTAATGTCAATCAAAGGAAGAAGTGTTAGCACAGGGATTGAGAAATGCGATGCGATTAAGCATTGGCCGTTTGATCAGTTTTAGATCAACAGCGCGGATTAGCATGGAATCAATCAGCGGAAAACCCTTTGAAATATATGAAAACTTAACTTTTTGAAATAAAACAAAGTTTTTACAGGTCAGAGGCGGAGAATATGTATAAAGTGACGAGGCGCCCGACTGTGGGGCCATTGGGTATATGAACTGTGATATGGCCAGGGCTTTAGTAAATCAAAGGCCAATCGCAATTGGAATTGCGGGCTTGGACTTTTTAATCTACCCATTTGTTTTCTCCGATTGCGATTGCGCAATCGGTCTTTTTGAGCTACCCATTAGATTATTTCAACATGTGACTTAAAGCCTTTTAAGTTAAAACTTCGGATAGGCAGGTTTTCATGAAGGGAAGAAAAAGGAGAACATGAAAAATAGAGGAAATTTATGAAGAAAGGGGAAACAAATGAAGGTTTGTTTATGAGTGGAAGAAGGAAAAAAATGATGATTTTGCAGCAGTTTCTCCTTTGTAATCAGCAGAATTTCTGAGTATAAAAATGGAAATAGTAATGAATATTTTGGACAGAGGCATGAGGCCTTCTAGGAGCTTTCAAGAGCCAACAATTTTTTGATAGGGAAAAATTGTTCCTTGAAGGCTCAAAACAAATTTAGCCACCTTTGGTCTAATCAAATTTTACAGGTGGCTAACAGTGGCTCCACTTGGGGATGATGCCTTCTTGAAGGTATCAAGAATTCAGACTTGATTTCTCTGGGAGGCCGACTTGTGCCTGATCCTTTAGATTGCTCTTCTTTTGCTAGATGATCTTGCTTTTCTTTGAAAGATAACATCAGTTCATGAAAAAAGAAAAAAAATGAACTTCAACAATACAACTTTCTACCTACCCAATCCTACTGATCTAACATTTTTTTCTTCATCAGAGTGCACTTGGATTGGAAAACTCTTTTCAAAACATTTTTATTCTTTTGAAAGCATAAAAACTAATCTAATTCTACTCCTTATTTCTCCCTGAACTCAGATTAAGCAGTTGAGCTCAGATTTTTCTCTACCTAACCTACTGTCTGTTAGGATTAAGCTGTCCAACAGACTGTCATTCTCTAAATTCTAAAGCAGAAATTTAAAAAACAGTCAAGCCAAGATTAAGCTGTTTGACTTGCTGTGATCTATGGCATAAAAACAAGTTGCACATAGATTATTATTTGTAGAAATTTAAAACAAAAATGGAGGGCTTAAGATTTGAAAGTTTCTCATCCTGGCCTTCTCCTTTTTTCACAGCTCTGTTTTTTCTTTTGTTTGAGCTGTCTCTTCCTTGTTCTCTGATTCAGATTTTGGGCAAATTAGAACCAGTTTTTCTCTTTTTTGACTCAGAAGATAAAACAGTTCTGAGTCATCTCTCTTTGGAAACTTTGGTTCAGATTTTGAGTTTGTTTGAACCTTCGATCTCTATCCTAATCTATCTACTGATAAGCCAAGATTGAACAGTTTAGAAAATTGAATTCACTATCCTATCAGCAGAAAAAATTTAAAGCTAATTTAGTCAAGATTAAATAGTTTGACTAACTAGAAGTGTGTTTTTGAGGAGTGGCATTTGAGCTTGTACACTTTCAGATTTATTTCTCTTTTTTGACATGGGGCTTTGCCTTTCTTGTTTTCATTCTGCCCTCTTTTATTTCTTTTCTTTGTTTTTGTATTTTTTGATTTTTCATAACTTTGAATGCAATGGTGGATGGAATATTGATAATGGAAAAAGATAAAAAGGCTTCAAAACACAAAAATGGATCAAGAGAAGTAATGCTTAAGCATCCTACCATTGACAGGACCCCCAAACAATTCTGTTCCATCCAGTTCCTGTACGAAAAATGCATTATTACCAACAACTGAATGAATAGAGTAAGGGCCAAGCCATAGGTGATCAAATTTTCCATGCTTGCCCTTTTCTTCCTTCCTTGAGTCCCAATTTAAAACTTTGTCCCCAATTTTGAAATTGCTAGCCTTTGTTCTTCTGTCAAAAAGATTTTTGATGCTGTCATGTTTTTGTAATGCTTTTTTATACACTTCCTCTCTGGTCTGCTGAAGATGAATGGTCTGATTTATTCTTATGATCATGTCATTTTCTTCAGTCTGCAACTCTTGAATCAACTTCATAACTAGTACACCAAGGCTATTTGGAAAAATTGCATCTGTACCATACACAAGCTGGAAGGGAGACATACCAATAGATTTCTTCAAAGTTAATCTGTCAGCCCAAAGTGCATGGACCAGCTTTGTGTGCCAAGACTTCTTGTTATCCTCCAACAGCTTCTTGATTATGTTCACTAAGATTTTGTTGGAAGATTCCGCAAGTCCATTACCTTGAGGGTAATAGGCTGTGGAATGCCCCAATGATATCTGATATCTGTGACAGAACTCAACCATCTTCTTTGATCCAAATGTTGCTGCATTATCAGTGATGATTTTGGTAGGACAGCCAAATCTGGAGAGAATTTTAGTCTCCATAAATTTGATGATAAATGAATCATTGGCCTGCCTACAAGGAATGGCTTCTATCCATTTAGTGAAGTAGTATGTGGCAGTAAGAATCCACCTATGCTGGGCAGAAGATGGTGGATGGATTTCTCCTATGAAGTCAAGTCCCCACTATTGAAAAGGAGCTTCAACAGTGATTGGATGCAGTGGAAGGTGTTGGGGTTCCCATGTTTTGGCCAGGTTGACAGAGACCAAAAGATGAGACAACATAGAACCACTTTCAGACCTTAGGATCTAGCCCTCCTAGGTCCATAGAGGGATCTCTCTATATAAGTCAAAGTATATGTCTTTGAAGCTCTAAGTTATGATTTTAGGCTAGTTGTAGGCTCATGGTTGTTTGTTTGATTGTTTGTGTTTGGTTGGAGGGAATCAGGAAAAGAAGGTCCAATAGAAGACAAGGATGAGCAAGAGGGAAGCTTAGGCAAAGACAGATAACTCAAATAACATCAAAGCCATTGGGCTATGGAGTCAAGGAAGGATTTACTTGTAATCAATGTGAAATCTTTCAGTTGGGATAGTCATCTAGAGCATCTGGATCTTAAAGGATAGAAGATGGGATGGAACATTAAGGACTGAAAATGAAAGGAGGAGAACCAACCAACTCTGTCTAAAGATCAGGTCAGAGGTCATTTAACTCCAGACCTGCTTGGACAAAATCAGAGGCAGTTACAAGGGATCTCAGAGAGGCTAGCTGGTCGAGCAAAGATCCTAGTGGATAGGGCTAACACTAATCCCCAGTGTTCCCAAACCTTCCAGCTAAATCTTACCCAGAACATCTAAACATGGACTTCATCAATTCATACATCAGAGAGAAAGCAATAACATCCACTACACTGGTTAAATCAATTGAAATCAACATTCAGATACACATATAAGCAGAAAACATTGAGGTAGGGAGAGCAAGAAACATAAGGCACCTATCAAGGGTGAATCTTATATTATACTTCTGTTGCCTACTAGCAGAGACGAAATGAAATGGAACATAACGTAAGAGCAAGTCAATCACAAATACAGAGAAAGCGGAAACATCACCAGCTGCTTTAGATCAGGATCCAAAGAAACATGCTTGTCATATTAAAAACAACACCAATCGGGTACATCACAACCCATAGCTTGAACATTCAGTCTAAATACATCAACTCTCAACGTATCTTACAATATTACACAGAGAACTTGTCTCAAGAGGAAAATACTTGTGTTTCACTGATTTCTCATCAACAACCATTACAATGTTTCCTTCTGTGCTTTATAGCAAAGGATGAACCTAAGATCGACAGGTGAAAATTAAATGTATCTTTAAACATAATAATGAATGCAGGGCTGAAACCCATTTTTCTTGATCTGCTATGTATTTAGTCTCTGTCACCTTCCTTGTGAGAGAAGGATCTGATCTAGACTTGATCGTGACATCTTTTTGCTGAAGTACTCCTGGTGTCTTGAACCGAAATAAAATAAACTACTGAAAGGCCTGTCTCATAAATGCTCTGGTGGTTTTGAACTGTTGTCTGGTGGAAATCTCTTCAGGGACATGGTGCATAGTAAAAGCTGTATGGATGCCCTGTACCTGATAAAGAAAAACATTCTGCTGACGAAAAACCCTGATATTACCTTTGCCTGTGCTTCAGGATCCTTTAAACAATCCTCGGGGTCTGTAATCTGCTGCTTAGCCTTCCAAACTTCGGATTAAAAGCTCAAGATCTTCATAAGCCCGCTTTAATCTTCTTTTTTCTCTGCACTGAAACATTCTGCCGCTTTATTTGCTTCTGACAGGGTAGCTCAGGTTTTAATGGTGATGGGAGATTCTCAGAGTTTGAAATCTACCTTTTCCTTAATGTAAATCCCGTCAGCAGCTTTCTTTGACAATTTTATGGCAGTGCCGGCCCTCGGATTTAATTCTGCCTGCAAACTTCTCCATTAAGATGGTACAATCGGAACATGGAGGTTTTCACCTCTAGCAACCTTGCAAAACAACAATTGTGAAGAAATCCATGGACGTGGATGATGGAGGAGGCGAGGACACACTGTGGACGCGGAAAATAGCCATGCAGACGGAGGACTAGGGAGAAAACGCGAAAAATGATGACAGAATGCTCTGGTGGTGGAATAATGAAACACAGCGTGAATACACATAATAGACGAACGAAAACATTAAAAAACACGACAAAACCAAAGATATAGTGACGGAGACGGAGAATGTACGGGGCGTACACGTGGAAATGACGTGGAGAGACGGGGTGAGGCGGGAGACTGTGGAATGGTCAACGACGCATGGATAGATCTGGACCGTCGATCAAGCGAAGATCGACGGCGGAGGACGACGGAAGGCGGGCCCGCGGGTACGATGGACGGGAGTTAAATGGTGTGCAGCTTTGGGAGATGACAGCCGTTGGATTAAGCGCGTAGGATTAGACGGCGATGATTGATTCCACTGCCCAGCTTTCGTCCGGGAGATAATGCGCGAAATGGCGGTTTTCAGAATAGTACAAGAGGACGCGTGGTAGGAGATGAGTGGAATCGCTGGGTCTCCGGGGAAAACCGCCCGGCGCCCAACGGTGGTGCAGAAAATACTGGCGGGTTTGGAGGTATGACGTATGCAGGCGGGGTCCACCATTTCAGGCGCACTCCATCGATCAAACAAAATTTATTAAAACCCACAAATACGCATTTGCAAAGGTTTTTATGATTTTTTCGCGTGGAGAAAGGGTTGGAGGGGGTAAGCGCCTAGCAGATTCGGCGTTGGTCATGGCACCGGGTCTCATGGGAAAAGGTGCGGGGGCTAATGGGGGAAGGGGGCTAAGGCCCAAAAACATAGAATTTACCATTTTAATTCATTTTAAATGCGTTTTGGGGGAAATTAAAGGGTAACAGTAGAAGGGTTAAGGGGAATTTTGAGGGAAAAAAAAGGTAAAGGAACAATCCAAAGGGGATTTTGGGGGGATTAAGGGAGGAATTGGGGAGAAGACAAAGGGGAAACAGAGGTGACAATGTGGTGTTTTGCAGGGGTATAAAAGGGAATAATGGGCTTTTTGAGAAATGAATCAGTAGAGGAACCATATTTTAGGCACAACACACAGAGACTCCAAGGAGGATGAATTTTCAGGGGAAAGGCATTCCTTGGAGGCTCCAGAGAAAACTAGCCCCCAGCTTGCTTGTCAAGAATTTCATAGGGGGGCTAACAGAAGGGGTATAAATTTTCTCTTGCCTTCAAACAGTTGGCATTTATGGCAAGTAGTGGTCATCTTGTGTATATCAGGAAAAAGAGTAGGCCAATAGAAACCAGCCCTCAAAATTTTGTTGGCTGTTGACTTCCAGTACAAATGACCTCCACACTCTCCTTCATGGAATTCCTGCTTAACCTTCTCTGCATCAAACTCAGGAAAACATTTAAGCAATATACCACTTGCATTTTTCCAATAAAGACATCTATCTATAATGTAATAGTTAACTGCTTTCATCTTTAAGAACCTTTCCTTTGTTTTTGATAAACCAGGAGGTGTATTTAAATTAAGCAAAACATAAACAATATCGACATACCAAGAGGAATTCATGAATTGGTTTTCAACAATGGGTGTCTAGATTTCCTCATGATCATCTAAATAATTAATCATATGAATATCAAGAACTTCACAATTTGATTCAGCCATTAATCTAGCTAGACCTTGGCCTTTGATGAGCTTAGTGGGTTTTATCTCTAAATCATATTCAAGAATAACAGCAATCCACTTACCTCTCTTACCATCTGGGTCCTATGTTAGAATGTCTTTAACAACTGAATTAGGGACAAAGGAAATGATGTGTGAGTGAAGGATGTATACTCTGAAGTCTTTCAATGCTTTAACCAAAGCAAAAGCTTGCTTTTCCATAATGTTATACTTCAAAGGGGCATCCCTCAATGCCTTTCTAAAGAATGCAATAGGCTGCTCTTGTCCTTGTGGATTTTTCTGTAAAAGGACAACAACAATAGTATGTTCTGATGCAAATGAGAAGATATAAAAATCTTTTGAAAAATCAGGGCTTATGAGAACCGGTGTTTTGGTTAATGCTTGTTTCACCAGCTCAAAGGATGTCTTTGCTTCCAAGGTCCATTTTATCCCTTGCTCCTTCTTCAACATGTTTGTGATATTCCTAAGGAGCTCAGCTAAGTTGGGGATGAACCTTCTCAAAAAGTTGATCTTCCCAATGAAAGATTGCAACTCTTTGATGTTTCGAGGATGAGAGATTTGCAATATGGCCTCAATCCTCTTTGGATCTATCTTTATACCCTCCTCAGAAATAATGTGCCCAAGAAGTTTACCTTCTTGGAGACCAAAAAGTGTTTTCTTAGGGTTTAAAGATATTCCAAACTTTCTGCATTTCTCGAAAACTTTTCTTAAATGTTCTAAATGTTCTTCATCTGTTTTTGAAAATACAGTGACATCATCAAGATAGATAATGATGAAGAATCCCAATTCTTCCAAGAATGCTATGTCCATGGCTCTCTAAAACGTTGCTCTAGCATTCATTAGACCAAAAGGCATTTTCATATACATGAAAGTGCCCCATGGGGTAGTAAAAGCTGTCTTTAATTGATCAGTAGGGTGAACTAAGATCTGATTATACCCTGAATAGCCATCAAGCAAAGAAATTCTTTTGGACCCTACCACCCTTTGTAAAATATGATCCATCCTGCTTCTGCTAGATATACCCTAGACAGACACCCATTCATAAAATCTAATAGGGACAATAATACCAGCATCGTGCATCTTCATGATTTCCTTCTTAACCAAAGGCAGCTGCACACGGTTTATTCTGCGCAGTTTCTGTTTGAATGGTTTTTGGTTTTCTTTCAGAGGGATTTTGTGCTGCATTATTTTAGTTTCATAGGACTTAAGATCTTCGTAACTCCATGAAAAAACATCAGAAAATTATTTGAACAGCTCTATGTATTTGAGTTTAACGTGAGCTGGCAAAGTTTTGGACAGTTTGATCATTTTCGGTTTCTCTTCATTGCCAATATTGCACTCCTCTACCTCAGTCTCTACAGGTTCCAGTTTTGGTCTATTTGCCACATCATTTAAATCAAACAACTCTTCTAAAGGTGTTAGACCACTTGGAAAACTTTCATCTTTAGAATGCAGAGTTTCTAATTCTTCTGTTTCTGATTCTGCACTCAATTATGTTTCATTTCTAAGTTTATAAGTCTGAAGGTTAATATTGACAAGCTCAGGAGAAGGTTCTTCTTCACCAAGAAAATTTTCTTCACTGCAGTCTGTATCATAATCTGAATCTGAACTATGCAGTTCAAATTCATTTCTGAATTGCATCAAGTCTTCTATTTGTTTATCTCCGTCAAACACCTACCAATATTTTTTATTATCAGGCACAGCTGGTCTAAATTTTATCTGAGTTGAGCAGTCTTCGGTTTCATATGGTACTAGACATGTCCTAGCTGTGAAGGCTAAATTGTGGGCTATAAGATTTCTTTCTGTCGGGACAAAACTTAGTTCGGATTCCTCAAATGTTTTCAAAAGATCCATGACATCATTCCAATAGGCCCTAAGTCTGGGATGATTTGCATTATACTCCCCATTGAATTGCCTAATTATTAACTCAGAATCCCCATACACAGTTATTTTCTTGGCTCCTAACTTTTTTAACAAATGTAAGCCCAAGAGCAGGGATTCGTACTCCGCTATGTTGTTGGAACACTGAAAGTTTAATTTGCAAGAAATTCATTCTATGTGCTTGCTTTCAGTGTTAGTAATTCAGACACCTACACCAGCATTTGTTCTAGTGCATGACCCATCAAAATACATACTCCAGAGAGGACCATTTTCAGTTTTATCAGTTTGGTGAATGTCCTCTGTATGATTTGACTCCTCAAGTTTCTCATTGGGTTGAAGATTGTTCTCTTGACTGTCAAGATTTGAGTTAAATGGATTGATGACCTGTAGTTCAAGACCTATATTTTGTTTGCCAAGGTTTTCAAATACAGCAAAGTGTTTTGACACTTCAGTGCTGCGCTCCTCTTCCTCTGTTTCGGCCATTGATCTTGTTAAAGTGATTTGTTCAATGAATGTTTTATCATTAAACATGATAAAAGAATCAAGGCTTGTACTTATAGAATACAGAGGGGAGTTTTGAGGGTTGTCTTGACTTGTAACTGTGTACTGCATATGAGACTCCCTATAAAGTCTTCTAGTCTGATTGAAAACAGGGATAGTCGCATAGGTCATGTCCATTTGCATAGTCCCCTATAACTTAGCCCCCCAAGATCTTGATAATAACATTCCATATTTGGGGGGTACATTGGCCACAACAATATCCATAACTAAACACTTGGCTGGAATCTGGGCTAAGTTAACACAGAGGTCTTTGATCAATCCTAGACATTTCACTCTGCTTGAATCAAAGGAGTAAAGATCTTTATAAGTTCTAGTGGTTCCAAGACCCAGGCTCTCCATTACAGATTTTGGCATTAAATTATGAGAAGCGCCTGAGTCATGCATAGCATTGTGTAGAATTTTATCATGAATGTTCAAACTTACATAAAAGGGAGGGACAGGTCCCTCTTGAAACTTACCTTCAATATTTGGACCAAAAATAAGCTCTGGTTGGTCATCATTAAGATTGAGTGTATCCTCATTTTCCTCTATGTTCAAAGCCTTCAAAATTTTGGATCTATATACATGTTGGGAAGCTAACTCAGTCAAAGGGACAGAAATTTTGATCTTTGAGATTTCCTGTTCCAAGCTGAAAGGAACATGGTTCTTTAAGGTGCTGGTTTCAGCCTTTTTTACTGCCACTCTGTCAGCAACAACAACTTGATGATTTGTTTTATCTACAGTTGACCCAATGGTTGAAAAAGGAGTACTAGCTAAAGTGTTAGTACTACTAATATTTGCACTCTGTTTTTCAATATCTTGAGTGTATTTTCCTTTACCTTTACCAGAATTAACATCCACTGTTTTGTCCTTTTTTTTTACTGTTTTAGGCTTGGTTATAGTGTTGTTTTGAGAATATTTGTCAGAGGTTTTTGTGTTGGGGGTTTGTTGACTAGATTTACTTCTGAGTTCATATTCTTTTGAAGGTTTTGTGATGGCATTTTCCATGTCTTGACAACAATTTTCATTATCATCTCGCTTGTCATCATAAGGTGTATAAAGACCTTGTTTCCTATCGTAATGAACCTCAAAGTCTGTTGAAAATGTAGCAAGATGATGGAGCTTAGTGAAATGAAGTCGCCTTCACTAAGTGGACCCGCAGGCAAATTCTGGCTCAAAGTCTATTTTTAGACATATGGAGCATGGTCTGGGGATTGCAGTATGTTATTCTTGGAGTATTGGTCATGTTGGTAAAAATAGATGGACCTATATTTTTTGGACCTATAGGTCGAAGTCTATTTTTAGACTGCCTCTCCTTAAAATAGGGAAGTCAAATATTATTTACCCTTAATAATATTTGGACTATAAACTTCAGTTTACTCTCTTGGAGCACTTCAGTTCGAGCCTTGGAAGTGGCTCATGCATCTGACAGAGGAATTATGCTATTCCTAAGGGTTTGGTGAGCACATGCATGGTTGACTTCAGTTAGGACTTCAGTGGCAGAAGTTTGGTGGAGTTAATGAGACAGCTAGTGGAGTTGTGTTCGGTTTAACTTAGTTGAACTAATTGAGATTAGTTTAACTAGCTAATCAACTAGTAATGAGTGGAGTGAATTAAATATTATTTAATTCATTAATTAGTAACTCATTATTCAACTCAAGAACACATCATTTCACTACATTGCATGGACAGTTCAGTGGAGACCAGTGAAAGAGGTAGATGAAAGGGTGGAGTTAGCTATCAGTGGCGACATCAGTTGTGCATGAGATTTGCACCACACTTGGAGGAATTTCCCATGATGATTGCGCTGTCAAGTCAAGGAGATTCGAACCTTGGATCTCTATATAGACAGGCCTGGATTGCGCAATAGAGGCAAGGCAATTGGCGGTGAGTTTTGAACCAGTAACCTGTTCAAAACTGAGCTAGATTATGTGTAACTTCATGAGAAAGTACCGAGTACTTGTGAGGAGTATTGTACTGAGTTTGTTACATGATTTCTCCATTATAATATACACAATAGCTGCGGGGTTTTCAGCTATAAGCTTTCCCCATACATACTATGTTAATGTGTATGATGATTTGATGTGTTATCGCTTGATTTTAATTCCGCATGTGTGATGATCTGAGTGGAAGAGATTATGTGTTGCATATAAATTCGAATTGTATGTGATCAGGATAGTCTCGGTGGATAATTAATAATTATTTAGCAAATTTCTACATGGTATCGGAGCTATTGAAGCAGAGATTGATCATCACAGTGATTACAAACTTATTTCGGTAGACAGAGTCTGCATGCGGGCCAGGTAGCCTCTGGATCCATCCTTTCTTTGAAAGGTGATATATCCAATAAATGCCCCTGCAGTCGATCTCTGTGCTAGAAATAATTTGTTCTCACAGATCAAGGGCGGTTGAGCTTTGAGGTGGAATTCGAATTTTGCAGCAGTTTTGTTTTCTTGGTGCCGGTGTTGAAAATGTCTTTCAACGGTTTGCGACTCGAATATGCTCTTGAAGGCAGTTCGAATTATGTTTCATGGAAGGATCGCATGGAGGCAGTATTAGAAGATAATGGTCTGAAGGAGTTCGTAGATACGGATGTCCAAAAGCCCACTGATCCTGCTGAAGTCGAAGCATGGCAAAAGAAGATGGCTAAATGTCGAAGGATCCTGTTGGAGGGCGTCAAGGATCATATTGTATCCAGCCTGCATGGAAAGGCTTCTCCATATTTAATGTGGAAAGCTTTGACGGATCTATTCCAGAGTAAGAGCGACCAAAGGAAGCTGGCGCTCAAAGATAAGCTCAAAAACATCAAGATGGAGAAAGGCGACAGTATCGCCAAATACCTCACGAAGTTCACTCAATGCAGAGATGAGCTGGGAAGTGTGGGGGTGACTGTCGAAGATGAGGACATGGTCGACCTGGCTCTCCTTGGTCTTTCGTAGGCTTGGCACTCATATCAAGATAGTGTCAATGGTCGAGAGAAGCTGCAAGGATGGGAGCGCCTTTGGGCGGATCTCATGCAAGAGGAGATAAGGAGGACTACTCGGGATGGATCTTCATCAAAGGGAGCTGATGAAGAAAATTGCACTTTGGTTGCTGTTGGGGTTCCCATGTTTTGGAAAATTTGGAAATACCAAAAGATGAGACAACATCAGAACCAATTTTGGATCCTAGGATCTAGCCCTCCTGGACCCGGAGAGGGATCTCTCCAAATAGAGCAAAGAATGATGTATCTTTGAGGTTCAAAATAAGATGTTAGGCTAGCTATGAAGCACGATGGGAGGTTTAAAATGATTTGGTCGGTTGGTTGCTGGGTTGAGTCATGAGATCAGAGACTGGGAAAGCAATGGGAGAAAAGGAACAAAATAGCAGGATGCTTTCAGCAAAGAGGATAGGTCAAAACTGTGCCATCCATTGGGCCATGGAGTCATGAAAGGAAATTACTCGCACCCACTAGCCAAGGCTTTCAAAGGGAATGTCATCTACACTAAAGGATCTTTTAGGCAGATGGTAGAGTGGAACATCAAGGAGAGAAAGTGAAAGAAGGAAAGACAACCAAATTTCTGTCTATAGATCAGGTCAGAGGTCATTTAACTCCAGACATGCTTGGACATACTCTAAGGCAGCTCTCAAAGGGACAAAGGGGTTGCTTATAGATCAGACCAGAGGTCATTTAACTCCAGGTCTGATTTAGCAACTCCAAGGGGAAAACAAAGATAAGATAAACAAAGGGATCTTAGAAAGGTAAGCTGGTCGTGCAAGGATCCTAGTGGACAGGGCTAACACTCATCCCCAGTGTTCCCAAACCTTCCAGCTTAAACCCAACAACAACATCCAAGAACTGATCCAATCAACTCATACATCAGAGAGCAGGCAACAACATCCACTACGCTAGTTAAATTGACTGAAATCAATTCTCAGATAACACATTTAGCAGAAAACATTGAAGGCAAGGAGAGCAGACAGCATAGGGCACCTAACAAGGGTGAATCCTATACCATTATTCTGATGCAAGCCCAGAAGAACGATGAAACAATATGGAAATGCATTAAACAAAGTAAGAAGAACATCACCAATAGTAATAGACCAGGATCCTGTGAAATGTGCTTTGATTAATTGATGCAAAACCAGTCATGTACAATAAGATCAATGGCAGTTACAGTCCAGACTTTCTCCTCCCAGCCTATTACACAATACTACTCTGCTACTCCCTCCCAAGACTGTTCCAACAGTCGGAATGAATCCCTCTAACAGCAAATCCTCAGCAACTAAACAACAACCTTTACATTATGTTCTCGGGGATTTTATATAGGAGAAGTGGAAGAAACAGAAGTAGATAAGCAAGTTAATGTGTCTCATTAAGATAGTAAGGCGGAAGTGTTCATGCCCACTCTGCTTAATGGTGCTGTGCATACTTTGTAGACTGTTTGGAGGCTCTGTCAAGCCGAAAATTGACCTCTGATATGTTCTTTAAGTCCTTATGGTGGTCTGGAACTCTGTGCTGCCACTCTGAAATAAATGAACTGGGTGGAAAATCTGCAAGGTCCCTCCATGCTTCTTAACTACTGCCTGACTGTCTGAAATGAGCTTCAGTCAGTGTATTTAATTGTCTCAGGGCTCGAGAAGGCATGGAGGACACTGTGGGAAGGTGTACCTCTGGAGGAAAATGTCCTGCTGTTATTTAACACAGATAAGACTTTTACAGTGTGTTCTTGGTCTTCGAACTGTGCCTTGATCCTTTGACTTGCGGGGTTAACATTAATTATGTCAACAGAAACCACTAACCCCCTTTGAAACCATCTGCTGATCTGCTGGTAGTGCTGAACTGGCCATCTATGTACTACTTGCATAATGACATAAACTCATCACAGAGCCCGGGCAGTGGTGGAGAAATGCAGTGAAGGCAGAGGGATGGTGGCAGAACGGTGAAAACAACAGAGATGCAAACGGAGGGGTGAAAATTCATGAACAAAATGGTTTGGTGATAGAATGCAGTGCAGACCATTAGATCCTGGCCTGGGAGTGGAAATCGATGGCGGAGATCAGTCGGATGGACGGCCTTATGAAACATAACAGGGCGCAGGACCTCCAATAGAAAACGCGAAACTTCGGTTATAAACCAAAATACAAAGGAATTGGATGAAAAACAATGAATCGGAGGGGCAGACGTGGGACCCAGCAGAGGCGGAGGGCGATTAAACGTGAGCCGTCAGATCCGGGAGGAGACGGACGGCGGAGATGAAATCGGGCAATCGCAATCGGAGGTCGGAGCGAAAGGCAATCGCAACGCACATTCAAAAAGTTCCGATTTCGATTTGGAGAGATGTTGCGATTAAACACCAACCGTCGGATCTGGGACCAGATCGACGATCCACATTAAATCGGAGGGAGATGGAGAGGGGCAGCGGAACGACGATGCGATTAGCGCCGAGCCGTAGGATCAACAGGGAGATGGAAGGCTACGATTAAATCGAGAGACGGAGGAAGGGACTTGTGATTGCGATCGAATGGGGAGATGCGATTGAGCGCTGGCCGTCGGATCGCGGGAAGGATGGATAGCTGCGATGGAATCGGCGGATGGCCAAATCGGAGGATCGGAAGTCGGGGGTGCGATCAATTGGAGATCGGAGAGACGGGCTTGCGATTGATCGGGGGTTACGACGTGAATGCTGCGATTGTGATCGGGCGGGGGGCTGTGATTGGCGCTGGACCATCCGATCTGGCGGGAGGAATGAACGGTGGAGAAGTGGATCGGAGGACTGCAATCAGGGCGACACTGTTGAGACTTGCGATTGTGATCGGAGAGGGGTTGCGATTAGCGCTCCGCCGTCAGATCTTTGTGATAGATCGACGGTAAAGAACGAGTTGCGGGACTTTGTTTATTAAACCAATCGCATCGACACTTTAGAGCTTTACAAAGGAAATGTGCCCGCTGACAGCTCCGATTGCGATTAGTGCTTGGGACTTAAGCGCTTGGTCCCAGTGCTGGGGCATGTGTGGGGAAGTGGTTAAGGGGCTGGCGGAAAAGGGGCTAGGCCTTATAATAAGGTCGGAGATGGGTCTTTAGCCTGTTTTAATGGATTTTAAAGGCCAAGGAGGGGAACGATAGAGAAATAAAGGGGGAAGAAGGTTAGCAGAGGTTAGGGGGGGACTTTAAAGGGGATTTTAGGGGGGAAATGAAGGGTAATAGGGGAAATAGAAGGGGAAGAAAAGGGGGATAAAATGGAGGCTAATTGGGGGTGAAATAAGAAGGGAAAGGGGGCCTTTGGGCATTTCTTCACATAGTAGAGAGGCTTTAAAAGGGGAATCAGCAGAGGGGATTTTATCAAAGGATAAAAGACACATAGAGGCTTCAAGGAGACTGTGTTTTCAGAGGAAATGCATTCCTTGAAGACTCAGGAACAATTTAGCCCCCTATTTGTTTGTCAAAAATTTCATAGGGTGGCTAACAGTGGCTCCACATGGGGATGGCTTCTCCTTGGAGGAGTCAAGAATTCAGAAATTGATCTCTTGGTGTAGGCCAGATGCCTGCTGCTTGAACCATCCCTTTCTTTCCTTGATCAGCTGCCAAAAATTAAGAAGACATCATATCAGCAGTAAAATTCGCCCACACAACTACCTACCCAAACTGTAGTCCTAACTTTGTCTTTTGGGTGCATTTGGACCTGCAGACCCTTTCACATCATCAATATTTACAAACAGGAAAATAAACCTATTCCAAATCTACCCTTATTGCTCCATGAGACCAGATTAGACTGTTGGTCTCGTATTTTTCTCTACCGACACTACTACCTACTAGGATTAGACTGTCTAGCAGGTTTCTTCTCTACATTCTAAGACAGAAGATGAAAACAACTAACTACTTGCTCATAGACTGAGCTTATTTCAGACCTCCTACCTACTCTACTCTAACTGGGAATCTCTGATGTTCTAGGTGATAAAATAATGCCAATGCAGCCAGTCAAGCAGTAACAAAAAAGGATATGAGCACTGGCTGCCTGTCAGAGATAACCACAGGGTGCTCTGCCTGTGGTCCTTCAAAACCGAGGTCACCATCAGTAGTGACCATTCTTGATGAAACTGGCCCTTGCTAAGGATCAACGCTAGAGTATTTTAGCAAATCAGGGCCTCCATGTATTCTGCCACAGGATCCACGAATAGATGATGTACATTTTCTTCTTTTAGGCCTCCCAAGCTTGGTAGGCTGTCTTTATCCTGGGCTGCTTTGATTATTACATTTTCCACTGCGTCTTCAGAGTGTCTCTTGAGAGTCGGGTCGTCTTCTTCTTTCACATCGAACAGTAGTGGAATTTCTTCATTCTTAAGGGGCGGGAGACTTTCCAAGAATGCTCTCGGGTCTCTGAACTCGTATGATATCTCTGGTGAGTTCAAAAGTTAGATCTCAGACTCATATCTCTCAATCACCAAATCAAGAAGCATCTTCTTAAGCGCAGGTAGAGTATTGAGTGCTGAACTGAGAGGGACAATCTTTGGAAGGTTCCCCCATTCAATTTATGCCAGTACACTCGCTATTCCACCCCGAAACTCTGCTATGAGGCTTGGATCTATTTCTACACATTGTTCGGAGTCCTCCATTAGCGAAGTGACTGGATCTTCAGCACGGATGACGTTGTACTGGGACATGGTCTCCCAGTGGAGTCTCGTGAAACCAGGATAATCAGTGGCCTGCTGATCACCTGTGGAGTCTTTTTATCATTCAGGAATTGTGGAGTCGCCAGCTGGATGATTTACCACTTACTGTCCACCATAGTGGTTTACCAAATCAAAGCTGAATGAACTCTTCCCCAGCGGAGTCACCATTATGTTGGGGTTCCCATGTTTTGGCAGATTTTGCAATACCAAAAGATGAGACAACATCAGAACCACTTTTGGATCCTAGGATCTAGCCCTCCTGGACCCGGAGAGGGATCTCTCCAAATAGAGCAAAGAATGATGTATCTTTGAGGCTCAAAATAAGATGTTAGGCTAGATATGAAGCACGATGGGAGGTTTAAAATGATTTGGTTGGTTGGTTGTTGGGTTGAGTCATGAGATCAGAGACTGGGAAAGAAATGGGAGAAAAGGAACAAAACAGCAGGATGCTTTCAGCAAAGAGGATAGGTCAAAACTGTGCCATCCATTGGGCCATGGAGTCATGAAAGGAAATTACTTGCACCCACTAGCCAAGGCTTTCAAAGGTCAAGTCATCTACACTAAAGGATCTTTTAGGTAGATGGTGGAGTGGAACATCAAGGACAGAAAGTGAAAGAAGGAAAGACAACCGAATTTCTGTCTATAGATTAGGTCAGAGGTCATTTAACTCCAGACCTGCTTGGACATACTCTAAGGCAACTCTCAAAGGGACAAAGGGGCTGCTTATAGATCAGACCAGAGGTCATTTAACTCCAGGTCTGCTTTAGCAACTCCAAGGGGAAAACAAAGATAAGATAAACAAAGGGATCTTAGAAAGGTAAGTTGGTCGTGCAAGGATCCTAGTGGACAGGGCTAACACTCATCCCCAGTGTTCCCAAACCTTCCAGCTTAAACCCAACAAGAACATCCAAGAACTGATCCAATCAACTCATACATCAGAGAGCAGGCAACAACATCCACTACGCTGGTTAAATTGACTGAAATCAATTCTCAGATAACACATTTAGCAGAAAACATTGAAGGCAAGGAGAGCAGACAGCATAGGGCACCTAACAAGGGTGAATCCTATACCATTATTATGATGCAAGCCCAGAAGAACGATGAAAAAATATGGAAATGCATTAAACGAAGTAAGAAGAACATCACCAATAGTAATAGACCAGGATCCTGTGAAATGTGCTTTGATTAATTGATGCAAAACCAGTCATGTACAATAAGCTCAATGGCAGTTACAGTCCAGACTTTCTCCTCCCAGCCTATTACACAATACTATTCTGCTACTCCCTCCCAAGACTGTTCCAACAGTCAGAATGAATCCCTCTAACAGCAAATCCTCAGCAACTGAACAACAACCTTTACATTATGTTCTCGGGGATTTTATATAGGAGAAGTGGAAGAAACAGAAGTAGATAAGCAAGTTAATGTGTCTCATTAAGACAGTAAGGCAGAAGTGTTCACGCCCACTCTGCTTAATGGCGCTGTGCATACTCTGTAGACTGTTTGGAGGCTCTGTCAGGCTGGAAATTGACCTTCGATATGTTCTTTAAGTCCTTATGGTGTTCTGGAACTCTGTGCTGCCACTCTGAAATAAATGAACTGGGTGGAAAATCTGCAAGGTCTCTCCATGCTTCTTAACTGCTGCCTGACTGTCTTAAATGAGCTTCAGTCAGTGTATTTAATTGTCTCAGGGCTCGAGAAGGCATGAAGGATGCTGTGGGAAGGTGTACCTCTGGAGGAAAATGTCCTGCTGTTATTTAACACTGATAATACTTTTACAGTGTGTTCTTGGTCTTCGAACTGTGCCTTGATCCTTTGACTTGCGGGGTTAACATTAATTATGTCAATAGAAACCACTAACCCCCTTTGAAACCATCTGTTGATCTGCTGGTAGTGCTGAACTGGCCATCTCTGTACTACCTGCATAATGACATAAACTCATCACAGAGCCCGGGTAGTGGTGGAGAAACGCAGTGAAGGAAGAGGGATGGTGGCGGAACGGTGAAAATAACGGAGATGCAAACGGAGGGGTGAAAATTCACGAACAAAATGGTTTGGTGATAGAATGCAGCACAGACCATTAGATCCTAGCCTGGGAGTGGAAATCGACGGCGGAGATTAGTCGGATGGATGGCCTTATGAAACATAACGGGGCGCAGGACCTCCAATAGAAAACGCGGAACTTCGGTTATAAACCAAAATACAAAGGAATTGGATGAAAAAAAATGAAGCGGAGGGGCGGACGTGGGACCCAGCGAAGGCGGAGGGTGATTAAACGTGAGCCGTCAGATCCGGGAGGAGACAGACGGCGGAGATGAAATCGGGCAATCGCAATCGGAGATCGGAGCGAAAGGCAATCGCAACGTACATTCAAAAAGTTCCAAGTGCGATTTGGAGAGATGTTGCGATTAAACACCAACCGTCGGATCTGGGACAAGATCGACGATCCACATTAAATCGGAGGGAGATGGAGAGGGGCGGCGGAACGACGATGCGATTAGCACCAAGCCGTAGGATCAGCAGGGAGATGGACGGCTGTGATTAAATCGGGAGACGGAGGAAGGAACTTGCGATTGCGATCGGATGGGGAGATGCGATTGAGCGCTGGCCGTCGGATCGCGGGAAGGATGGACGGTTGCGATGGAATCGGCGGATGGCCAAATCGGAGGATCGAAAGTCGGGGGTGCGATCAATCGGAGATCGGAGAGACGGGCTTGCGATTGATCGGGGGTTACGACGTGAATGCTGCGATTGCGATCGGGTGGGGGGCTGCGATTGGCGCTGGACCGTCCGATCTGGCGGGAGGAATGAACGGTGGAGAAGTGGATCGGAGGACTGAAATCGGGGTGGCACTGTTGAGACTTGCGATTGTGATCGGAGAGGGTTTGCGATTAGCGCTTCGCCGTCAGATCTTTGTGATAGATCGACGGTAAAGAACGAGTCGTGGGACTTTGTTTATTAAACCAATCGCATCTGCACTTTAGAGCTTTACAAAGGAAATGTGCCCGGTGACAGCTCCGATTGCGATTAGTGCTTGGGACTTAAGCACTTGGTCCCAGCGCCGGGGCATGTGTGGGGAAGTGGTTAAGGGGCTGGCGGAAAAGGGGCTAGGCCTTATAATAAGGTCGGAGATGGGTCTTTAGCCTGTTTTAATGGATTTTAAAGGCCAAGGAGGGGAACGATAGAGAAATAAAGGGGGAAGAAGGTCAGCAGAGGTTAGGGGGGGACTTTAAAGGGGATTTTAGGGGGGAAATGAAGGGTAACAGGGGAAATAAAAGGGGAAGAAAAGGGGGATAAAATGGAGGCTAATTGGGGGTGAAATAAGAAGGGAAAGGGGGCCTTTGGGCATTTCTTCACATAGCAGAGAGGCTTTAAAAGGGGAATCAGCAGAGGGGATTTTATCAAAGGATAAAAGACACATAGAGGCTTCAAGGAGACTGTGTTTTCAGAGGAAATGCATTCCTTGAAGACTCAGGAACAATTTAGCCCCCTATTTGTTTGTCAAAAATTTCATAGGGGGGCTAACAGTTGCCAAAGAAAAGAAGGGGAAGGGTAAGAAAACCTCTCATTCCTTTGCAAAGGGAAAGATGCAGGATATGGTGAAAGTGAAGTGTTTTCACTACCATGATCATGGACATTATGCTACAAATTGTCCGAAGAAGAAGAAAAACAAGCAAGCGGGAAGATCTGCAGATGGAGAGGTTTTGGCTTCACAGTTCGAGCTTGACTTTTCACTGATCGCATACTTGGTTTCAAGTGTGATGGGATCGGTGTGGTTCTTGGATAGCGGTGTGTCATTTCATATGACAGGAGATCGGGATTTGTTCTCAGATCTGGAGGACAAAGATTTGGGTGTGCACATCGAGATGGGCGATGATGGTAGATACAGTGCGACTGGTATCGGTACCATATCCTTTCAGAGGGAGTCTGGTAAGCCCTTTGTACTGAAGGATGTCATGCATGTACCTGGATTGAAGAAGAACTTGATCTCTGTGGCGATGTTGGAGGATAAAGGGTATGATGTGGTCTTCAGCGAAGGAAAAGCCTTCCTGCGCAGTAAGACTACTGGAGAGACCCGGAAGATAGGGGTTTGAACCAAGAACCTTTATCAGTTGCAGGTAGATGGCTGCGCAGCTATGGCATGCAAGGCGGGAGAAGTGGTGAGCCGGGATGATGAGGGCGAACTGTGGCACAGGAGATTGGGCCACCTTCACCATGGAGCTTTGAAGATGCTGCAGCAGATTTCTACTGGGCTTCCTAAGGGCACTCTTGCGCAGTCAGATCAGTGCAAGGGGTGTACTTTGGGGAAGTATGTGAAAGCCACCTTTCACGAGAAGGATAGTCGCGCCACGACGATCCTTGAGAGAGTTCACACAGACGTGTGTGGTCCTTTCTTAGTTGCTTCGACAGCAAAGCACAAGTATTATGTGATCTTTGTTGATGATTTCTCTCGAAAGTGCTGGATCTTCTTCATGCAGAAGAAGAGCGATACATTCGCGAAGTTCTGTGAGTTTAAAGCACCGGTCGAGAAGGATTCGGGGAAGAAGGTGATTGCTCTAAGGAGTGATAACGGTGGTGAATTCATCTCGGCTGAATTCAAGGAGTTCTGCAGCGCAGAAGGGATTCAGAGAGAGCTCATCGCACCCCATAACCCACAGCAGAACGGGGTGGCTGAGCGGAAGAACATAATGATCGTGGGTGCTGCACGGGCGATGTTGCATGATCAGGGCCTACCCCTTCACTTGTGGGCTGAGGCATGCAATACAGCAGTGTATGTGCAGAACCGTTGTCCTCACAAGGTTCTTGGCATGAGTACACCGGAGGAGGCTTATTCTGGCAAGAGGCCTGATATTTCCCATTTGCGGATTTTTGGTTCTCCTGTCCACATGCATGTGACGAAGGATGCGAGAAGGAAGCTGGATCCGACCGCAGAGGTTGGAATATTTGTGGGGTACACTGATACACCTCACAACTATCGGGTGTATTTGTCAGACAGTCGAAAGACTGTTGTGCGACGGGATATCAAGTTTTAGGAGGAGAAAGCCATGTAGTGTTCACTTGAGAGGGAGCTACACTTGCATGCAGATGAGGAGCTATTAGTTCCTAAGGAGGAGCTTCCGGATGTGGATCAGCCACAAGAGGAAGTTCAGGAGGTGGAAGAAACCACCCATGCAACGCCAACCATCAGAGGGCGCATGCGCACTACAGAAGCTGAGCGACTGGCTCGAGATGCAGAGAAGGTTGTGGGACCATCTACAGCACAGCGCAGACAGAGGCAGTCACCGGATCGATACACTGGATACATGGCTCTCGTGAGTCAATGTGTCGTGACAGAGCCATCCTCTTTTGAGGAAGCTGTGGAGGAACCCGCTTGGGTTGATGCCATGATCGAAGAATATGATTCGATCATCAGGAACAGTGCATGGGAGATTGTCCCAAGACCGGTTGGGAAATCAGTGGTGGGTTCGCGATGGATCTACAAAGTGAAGCAGGTAGCTGACGGGAGTGTGGAGAAGTACAAGGCGAGATTTGTCGCCCGTGGCTTTTCACAGATCAAGGGGATTGACTATGAGGAGACTTTTGCACCTGTCGCAAGGTACTCTTCCATATGGACGATCCTTGCTCTCTCAGTGTAGATGGGATGGCACATTCATCAGATGGATGTGAAGACTGCGTTCCTCAACGGAGTCATTGAGGAGGAGGTGCACATAGAGCAGCCTGAAGGTTTCGAGATCTTCAGCTGTGAGTCGCATGTGTGCCGACTCAAGAGAGCACTGTACGGGCTGAAGCAAGCACCTCGTGCTTGGTACACTCACATAGACAACTACTTCACCGGGCTTGGATTCTCCAAGAGTGAGGCGGATCCAAACCTGTACCAGATTGTGGTGGAGGGGAAGCTGTTGATCATCGTACTGTATGTAGATGATCTGATTTTGACTGGCGACGAGCAGTTGATACTTTCATGCAAGAAGGATCTTGCACGAGAGTTTGAGATGAAGGACCTGGGCATCCTTCATTATTTCCTGGGATTGGAGATTTGGTAGCGCAGTGGAGGACTGTTTGTTTCTTAGGGAAAGTATGCTCGGGAGATTCTGGAGAGGTTCAACATGCAAGGCTGCAAGCCTGTTGACACTCCTCTTCCTGGTGGTTGGAGGAAGGAGGATGCTACTTCAGCGGAGGTAGTGGATGCCACTGTCTATCGACAGTTGGTGGGGTCGCTTATGTATCTGGTCAATACATGACTTGATATATGCTATGCTGTTAACCAGCTTTCGCAAGCTATGGTTAAGCCTACCAAGCTCTTTTGGAAGGCAGGAAAGCATGTATTGCGTTATATTAGAGGCACATCGGGATATGGTCTATGGTACAGACAGGAGGATGGAGCGAAGCTTTATGGCTTCACTGATGTAGATTGGGCAGGGATCCCAACGGACCGGAAGAGCACATTTGGAGGAGTTTTCAGCATTGGGTCGACAACAGTTTCCTGGTACAACAGGAAGCAGATATCCGTGGCACTCAGTTCAGCAGAGGCCGAGTACATGGCAGCTATCTTGGCTGCATGCGAGGCTATTTGGATGAGGAAGATCCTCGTTGGATTGTTCGGGTTGCATTCGGAGCCTACAGTGATCTACTATGATAACCAGAGTTGCATTAAACTCTCGATTAATCCAGTATTTCATGATAGATCCAAACACATCGACATCAGGTACCATCATATCAGAGATTGTGTTTAGTGGAGAATCGTGATGCTTTCATATGTTCCCACGGAGGATCAGGATGCCGACATCCTGACGAAGCCGCTCACCAGGAGCAAGTTCGAATTCCATAAAGGCAGGATAGGGGTTGCAGATAATGCATATATTACTGAGAGGGAGTGTTGAAAATGCAGCAAGATGATGGAGCTTAGTGAAATGAAGTCGCCTTCACTAAGTGGGCCCGCAGGCTATTTTTGGCGCAAAGTCTATTTTTAGACTATGTCTATTTTTAGACATATGGAGCATGGTCCAGGGGTTGTAGTATGTTATTCTTGGAGTATTGGTCATGTTGGTAAAAATATATGGACCTCTATTTTTAGACATATAGGTCGAAGTCTATTTTTAGACTGCCTATCCTAAAAATAGAAAAGTCAAATATTATTTACCCTTAATAATATTTGGACTCTAAACTTTAGTTTACTCTCTTGGAGCACTTCAGTTCGAGCTACAGAAGTGGCTCATGCATCTGACAGAGGAATTACGCTATTCCTAGGGGTTTGGTGAGCTCATGCATGGTTGACTTCGGTTAGGACTTCAGTGGCAGAAGTTTGGTGGAGTTGATGAGACAGTTGGTGGAGTTGTGTTCGGTTTAACTTAGTTGAACTAGTTGAGAT
Source organism: Pinus albicaulis (assembly GCA_034641835.2). Taxonomy (NCBI): domain Eukaryota; kingdom Viridiplantae; phylum Streptophyta; class Pinopsida; order Pinales; family Pinaceae; genus Pinus; species Pinus albicaulis. Next base: position 225,237,536 of record CM076575.1, read on the forward strand.
TAGTTTAACTAGCTAATCAACTAGTAATGAGTGGAGTGAATTAAACATTATTTAATTCATTAATTAGTAACTCATTATTCAACTCAAGAACACATCAATTCACTACAGTGCATGGACAGTTCAGTGGAGACCAGTGAAAGAGGTAGATGAAAGGGTGGAGTTAGCTATCAGTGGCGACATCAGTTGTGCATGAGATTTGCACCACAATTGGAGGAATTTCCCATGATTATTGCACTGTAAAGCCAAGGAGATTCGAACCTTGGATCTATATATAGACAGGCCTGGATTGCGCAATAGAGGAAAGGAAATTAGTGGTGAGTTTTGAACCAGTAACCTGTTCAAAACCAAGCTAGTTTGTGTGTAACTTCATGAGAAAGTACTGAGTACTTGTGAGGAGTATTGTACTGAGTTTGTTACATGATTTCTCCATTATAATATACACAATAGCTGCGGGGTTTTCAGCTATAAGCTTTCCCCATACATACCGTGTTAATGTGTATGATGATTTGATGTGCTATCGCTTGTTTTATTTCCGCATGTGTGATGATCTGAGTGGAAGAGATTATGTGTTGCATATGAATTCGAATTGATATGTGATCAGGATAGTCTCGGTGGATAATTAATCATTATTCAGCAAATTTCTACAAATTCATCATCATCTACCCCAAATAGGTTGATATCATCTCCCTTTGTCATTTCATATGTTTCCTCAACCTCACTTACATAGTTTTGATGAAAGGAAGGAGCGATCTGTTGATCATCTTCCCTGGGTCTGTTTGGAGGCTGGTTTCTTCTTATATTCTGATTCTGGTTTTGGTTTCGGTTTTGAGGAGCAGTTTGATTTTGAATTTCTTGTGCTCTCTCAAGAATACTGATTTTCTTCATCGTTTCTTCCATCATTCTTTCCATTTTTGAGCTTGAGGTAGTAGGTGTGGATTCCTCTCTAAAAGATACTCTCTTTTTAGCTTTCATCCATGCCCTCTTCTCCATTAGGTTGACTTCCATGGAAAGAGCACCTCTTTGCATGTCTTCAAGGGTTGCAAAATCTCTCTCTCTGAGTGAATAGGTCATGTCAGCATCAAACCCTTCGGGGAATTTGTTTAATGCTGAGCGTTGTGGAGGTTTTAATTCTGGGAAGAGTGCATTATACACACTATTAAATCTAGTACAATAGGCTTGTACACTTTCCCTGGGGTTTCTATGGAGATTATTGTAGTCAGCAAGGACTTGGAGAGGATTCTTCCTCACTTCCCATTTGTTTAAGAATGTTTGATGGAAGCCTTGGAGATTTTTGACACTGTGGGGGGCTAGGGATTTAAACCATTTTCTTACTTCTCCCCCTAAACTCTGAGAAAAAAATCTGAGTTTGACAGAATCATCATCAATTTCATTTCTGTAAAAGTAGTCATTCATCTTGTCCACATGTTTTGATGTTGCTATAGCATCGCTAGAATCATATAATGGAATTTTGGACTGATAGTCTTATGGAAGATTGACTAATGGTACAGGAAGGGCTAAGGGAGCATACCATGCTGCCATGATATGTGGTGGAGGTGGATTGACAAGAGGAGGTGTGGGCTGAAGTGAAGTGGTTTGAGCGATGGATGATGGATGAAAAGAAGTGGATGGGAGTGCAATAGATTGCTGAGCTGACCTTGGATGAGAGACACCTAGATTATAAAGGAAATGCGAATCAGGAGGTGTTGTTTCTCTATTCCCAAGATGTTCACTTGTTTTAGGAGATGAATGTGAAGACTTAGGAACTAACTGATCTAAATCATCAAGGGACCTAGTCCTAAAGGGATTGATTAAGTCAGCTTGTGATTGTTGTAGAGCTGAAAGATTTTCAGGAACTGAATTAGCTCTTAGGGGTGGTTTGAAAACAGTTGAAAATTCTATCTTAGGAGACTTCCTAAGGATTCTTTCTGGGTTATCAACTATCTCAGGTGGATCAGGGTCAGGATGGGCTCTAGTGTGAATCTTTCTAGGAGCCACTATGCTGTGTTTTTAGACCCAAATAAACAAGAAAAGTACAACCAAGTATGGCAATATTTAAGAGGCCACTAATCTGTTTTCACAATTTTAATCCGACATTCCTCTAACTGAGTTTGAAAGATATTATAATGATCAGGATTCTTCCCAGTGGAGTCTTAAGGTTTGTTCAGGATTGTGGAGTCACCAGGTGGAAAGTTTAGAGTGTTTTCAAATAGATACACTGTCCACCACAGTGTTAATGAAACATCCTTTTTCAAGGATATCCCGAAACACAACAAAATATAACCAGAGATTGACTGGGAGGGCATTCACCAGATATGTCACCTCCAATAGAGGATGAGATCCGGAGGCTACCTGGCCCTTTCCAGACTCTGTCTAAGAGTATGAGGTAAAACACAACCAAAAGCTAAATGATATGTAAGAGTAAGTGTTTTACTACCAATCTGACATGTTTTTGGTATTTTCTGAGTTATTTTTCTTTGTGTGGTTTCTAAGAATATCCTAACTCTGTTTCAAAACTTAGCTATGGTTATGAGACAAAGGCAATCTACTCTTATGGCTAAGCTAGCTGATTTTTTCAAGGTTAGATAAATTCTTATGAGAATCCTAGGGATGACCTAGATTTTCACTGATTCAAACAAGTTTCATCATGATTACCATTTCTTGGTAGTGCTTGAAAAGGTTGCTTTTTACTCTCAAAGTTTTGTGTGAAAATCAAGGGAAAATGAGATGAAAACTCAACTCAGTCCCCAGTGGAGTCGCCAGAAATGTTGGGGTTCTGTAATTTATTAGCAAGATTGGCAGAGTCCAATTACAGAAACAACATCGTTTCAACCAACTTTGGGATTATAGGATCTAGCCCTCCTGAATCCGGAGAGGGATCTCTCCAATTATGCACATAGATGGATTTGTCTTTGAAGTTTGAGGTTATGGTATTAGGCTAGTTATGAGGTCCAAGGGTTTTGTTTTTTTTTTTATGGTTGAACATGATTGCTGTTAGAGGTGAAAATTCCCAAAGGTAAAGAGGTTCAAAGGTGAGAAGTTGCAAGAAAAGGAGTAAGTTTTTATCAAGAAGAAAGATGATGGCAGGTTTTCATTCCATTGGGCTATGGAGTCATAAGAGGATTTAATTGGAATAGCAGGTTCAAGAGTGGTCCATGGGGCAAGTCATCTATGTCTAAGGATCTATTTAAGGTTTGATTTATGGAATGGAATGATACATCAAGGAGGGGAAATAAACAGATGCAGAACAAAGAGCAGCCCAGGATCTGGTAAGTACTTTGAAACTAGCCAGCCTTTGACCAGGCACTTAATAAAGACATGAAAGAAAAATAGGATCTGGTAAGTACTTTGAAACTATAAAGCCTTTTATACACTTCCAATAGAAAACATACAAAAACTAAGGGAAACTTGAAGGCAACCTTTGGAGTAGAGACTAGCGGGCCGGGCTCACCACAAATCCTCTCCTAGATCTTCTTTACTTGGCTACTTCCAAGACAATAACATAGATAAAACAGAATGGCCTAGGATCTGGTAAGTACTTTGAAACTATCCATCCTTTAACACATTCTAGGGGAAACAATCAAACAGTTGTGCAAACAAGACTGGGACCATGGCTCACCATAATTTCCTCAGTTCATCTTCACACAACATATACTGAAAGTAACATTCAAAAATGATGTTCAGCTAAGGCAATAAGATGAGGGAATGCTAGCAATCCTATGCTTAAACTGAATTAAATCATTTCCAAATAACACAGTTGAAAGAAAACATTTAAATAAATATTCCTCAGCCAACGAGGGTCACTGATATGCAGTATGTCCTAACACTGTTTAAACTGTTCTTTACAGAAAAAGTGAAACATAATGAAAACAGGAATAAAATAACAAGTTACAATAAGAATAACATCACCATCAACATAGACCAGGATCCCATAAATCAGCTTGTATTGATGCTCCAAACCAGTTACAATATTCAAGTCCAGTGTTTTAATTCATCTTTCTTTCACAACCTAACTTATCTGTTACAAGCAGAGCTCCAAGAGCCTGTGAAAACACTATTTACAATCAGGAGTATTCAGCTCAATTACATTACAATGCTTCAGCAATTACATCAACAACCAACCCCTCACTCATTTTCTACTGAAGTATTTATAGAAGGATGAGAAGGTGAGAACCAAAAAGATCTCAAGGGTCATTAATACAGATTAGATGACTTCTCGGCCCTTTGAGGGGCTCGATAGAGAAGTGAACAGGTGGACTACTATATTAATGTTTACAATTATGAATTTAAAACTCGATGGGAGTCTTATTCGACTTTGAGGCTCTGTGTGCTGTGTGGAGTAACTCTGTAGATATTTTCTTCGTTGATTTCTTTGCAGAAGTAGCTCCCTGGCTGTGCTGGAGGTGAATATCAGATTTCTTCAATAAAATCGGCCTCTATTTGAATGGTTTGAGGCAACATGTGGCTTTTATGGTAGCTGAGGAATTAATTCGCCTCAGATGTAGCGGTGGAGGCTTTCTGTCTTGATAGAACACTTTTTAGATTTTATTTAAACTGTGTTTTGAGTCGGGGATTAGGCTTTTGATAACTGTCTTAGCCTTAATCCCCGTAATACTGTCTTCAATCTTCATCTGCTGCGCTTTCTTAAAAAACCGATACTCTTTAACTGTGTTCTGAATAGAACAGTGTCTTGTTGATGTCCAGGTCGCGTGGGGATTTTTAAGGCATCAATGCCCATGGAACACTGATAAAATGTCGAATCCAACCCGTAAATGATTCTTTTTAATAGTCCGAAGGCGCAGGAAACGTCTCTCCCGGCCTTCTGCCTTTCTCTTCAATACATCGAAAAAAACCATTATAAAAACCTGTAAAACACAAAAAACAATTAAGAAATCCTGTGGAATTACGTTTAAACTACTTCATATGGTGGGGAAAGAGCGTAGCCATTGGATCTGGACACGTGGATGGTCCAGATTTAATCGGGGGATCGTAATCGGTAGGAGGAGAAAAAGGGATGCGATTGAAAAACTCCGATGCGATTGCGCGATTGGGAGGGTAGGAGCGATTAAGCGATAGTCGTTGATCCAAGAACGAGATCAATGGTGGAGAACCAATCAGGGGAGTCACAATCGAAAGGGAAAACAAAACGCATGTGATTGAATTATACAATGCGATTATGCGCGGACCGTCGATCTAAAATTCAGATCAACGGCGGGAATTGAATCGGTGGGTTTTGAAGCGGCGGCAAGATTTGTGATTGGAGGGAAAAAGGATCATTGGATCTCGGAAGGTGGAGAGGAGATCAACGGTGGATAACCAATCGGGGATCTGCAATCGGGGGCAGGAGGAAAAAGGGTGCGATTAAAAAACTTCGATGCGATTGTGTGAAGACCGTTGATCCATGAACGAGATCAACGGTGGGAAATGAATTGGAGGAATGCAATCGGAGGAAGAAGTGTTAGCGCAGCGATTGAGAAGTTCAATGCGATTAAGCGTTGGTCGTTTGATCGGTTTTATATCAATGGCGCGGATTAGCCTGAAATCAATCAGTGAAAAACCCTTTGAAATATATGAAAACTTAACTTTTTGAAATAAAACAAAGTTTTTACGGATCGGGGGCGGAGAATATGTATAAAGTGACAAGGCGCCCGACTGCAGGGCCGTTGGGTATATGAATTGTGATATGGTCGAGGCTTTAGTAAATCAAAGGCCAATCGCAATCGGAACTGTGGGCCTGGACTTTTTAATCTACCCATTTTTTTTCTCCGATTGCGATTGCGCAATCGGTCTTTTTGATCTACCCATTAGATTATTTCAACATGTGACTTAAAGCCTTTTAAGTTAAAACTTCGGATAGGCGGGTTTTCATGAAGGGAAGAAAAAGGAGAACATGAAAATAGAGGAAATTTATGAAGAAAGGGGAAACAAATGAAGGTTTGTTTATGAGTGGAAAAAGGGAAAAAATGATGATTTTGCAGCAGTTTCTCCTTTGTAATCAGCAGAATTTCTGAGTATAAAAATGGAAATAGTAATGAAGATTTTGGACAGAGGCATGAGGCCTTCTAGGAGCTTTCAAGAGCCAACAATTTTTTGATAGGGAAAAATTGTTCCTTGAAGGCTCAAAACAAATTTAGCCACCTTTGGTCTATTTAAATTTTACAGGTGGCTAACAGGATCTATGGAGTAAATCTTATTTTTCTACTGTTTAATATCTTCTAGTGCATAGATCTAGATTTTTGCAGCATTTGTCTTGATTATCTAACTGGAGATCTGAAGATATTAGCAGTCATTTCTGTTGTTAGGGTTTTTTTTTTTGTGCAGCTAAAGTGGTCTTTTTTCATACACTTTGAATCAATATTCATACTAACAGCAGTCCTCTTTCCTTTTGACTTTCCCTTCTTTTTTCTATCTTCAGTTTCCATTTGCTTGGATGTCTTTGGTGTAAACTTGAATGGTCTACCACCTGATTCAACATGAATAGCTTGAACACAAACTTCATCAAAATAATTAGGATTGAACATTAATAATGTATGAAGCAAATATGAATGCAAACTGCCAATATACTTCAACAAATTTTCTTTTGTGTCCAAAGAAATACCAAGTGCTAACGCTTTCTTTCTGAATTCCTATGTTACCTCTTGAAAATTATGTCCCTTACCTTGTCACAAGCGTTTCCAATCAATTACAGCTTGATGTTTGTGACGCAATGGATAGAATTGTTTCTTTAGAGCTTTACTAAACTTAGTCCATGAGGTGATAAATTTTCCTTTACGCTTTAAATCTATCTGTGTCTTACTTTCCCACCGGATCAAAGAAGTACCCCCCATTCTAAGAGTAGCTAATTGGATCTTTGTCTTATCATCAGTTGTTGGTATGAATCTTAATTGCAAGTGTGAAAAAAAGACCAATTTAGCTGTGCATAACAAACAACCCTAACAGCAAAATATGGCTAACAATATCTTCAGGTTTTCAATTAGTTGATCAAGATAAATTCTGCAAAAATCTAGATATATGCATCAAAAGATATTAAGCAGTAAATAAAACAAGATTTACTCCATGCATCGAATAGACAAGACAAGAATATGTTGAATGAATTTTGTATTAATGGCACCTGGGAGGAAAACAAGGAAGGGTGTTACCAGTTCTCCTCAATGGGATGGGTTCTTCGGAGTCCTCAGCACTTGAGATCTAAAATTCCTCTCTCTTGATGGTGTAGAAAACCCAAACAGAAATGGTAGCAAAATATGACTATGATTTTGGATCAAAATCAGACCAAAAGTATAGATCCAGAGTGATCTTTAGGCAACAAAAGGTGGTAAATGAATGGGAAAACCCTCTATTTATAAAAAAATATTGAGTTATTCTAGATATTCGTGCATAGTTAAAATATTATTAACCAAATCAAGATCCAATTTTTATGGAATTTTTTATTATATTTGTTGGAGGGAAAAGGAACTTGAGTTGGGTCAAATCCCTTTATTTTTAAATAATAAATAAATAAATTATTTATTTATCATTTTAAGGATGTGGTTGAGTAATAATCAAATAAATAATGATTTATTTAATTATTTATGGGTGGTTTAGACATATTCAACAAAGAATATTATTTAAATAAGGTTTAAATAATTATTCTTAGGAAATAATAAGATAAATAATGATTTATCTAATTAATTTCCCTGTTTTGGGTTAAATATAACCGGGAATATTAATTAAACTATTGTTTAACTAATTATTCCTTAAGGAAAATAAAAAAAATGGAGATTTATTTAATATTTCCTCATAGGGTTTCTTGTTTAGACCATAAACAACTTAATAAAGTTGGTTTACTAAGTTATTTTTCATAGTGAAGGCAATTTTAGTTAGGGTAAAATTGGTATTACATGGTGTACTTAGGTCCATCTAATAATAATAGGTTAGATGACCAAAAAATGGTTTAACAGATTTCCCCCCAGGGTGTGAGCGTTAGGAGCTAATCGTATGGCCGAAGTACATTGTAAGAACTCAAACACTAGACACCGAAGGGGAAGTCAGAGAGAGAAATATAAGGTAGACAAAAGTGCTGAAAGGACTAGACCCTGAGGAGGTGACACTTACAGGTGCGACAAGTCTCTTTTATGAGTGAGTACCTGTGCTATAGGCGGCAGGGGAGGCATACCTATGCCCATCGAGATAGAGTACAATGAATAGTGCATCCAGTAAACAAGGGACTGAAAAATATAGTACATGATGGCCTAAACATGAGCCAGATAAAAATATGGTAATGAATCCCACATACATATTGTGCCTGGGATAACAACCATGAATTATATAATAATATCTGAGCACATGAGATACAAATACAACCCAGATGCCCCTGTAAATAGGAAAGGGCTTTGAAAATTTAACTGATACATGCAATCGAAGAGGTGCTGCAAGCGGCTGAGGCCGACATCAACAAATATATGGAGCTACATCGGAGGCTGAAATGAAGAGGTAATCTAGGCATGTGGGGGGCTACCTGTAGGGCCACCCCCTCATGAGGGCTGAAACACCTCACACATGCCCGGGAATCACCGGTCCAATATGATACATCATTGAACCATCGAGTATATGGATCTTGATCGTACTAAAAGGAGCTGGAGCTGAGAAAAAATCAGGTCAAAGTGCTATAAGGAGTCCCTTTTCCTGATTCGAGCCACCAAACAAGAGCGGAAGTTGGCACCAAGGTACACTACCCTCTAGACCTATCTTCAGGAATAAATGATCTGATGTCGATAGAAGGAGGTCTGCCATAAGTGAGGAAAGAAGAGGTCCTCAACTAAGGAAAGAGAGAAAATAGTAGAGCGACTGATAGATGGACACCAGGGGTGATGATGAAATGGGGGGTACTGAGTAGCGGATGAACGACTTCTCCTATTAGAGAATAAGGGGCATGAATGACCTGGCAGCGACTGACACAATATCAGGAGGGATAGGGGATAGTAGGACTAGAGGCCATAATGTGTGACACATGAGAGGGACCAAGCAACGAAGGATGGAGGACTATAGCGGGATACAAAGGGACTCGGGATAGACTCCATGAATGTGATGATGACTCAACTCAAATTCTCTAAACAAGGGCGACTCGATGGTGCTACCACACAGTACAAGATGGTAACTCATGAAAAAAATTGACACAGGCGTAGAAAAGAATGGAGGAAAAGTGGTGCCCCTACTACAAGTGTTGCAATTGAATAAATTTTATTTTGAGGAGGGGTGAAGTGACGCTTCATGAATAAAAAGTGTCATGGCGAAGTATCAAATCACTAAAAACTAACAAATGCCCATTTGAGGGCTCATTGAGATCTTTCCAATAGTACAAACGATTTGTCAAACTAAGCTATGGTTTGGCTGCAGTAGGCGAAAGAAAAATCAAGGGTTTGCTTTTAATAAGGATTTTTCCCTCCAAATTCACTCATTTTCATGTGGACCTATGGTCAATGTAAAGATTAGAGAAGGCCCTAAATCTTACGGCGAGTGTAGAGGACAAACAGACTGTTGGAATCGAGATCCATCAGTTGCAGGTAAGAGGCCTAAGCCTACTCTTTCATTTTAGTGGATTGAAAGTTCATTTTAGGTCCCCATATCTCATGAACTAGCAAGGTCACACTTTTAGGGGTCTGTTCTGTGCCCTGGGTGTTGGAAATATTTTCATTGATGGAAAAAGAAGCAACGATGAAGCCGAAATAGGCAAAGGACTGTAGAACAGAGACAGACAAAAGAAAAGGCAAGCAGGGCAAAGGAGACAGGCGAAAGAACACTGCTAAAGTGTAACAGTCGAATACAGAGGCAGAGTGAAACGGTCGAGTAGCGGAGGTAGAAGCAACGAATATGGAGGCAGTGAAACAGTCGAACAGTGGAGACAGAGGCAGCGAATACAGAGGCAGTGAAGTGGTCGAGCGGCAGAAGCATTAGCACAGCAGAGGCAGAGACAGCCGTTATTTCGAGAATCGCTACCTCAGCCGGAGGATATATGTATATAATTCTGAGAATCATTACCCGATGGGCCTTACATATAACACATAAACCTTATTCCGAGAATCACTTAACCCCAAGCGGCAAAGCATATATATATATATGCAGCATATTTACATATATAGCGCGAGATCCAAAGAAACAAAGTAATATAAGGTGGGACCCTTCCCAATCGCATCGGAAAGAAACAGACTGTCGAAACATATATCAAAAGACTTGCGATTGAGATTGAAGCCCGGACCCGATGGGCTTATAAACTATGATTAATAACTATTTGAGTTCCAATCACATCGGTAAAGAGCAGTGAACAGTGGTCAATCGCATTGGAAATAAACAGACCGTCGGAACATATATTAAAAGACTTGCGATTGAGATTGAAGCTCGGACCCGATGGGCTTATAAACTTTGATTAATAAGGATTTGAGTTCCAATCGCATCGGTAAAGAACAGTGAACAATGATCAATTGCATCGGAGTAAGGCAGCTTGTGATTGCGATCAATCACAATCGGAAATCGCTGGAGGAATAACATAGTGCATCGGAAAGCATGGCAAGTGGGCCCGAAAAGGCATTAGTTATGTACTAAACATGATTCTTCAGTGTTAAAATGGACATGGCAGTTTGATTGTTAAAACGTTGTATAACGATGCCGAGAATTGAAATTACGTTATATATATATATATAAAGGGGCTGGTATATATATATAACGCGTTGTTGTGATTATGTTAAAAGATTCCACGTGGTCTGTGAACCCACGGGTCTCCACTTAAGGTGGAGGGTGATTTGTAATATAAAACGATTGCGATGTATGTATGTTCCACCTGCGGAACTCCCACATCAACAAGACACTTGCTACATGTAAAGGGTTGGAATTTGCCCAGAATTACAGTCAGTAGTTACACATATTTACAAAATGCACTGATATAAAAAGCTTAGTTACACGTATGCAACAGTTACACCACAGCAGAGGACAGAAAAGAAAACAGAGCTGAAAAGAGATAAAACACAGTCAAAGAAAAGACAAATGCGCAGCGAGCCAAAAGACTAAATGAGTTGAGATAAAGTTTTCATTATATGTGAATGTAAATATTGTAATTGAATTTTTTATTGTTTGTGATGCATTGGCAAGTCTCCGGAAGAAAACAAAATCCCACTGTTAGATTAAAATAAGTACCTATAGTTACATTTTTCTGAGTGAGCTGGAAAATAAATGAGAAGGCAGAAGGCAGAGAGGCATGGCTGTCCATTCCAAATTCATTGAGGAATGCTAATAGTCACAAGAAAATCCTTATAAATAATATCATCTTGATATGCAAGAGAGGGTCAGAGAGAGAGTAAATCTAGAGAAGGCAGAATATAGAAGTGTGAGGCAGAGAAGACTAAGAGAAGAAGAGCAGAAAGAGAAGCTGCAGAACCGAGCTGATATCTGAGGTAAATCAGCAAACATTCAATTTGATAAATTGAGGAAGTTGGAGCTTCCCTATCAAGTTGCAGCTTGATAGCTGTCAATGGTAGTTGACTGAGGTTGGAGCCTCCTGTAGGTTGGTGCTTGCAGAAAATTGAAGGGAGTTGGTGCTTCCTTGTAAGTTTTAGCTTGCAGAACTGAGGTAGGAGCCTCCTGTAGGTTGGTGCCTGTAGAAAAATAGTGGTAAGAGGGATTTGGAGCTTGCCTTTGCATCACAACAATAATAAGATGTGGTTTTCTCCCTTTATGGGTTTCCACTTATATCTGGTGTCTATGTGCATGAAGTTTATGTGTTTACCTAATTTATGTCATCTGCTTAAATACCTGCTGCTCTCATATTAAGTCTGCTGTTATATTATATTAATACTGGCTGCTCACATTCTAATATTACTCACATATTAAGTTGGATATGAAATGAAGGTGTAAATAAGGTTTCATAAAAGTTTAAAATATCAAGACTGTGTTAAACTGGTTCACCCCCCCCCCCCTCTCAGTTTAACTAAGGGTTCAACAATTGGTATCGGAGCCTTTTCCTTTGTACAAGTCTAACAACTGAAAGGAGATCCTAGGTTCCCAAGATGGCTAGTAAAGAAGGATGCTCAACCAATAAAGCCCCTTTCTTCACTGGTGAAAATTATTCTTTTTGGAAAATCAAGTTGAGGACATACATAATGTCTCTAGGAATAGAAGTCTGGGCTGCTGTGGAATTAGAATATGCCCCAGAGGCAACTGACACAGAGAAAGAAACAAAACAAGACTTTGTGGCTAACGCAAAAGCCATGAATGCCATCCTGAATGGATTGTGTGAAGCAGAGTTTATTAAAGTAATGCACAAAGATTCTACCAAAGAAATATGGGATACTCTTGAGAACATACATGAGGGAGACAAGAAAGTAAAGACTGCCAAACTTCAAGTCTATAGAGCCTATTTTGAGAACTTAAAAATGAATGATGATGAAGACATTGCCAGTTTCTTCCTAAAAGCTGCAGAAATTATTAACAATATGAAAGCTCTTGGAGAAAAAATGCCAGAAAGTATAATTGTACAAAAGATTCTAAGATCTCTTCCATCCAGGTTTAATCCAAAGGTGTCTGCAATAGAAGAAACAACTAATTGGGAGACCTTGACCATGAACCAGCTACTTGGAAATCCAACAGCCTATGAAATGAGGCTCCCACAGAAGAAGCCAAGTATGAGGGAAGCAGCCTTTAAAACAGAAAAGAATAAAGAAGAAGAGGGAGACATATGCTCTTGCTCGGATGAAGAAGAGGCAAATTTTGTCAAGAAATTGGATAGAGGCTCAGATAAATACAAAGGTAAACTCCCCTTCAAATGCTTTAACTATGGAAGAGTGGGACACTATGCTGCTAAGTGTCCTCACAAGAAAGTAAGGAATCAGGCTCAAGAGTTAGAGAAAAATAAATCAAAGAACTGGCAGAAAGGAAAGAAGTTTAGCAGAAAATCCTTCTATGCTCAACAAGACAGCAGAACATCTGAAGATTCAGATAAATCCTCAAGTGAAGAAGGAACCTCAGAATTCTTATTGATGGCCATAGAAGAACTTGAAGGTCTCTTGCTAGAATATGAAGAAGAAGAAGGTGAAGTCGACCTTGAGGGGGAGCTAAGAAGTGCTCTAGAAGAGATTGATAGACTCAAACTTAAATGTAGAAAACAAAAGGAAATTCTCTTCAAGTATGCACGAGAAGAACATAATTCAGAAGTCCTTAAGTAGCTAAAGATAGAGCTTGAAGAAGCCAAGAAGATAGAGGACATGTTACTTAAGCAAATCAAAGAAAAAACTCAAGAACAAGAAAAGTTGGAAGAAGAAGTAGTATGTCTCAGAAATAAATTAGAAAATGCTCAAAGGAAAGTGGTTATAAACTCTTCCCAAACAACAAGCTCTAGTAAGTTGAATGAAATTTTGGTTGCTCAAAGATCCCCTATGATAAAGACTGGAATAGGCTATGAAGGAGAATCAAGTAAAGGAAAAGAAAAGGTTGACAGAGAAATTATTTTTGTAAAAGCAAAGAAGAATGATGAAGCAGCTCAAACAATTCCTACAAAAGAAGAAATCTGCAATAAGGAAGACAGAGATCAGAAGAAGCCATTAGTGGCAAAGAATGCAATAAATACTAAGACCCATGAATATGTAAAATTTGGAAACCATCAAAGGAGATTCTTCCCTCCAATAAAGAATGCCACCTGTTATGTCTACCACAAGCTGGGACACATTGCTGCATATTGTCATGCAAGGAGGAGTAATTCAAACCAGCAAAAGATGCAAACATTGAAGAGACTACCCCAAGCAAACAAAGGGAAGAGACAACCTTACATCAAGTATGAAAATATTTTCTATGGTTACTGTTTTTATTGTAAGGAATTTGGCCATAAAATCATTGAGTGTAGAAATTATGGACAAAGACTGATGTTTAACCCCTCAAGAAGGTTTATGAATCAAATAAATTTTGGTCATACTCATAATTCTACAAAAACTATGATCAAATGTTGTGTATGCAATCAAGTTGGACATATACCCTCTAAATGTCCTCTAATAAGATATAGTTCATCACCTCACAAAAGATACCAAACAATAGGATGCCTCTAGTGGATAAAGAAGGTGAATAAATGTGACTTGGCTCTAACTGCTCAAGACCTGAAAAGCCAGTGGTATTTGGATAGTGGCTGCTCAAAACACATGACTGGAGACAGAAGCAAGTTTATAACTCTTGATGAAAAGAAATATGGCAATGTCACTTTTGGCAATGACAAATTAGGTAAGATCAAGGGAAAAGGCTCAGTCAGCATAGACAATGGCAGAGGAAAGGCCCAAGATGTACTATTTGTAGATGGGCTAAAAGAAAATTTACTGAGTGTCAGTCAGATGTGTGACAAAGGTTTCAAAGTTCTATTTAGAGCACAAGACTGTGAAGTCAGATCAAGCACCACCGGTAAGACTCTGCTCAAAGGTGTTCGAACAAAGAGCAATGTTTACATTGTGAAAGAGGAAGATGAAGCATGCCATCTTAGAAAACTTGAGGAGTCATGGTTATGGCATAGGAGATTGGGACATCTCAGCTTCGATCATATCATCAGACTGAGTAAAAAGAAAGCAGTTAGAGACATGCCAGAAATAAAGAGGCCTTCTAATACCATATGCAAATCTTGTCAATTGGGTAAACAGACCCGCATATCCTTTAAGGCCAAAGAGGAGTTTTCAACAAGAAGACCACTCCAGCTTATGCACATGGATCTGTGTGTACCTACAAGAACTAAAACACCAAGTGGAGAATCCTACTTCATGCTGATAATAGATGATTTCTCTAGAATGACATGGGTTGCTTTTCTGAAGAATAAATTGAAAGCTCTGGAAAAATTCAAAATATTTAAGGCATTAGCAGAAAATCAGACAGGATGCAAGCTGAAATGCATCAGATCAGATAGAGGAGGTGAATTCACAGATTATGACTTTGCTGACCTATGTAATGAACATGGCATAAAACAACAATTTACTATTGCAGGGACACCTCAGCAGAATGGAGTAGCAGAGAGACAAAATAGATCTGTTCAACAAATTTCCAAAGCCATGATGCAAGAGAACAATATTCCTCAAACCTTCTGGGCAGAATCAGTGCACACAGTAGTACATATCCTTAATAAATCTCACTTAAGGCCAAGCAGTGACAAGACTCCCTACGAACTATGGCATGGAAAGCTAGCTTCAATCAAACATTTCAAAATCTTTGGCAGCAAGTGTTACATAAAGAATAATGATGAAAATCTTGGAAAATTTTATGCAGGAGCAGATGAAGGAATATTTCTAGGATATGCATCCAAAAGCAAAGGGTACAGGTGCTACAACAAGACTCTTCGGAAAATAGTAGAAAGCATTGATGTGAGATTTGATGAAGAACTTCAAAACAATACAAGAGATACTGACTGCTGCAGTCCATCAGATAACCATGAAGAAGAAGACCAAAATGATGATGAAACAAGCAAGACTACAGAAGATGAAGAGCTGAGCTCGAAAGCCCCCTCAAGATACACTCAGAAGAATCATCCTAAAGATCAAATCATAGGAGATAAGAAAGCAGGGGTCCAGACAAGAAGGCAGCTAACAGAAAAAAATGAAGAGGTATACATAGCCATGCTGTCACAAATAGAGCCAAATAAATTTGAAGAATCCAGCAAGGACAAGTCTTGGGTAAAAGCAATGAATGAGGAATTGGACCAAATTGAAAAGAACAATACCTAGGAACTAGTTCCTAGACCAATTGCGAAAAATATCATTGATTCAAAATGGGTATTCAAAAACAAAATGAATGAGCAAGGAAAAGTAATCAGAAATAAAGCCAGAATGGTCTACAAAGGATATTCAAAAGTCGAAGGACTTGATTATGATGAAACATTTGCCCCTGTAGCCAGAATGGAAGCTATCATAATGTTCCTGGCATTTTCATGCTACCAAAATTTCAAGGTATATCAAATGGATGTAAAATCTGCATTTCTGAATGGAGACTTAGAAGAAGAATTCTACATGGAACAACCAGAAGGCTTCTCATTGACAGACAAAGAAGATTATGTGTGCAGACTGAAGAAGGCCCTATATGGACTGAAACAGGCTCGTCGTGCTTGGTACTCAAGACTGGATAAATATTTGCAAAAACAAGGCTTTAAGAGAGGTGGAGTAGACAGTAATATATATATAAAAGCCCATGAAAATGAACTCCTGATTTTTGTTGTATATGTTGATGACATTATGTTTGGAAGCAACAGAGATGAACTAGCAAAAGGATTTGCAAAAGAGATGAAATCAGAGTTTGAAATGTCCATGATTGGAGAGCTCAGTTTCTACTTAGGACTTCAAATTCAGCAAAAGAACATAGGCACATTCATCTCACAGGAAAAGTACTTAAAAGAAATGTTGAAAAAGTTTAAAATGGAGGACTGCAAAGCTGTGTCAACTCCCATGACCACGGGATGTAAACTGTGTGCTGATGATGGGTCTGCTAATATAGATCAAAAACTCTACAGATCCATGATAGGAAGTCTGTTGTATCTGACTGCATCAAGACCAGACATCATGCTAGCAGTAGGACTAGTTGCTAGATATCAAGCAGCACCTAAACAAAACCACCTTCTAGCAGTAAAAAGAATATTCAGATATCTACAAGGAACAACACAATATGGACTTTGGTATCCTAAAGGAAAAAGCTTCACTTTGACAACATACATAGATTCAGATTGGGTCATCTGTGTGGATGACAGGAAAAGCACAAGTGGAGGTCCTTTCTATCTAGGAGAAAGTCTAGTGGCATGGTTAAGCAAGAAACAAACATCTATCTCTCTGTCTACAACAGAAGCAGAATATATAGCAGCAACAGCATGTTGTACACAAGTCATATGAATGAAGCAAAACCTCCAAGACATTAAGGTAAGCATCAAAAAACCTATCTCAATCAAATGTGATAATACAAGTGCTATAAGTATATCTAAAAACCCTGTGCTTCACTCAAAAACCAAACATATTCCAATCAAGTATCATTTTCTCTGAGAACAAGTGGCTCAGAAGATAGTAAAACTGGAGTATGTACCAACAAAAGAACAGACATCAGATATATTTACTAAACCGCTTGCTAGAGAACCATTTGAATATTTAAGAGACTGACTAGGGGTAGTATCTGTAGATGCTACTCTCTAATATGAAGAGAAAGCACATTTTCAGGGAGAGAACAGAAACGAAAATATCATTCCCAGGGGGAGATCTACAAGCAAGGGAAGCATGAAACAGGTCCTCAGGATCAAAAAGATTATGGAAAGAATACATTCAGCATAAAAAAGTCAATAAAAGGGGCAAAAGAGTCAGTGGTGAACCTGATGAGAATCTAATCCAAAGGATTGAAGCAACAACGTATAACCTCAGAATTCAAACCCCTTGCCATTGATGTCAAAGGGGGAGGAAGAGAAAGCAACAGGAGAAAGGATCCTAATAGGCAAATAGAGGAAGCGTATTTCCATCAATGCCAAAGGGGGAGACTGTTGGAAATATTGTCATTGATGGCAAAAGAGGCAGCACTGAAGCAGAAACAGGAAAAGGACTACAGAACAGAGATAGACAAAAGAAAAAGAAAGCAGGGCAAAGGAGATAGGTGGAAGAACACTTCTAAAGTGTAACAGTCGAATACAGAGGCAGAGTGAAATGGTCGAGCAGCGGAAGTAGAAGCAACGAATATGGAGGCAGTGAAACGGTCGAACAGTGGAGACAGAGGCAGCAAATATAGAGGCAGTGAAGTGGTCGAGCGGTAGAAGCGTTAGCACAGCAGAGGCAGAGCGATAGAAGCAACAGAGGCACAGACAACCATTATTCCGAGAATCGCTACCTCATCCGGAGGATATATGTATATAATTATGAGAATCATTACCCGATGGGAGTTACATATAATACATAAACCTTATTATGAGAATCGCTTAACCCCAAGTGGCAAAGCGTATATATATATATGCAGCGTATTTACATATATAGCACGAGATCCAAAGAAACAAAGTAATATAAGGTGGGACCCTTCCCAATCGCATCGGAAAGAAACAGACTGTTGGAACATATATTAAAAGACTTGCGATTGAGATTGAAGCTCGGACCCGATGGGCTTATAAACTATGATTAATAAGTATTTGAGTTCCAATCGCATCGGCAAAGAGTAGTGAACAGTGGTCAATCGCATCGGAAAGAAACAGACCGTCGAAGCATATATTAAAAGACTTGCGATTGATATTGAAGCCCGGACCCGATGGGCTTATATACTTTGATTAATAAGGATTTGAGTTCCAATCGCATCGGCAAAGAACAGTGAACAATGATCAATTTCATCGGAGAAAGGAAGCTTGCGATTGCGATCAATCGCAATCTGAAATCGCTGGAGGAATAACATAGTGCATCGGAAAGCGTGGCAAGTGGGCCCGAAAAGGCATTAATTATGTACTAAACATGATTCTTCAGTGTTAAAATGGACATGGTAGTTTGATTGTTAAAACGTTGTATAACGATGCCGAGAATTGAAATTACATTATATATATATAAAAAAAGGGGTTGGTATATATATATAACGCGTTGTCGCGATTATGTTAAAAGATGTCGCGTGGTTTGTGAACCCACGGGCCTTGGCTTAAGGTGGAGGGTGATTTGTAATATAAAACGATTGCGATGCATGTATGTTCTGTTAGCCCCCCTATGAAATTTTTGACAAGCAAATAGGGGGCTAAGTCATTGTTGAGTCTTCAAGGAATGCCTTTCCCCTGAAAAACCATCCTCCTTGAAGTCTCTCAATTGCTGTGCCTGATACAAATCCCCCTCTGCTAATAAATTGCTAAAAAGGGCCTATTATTCCCTCCTTTACCCCTGCAACATACATCAATTCCCCTTCTTTCCCTTTGTCCGAATTCCCTTCATTTCACACCCAATTAGCCTCTACTTTGTTCCCTTGTCTTCCCCTTCTATTCCCCTTCTTACCCTTTGAATTTCCCCAAAATCCCCTTTAAAGTCCCCCCTTAACCTTTGCTGACCATCTTCCCCCTTTATTTCTCTATCGTTCCCCTTCCCAACCTTCAAAATCCATTAAAACGGGCTAAAAACCCTTTTTCTGACCTTAATATAGGGCTTAGCCCCTTACCACAGGTCCCTTAACCACTTCCCCACATGTGCCCCGGCGCTGGGACCAAGCGCTTAAGTCCCGAGTGCCAATCGCAATCGGAGCTGTCAGCGGGCACATTTCCTTTGTAAACTTCAAAGTCCCGATGCGATCATTTTAATGCTTTAAGTCCCGCGGTGCATTCCGCACCGTTGATCTACCCTGATGATCCAATGGCGGGCCTCTAATCGCAGCCCTTCTCTAATCGCAATCGCAAGCCTCAGCAATGCCGCCCCGATTACAGCCCTCCGATCCATTCTTGACCGTTGATCCGTCCCACAGATCCAACGGTCTTCGCTCAATCGCAACCCCCGTCCGATCGCAATCGCAACTCACAATGGTGCCGCCCCGATTGAGATCTTTCGATTCAATCCTGACCGCTAATCTCCCCATGATCCGACGGCCCTCCGCTGATCGCAAGCCTTCTTGTCCGACCCCCGATTGCGATCCGCCGATTTAATCTCCGCCGTCCATTTTCACGCTGATCCGACGGTCCTCCGCCAATCGCAGATCCCCTCCGATTGTGTTCTCCACCGTTGATCTCCCCGCCAGATCGACGGTCAGCGCTCAATCGCAGACCCTTCCCGATCGCAATCGCAAGTCCCTCTTCCCGTCCCTCGATTGCATCCTGACTGTCCATTCTTCCTGCAGATCGACGGCCAGTGCTCAATCGCTTCCCCTTCCGATCGCTAATCGCAAGCCTTCCCTCTATCTCCCGATTAAATCCTGGCCATTCGTTTGTTTTGCGATCCAACGGCTATCGCTCTCCCTTGTCGATTGCAATCGAAAGTTTGTGAGTGTCTCATTTTTGTGCCCTTGCGATTGCAATCCTCCGATTGCATCTCCGCTGTCCGTCTCCTCCTAGATCTGACGGCTCAGGTTTAATCGCCCTCCGCCTCCGCTGGGTCCCACTTCTTACATACATTTCGTTGCATTTGTTTGCATTTCCATACATTTTCGGCAAATTCTAAAGTTTCATATGTATTCCGCCATGTCCATAAGTCATACCATGGATCAATCTCCACCGTTGATCTTCGTCTCTAGGCCAGGATCTAACGGTCTGCGCTGCATATTCACACCAAACCCTATTATCCGCGCATTCCACCACTCCACTGCATTTTCATCGTTCTTTTGCATAATAGCTTTGTTCCCGCCACCGCCCCACCACCGTTTCGTTCACCCTGCATTCATCGCTCCGTCCACTGTTTTCTTCATAAGTTCGCTGTGTTGCAGAGTTTCTAGAGGATGGGACCGCCTCTGTTCAATGTACTGCCTCAATGGCAAGCGGCGCAGTCAGGATCAAATCCAATGAGCCAGTACCATCAGGAAAGTCAAGGAATGGGGCCGTCAGGACTCACATTAATGGATAGCAGAGTTCAAATGCCAAAATGCTTTCGGCGCCATTAAAAGCTCGAGCTAACTCGGTAGAGGCAGTAATGAAGCAGCAAGGAGTTTCAGTACAGAGCATAGGGATTAGTGCGCGTCAACGAAGATCTTGAGCTCTGAAACAGAGGTTTAAAGAGGCAAAGCATCATTTTGAAGACCCCGAGGATCGATTCTGGAGATCCTGAACGTCAATAAGAGGTAATATCAAGGTTTTCTTATCAGCAGAATGTTTTTCCATAAAGGACAGGTCTCCCATACAGTCTTTATTATGCGCCGTGTCCTTGAAGGAATTTCTCATCCCAGCTATAGTTCAAAACAATCTAACATCCATGAGGTAGACCTCTCAGCAAGTTCTTCTATTTGGATCAAATCACTTGGAGTACTACAGCCAAAGGGTCAAATCGTATCCGGAGCAGATCTTTCTTTCATGAGGAAGGTGACAAAGATTAAATATACAGTGCATCAAGCAGAATGGGTCTCGGCCCTGCATTCATTGTTGTGTTTAAATGTAACATTTAAAATTCACCTACCTCCTCAGTCGGTCCTCTGTATCTCTTCTGCTATAAAGCACAGAGGGATAGCATTGTAATGGTTATTGTTGCATTATCAGTGAATTGCAAGCATTTTTGTCCCGAGCCAAGTTTCCTGTGTAATGGTTGTATGACAGGCTGAGAAATATGATGTATTCAGGCTGAATGTAAAAGCTTTGGGCAGTGATGTACCTGATTGGTGTTGTGTTTAACATGATAAGAAGTTTTCATTGGATCCTGATCTACAATAGTTGGTGATGTTTTTCTTATTTCTGTGTTTATTTCCATTTCATTTCATGTTCTTCTGAATGACATCTGAACGCATGACATAAGATTTACCCTTGTTAGGTACCTTATGTCCCATCTCTCTCAGTCTTTAATGTTTTCTGCTCATATGTGTATCTGAATATTGTTTTTAATTGACTAAACCAGTGTAGTGGAGGATTATTGCCTACTCTCTGATGTGCAAGTTGATAGAATCAGTGTTCAGATGTCTTTGTTAAGATTTAATTGAAAGAGCTTAGGAACATTGGGAGGTGTAAAGCCTGTCGCTGCCTCTTCATAACCTGCCCTTCCATACAAACATTTTCAAGACCCCTTGTGTTGCCTATGGTTTTGTCCAAGCAGGCCTAGAGTTAAATAACCTCTGGCCTGATCTATAGACGGAATCAAATGGTTTTCCATCCTTCATTCTCATTCCTTAGTGTTCCATCCCACCAATCAGTCTTTGCGATCCAAATGCTCTAGATGACTAGCCCAACTGAAGGTTACACATTGAACATAAGTAAATCCTTTCTTGACTCCATTGCCCAATGGCCTTGATGTCCCCTGAGTTATCTATCCTTGCCTAGCTTCCTTCCTTACCCATCCTTGTCTCATGGTGAAACCTTCCTTCCTGATTCTCAACAACCAAACTCATACAATCAAACAAACAACCTTGAGCCTATAACTAGCCTAAAATCACAATTGAGAACTTCAAAGACATATATCCTTTGATAATCATAGAGAGATCCCTCTCTGGACCTAGGAGGGCTAGATCCTAAGGTCTGAAAGTGGTTCTATGTTGTCTCATCTTTTGGTCTCTGTCAACCTGGCCAAAACATGGGAACCCCAACATGATGGATGGCTTCTTCTTGAAGGAGTAAAGAATTCAGAAAATGATCTCTTGGTGTAGGCCAGATGCCTGCTGTTGTAAGCCATCTTTCTTCTTTCTTTAGATTAGCTGCCACAATATATTAGATACACAAATCAACAGAAACATTTTCCCAACCAATCTACCTACCCAAACTAGAGCTCTAACAATTTTCCCTTGGGTGCATTTGAACTAGCAGACCCTTTACATTTTATTTTTCAAAACAAAAAAAAACCTATTCTAATTCTACCCTTATTGCTCCATGAGGCCAGATTAGACTGTCGGCCTCATCTATTTCTCTACCTAATCTACTACCTATTGGGATTAAACTGTCCAACATGTTCCGCTTGCGGAACTCCCACATCAACAAGACACTTGCTACATGTAAAGGGTTGGAATTTTCCCAGAATTACAGTCAGCAGTTACACATATTTACAAAATGCACTGATAAAAAAATCTCAGTTACACGTATGCAGCAGTTACACCACAGCAGAGGACAGAAAAGAAAACAGAGCTGAAAAGAGATAAAACACAGTCAAAGAAAAGACAAATGCACAGCGAGCCAAAACACTAAATGAGTTGAGCTGAAATTTTCATTATACGTGAATGTAAATATTGTAATTGAATTTTTTATTGTTTGTGATGCATTGGAAAGTCTCCGGAAGAAAACAAAATCCCACTATTAGATTAAAATAAGTACCTACAGTTACATTTTTCTGAGTGAGCTAGAAAATAAATGAGCAGGCAGAAGGCAAAGAGGCATGGTTGTCCATTCAAATTCATTAAAGAATGCTAACAGTCACAAGAAAATCCTTATAAATAATATCATCTTGATATGCAAGAGAGGGTCAGAGAGAGAGTAAATCTAGAGAAGGCAGAATATAGAAGTGTGAGGCAGAGAAGATTAAGAGAAGAAGAGCAGAAAGAGAAGCTACAGAACTGAGCTGATATCTGAGGTAAATCAGCAAACATTCAGTTTGATAAATTGAGGAAGTTGGAGCTTCCCTATCAAGTTGCAGCTTCATAGCTGTCCGTTGTAGTTGACTGAGGTTGGAGCCTCCTGTAGGTTGGTGCTTGCAGAAAATTGAAGGGATTTGGTGCTTCCTTGCAAGTTGTAGCTTGCAGAATTGAGGTAGGAGCCTCATGTAGGTTGGTGCCTGCAGAAAAACAATGGTGAGAGGGAGTTGGAGCTTGCCTTTGCATCACAACAATAATAAGATGTGGTTTTCTCCCTTTATGGGTTTCCACTTATATCTCGTGTCTCTATGCATGAATTTTATGTGTTGATCTGATTTATGTCATCTGCTTAAATACCTGCTGCTCTCATATTAAGTTTGATGTTATATTATATTAATACTGGCTGCTCACATTCTAAGATTACTCACATATTAAGTTGGATATGAAATGAAGGTGTAAATAAAGTTTCATAAAATTTTAAAAGATCATGAATTTTTTAAACTGATTCACCCCCCCCCCCACTCTCAGTTTAACTAAGGGTTCAACACTGGGTAGCTGGTACTGGGCAAAAAACTATGACCTGTCCCAGGAAATGACCTGAAAAGTGCGACCTGTCAGAGAAAGGGGGATGGTTCGGTCCCTATATGACTAGTATAGTCCCTTATTGCTGTTAGTGTAACCCCATTATTGTTATTATTATACCTTGTAACCCCCATTTTTTTATTATTGTGCCCTTAAATTATTATTGTTAGGTCAGCTAGGATTACATTGTGGCCCACTAGGATTACATTATGGCCCCATGGACTCCTATATATAGAAAGGAGGTTTTGTAAATTGTATCATCCAAGAATTGTTCATTTATGTAATGTATTGGAGGTTGACCCCTCGAAGTGGCTCATTTCTAAGGCGTTGATATCTCTTTTCTTCTATTTTTGGAGCTGGTTACTCAACATTTGGTATCAGAGCTTTGGATTCTAGGGTTTCGCTACTCCAAATAGGTCATCGTGGAATTTTCACTATAAATCTTCTTATACGAATTTTCAAAAGCTGAAATTTTTAGGGTACGAAGCCAAAATCCTGAGGAAGCTTGTCTAAAAATTTCAGAGCTTGGTTCGCAATATTGGCGGAGATATCATCTGTAGAAGTTAGGTCTTTTTTCAGGATCCTAAACAGGTCATCGTGGAATTTTTGTTGTAGATTTTTTTGTACGTAGGTTCAGAGTCTGAAATTTGTATGGTGCGAAGCTGAAATCTTGAGGAAATTCTTAAAAAAATTTCAGAGCTTGGTTCGCAATATTTTTGGAGATATGATCTGTGGAAGGTAGTGCTTTTTCAGGCTCCTGAATTTCATCTCAAAGAGGTGATCGTGGGAAAAGTTCAATAACTCTCTCTCTGGGCATCGGATTGGAGTGCTGTAAAAAGTGTTTGCAAGAACACAGACTGTAGTTTCTTGGATATCAATTTCAGAGATAAAAAATGAAACAATGACACGTGGCAAGTCGTACAAGTTCGCTCTACTGAACCAGTCCATAATTAGGTCATTGTGGGAGATTGGACACAACTTTGTCTTTGATAATCCAAATCAGGTTAGACCTGTGGTATTCAAAAGATAATTCATAGGGGTATTGCATTTCTAAATTTCATATATTGAAGTTCTGCAATCACAAAGATAATCCAATTTCAATATCGAGCTCCTCAAAAGCAAGAAAAAGGTGTGTATGTTTTTTTTCCGAATTTCATAAGTCTTGTTTGAAGAATCAATTTGAATTGATTCCAAGGGCATATTGTAGAATAGATATCAGTATTGGGTTCTAAAATATGCCCCGTAAAAATAATTCAACACCCATTAAGCCTTCAGAAGGCTCTACTATGACTCATGAATATGAAGAATTGCAACATGATCTATCAAAATTACAAGATCAAGTGCAACAAATTTCACTCTCACAAAGAGAAACAAAAAATGAAATGGAAGTTTTGAAGAAAGGCATGGAAGCTAAGATGGATGGCGTGGAAGCTAAGATGGATGGCATGGAAGCTAAGATGGATGACATGAAATACAACATGGAAAACATGAAGAATGATCTAAAAACAGACATCGAAGGTTTGACAAAGTTGATACAAGAAATGTTTCCTAATGGTGAAAAGATAGTAGAAGAACCTCATGATGAGAACAAAATCAATGTTAATCATGATTTCATAAACTCTAATGTTGGCGGGAAGAACCACCATATTCCAAAATGGATATGAGGAATTTTGATGGAAAGGATCCTGTAACATGGATACTACAGATGGAGCAATATTTTGATCTCCATAACGTGAAAAACACACAAAAGGTACGCATTGCAACTTTACATTTAGAACAAAATACATTTGTATGGTATCGATGGCTTTTCTCTCGTAAAAAAATTGTCACTTGGTCAATTTTTAGGGAGGAAATGATAGCACATTATGAGGATACAAAGAGCAACACCTTCTTTAGCCAATTGATAAATCTCAAACAAAAGGGTTTAGTGGGGCAGCACATTGAGGACTTCCAAAAATTGAATATAAGGGTAACTGATATTCCAGAGGAACACGGGATCGATCTCTTCATAGGCACTTTAAAGGATAACATCCAACATGAAGTTCGTGTTTTGGAACCGGATTCATTGGAGAAGGCATTCAGGTTGGCAAGAAAAGTTGAATGTAAAATAATGGCAACAAGGAAGCCTACCACTCAATTCTATAAAGAAGGAAGTGTTGCTACTCCTAGATTTCCACAACCTACAAGGTTGACACCACAACAATTGGAAGAAAAAAGAGCAAAAGGGCTTTGCTACAGTTGTGATAGAAAATACACTAAAGGTCATAAGTGTGCTGAGAAGAGATTATTTTACATAGATTGTGAAGAGGAAGAAGAAAATGAACAAGAAGAGGATATACACCAGGAACCAGCCCTAGAAGAGGAAGAAATGAATCCGACCATATCGTGTAATGCACTGGCAGGAAATACCACTCCTCAAACTCTCAAGATAAAAGGACAAATCAAGAAGAAAAAGGTAATAGTGTTGATTGATTTAGGTAGCACCCATAATTTTATTCATTGTAAGGTAGCCAAAGAATTAAATTGTTTCCTATACCCAGCACCAAAATGTCAAGTGATGGTTGCAAATGGAGGAACTATAAATTGCTCTGGAAAATTCCATAATATCAAGATAACCATGGGGGAATATGTATTTACTAGTCCAATGCTTTCCATTCCTACAGGAGGTGCTGATGTTGTACTAGGAGTACAATGGTTACAATCTTTGGGGACGGTAGCTTTTAATTTTCAAGAACGTTTCTTGAATTTTTTTTCAGAAGGAAAGGAAGTCGAATTACGAGGTATTGAATGGATGCCGGGAAGGATAATAAGCTCTAATGTCATGACAAAGCTTCTAAAGAAATAACAACGAGGCGTAATTTCACAATTATGCTCACTAGAAGTTTCGACATCAAAATCATCTATTTCTGCAGATCTCCAACAAGTCTTGGACAATCATTCCAAGGTGTTTGAAACTCCCAAAGGACTCCCACCTATTCGTGATCATGATCATGCTATTCATTTGATTCCAGGAAGTGTTCCTCCAAACATCAGGCCATATAGATATCCTTACTTCCAAAAGAGTGAAATTGAACGTATGATTGCAGAAATGTTAGAGGCGGGTATAATTCAACCTAGTCAAAGTTCTTTCTCTGCTCCTGTAGTTTTGGTACACAAGAAGGATGGATCATGGCGAATGTGTCCGGATTATAGGGAGCTCAATAGCTCACCATTAAAGACAAATTTCCCATTCCTGTGATTGATGAATTATTGGATGAATTACATGGAGCAATTTATTTTACCAAGTTGGATCTTCGTTCAGGATATCATCAAATTAGAATGAAGACTGAAGATATTCCAAAAACAGCATTTCGAACTCATGAGGTCATTATGAATTTTTGGTCATGCCTTTTGGCCTTACCAATGCACCTTCTACATTTCAAGGGTTGATGAATTCCATTTTCAAACCCTTCCTTAGAAAATTTGTGCTAGTATTTTTTGATGATATACTAATCTACAACAGGTCTTGGAAGGATCGTGTTGAACATGTTGATAGGGTGCTCAAACTATTGCAGGAGAAACAATTATATGCAAAAACATCCAAATGTTTCTTTGGAGTACAAGAGGTGGAATATCTAGGTAATATTATATCTCACAAGGGTGTTAAAGTAGTCCCTAACAAAATTAAAGCCATTAATTAATGGAAAGTCCCCACGACCATAAAACAGTTGTGAGGATTTCTCGGGTTAACAGGGTATTATCACAAGTTTGTTAAGAATTATGGGAGAATAGCAGCACCTCTAACAACATTATTGAAGAAAGATGCATTTTCATGGACTCCTGAAGCAACTAAGGCCTTTGAACATCTTAAAGAGGCAATGTGCCTAGCCCCGGTCTTAGCTACGCCAGACTTCACAAAAACCTTTATTGTGGAATGTGATGCCTCAGGAAATGGAATTGGTGCAGTTTTAATGCAGGAAGGAAGACCCATTGCTTTGAAAGTCGTCCAATCAAAGGAAAGTATTTACAGAAACCTATTTATGAGAAGGAAATTTTAGCAATACTGCATGCACTAAAGAAATGGAGAACTTACCTAATGGGAAGACACTTCAAGGTAAAAGCTGATCATGATAGTCTTAAACACTTTTTGGAACAAAGACTATCTTCAGAAGAGCAGCAAAAATGGGTCACAAAGATGTTGGGTTATGACTTTGAAATAATCTAAAAAAAGGAAAGCTTAATGTTGTTGCAGATGCACTCTCAAGAAAGAATGAAGAGGTGGAAGCATTGCTTTGTGCCATTTCTATTATCCAACCAGATTGGATAACTGAAGCAAGAGATGAATGGGAGAAGGACAAAGATGTATGGATACTCATTCAAAAGTTGCAGCAAGATCCTAGTACATCTGATACATTTAGTTGGAAAAATGATTCCTTATGGTACAAATATCGATTATATCTTTGTAATAATTCCCAACTAAAACAAAAGATTCTTCTGGAATTGCACACTTCTCCTTTAGGAGGACACTCAGGATTTTTAAAAACTTACCACAGGGTGAAGAAAGAATTTTTTTGGGATGGCCTTAAATCTGATATTCAAAATTTTGTGGCGGAATTTTTGGTTTGCCAGCAAAATAAAGTGGAGACAATTAAGACCCCAGGACTTCTACAAAATTTATCCATTCCAAGTCAACGTTGGGAGGAGATTTCAATGGATTTTATCATAGGTTTACCTAAGTCCGAAGGAAATAATGTCATCATGGTGGTAGTTGATAGACTTACCAAGTATGCACACTTTTATGCATTATCTCATCCATTTAAAGCAAGTACAGTTGCTACTACATTTATGGACAAAATTCAAAAGCTACATGGAAGCCCAAGGGTTATTGTGAGCGACAGAGATCCCATTTTTACTGGAAATTTTTGAATGGAGTTATTTTCTTGTTTGGGTACTCAATTAGCTCATAGCTCATATTATCATCCTCAATCTGATGGTAAAACTAAGATAGTAAATAAATGTTTGGAAGGATATCTTCGTTGTTTTGTATCTGATAAACAAACACAATGGGTCAAGTGGTTACCTCTTGCTGAATGGTGGTATAACACTTCCTTCCATACTGCAGCAAAAATGACCCATTTATGGCACTTTATGGATATCATCCACCATCCATCACATCATCTTTAAGGGAAAATTCGAAGGTTCAAGCAGTGGAAGATCACATCGAGCATCAGCAAGAAGTTCTCCAATTCTTAAAGGATAACCTGAATTTGGCACAAAATCGAATGAAACAACAGGCAGATCAACATCGCAGCGAGAGAAGTTTTGATGTAGGAGATTGGGTATTTTTACGGCTACAACCATATAAACAAATGTCCCTAAAGCAAGCTAAGAAGGATAATAAATTATCGCCAAAGTACTATGGTCCTTACAAGGTGTTGCAAAAGATTGGTACTATGGCATACAAATTGGAGCTTCCTGCTTCTTCGCGAGTACATCCAGTTTTCCATGTTTCATGCTTAAGAAGGTTATAGGTGAAAATCTTCCAGTTCAAACAATATTGCCAAAACTTGATGAGGAAGGAAAAATCATATTGGAACCTGAAGCGGTCACGGAAACAAGAACTCGACAACTACGGAATCGATCAATTTCAGAGTATCTCATCAAGTGGAAGAACTTACCCACTGAAGATTCTACATGGGAGGATGATAATTTTATACAGAAGCATCCAGAGCTACTCAAGCGTTGAGGACAACACTTTTTTGAAGGAGAGGGGCATGTTAGGTCCCTATATGACTAGTATCGTCCCTTATTATTGTTATTGTAACCCCGTTATTGTTATTATTGTACCCTTATAACCCCCATTTTGTTATTATTGTGCCCTTAAATTATTATTTTTAGGTCAGCTATGATTACATTGTGGCCCACTGGGATTACAATATGGCCCCATGGACTCCTATATATAGAAAGGAGGTTTTTTAAATTGTATCATCCAAGAATTGTTCATTTATGTAATGTATTAGAGGTTGCCCCCTCGAAGTGGCTCATTTCTAAGGCATTGATATCTCTTTTCTTCTATTTTTGGAGCTGGTTACTCAACAGGGATTGAGTGTTGTTTTTGGCTGATATTTGGGATTTTTATGGTTGAGGGGCATAGGTGCCCCCAAGCATGTTGTGTTCATGCCAAAATGTATTTAGAAAAAGGGGAATCTAAACACATTTTAATGATGTGGTGCACCATTTGTTTTCGTTATGGTTATGCAGTTTCAAAAAGGGAATGGAGGATTACCAATCTCTTTTGGTACTGCATATATGAATCAAATGGACTTTAAGTTTCTAGGTTTCCATATATGGTGTCACTATCACAAAGAGAGGATTTGGAGATAATGAACTAGTTCTTTCCTAGAAAACTCACAGGTTGGTTAACAACAATGTCGAAGGGAGTGGGTTGTTGATGTAAGATGAAGGAATGATGAGGGGTATCATCCCTAGAGGAAATCGGGCTAGATATGACCTAGGGAGTGCTTTTCCGAATGACTTATAATAATGGTACTAGGAGTCACTGAGAATTTGTGACACACCAGAGAGCCGTGGGAGAATTGCTTCTCTAGTCTCTCAATAAATATGGGTGCTTTCCTTAACCAAAGTCACTGGGTGTCAATGTAATGGCCACAAGGTGTATACATCTCGAATGCATGGATTTCCGTTGATCCGTGACTCTTTGTCAACTACCCCATAGCAGTACACCCCCATTTTTTCAAATGGGATTCGTCATGTTCGACGTGGTTGCGCCATTCAGTTTCCATCATCAATCAACAGTCGACAGTTTTACAAATGATGTAAACCCATTCTGCATGTTATGATGTAAATGATCTAAGTAAGACCATCAATGTATGTAACAACCTAGGTAAGCCTAGTATGTTGTTGATGATTTCCATCCTAGGAGGTTTTTTGTCTCACTGATTCACGTAAGTGATCGGCAGAGTTTTCCCTCCAGCCTCACCCCAAATCTAGGGTGGATTTTGTCACCAGCATACTAAGTGAGTCCTAGTGTTTCTATCGAGTCCTTGTAAAAGTAGTTTGAGCTACTTGGTCTACTAGATCATGTTTTGAGTCGCAAAATTGGGTATTTATTTGAGGGTCTATATGAATGGGTATTCCCCCTTCATGTATGTAAATTTATTATCTCGTGTAAAGAGGGTTGGAAAAATAATTATAATCCCCTCTCAATCAATTAATTAAATTTTCTGGTCAATTAATTTAAAAAATCTTAAACCAGAAATTTAATTAGTTTGGGGTCTTAAGTTAGGATTAAATCTTTAAAGGCAAAATTTGTGGGTCTTTGGAAAATGATTTTGAAAGCTCGAAGCCAAGGGAATATTGATAATTTTAAGAAATTTTGGACCCTTGGGCCTTGGTGGTTAAGTCAAAGTCAAAATGTTGGGGTAATTAACTCAAAAATAATATTTTTGAGTTAATTAAAATTGAATTAAATGATAAATTCGTTTTTTCCCCAAAATTTTAATTTCAACGCTCCGGATTAAAAGATAATTAAATCTTTTGGACGGTTGAGATTATTTTGACGAGGATCATCCAAAATAGCCATTGGAGATTTTGTCCTATAAATTTAGAGGTCTTTGTCAGTATTGAATCATCTGATAGGAGGATCGTGCACTTGTTCTTAGAAGCTCTTGTAAATTTTTTGAAGAATAAAGCATAAAGACTTTGGGGTTACGAATCTGTATGTTCCTTCTCAGATCTATGTGGTGAATTGTCTCTAAACTCTGCTACTTTGTTTCTTGTATTTTATGGTTGATGGCCTTTATGGATTAATCTGCATACATGTATATTGTGCAGTTTTCTAGGTTTATAAAATAACATTCTGATTTTTCTGCAAAGGTCTCATGTTGTTTTCTTAAATCTCTATCAAACTAAGATTCAGATCTAAGTGTGCAGGGAATTTTTTTTTTTAAGATTGGGCGTCTGGGGAAGTCTTCGGTTGGACCAACCAACTCTCAATAAACATAAATTTGATAAGCTCTTTATTTGTTAAATTCCAAGTCTATCTTACGATATTTGTGATTTTGCAGGGTTTCAAAGGCTTGTGCCTCTCATTTAAAAATTTTAATTTCTAAACTATGCTAAAATGGATTTCAAATCTGACCATGAGGGTTTTAAATCTGTAAACTAGTTGTAAATTTGTAAATTTTCTTTTAGAATTGTAAGGGTTTAATCGTTGCTTGGTGTGTATCTTCAGATCCGGCTGATTTCTTACAGGTTCAGGGTTCAAATCAATTTTTTTTTTAGATCTGAGCCAGATCTAGCCTCCATAGGCCAGATCTGGTCTCAAATTACAACTGTGGATGAATCTGGATATTGTTTCAATTTAAAGAGTGTAAATTGGAGAAATTTTAAGTTTGCTGGGCGACATTTGTGCACTGGGTTTAACAGAAAAAATTCTCAGTTTGTTGGACGTTTTAGATGTGTATGGGTTTATTTGTGTCTTTGTCTACTGTGTTAGCCCTTATCTACACCCTCATCTTGCTTACCATTAATACCCTTGAGTCATTCATCGGCTCCTTTCTCTGCATTGAAATTTCTCATCTGACGTCCGATCTTCACTCTTCCGCAATCACGTTTTCCTCTTTACACATCTCTCCTGCCATCATACCTCTGCCATCGACTTTCATTTCCTTGCCTATCTGTCTCTTTTCATCTTTGTCGTCAATTTTGCGCATTGAACCCCTTTCTCATTCATTGTCAGCATTTTTCTTTGCCAATCGATTTCATTTTCCCCGCAAGCTATCTTTCCTTGCCGTCCAAGCCCGCTCCATAAGCCGCACTTTCATTCTGCATCGACTTCCTTTGCAAGTCGTCTTCATTTTTTTCTCTGATCCTTGCTTATGTCTCTCCCTTCGTCCTACCTTGCCCTCATGCCACCGTCCCTCCATCAATCTGTAGACTGCAAGCAGATGCGATGAACACAAAAACACATATGTAAAAAAAAAAACGCATTAAGATTTCAAAGCCCGTATTCCCAATTTTTGTGCAGATTTCTCAATCACGCCGTCAAGTTCTCCTTTTCGCTCGTCGACCTACATAAGTAAACAACGAATGCACACCACGCATAAACAAAAAAGGAACTCAGCGTTGTGTTTTATAGGATTCGATTGTTTTAGTTTTTTTTTTTGTTTTTAGTTTATGATAGCGTAGGTGTATTTGTGTTTAGTTTAGTCGGTGTTCACTTTAATAGTTTTCATTGTAGTTTTAATTTTTAGCTTTTTTTTTTTTTTTAGTTGGTAGATTTTAATCTTTAAAAAATCTCTAACGTTAGTTTTAGTTAGTTTTAATTTTTATTTTATTTAGTTTAAATTTGATTCTAGCTTTGTTTAGATTTTAATTTTGTTGGTTAGATTAGTTTCTTTTAAATTTTAATTTAGATTCTAGTTTAGCTTATTTTAAGATTTAGATTAGAGATTTTATTTCGTTTATGATTTTTTTTAAAAAAATAAAAAATTACAAAAAATTATAAAAAAAATATATTTTATAGTCAAATGAGCTTTTGAAATTTTTTATCTAAATTTTTGACTATAGAAACATTTTCTGGATCGAAATTAATTGAAGCATCATAAATCTGGAAATATTGCAAACAGCTGGCATTCTCATGTTATTGTTATTCATGGTTGTGGCATTTTTTCAATTAAATATCATTGAGATCAATCATGTTTTAATACGTAGCAGTTAATCGTCATTTGCTTGTTTGTAATTTTCATAACGAGATCTTGTTTGACTCTATAAGGCACTGGTCTTAAACGTGAAATCTAATTTAGATCTGTGGAATCTCGTTCATTCTATAAAGTATTTGATGTTTTAGCTGTGTCTCCTGGATTTTTCATCCTCCTTTATAATAGGGTCTACCTCCCTTAGCTTGCAAGGAGACAGCTTAAATAGAGAGATTGGGGATAAGAGTGACAGCCCCCAATCTGAGCCGTTGTCGCGGTGCCTTGACAATCTGTGTGACAACAGGTTAAATGTAAGGGGGGATAGATAGATTTAGGGGTGGTGATTCCTTCCAGAACGTTGTCATCGTAATAGAAGATGGGGTGACTGGTGGAAGAAAAACCACCTGACGTGGCGAAGCTACCTGACTCATCATCATGAGAAGAGAGGTTCACATGCGCATCGTCACAAGGGGTGACAAAAAAAACAAGTAGATGAAGAATCCATCGATGTTGAGCCCAAGGTGATCGATGAAGGGAGGTCAAGCGAAACAAAAGGGGAAGGCCCACAGGGGCCTTCCACCAAGGATCTCATAGATGATAACAGGTAGTGGACGGTGGCCCAAGACTCTATACTTTCAACATGCGGAGGGGGAATGTCCATCGGAGTGGATGTGTCCTCTAGTTCTGCTGAAGGAAAACGTGCAAATAAGGGAGTGGTGGACTCGTTGCACTTGGCCTCGGAGAACTGTGGCTAGAGAGGTGCGAAAGTCCTCGAGGTAGGGATAGAGATAAGTATAGTGGCCATGGAAATCACATAAAGCATAGGGGTGATTTTTTCAAAAAGAATTGGGTTTCAGGACCGAACCCTTTGGGATATCAGACTCCAGAAAGGCTTCGTTTACCATGGGCTTGAGGTGAGGCAACTCCAGACATGTATGGGTGGCATGACTCACAACATCACACAAAGCACACTGGATAGTATGCTTTGGCGGCTGAGGAGGAGTAGGGGTTGTCAGGGTAGCCTTGTCTTTGGTTTCCTTCTTGCAAGCTTTGCCCTTATTACCCGAAGTGGTTGAAAGAGGAGATGGTTCCTGTTGAGGTGGATGAGGCACTGTAACAACGGGAGAAGTCATATGGACCAGTTGAACCCGGGTCAAAGAAAGATAAGGTTTGGTTTGACCAGGCGGGGTAGCGGCTAGGGGATCAAGGTACCAGATGTGAATCCCTAGGTTCAGGTTGGGGAGAGAGAGGGCAACCATGATAGGTACCGTGTACACTCCTAGAGGGGGAGCTAGGAACGGTATCTGACTGAAGGGGTAATGGCCAAGCGGGGTGACTCCAAGATGGTTAAAGCCTGGAGGAACCATTCCAAGAGGATAGAGAGGCTCATGGATACTATCTGTAGGTGAAGGGCCAGGAGGAGGAGGTCCAGAAGGTTTAATTGAAGGGCTAGGAGTAGGTTGCGGAGGGCGAGGCTACTGACTCGCTGAAGCGAGCCAATTGAGGGCAGTCCGAGATGATTGCATCATGCAAACATTCAGTTATATGGGGTCGAAGACAGGAGGAGGAAGACCAGGGAATGTACAAAGAAAAGAGGAGTCTTTGTAGACTCCAGGTGAGACACTAGTCAAAGGATCGATGGTTTGCTTATTGGCCACCGAAGAGATGATAGACTAAGGGGAGGTCTGAGACTTTATTTCAGAATACATCAACTGGTCAATGGTGAAAATATTTCCATTATGGGGAAATGGCATGTTGCGGTGAACCGTAGATGGGACAACAGACATCGCATAGGTGTAGCTACGACCTAATATAATTTCGTAATCTAAGGGGGCATCAATGAATTCTACGTCAACGCAATTAATCTTGCTTGCAAGAGTAATAGGACAATTGTGGAATAGGCCAATGGGCTGGGAGGCGTGGCCATCCCACGCTCAAAGAGAGACTGTGGAAGGAGCAAACTCAGGTGATCCGAGTTGCTTCCAAACCAAAGAAGACATCACAGAGGTGGATGCCCCCTCATCAATGATACACCAAGAAATGTGAGCGTTCTAGATTTTGACTGAGATTTGGAAGGAAACGGAAATAGGAAGAGGAGGATGTTCTAACCGGTCAGCATTGAAGACAATCAAGCAATCATCGACAGGGTCTACAGTGCCCATGGAAGATAGTAGAGATTTTCGTTGTGAAGGGTACGACTGGAGGAGTTCCGGCATTGAGATGGCGGCAAATCATCTACTATACTATAGGAATGGGCAGCTTTGCCAGAAGCAGCATTTCGGTGTAATGGTCCATTAGGGATATTGGTATGAACCTTTTCCTTAGGCTGAGGGATCTACAAGGGAACATTATGTGTCGAAAGAGGCTCTGTGGAACCTGAAGAAGGTGGCTCGGGGACAAACGTAGCGAGAGGCTTGTTGTATTGATGGGACCGAGTATGAAGGTTGAGGTCAACGATTATAGGTTGGTCACAGTTCATCATGAGAATCCGGTAATCGGTGGTACCAGATGGAGGAGGTTGAGTGGCTACCTAACCTTCAGGTGGTTGGGTAGCCACAAATCCTTGCTGAGGGAAAGGATTAGTAAACACAACCAACTAACTAGGTGCGGGATTCGGAGGGACGGAAGGGGAGGCTTTCTGTCCTCACAATGCTGCTTGAGACTCCCAAATCTGATTCATTTTTTGTAAAAGAGGACAATCGTGCGTGTAATGACCATAGCCACCACAACAAGAACAAGGCGGGTTCGTGGGAACAGGACTGTCCTGCTTGGGCTGAGTGCCTTGTTGTTGGTTAGCAGTGTTACATGCATTTTTTTTAGAATTAGGTCTAGGATTACCGGGAGCAGATTGAATTTGAGTGCATTTCCTCTTCTCTTTGGAGGGAGGAGGATTAGTCATGACCTGTTGTGCATACACCTACCCTTGAGGGGGTATTGGCTACTTTTGTGGGGTTTTAGAAGGCAAGGGAGGTGGAGGTGCTAACGTTGGAGGAGCTAGAGCACCAGGCTGTGGATACATAAAATAAGGATGTTGGGAAACAGTGTGGTAAACAGGAGGTTGGGAAAAAGGAGGAGGCATGTCATATCCTGGATACATGCTACCAGGTCGGGGAAAAGTGCAGGAGGTGCTGGCCACCCCTTGAGGAAAACCATAGCCCATGGGAGGCTGAGCGTATGGATGAGAGAGAGCTCCAATGATATCATTGGCAGCATTAGATGCCCCTGTTGCATTGGCACCACTGGGTATAGGAAGATCAGGTAAAATGGTATTGACATAACCCAACTGAGCATAGATCAGGTCATATTTTAATGCCATTTGGATAGCGGCTTCTTCGGTTTGAGGGAAATGTGATGCGACATCTTTGCCTATAGCAGGAAAGAGATATCTAAGGAACCAATCCATGTAGACATGGTCTTCAAAGGTAGGGGCTTGACATAAGCTCTTTCTTCTCCGCCATTCCTGGACATGATCAGATAGGCGAGTCATATACAATTGACGAAAATAAGTTAAAATTTTGATACCAGTGTCATAATGAAGCAGAAGTTGGAAGTAAGACATAAAATATTGGGAAACAGTCGCAAAGGTGGTATGAGAGGAAGGGGCCTGATCAACATACCACTTATATGCTTCACCAGTAAGTGTATGTTGGAACAACCGAAGATGGAAAAAGTCATCGGTAATGGAGTTAGACAAACACCACATGTGGAAAGATTGAACATGATTTGTAGGATCTTCACTAGCAAGACCTTTAAATTTGGGGGTGTCGGAAGGGAGATCTTTTGGTATAGCAGGCCAACTAGCATCATGGTGTATAGGGTCATTAATCAACTAGTCAAAATTGGGAAGGTTGAGGTCTGCCATGTAGGGGAGCAAGGCCACAGCTGGGGTAGTGTCTGTGGTGGTCCCACTAGTGGTATTCCCAGCAATAGGTCCAGGGTTACCACTAGCATTAGGTCCTACACCAGACATGGTGAAGGTGACAGGGGGAGAACCAGGGGTGGAATGAGAAGGAGAACAAAATGAACCAGAAGAAGAGTCAAAGTGCGGACATGGTGGATGACTAACTTGAATCTTGCACAGAGGAGTAAGTCTTCCTACTGGAAACTGAGGATGAAGGCCAAGAAATCTCTGAGATAAATTCCTTGGTTGTGCAATGATGACAAAACAAACATGACACAAAGGGAAAAGAGACTAACAAGGGCAGGGAGGTGCAGGATCAACTTATTACAATGTCAAAACAAGGGCAGAGA
The DNA here is from genome assembly GCA_034641835.2 of Pinus albicaulis. NCBI lineage: Eukaryota > Viridiplantae > Streptophyta > Pinopsida > Pinales > Pinaceae > Pinus > Pinus albicaulis. The sequence goes on from CM076575.1 coordinate 225,275,209, forward strand.
GGTTGAGGATCAATTGATTTCAATGTTTTAGATTCTTTTCTTGACGGTGTTAACCAAGCCCTTTTTCACTTAGGGTGTGTGTGTAAAGTGTGTAAATTTTAATTTTTAAACCCAGATGTTTGTAGAGAAAAAGAAAAAGTGTGATGTATAACTACAAATAAACCTACAAATAATAGTATATCAGAATGAAATAACATAAAATAAACAGCTAAGAATGCAATAATCTAAACCCAAGGAGGTGGTCCTCTCAAAAAATAGTCTGTATGGGGGGTAAAAAAACTAATAAAAAAACACTAAAATAGCCAATAGATCTAAGGTCAGGAGGGTCAGGGATCTAAAGGTCAAATTTGCTGGAAAATGGTGCAAAAAACATCAACAAATCAGAGGAAAGATTGTTGTAAATGAGGTGGCGAAAGGCTATGTCCTGGAGGGAAATGGAGGTGACCATAGAGGAAAACCCAAACAAAACAAAATGAGGTGTTGTGGATGGATAAATAGCCAATATGAAATGGATCTGAAGGTGAGGTATCAGATCTGAAAAATGGCTGAAGACTCTGAAATTTCAGAAAACCTGCAATAGAAAAAACTCTTCCACAAAAAGTCGAGGGTACTGAAGCCCTAGGGGGCTATTTTCCCACTTATTTGAGAAAAAAAAAATAATTAGAGGTCCAAAATGGGCGGAGATGGAGGTCAGAAAACCCTAAACAGAGGCTCAGACAAACCCAGAAAACTTTCAGAAAAATTCCCGCAAAATGTCCGGGTCACAGTTTTTGACCTGTTTTCTACAGAGGTCATATTTTTTGGGCTGATTCCCGCTTCCTGAAGCTCCAAGTAGCAGGTTTTGGGCTAAAAAGTGCGACCTACACTTCTGGCACTTTCGGCGGCAGATTTCAGAAAAAGGTGTCATCTCAACTGCGACTGATGTCTTTCACCTGCGCAATAGATCCAAAAAAACAGAGAAGTTAAAATTTTTATCGTTTTAGGGTTTCATAGGTTAAAAACAACATCAAGAAAAGAAAAAACAAAAGGCTAAAGAGAAATCCTAGGGTTTGAAGCAGCTGGATATGCAAGGATCAGAAAAACGACAGTGGTCATAATCATAAACCCGTGTGCAGTCGCAAGTTGTTAGTATGAATCTTAATTGCAAGTGTGCGAAAAAAGACCACTTTAGCTATGCATTACAAACAACCCTAACAGCAAAATATGGCTGCCAATATCTTCAGTTCTGTAATTAGTTGATCAAGATAAATGTTTAAAAATCTAGATCTATGCATCAAAAGACATTAAGCAGTAAATAAAACAAGATTTACTGCATGCATCCAATAGACAAGACAAGAATATGTTGAATGAATTTTGTATTAATGGCACCTGGGTGGAAAACACAAAACGGTGTTACCAGTTCTCCTCAATGGGATGGGTTATTCTAAGTCCTTAGCACTTCAGATCTAAAATTCCTCTCTCTTGATGGTGTAGAAAACCCAGACAAAAATGGTAGCAAAATATGACTATGATGGTGGATCAAAGTCACACCAAAAGTATAGATCCAGAGTGATCTTTAGGCAACAAAAGGTGGTAAATGAATGGGAGAACCCTTCTATTTATAACAAAATATTGAGTTAGTCTAGATATTGGTGCATAATTAAAATATTATTAACCAAATCAAGATACAACTTTTATGGAATATTTTACTATATTTGTTGGAGGGAAAAGGAATTTGACTTGGGTCAAATCCCTTTATTTGTAAATAATAAATAAATAAATGATTTATTTATCATTTTGAGGATGTGGTTTAGTAATAATCAAATAAATAATGATTTATTTAATGATTTATGGGTGATTTAGTCATATTCAACAAATAATATTTTTTAAGTAAGGTTTAAATAATTATTCTTAGGAAATAATAGGATAAATAATGATTTATCTAATTAATTTCCCTGTTTTGGGTTAAATATAACCAGGAATATTAATTAAACTATTATTTAACTAATTATTCCTTGAGGAAAGTAAAACAAATATAGATTTATTTAATATTTCCTCATGGGATTTCTTGTTTAGACTATAAAAAACTTAATAAAGGTTGTTTACTAAGTTATTTTTCATAGTGAAGGCAATTTTACTTAGGGTGAAATTGTTCTTACATGGTGTACTTAGGTCCATCTAATAATAATAGGTTAGATGACCAAAAAATGGTTTAACATCAGTAATATCTTGAACATGACAATAGAATTCTAACTGTTTTACCCAATTATCTAGTTTCTCAGGGTTTATTTCACCATCATACATAGGTAATTCGAACTTAACATCAAGTTTCAAAAGTGGACTCTTAAGTTCATTTTCCTTTTCTGATTCAGAACTAGAAGTAGAAGAGGAAGAAGAAGATGATGGAGATGATGGAGGAGAAGGATATTTATCTATCTTGCCTTTACCCTTTTCCTTCTTTGATGCCTTTGATGATGAGGCTGCATCTCTCATCTTCTTTTCTTTATATAATTCTGCAAAAATTTGCTGCATGCTTAGAAACATATGCTGGATTTGATTCTCATCCATGGGTTTCTTTTCAGTAGGTTCAGGAGTCTCAACGCTCTTAGTCCCTGTCATCGTGGATTGATGAACGACTTTCCACTTTCTGATCTCTGGATCAAATTCCTTAAGCTCACCTTTTCCACGTTGCAATCCCAACTTGGTTAACATCCACTAACAAACAAACTACAAAGCACAACCTGCTTTGATATCAAATATGATCTGAATGTGATCGAATAAAGTGATTAAGTAGTTTGATTAATTTGTCCTTTAGATTGATTGTTCACTGAAGAAAGATTTTAAATGAAAGACGACATAAACCAGAAGTAAATAAATGATTAAATCACAACAATAAACAAAGAGAAGAAGAAACAAACAGCTTGATTACGGAGTTTGTCCCTGGTGGACTACTTCTCCGGGTCCGCTTTCAAGTGGGTGTCTGTTTTTATTAGGATTGATCTTGAGGAATTTATTTACATAGAAATGAAATAGAATGAATGTGCTCGCAAGAACTTCTGGACTCTATGAATATAAATTACTCTCTCTCGCCTTTCCGATGCCTATCTTTGCACTCAATTCCGAGACCCAATGGCTGAGAAATGCTGCAAACAAAACTGCCTATGTCCTGCTGAAACTGAACTCAAAATTCATAATGTCCTTCATGAAGCTTTGTCATGGTTTTTATAAGTTGGACTCGAACCTCTGAAATCCAAATTTTGTTGATAGTTGAGAAAAATATATGATAAGGGTCTCGAATCCCTCCTATGCATGAACCTAGGGATAAATGATAAGGTTTATTAATTACCTTAGTGAAAAATTAATTCTAAAAACCCAAATATAAACATTATGTTATAATATTTAGCCCCGACGGCTAGCTAACTGGGCGAATCTGTGAAACCACTGCGTGTGATCAGGCGGGTACTGTCCGGAGGTCACTGTACCTCCTAACGATTGAGGTCTTATCCACTGCAGTTTTTGCGTGACTTATCACGTGACAATCTCCGACAGTTATGGTTAACGGCTAGACCTAGCAGTTTAAGTCCAAAATTTACAATTTTCCACCATGGTTTACAAGAGTTTGGTCACACGTTCCGACGAGGTCTTGCAGCGTGGTTAGGGTAACGCTGTGGGTTTTAAAACTTTAATATAAAGTTTAATATAACACAAACCCGAATATTATTACAAGGTTTTTATAACATAGCACTTAATTTTTTATAATCAAAGTTATATGACTTAGGTTTAGCATATGGAAATTTGCGCTACAATTTAGACTTATGGTTTAGGACTTAGGATTTACCATAAGGTTTTAGGATATGGGAATTTAGGATTTAGAGGCATAGGTTTAATGTTTTAGAATTTACTCTTAGGATATGTGTATAGGGTTTTAGGTTTAATACTTAGGACTTTAGACATAAGGTCCTTTACATACAATTTTAGCCTTTTGACCCCTTACAAAGATGTTTATCATTCATGACCTCATTTTTCATAATGAAGACCAAACTGAACTATGACCAATCTGAAGGTTCCTTCACTGGCGAAACTGATAGAACTGGTGGATTAGAGACTGAACTGGTCATCGAACGAATGGAACTCTATCGAACTATACTGAACAAGATCCTCCTGGATCAATCCTCTCCACTTGAAAGCTTTTGGACCACAAAAGCTTGATTTTAAGTAGACAATAAGTGAGAATACAACTCTCTCACTTTCATCTTGACTTTGATGACATACAACTATACCTGATCATCAACCTGAAACTGATGATTATCATGGCACAATTTGATGCTGACTTGACTCAATGCTTGTCGTGGCATAGAAAAATGTAAGGCTTGATTGTAAGCTTGATGCACATACGTTAAAAATTAATCCCACAACTTAGGAGTCTTACTGCAGTTACCTTGAAGAATATGTATCCCAATCCTCTTCACCATTTTTGTTTGTCCTTGAACCAAATCCACATTGCCCCATGGTTGCAAAGGAACTGGAAGTGGAAAATTCAAACCAATCTTTCGATTGCATGGCTTCCTTGTCGAACACATTACACATCCCTTTATGTACTTCACAATTGTTTCATACATATGAGGCCAGTAATAATACTTTTGAATTTGTGTTGTAGTCTTGCTTACGCCAAAATATCCTGTAATCTGAGAAAGATGAATTTTTCGAATAACCTACACTCTTTCTATCTGAGCATCATGAGTTAGTGATTCATAAGCATCTTTGAATTCATCATCAGTTCTATACTATTCTACATAACTTTCATGAACCAATGAACTGTTATGCAGTACTACTAAAGCATTCAAAGACAACATATCAACTACTTTAATTTTTACACCTTCCTTGTTCTTAATTACTAAGTGAATTTCTTGAAGAAATCCCATCGAACTGTAGTGAGATTTTTGTAACTTAGTATATGACTGAAAGTATTGAAGCAGCTGATAATCTATGTGAATCACTATTTCCATTGCATATCCTTTAACTTTTTTTTTAACTTCATATGGTTTTTGATGATCTATCAATTCTATGAAATTTTTCTGCTTAAATGAATCAACTTTAAAATTGACACTTATTCCCCATGTCCCATTTTGCTTATGAGCCAAAATTATGGGTGAATTTTATGGAGATGAACTGGGTCGCATTAATTCTTTTCAAACCTTCCCTGGAATTTGTTGCTTTATTTCTTTATACTCTATAGCTGACTTGTGATACATTTTAGCACTAGAAAGAGGGGCAACAGAAATCAACTGCAACTCATGTGATATTTCCATTTTATGAAGTAGATGTTTTGGTTCTTTAACTAGATCCTGAAATGAATCTACCTTCTTAACAAAATTAACTTCATACTGAATTTCACAACCTGAACAAGTATCAATAATATCCTTATGTTTCTCTTTTATCGACATGAGTATGTATCTCTTACTTGAACTTATTAAGTGCTTCATCTGATTAGCATTAATTAAATTCAAGTGATCTTTGATTTTATGTGCCTGAACAATGTACTTAATCCCATATTTCATGAGATGATACATACGTTCCTTCCTATAAAATACTGCATCACGGTCATAGAGATAAGGGCTTCCTAAGAAAATTCCACAAATTTCTAATGGTATCACATCCAGATCTACTTCATTGATATAGTTAGCTGCGATTGCAAATTTTAACCGACACTGTTTGGTAACATGAATTTGAGATTGTTCCTTTAACCAGCCTAAAAGATATGGTTTTGGATGATTATGTGTTTTTAAACCCAATTGTTTAACCAATGACTCAGAAATCAAATTTTCTTGTGATCCCGTATCGAACAATGTATCTATCTTTGTATGTTTTCAAGTTACCCTTATATGAAATAACTTGATTCTTTTTCCTTCATTCAACTGTGTGATATTTGAAGAAGTAGAAGTACTAGCATCAGAAATTTTACTTGTTGTAACCATAGCAGTGATTTTTCCTTCATCACCTAAATTAGATCCCAAGTCCAAGTCTTGTTGGATTGTTGTTTCAACCTTTTGTTCACCCTTATTCATTTGGAACTTCTTGGGCTTTAGTTTCAGATGAAGTTTCCAACACCTAGCTTCATCATGGCTGATCCTTTGGCAATGTGTACAAGTAGGTCTATCTTCTTCCTTCTGAGCTGTGGCAGTCTTCTTTCCCTTTGACTTGCCCTTCTTTTTGCTATCTTCGGTTTACATCTGCTTGGATGTCTTTGGTGTAAACTTGAATGGTCTACCACCTGATTTGACATGAATAGCTTGAACACAAACTTTATCAAAATCATTAGGATTGGACATTAATAATGTATGCTACAAATATGAATGCAAACTGCTAATATACTTCAACAAATTTTCTTTTTTTTCCAAAGAAACACCAAGTGCCAATGCCTTCTTTCTGAATTCCTGTGTGAACTCTTGAACATTTTGTCCCTTACCTTGTCGTAAGCACTGCCAATCAATTACAGCTTGCTGTGTGTGACCCAACGGATAGAATTGTTTCTATAGAGCCTTAATAAACTAAGTCCGTGAGGTGGTAACTTTTCCTTTACGCTTTAAATCTATCTTTGTCTTACTTTCCCACCAGATCAAAGCAGTACCCCACATTCTAAGAGTAGCTAATTGGATCTTTGTCTTATCATCAGTAGTATCTTGAATATGACCATAGACTTCTAACTATCCTTTTATAATAAATACCATGTCATATGGTTAGGAAAGGTGTCAAGATTCAAGAATTCAATGTATATAGCATCATATAAGGTTATATTATGTTGTAGATGATCTATAAAAGATCAAGAAGTCGAATACGCAAAGGTTTGGACATTTTTAGAAAAAAATTGTGCTTACTGTAATGGACTGGTTTTCAGCTAATACATAGATTTCTACTTAGCCAACTTAGGATTCAGAAGGATTTCTAGTGTGTTCTTCTTATAATTTCATCTTTTATTATCCTATTGTAGTGGTGTTTGTATATGTTACTCAGAATTCATCTTTGATGCTATGACTTCCTATATAGATAAATTGATTGTGTTTTTTTACAGTTTCACATGTTTATCTCTTGACTAGAACTCTGATATGCCTCAACTTCAATGTTAAGTAGGCTTATTGGTTTACTGAAACTATTTTGACTCCATAAGCCCAATGTGTACTTGTTGATGTGATTTTAAACCTAAATTTATCATCTATCTGATTATTACCCCACATAGAGTTAGCCAACTATATTTTTATCAAAAATCATTAATCCTTTGAGAGAGCCCTCTCAGGTTGAGGAGGCTAAGCCTCAATCAAAATATTGGTTTGAAATAGTTACATAAGATTTATTTGATTGGCAGCCTATGATGTCCAATTTTGTGATAACAGGGCCATTGAATCCCCGGCCTCAGTTTTCAGTCACCCCTCGCCAACATGCCTATGTTAAACTCATCACATCCAAGTCCTAACCCCTCATATCAGTGACCCCCCCATTTAGTTGATGCTTCCTTTTTGTCGACTTCAACACCTATTTTCCAAAAAGGGAGCATTACCTTGGATTACCCCTCTCCATAAAAGGGGCATCCTCGAGTGGCACTGTGGGAGACATCATTGCCCACAAATTTCATCGATCCTCCTGACATTCGACTACAAAAAAAGCTTTCATGTCAAGATGGTATCATACCAAAAAATCATTGCACTTTGATTAAATTTGTCAAAGACATGTCCCTTCATAAGCGTCTCTTTCAGCAATTATTACACGGGAAGGTCCTAGCCAGTGCCTAAGCATACAATGCGCAACTATATGCCATACCAATTTTACGCATATGGGTACCGAATTCCACCTATTTTCAAAGAAAAAAATTCCCCAGAGGGCATTAGCAGTCATCGTCAGCAACCACGAGATCAATACCATATCAGTGACATAGACAAAACATATATCTGTCAAATAGATTTGTTTAACTACCCACATCATCACTAGCATGGGCATGCCCACCTCATAGAAAATTTGTATATATATTGTATTAAATTTTCTTGCAGGGGTCCCATAGGACATGGTCATTCTTTGAACCGGTGTAGGGTGTTTCCAATTCTGAGCTTCACATAGGTCTCTCTCTCTCTACACACGATATACAAAAAAGAAACTATAATGTATTTCGGCTATGCAGTTCTTCCTAGACCTCACACATTAGGGGGAAACTATTAACACTAGAAAATCATACAAGAAAAAGACGAAATTATTTATTGTCAAGAAGAAGGATTTACAGGGCTTGAAGACATTACAGAATCTAGAAAATATTTAAAAACCTCTAAGGTCTGAGAAAAAATCAAATTTGAGCAAGTCATAAATGATTTTGCGTGCATAATCCTTCGTGAATAGTGCCTTTCCGTGACTTTTGACCCAAAATGTGCGCAATCCCAGGAGTGGAGAAAGTCACTTTACGAGACCACAAAAAAGCACACTCCACGACAATGATTCCTCACTTGAAGCCACCTAAGGACAACCACTAAAGCCTCCTTAAAAATCAAGGGAGAACACAATGGAATATTTGTGGCACACAAAGGAATCATCCCCCTCTCTTGGGTCACCATCCACAATGTAACAAGATAGGGAAGGATGATTTAAATTCTCCTATATAAGGCCACCATGAGATGAAAAATTTGAGAACACATTGTTATGATAGCTAGAATTTCCCAAGAAATACCAGCAATGTGTGATCTAGAGCTGAAGATAAAGGGGAGTCAATTGTTGGCCATCTAATAATTTCATTCCACCATAGTAGAGAGAGGGAGAATTTGCACTGAATCAGGCTTGGAAGTAAGAAAATCCTTGCATCAAGACTTAGAACCCATGTTCTAGGGGCTCTTTGGGAAGAGGGTTAAATTTTCATCCCCATTTCCTACCAGCACTCAATAAGAGGGGATGAAGAGCCACCGTTTGGATTATTGTAGTTATTTCACTCTATTCAGAGCTTTTATTTATTTGTTTTAGCCTAATTTAACTTTAGTTTATATGTGCATGCTATTTCACTATCTAGTATGTTTATGATTCTAGCTTTTTCCACTAACTTTCTTGACTCCACTTCCTTTTTTGGATGTGACCAATAACTTAAGTGGGTAAACCAAACCCGTTCAGCTGGTGTGATTTCGTACATACGTGCACTAAACACACTAAATAGCAAGGTCCACTAAAAGTATGAAAAATGTGTACTCCTTAGATGAGAAATTAAATTTTTTATCCAACTAGTACTCCCGCTCGAAATTTGAGTAAAAACTTTGGGAGATAAGTTGAAAATACGAGTTAAAAAAATAGTTTTTCTTTTTTCCTTATAAAATTTGATGATCTAATCAAATCTTATTATATTATTTCAACTATTATTTTATAATTTCCTTAGGAGGCCCATTTTAGACCTCAAATTCCCCTAATGAACTGGCCTTCTTTATTAGCAAAAACAGAGTTTGAAAGCGTAACACAATATTATGACAAAAATTAAGCTTATTCCCAGTTTCAACAGATCGATATTTATATAGGTTTTTGAATTAACTATCTGAGACATTTCTGCCAATGGATAGAAAAATAAAACTAAGATTAGAAGTAAATTCTTCATGGCTTTCTCTTGATTTTCTACATAAGATAAAATCAAGAGTCTTTGTCCGCTAATCTCGTTCCTTCTCGTGACTGACCTTTGACCGCAAGTGTAGGCATGATTAATTATCGAATTCGAACATGTAAGTAGGATAAGATCCATATTTGGACCATTTCAAAGCTAGCCATATGACTCGCTTCTTCATTTTATTCTCAAAACCTGTCAAACAATAATGGTGGCTACAGAAACAAAGGTTATCTACAAAATTGCATGAATTCTGTAGCTAATTACATAAATTCATATAAATAATAAAAATCATTATAATATAAAGTATATATCATCTAAATTCATTCTCAGATGTAAAATGTGTCAATTATCACTGACTGAGTTTATGGATTTGTGAAAAAGGAAGAAGAAATGGTGGAAAAGGATGTCAAATTAGGAATAGTTTTGAGGTTCTACACATGGCTCTTATGAGAAAGTGTATTGTGACAGAACCATCATATTTTGAGGAAGCACTGCAGCAACCAAATTGGTTTGATGCCATGGTTGAGGATTATGACTCCATTTTCAGGAACAATGCATGGGAAGTTGTCCCAAGACTAGTCGGGAAATCAGTGGTTGGATCTAGATGGAGTTATAAGGTGAAGAAAGAAACATATGGGGGTGTGGAGAAGTACAAGGAAATATTTGTATCTCGGGGATTCTCACAAGTTGAGGGAATTGACTATGACGAAAATTTTGCGTCGGTTGCAATGTACTCATCAACTAGATCTATCCTTGCCTTCTCATCACAGATGAGGTGGAAAATACATCAGATGGATGTGAATACTGCATTTCTGAATGGATTTATTGAGGAAGAAGTGTACATTGAGTATCCAGAAGGTTTTGAGACCTTTGACAGTGATTCACATGTGTGCAGACTCAAGAGAGCACTATATGGGCTGAACCAAGCACCTCATGCTTGGTACACCACGATTGACATATATTTCACCACGTTGGGCTTCATGAAGAGTGAAGCGGATGTAAACCTATACCATATTTTGGTTGATGGTAAGATTTTGATTATCATAATTTATGTTGATGGTGTTATTTTGACAGGTGATGATCAACTCATAAATTCTTGCAAAGAGGATCTTACAAGATAGTTTGAGATGAAGGACATGGGACTCCTTCACTATTTCCTTGGTTTGGAGATATGGGAACAGGATGGGGAGATATTTTTTTCTCAAGGCGGTATGGCAAAGAGATTTTGAGGAAGTTACACATGGAGAGATGTAAAACTATGGAGACTCCTCTTGTAGGGAAATCGAGGAAGGAGGATGCTACTTCAGGTGTGGTATTGGACGCTACTGTTTACAAGTAGCTTGTGGGTTCACTCACGTACTTGGTGAACAAACGACCATACATTTTCCACACAGTTAACCAGATTAGTCAAGCTATGGTTATGATGACCAAGCTCTTTTGGAAGGCAGGGAAGCATGTCTTGAGATATCTTAGGGGCACTATAGTTTATTGATTATGGTACAAATGGAAAAAGGGAGTTAAGCTTCGAGGGTTCACCGATGCAGATTGGGTACATAGTCTACTAAACAAAAATAACACATCAAGAGGAATCTTCAGCATATGATCGAAAACAATTTCATGGTACAACAATAAGTAGAGATTAGTTTCACTCAGTTCAGCTAAGGAATAGTACATGGTATCCAGTTAGGTTTCATGTGAGGCCATCTAGATGAGGAATTTTCTTATTGGTTTATTTGAGCATCATATGGATCCGACGATGATACAATGTGCTAACCAGAGTTGCATAAAACTCTTGGTTAATCTAGTATTCCATGATAGGTCCAAGCATATAGACATCTTGTACCTCCATCTCATATATTGTTTTCAGAGACACATTATGTTACTCCAGTACATTCCCATGGAGGATCAGGATGTAGATTTCTAACGAAGGCGCTTGCCAAGAGAAATTTCAAATACCATAGAGGCAAGTTTAGGGTAGATGATAATCCCTTTCTTGTTGAGAGGGGGTGTTGAAAAGTCAACAAGAAATATTTTTCTAATTTAATTTTCCCTTTATTAAATTGGACAATAAAATGTAGTATTATCTCATAATCACTTGTAATAGTTAACTGAGTGTGATAAACTCAGTTAGCTCGTGAATTTTGAGTTGAGGGTTATTAGTGAGGCATGCAGAGTGATTTTTTTTTTTTTTGAGTCCAAGTTGCAATCACTGCATTAGTTTAATGCATGTGAAATGAGTTAACTCAATTTATTGAGTTAAAACAAATTTAACTATGTAATATTCCCAAATAGGGAAGTAGCAATATTTGTACACAATAATGGAAAACAGTAGTGAAAATAATTACATAAAAAATGGATACCAATATGGAGCCATCACATTCTGAATATCACCAACAAATACATACAAAATAGTGAGGCACCAATCATATGATAAGAGCAAACAAGCCTCCCATAAAAAAACACTCACAAAAGTGAGATGCTGCTACTACACAAAATGTCAAAGAGCTACTACAACGTAGTCATAATGGACATAACTACAGTAGTATATCATAAAATGATATAAAAATAATGATATATGCCTCAAAATATACTATACATAAATATCTAGGCACTATATCACCTTTCCAAGACAACCCAAGAGGGTTTCTGGAAAATACAGCAAAATACAAATATGAGATGCAACCCTAGGGCTAAAGGTTTGCTGCAAAAAAATGAATGAGAAGATATGGCTGAAGCTGATGTAGAAATTCATATCTCTTATCCAATAGACCCTCTGGATGAAATTTTTACCCCTCCACTAAAGAAATCACTCCCCAAATCATGCACTGCAACCACCCCTGTAACTTCTCCCTAAAATAACATAGATCGAGACTGAAACTGCATTGTAGGGGATAATATAACCTTTTCCTAGTGCCAAATGTAGAAATAAATCTCAACAGTGTTCTTTACTATCGTCCCAATGGAAGGAAACCTTCCTCCACAAAAGACAAGCTCCGAAATGACCCAAATCAACTCTCCACTACTGCACCCTGCAACACAGCACAACCCTCTAAAGAAACTGCGTTGTAGAAGAAATATGGAGCTTGGAATGATTCCAGAATGATGGAATGTATCCCTAATACTTATCCTAAGTGAGCACTCAGCGTCCCCCAAGGATGAAGGTGGGATTCCTGATCGGGAACACCCTTGTGCTAAACAACACTTTAGTATCCGCTAAACATCTCAAGAGAGCAATAAGTCATATGGGCCATATCAAAATAATAATCAAATCATGCCTTCTATGGCTTCCATCCCCTTCCTTATATTATTGGTGAGCTTCCTCACCTTGGGCCCCACTCATTAGTGCCACTACTTTCATGCATGGAGTCTACCTCCAAAACTGTGTTGTCCCTCAATGAATGCCACTCCTTCCATAACATTGTTGTTGATTTCGTCCAAGTTGACGTAGTATACATGCTCCATTCAATTTTCACACATGAGGGTGCTTAATCTAACTAATTAGAAGACTTCCATTCACATTTGGAGTGAATATATTTCTACTAAGGAGATTTATGGGTCTCCCTACCCTCTTATTCTTATTACTGGGAGGAAAAATCAAAATTTAATATTTAAATTAGCTGCATGCTAATTTAGGAATATTACAATCCTCCCCTCCCAAATGTTTCTTGTCCTCAATCAACTGCAAGGATAGAACTGAAAATTATAAGGAACCTTCATTCCCATGTGGAGCTCCAAATCCTAAGCTATCACCCATACAAAATGAATCACCCTCCAGAATGGTAATTCATAGAAAAAATGCCTCCCAAATGGTCAAGTTAACCATATGTATCACCTCATATGGAAACAAGAGGTAAAATGTAGCAATCATGTATTGTCCAATGTTCTCCCTGAAGTATGAGGCATAAGAAATGTGGCGAATCTCATCTTTAATGGGAATATAAAATCCATGTGTCTTCCCTCCAATAATTCCCACAACAATGATAAATACATATTCAAAATATGGGATGATAATCAAAGTCATACTGGCTGCCATATATAATACTAGAGAAGGAGAATGGTCCCTTAAGTGAAACCATCACTGTTTTTCTCCTAACTGCCACAAAATATGATATGATGAGTGGTTTCCCAACCACTTTCTTACTACCCCAGTCCTCTCACGTGCTTGGAGAAGGTGTATGATGTGTGGTGTCAATTGTGCACACCCTGAATAAGATATCATCTCCCAAACATCTCCTAGGGAGTGGTGATCACCATTAATACTTATGGCCCCAAATAGACCATGAGGTCTATAATAAAGAATGCCCCCTCTTAGAGCAAAAAACCCTACATGGATGGCAAAGAAATACAAGCACATAGTAAGTGAATCATGATGCACATAAACACAATCCTTACCATGTACCTTGAACAAGTTGGTAAGTGGCTCATAGATGGACCTCTTCTCATTCCCAATGATGGAGGAAGTGGTTGTATTAACTCTATCAAAGAGTTATGTCCCTCCTCCAAACAATCCATGCATCTCCTCATGTAATGGTGCATATCCTCTTTGATTCCTTCCCAAGTGAATCTGTAATATTCCTACTTAGCCTAAGCTAAGAGGAATATGCAATTTTGTCTCATTTTCTGTTGCATGAATAAATGAATAAAGGAGGACATGTAAAACTCCCAAAAGAATGAATAAATCAATGCCGATATGAACATGGATAAATCTGAGCCATGTAAAAAAATCACATGTAGGTGTGAAATGGGTTTGAGCTAGAGACTAGGTCGACCTTGACCAAATCTACAGCGTTGTCTAGATACAATGCACCTCATGAAGGGACAATGCAGTTCTAGAAGGAGGCCCCTCATGTGAAATGAGCTAACTCATCAAGGTGGTTTAGGGTTTGCAAAGGCTTTCATCTTATAAAAGGAATTGGAAGGCAGCAAGAGAAGGTTGTTGATTGTCTATATTTCTGAGTATCTTGTCTGTTTAGACAAATACCATTCTCTGTTGTTTAATGGAGAATAGTGCTGCTTAGAACTTGGAGTTCCTATGCATGTATTTCACCTCTTCCATTGAGGATTATTGGAGGAGTCTTGCTGATTTCATCCACTATCAAGAAATTGGCCAAGCTCTACTTCCAACTGCAATGTAGATCCAGTGAGGGTTTGGCTTCTTTTGTAGGTTGCAGCAAGTGGAACTCTAGATCTGTTCAGATCTAGCTTGTATTGGTGCCTCTTCTCAGTGAGTGTGTCTTTTAACCTCCTAGAAGAGTGCATCAGTTGATTGAGCTTCAAATTTGTATCTTGGCATTAGGCCAACTCTTTTATTCAAGCTACAGTGCAGTTTCCTTTGAGGGATTGCATTATTTTGAATGGAGGTTTTGCAGGGTGTTTTGATCCCATTTTTTATGAGAGATATCTGGTGCTGGGCTTTGCCTTTCACTTTGGTGATCCATGGATTAGCTTGATGATTCATGTTTTTTTTATATCTGATATGTTTTAATGTAAATTCATCTTCATAAATTTCTAAATAATATTGCATATCTGCTACTTAAAACTCTGATCTACTCCTTGTAATGCATGATTTGGTCAAAACCCCAAGAGGATCTTGTAATAGAGTCTTTATAGAGTACAGATCTGAAATGGATCTAATATTTCATCCATAGATCTGTTCTAGATCTGAATTGTAACATGCAGCTACTGCAGCTCCATAAAATAATGTTGTTAATCCATTTTGCAGTTTATACATGTGTTGGAGCCCTCTTTTCTGAAGATTTCTTTCTCTCTTGTCTTTCATATTCTACTGTATAATGTAAGAGTGTCATTGTAAATATTATTAGCTACTATATATTCAAAATTTTATCTTATTTGATGGCCTCTTGCTCATGCTCTACAATACTGCGTTATTTCGGAAGCAGTTTGTTGTGCATAGCTACAGCCCCTCTTGTAGGGTGAATTTCAACTAGACTAGGTGGTCGGAGATCTATTTACCATACCTAGTTTGATTTGTTTTTTCTCCCCTTTTGGATGTAGACTTTAGATCTACTTATCTAAGGGATCCAAGGGCTGTAAACTCATTTATGTTCATAAATCTCCCAGAAGTGCATTATTTTAGTAGGCTTGCTGTGAATCCCTATTTTGGGATATTATTGTGGTATCAAAGCTCCTTTCTTGGCACAGCCTATGATTTCATTGGATAACCACAACCATGTTGCATTCAGAAGAATATGAGCCTCTTACTGAGAGGGAGAAGAGGTATTAGAATAGAAGTCACAAGAAGATTGATTACACCATTGATGATCAAGACAAGGGTAAAGCCCCTGAAACTACAAGTGACAAAGAAGAAGAGTTTGCAAGAACTCTTTTGGTGGCCATGCAAGATCTTGATAGAGAGGTAAAAGAGATGAGAATGGATATAATGAGGGAATCTCTTGGAAGATTTCATCCCGGGGAAATATCTGACATGTCTCACCACTGGACTAGTCAACAAGTGAACCAGCCACAAGCTCCACAAGCTCCACAACGCTCCACTATGCCTACCTTCATGGCTGTGGAGAATGAAGGACCACAAGAGAAAGCATCCCTTGAAGACTAATTTGTGGAATATGAATCTCAGAATCAGAGATTCAAGGACCACTTGATTTTCCAAGAGCTTTGTCACCTCAAGGACAATAGAAGATGAAGGCATCAGTATAGATATGGTGGATTCTTCCATAATCATGATAGGCATCACTCTATGGGAAGATTTTTTTTTCCCAAGTTTGATCGGTCATCCACTAGTTCTACCAAGGCATGGGTAGAAAAACTAGACATCTACTTTCAGTTGAACAAAGTCATCGAGATTGAAGCCATCAAGATTGTAGCGCTACACTTTGAAGGTGAAGCACACAATTGATGGTTCCATGGGTTGTCTACATTGGGCCATGCTAATGTGACTACCTACTCTGAATTCACTAGAAGACTGGTGGAGAGTTTTGAAAGAAAGGATCCAGAAGAACATTTCATGAGCCTTGTAAATTTAAAGCAATCAGGAAATGCAGAAACTTATATCTCTGAGTTTCTGAGATTATCTGTTATGGTTCCTGATCTGTCTGCAGCAAGGATGGTGTACATGTTCATCGATGGTTTGGATGAACCTTTTCATGGGTTGGTTAAATATACCAAGCCCATAACTTTGCATGATTCCATTGAGAGGGCTAGAGACCTCCAAGATGCCTTGCCAAAAGCAAAGGAAACTTTCCAGAGAAAGGCCCCTCACCTTTCTAAAGGGAAGGAAGAAAAAGCTGCTCCTTCTAAGGAGAGCTCATTCAAGAAGCCTCTTGATATTGAACTTAGGAGGGATATGAGAAAGAATAGACTATGTTTCACTTGCCAAGAGTCATGGGCACCTGGACATAGATGTGCTGCTGGGAAAGCACACTACATAGAAGTCTTCTCAGCTTTTGAGGAGGAAGATGAAGATGATGAACCAAGGAGGAGTCATAGCGCTGATAATGTTGAGGGAGATCTAACACCATCTGGAGATGGGGATGGAGCCTTTGATCCAATAGGAGTAACTCTTTCATATTTGAGAGGAGTGCCTAAGTACTTGACCCTAAGAGTACAAGGTTCAATCATGAATCAAAGGGTATCTATACTGATTGATAGTGGGGCAACCCAAAAATTTATTGATGCTCATCTTGTGCAGAGGAGAGCAATCCCCATTGATACTTTTCATGGATTCTCTGTTTTGGTCCCAGGAGATAGGACAATGAAATGCATGCAATATGTCCCATCACTCTCAGTCACTATGGGGCCCTACACTTTGGTGGATCACTTTTTTGTAGTTGACATACCAAACACCAATATCATTTTGGGTGTCCATTGGTTGATTACATTGGGGAAAGTCACCACTGATTGGAAAGATTTGTAGATGGAGTGGGTGGACATGAAGAGTGGTAAACCCCAAATGATCCAAGACATGCATACTTATCCATCACCAAGCACTTCCACACAAACAACAGAGATGGATTTGCGCAGTGGAAGCAAGGATCTCACAGTCCCTTCTCGTATGTTCATTAGAATTCTACAAGGGACATTCCTATCTAGTGTCAAATCACCTAGGAGGCCACCGAATTCAAATCTTGTGGTGGATGCCTCACAAAGTGCTGCTCCAAATCTAGATCCAGGAGGGATTGGAGCAATGGTAGACCAAGCTACAGCGCTAAAGGGCTTGGGACAGCTCAAGAGTGAGGGGAATCTTCTCCCTGCATCACTATCACCCTCTCTCTTTTCTAGATCTACACAGTGGGAGGAGGAGAATGGGAGGATCAGCCTTCCAACACACAAATTTGACATGGGATATGTCAGAGAAGAGATCAGCAACAAGACAGGCACTTTCATGGATGTATCACCAGCGTTGTCATTGTTGAACAGTGTGGATCTATATTGGAAATATCAACTGCTTGTAGAATATTCCAAAGATCTCCACACAGGTATGATACTAGATGACATGCAGCAAGAAGAGGGCTACTTAGTCAAAGGGGAAGTCATCTATCATCATGGTAGGGTCTTCTTGGCTAGAGCTTCCAAGCTCAAGCAGAAGATACAACAAGGGGCACAAAAATAATTCCTTCTCAGCCATATGCATTCAATGAAGATCTATACCCTGATCATGAGGAGATTTGATTGGGAAGGCTTGAGAGAGGAACTACATTAGCACTTTCAAGAGTGCATGAGGTATGTGGAGTTGGTACAACCAATGGAATCTATGCAAGAGTAATTTCAGCCCTTTCTTCCTTCTTTTGAGAGAGAGGAAATGCACATGCACAACTCTATGTGTATGAGAAATTTTAATGGTAAAGGATCTGATCATGTAGAGAAAGCTTTATTTTCTGATTTGTCATATTATTTTACCATGTTTTTGCAAAATATGACTCCTAAAGGGAGTGAGATATCATGTGGATCTCATGGCTTTTGGTGGGCCAATAGAAATGTTGAACTTGGCCACTCCCTTATTGTGCAAATGGAGATTCCTTCTCATGATGGGTGCTTTCCAAAGGCACCAAAATTATGTGACATCTTCAGCCATGTTGGGGTGACTCATGCAAAAAATGTGTGGTGGGAATACTACTTACCACACCTTGATCTAATGTAGGCTGGAGATGCACTGCACTGGCATCACATGTGGGATTTTGACCTACCTCCTCAAGCTCAAATTTCTGTTTGCATATATGTAGCCTTGCTTCCATACTTGGATGATATAGTTGTACTATTTATGGGATTGTTGGAGGGAGGATGGGTAGTTTGTATGTACCACATGGATTGGAACTTCTCCTTGTACCTCATGCTACATGTTTTATATGGAGCATTGCTACAAAAATGTTTATTTCTATTGAATTTTTCACTCTTGGTGCGATGGAATATGCACATCTTATGTTGACCTTGGAGGAAAAATTCATGATGTATTGGCTTGATGACCACTTGGCTTATGATGAGGACTTGATCATTTATGGTGTCATCAATGGAGGAGGAGAAGTACTATAGCTTTCACCCTAACAGTTGCTTGAGGACAAGCAACTTTTTGCAGGGGAGGACTGTAATATTCCTACTTAGCCTAAGCTAAGAGGAATATGTAATTTTGTCTCATTTTCTGTTGCATGAATAAATGAATAAAGGAGGACATGTAAAACTCCCAAAATAATGAATAAATCAATGCCCATATGAACATGGATAAATCTGGGTCATGTAAACAAATCACTTGCAGATGTGAAAGGGTTTTGAGCTATGAGACTAGGTCAACTTTGACCAAATATATAGTGTTGTCTAGATACAATGCACCTCATGAAGGGACAGTGCAGCTCTAGAAGGAGGCCCCTCATGTGAAAGGAGCTAACTCATCAAGGTGGTTTAGGGTTTGCAAAGGCTTTAATTTTATAAAAGGAAGGGGAAGGCAGCAAGAGAAGGTTGTTGATTGTCTATATTTCTAAGTATCTTGTCTGTTTAGACAAATACCATTCTCTGTTGTTCAGTGGAGAATAGTGCTGCTTAGCACTTGGAGTTCCTATGCAGGGATTTCACCTCTTCCATTGAGGATTCTTGGAGGAGTCTTTCTGATTTCATCCACTATCAGGAAATTAGCCAAGCTCTACTTCCAACTGCAATGCAGATCCAGTGAGGGTTTGGTTGCTTTTGTACGCTGCAGCAAGTGGAACTCTAGATCTGTTAAGATGTAGCTTGTATTGGTGCCTCTTCTCAGTGAGTGTGTATTTTAACCTCCTAGAAGAGTGCATCAGTTGGTTGAGCTTCTGATTTGTATCTTGGCATCAGGACAACTCTGTTATTCAAGCTACAATGCAGTTTCCTTTGAGGGACTGCGTTATTTTCATTAGAGGTTTTGCAGGGTGTTTTGATCGCATTTTTTATGAGATATCTCTGGTGCTGGGATTTTCCTTTCACTTTGGTGATCCATGGATTAACTTGCTGATCCATGTTCTATTTAGATCTAATTTGTTTTAATGTAAATTCATCTTCAAAAATTTCTAAATAATATTGCAGATATGCTACTTAAAACTCAGATCTACTCTTTGTAATGCATGATTTGGTCAAAACCCCAAGGGGATATTGTAATCAAGTATTTATAGAGTAGATATCTGAAATGGATCTGATATTTCATCCAAATATCTATTCTAGATCTGAAGTGTAACATTAAACTGCTGAAACTCCATAAAATAACGTTGTTAAGCCATTTTGCATTTTATACATGTGTTGCAACCCTCTTTTCTGAAGATTTCTTTCTCTCTTGTCTTCTGTATTCTACTGTATAATCTAAGAGCATCATTGTAAATCAGATTTGCTACTGTATACTCAAAAATTGATCTTATTTTATGGCCTCCTACTCATGCTCTCCAAGAATACGTTATTTCTGAAGCAGTTTGTTGTGCATAGCTACAGCCCCTCTTGTAGGGTGTTTTTCAGCTAGACTAGGTGGTGGGAGATCTGTTTACCACACCTAGTTTGATTTGTTCTTGCTCCCTTTTTGGATATAGACTCCATATCTATTGATCTAAGGGATCCATTGGCTGCAAAGTCATTTCTGTGCATAAATCTCCCATAAGTGTGTTATTTTAGCAGGCTTGTTGTGTAATCCCTATTTTGGGATATTACAGAATCCCTCCACGACAGTACGGTATGTCCTCATGAGATCAGTGTGACTGGAGATAAAATCCTCATGTGTTACATGCCAAGACTTCTCATTGTTCTTGGAGGTCCAAGTCAAGACGATCATATCTTGGTAGTAGATGTCTCCATCCACTATGTTAGTATGAATCTTAATTGCAAGTGTACGAAAAAATACCACTTTAGTTGTGCATAACAAACAGCCCTAACAGCAAAGATGGCTACCAATATATTTATATCTGTAATTAGGTGATGAAGAAAAATGCTACAAAAATCTAGATCTATCCACTAAAAGACATTAAGCAGTAAATAAAAATGAGATTTACTCCATGCATCCAATATACAATACAAGAATATGTTGAATGAATTTTATATTAAAGGCACTTGGGAGGAAAACATAGAGGGATGTTACCAGTTCTCCTAAATGGGATGGGTTCTTGTAAGTCCTCAGCACTTCATATCTAAAATTCCTCTCTCTTGATGGTGTAGAAAACCCGGACAAAAATGGAACTCAAAGGGAGCTCACAAGCAAAAAATAGAAAAATATGATAATGATGGTGGATCAAAGTCAGACCAAAAGTATAGATCCAGAGTGATATTTAGGCAAAAAAAGGTGATGAATGAATGGAAAAACCCTTCTATTTATAACAAATATTGAGTTAGTTTAGATATTGGCGCATAACTAAAATATTATTAACCAAATCAAGATCCAACTTTTATGGAATATTTTATTATTTTTGTTGGAGGGAAAAGGAATTTGATTTGGGTCAAATCCCTTTATTAGTAAATAATAAATAAATAAATTATTTATTTATCATTTTAAGGATGTAGTTGAGTAAAATAATGATTTTTTTAATTGTTTATGAGTGATTTAGTCAAATTTAACAAGGAATACTATTTAAATAAGGTTTAAATAATTATTCCTAGAAAATAATAAGATAAATAATAATTTATGTAATTAATTTTCCTGCTTTGGGTTAAATATGACCAGGAATATTAATTAAACTGTTGTTTAACTAATTATTCCTTGAGGAAAATAAAAAAATTATGGATTTATTTAATATTTCCTCATGGGGTTTCCTGTTTAGACCATAAACAACTTAATAAAGGTGTTTTATTAAGTTATTTTTCATAATGAAAGCAATTTTACTTAGGGTAAAATTGGTCTTACATGGTGTACTTAGGTTCATTTAAAGTAACAATTTAGATGACCAAAAAATGGTGTAACAGATTTCCCCCCAGCATGCGAGCATTAGGAGCTAATCATATGACTGAAGTATGTTGTAAGAACTCAATCACTAGACACCGATGGGGAATTCAAAGGGAGAGAAATATAAGGTAGAACGAAGTGCTAAAGGACTAGAATATTAAGAGGTGAGACTTATAGGTGTGAAAATTTTCTTTTATGAGTGAGTACATGTGCTATAGGCGGCAGGGGAGGCATACCTATGCCCACCGAGACAAATTACAAAGAATAATGCATCCAGTAAACAAGGGACTTAATAGTATAGTACATGCTGGCATAAAAATGAGCCAGATAAAAATATGATAATGAATATGACATACATATTATGCCTGGGATAATAGCCAAGACTTATACAATAATATCTGAGTACATGAGATAAAAATACAACACAGATGCCCCTGTAAACAGGAAAGGGCTCTGAAAATCTGAATGATACATGCAAACAAAAAGGCGCTGGAAGCAGCTGAGGCTGATATCATCAAATATATGGAGTTGCATCAAAGGCTGTAATGAAGAGGTCATCTGGACATGTGGGGGGCTACCTGTAGGGCCACCCCCTCATGAGGGCTGAAACATCTCACACACATCCGAGAATCACCGATATCAGCTGCTGCATCATTGAACCATCAAGCATACAGATCTTGATCATGCTGAAAGGAGCTGGAGCTGAGAAACAATCAATTCAAAGGGTTGTAAGTAGTCCTTTTTCCTGATCCAAGGCACCGAGAAAGAGTGGAATCTGGAACCAAGGTACACCACCCTCTAGACCTGTCTTATGGAATGAATGATCTGATGTCAACAGAAGGAGGTTTGCCATATGTGGGGCAATAAGCGATCCTCAACTAAGGTATGAGAGAACATAGTAGAGCAACTGATGGACTGACACTAGGGGTGATCCTGAAATGGGGGGTACTGAGTAGTGGACAGATGACTTCCCTTGTTAGAGCATAAAGGGCATGGATGACTTGGCATCGATTGACACAATATCATGAGGGATAGGGGACAGTAGGACTGAAGGCCATAATGTGCGACGCGAGAGAGGAAACAAGCAATGAAGGATGGAGGACTATAGCGAGATATAAAGAGACACAGGATAGAATCCATCAATGCGATGATAACTCAACTCGAATGCTCTAAACAAGGGCGACTCAATGATGTTGCCACACAAACAAGGTCCAATGCGGACCATAAAAGCATGAGCACATTATGGTTACTCACGACGAAATTCGACATGAGCATGGACAAGTATGAAGGCAAAGTGGTGCCCCAAGTACAAGTGTTGCAAGTGAAGAAATTCAATTTTGGAGAGTAGCAAAGAGATGCTTTGTGGAAAAAATGTGTCCTAGTGAAGTATCAAATCACAAAAAAATAACAGATACCCATTTGAGGGCTCGGTGAGTGCTTTCCAATGGTGCAGGCGGTTTATCAAACTGAGCTACTGTTTGGCCACAACAAGCGAAAGAAAAACCAAGGGTTTCTCTTTTAATAAGGAATTTTCCCTCCAAATTCACTCATTTTCTTGTGGACCTATGGTGAATGTAGAGAGGAGAGAAGGCCCTAAATCTTGCAGTGATCGTAGCGGAAAAATCAACCATTGGAATCGAGATCCATCAGCTACAGGTAAGCCTAACCCTACTCTTTCATTTTAGTCAATTGAAAGTTCATTTTAGGTCCCCAAAGCTTAGGAATAGACCCCTTCTCCTCTTCACGGCCGGGTTGCATTTTTTGGGGCAAAAACTGTGACCTGGGTAGCAGGTTTTGGGCAAAAAACTGTGACCTATCCTGGGATTAGGTCTAAAAAGTGCGACCTGATAGGGAGTGGTTTTTCTATGCTATTTTTTGGCTCAGAACTAGGTTTTTGTGTTTGGATACAATATTTCCTATCTGTCCACTGACAAATATGATGGTTTTGTGCAGATATGGCAGAATTACGGATGAACTAGAGAGAGAGAGTCCTGGGCACATTACAGTCGAAGATTCGGGAGGATCAGGGTGTCCGCAGTGCATTGGCCAGGTTTGGGGTTCCCAAGTTTGTGGAGAACCCTTTGATGAGAATTGCAAAGCCCTTATCAGCCCAGATTGTTAGCTATTGGGACCCAAACCATGAGGTCTTTATAGTGCAGGGGCACCGAATCGAGTTGACAATCCAGGATATATATTTCCTGACTGGTCTCCCACCACTTGGGATGGTAGGGAATCTAGAATATATATTTCATCCAGTGTTACCGCGAGGGTGGAACATCATGGAGTTTGTAGAGCGCCATTTTCAACCAGGTATCCAAGTCAAGTGGACTTGGATACCCATCGGAGATCTAGAGAGGTTAGAGACCCGTGTTGTGGCCGTAGCCATGCTGCGGATCCTGGGAAACCAGGCACTCCACCACATCACTAGAGGGTAGATGATGCTTGCAGAGAGTGTGTTGAGTGGGACCTACTATGTGTGGGCCTAGATGATGCTGTCATCATGGAAATGACAATTGTCGCTATGTAAGTGGCAAGTGAACCATGACTGTGCATATGGTATATTTTTTTGCTCTCTCTTCTTTGAAAAGATCCCAACACTTCGACCTCACATACAACTCCAGGATGGGGGCCCGAGAGATCCTAGGATGCACCGGTGGGGGAAAATACTATGTAGAGGAGGAGGTGGAGCAGTCAGACGAGTGTTCTGACCCAAGTTTTTTGCACATTAGGATCAGATGCCATTGTACATAGATGAATATCCCTATAGTGGGATGAGTTATCATGGGGACCTAGATTTTCCACTCCCTCCTGGTCGAGTATGGGGACCCGATGGTAAGTGACAAATTGCTAATATTTTTATGTGCTTTGTAAAGTTTCAAAATATTGTATATGGTACCGATTATTCCACTTTTGTTATGCAGATACAGCACCAGTAAACTGGCCGGGTATATTGGATGGCCTGCAGTATCAAGAACTGCTGGACCTAGTGGATCGATAGTGCCACAAAATGAGGATGCAGCAGCCCTCCTGGAGGACATCCATCGTAGTTGTGAGAGGCTTCTGACTGGTGTTTCAGAGTGTGGCTAGCAAGACTTAGAGGACCAGTACATAGAGCCATGTATTGTTCTACCCTTAGAGTGGTGAGGGGTCATGCGACACATGGCGATGGCAAGACAGGGGATGCGTGATCTACGAGCTGCGAGAGTAGAGCCATTGGCTTGAGATCCTCCAGATAGTGATTAGTGTGTAGGGGTAGGTGGTGCCCCCAGTTTTTGAGTTTTTGTATCATGCTATCTGCATTTCAAATGTATCAGAGTTGATGGAATCTAAGGCATTTTATATGACACATATTATGGATATGCATCATTTTGATGGTTTTATGTTATTGTCTTGTGTTAAATGCCAATCTAGAATATTTTTTGTAATGCTATCTACATAGTTATTTTATGCTCTAGGTACATGACTGAATGTAATGATTTCAAATTCACGCATCAAAATCTTCACTCATAAATATCTTCTAAAAACGATAGGATTGTGCACACGATAGATGCCATTCAATTGCATGAAAAGAAGCAGGGAATCTAAACGAACATGAAGGTGGAGGATGTGATGTGAAAGGGCATCGGCTAATAAAACTCACACTGCATCATATTCAGCCTGATTATTGGTAGAAGTACCAATGCATACACTGTTCGAGAGAACAAGCGAATGCAAGGGGGTAAAAATGGCCCAACCTACCGAGGCTAGATTCTAGGAGTAGCGACTTGCACCATCGGAAAATTCAATATAAGGTGTGGACGAGAGGTCCATCTGAAAGGTGCCATCAGAAAATAAATGGGAGGATGATGAACAATGTTGGCAACCTAAGCACAAAGTAGAAATCGAGCACACTCTGCGAGAGGGCGTGATCTGGGTCGGATGTCTAAAACTCACATGCTGACGGTGAGGTGGAGTGTGGGAGCTACTAGAGGTGTAGCTTGTGCTTGGGTCACGAAAGTCACCATAGACATGGATGGTGCCATTTCGTTTATGGGCGGGAAAGATGAATTCAAGGATGGACAAGGCCTCCATGATATCATCATCACAATAGAAGATGGAGTGACTAGAGGAAGGGAGACCACATGATGCGGTGAAGCTACCTGACTCATACTCATGAGAAGAAAGGTTCACATGTGCATCATCATGAGGGAGGATAGAAGAACAAGTAGATAAGGGATCTACCAATGTTGAGCCCAGGGTGATCGCTGAAGGGAGGTGAAGCGAAAAAATAGGGGAAGATGCAGAGGGAACTTCCAGCGAGGGTGTCATGGAGGCCTATTGATTAAACTCCTTAAGACCTTTGTAGACTCCAGAGCCCAATGGATTAAAAATATCTCACTCTATCTAAACTGCTTGACAGCCTACCCAACCAACCAAACAAACAAACAAACCCTAAACCTAATAACTAGCCTAAAATCAAAACCCTAAAACCTATCAAGTTTCACATATTTTGCACAAGTATAGAGAGAGCCCTCTCTGAGTCCAGGAAGGCTAGGTCATAGGAATCCAAAGACTAGTTTTATGTTAACCCTATACATTTTTTCTTTCCAATCTAACAAATTACACAGACCTAACATAATAATGATCATGGTGGGACCTTCTGAGTCAGTGAAAATCTAAGTATTCCTTAGGATCTCAGAAAACCCAAAACATCTCTAGATTGGTTTTTGAATTGTTGATGGTGGACAACAAGCCAACCCTCAAAGTAGTAAACCTCATCCACCTAGCGACTCCACTGGCCTTCAGTAGGCCTACTAACTCCACTAGTTCTCATAGACTCCCATGGGAATGCACTAATTAGTTATAACAGTATAAAATCCAATCACTCATTTTGTGAGCTTAGTACCCCTGCAGACAGGTCTGTTTTCAAGACACTCCTAAACTTTCAGCCTCTCTACATTATTGAGTTTGAAATCTAGTTTCGCAAAGGATTAGCACTAGATCTCATCTTGACCCTAACCCTCCTACCATAGTTGATGACCCAGAAAATATTTTGTGGAACACTGCAAGGACCCAAGATTCAACTACTGTTAGGACCATTCAAAAAGCAAATTCTATCCCTAAAAAACACACAGCCTTGCAAGATCCCCAATTTGACTTATACCATAGAGAAAACATTTTTAGAACTAAGTCTCAGAGTGGGATATACCAGATAGACCTTGAGCCGATATATTTGCAGCAGAGTCCTAGTAGAGAATCCTCTCCTTCCTCTCCTCCTAGTTTTCAGCTTCTCCAAAACTCTGGCTCCTTCCATTCCAAATATTCTCAATCTCATTTTGTTGGTCCGAGCACATCTACAACCCCCATTCACACATCCACTGCGAAAACCACTCCACTTCATCCTCCACCTCCTCTCACAAACCCTCCTTGGGTTCCTGCACCTCCAATCATGCGAGCATGGTTTCCCCATTATTTTTACCCCAACCTTTGGTGCCCATGCGTCAAGACTACCAATCCAAAATCCCTCACTTTACTAGAGTTGACTCTACCACTACCCAACAGCATGTATATAGGATGAATGATGCCTTTGACTATCAGGGGATAGAAGAGGAGACCATAAAGACGAGGATGTTTGCCCAAATCTTAGGAGGAGAAGCTAAAAAATGGTTCAAAAACTTAACTCCTAGTAGCATACATGACCTCCCTTCCTTCTATCAAACATTCATAGACAAGTGGGATATTAAAAAAAACCCTCTTCAAATCCTCTCAGAGTATAACAACCTTAAGATAAATGTCGGGGAAAGTGTACAAGACTACTGCACTAGGTTCAATAGTGTGTACAATGCCCTCCCACCTCACATGAAACCCCCACAGACCTAGCCTTACTAAAATTTCCAGAGGGTTTTGATCCAGATGTGGCCTACAAATTAAGAGAGAGATATCCCCTAACTTTAGAAGACATGCAAAGGGGATTTGTGAGTGTTGAAGAAAATCTAATTGAAAAGATGGATAAGATGAGGTCGGAAACGAAAGTCACATATAAATATGAAACCATGGCCTCCACATATGATACCAATATTTACAATCTAGTGAGGGTAATGGAAATAATGATGGATAGGATCAACTTGAATGAAAGAGCACCTCCTAGGGAAACCCAACCAAATCCGAAAAATTCAAATAGAAATAAAAACTTTAGAAGAGACCCTCCCCAAAATATAAAAAGAGATAATGACCAACAAATCAGGCCTCCTTTCCAAGACAACTATGTAGATGAAGAGGAAAGAGAGAATGAATAGCCAGAAGAAAACCATGTAAACTTGATAGGCTCTGATAATGAGGGTGATGTTTTTCTCACTGAAGAAGAAAAAGGGTTCTTTTCCTCAAATCGAACTGAAAAAAACTATGAGGATTCTGAAGAGCACAAATTAGGATTTGAAAATGCCATAATGAAGTTCATAGGTAATATGACCTTAGGAGTAAGAAAAACCAATATGTCTCCAAGAAAAACAAACTAGAAACTATTGTTAAAAAGACCCCTGAAAACATAATGAAAAGGACAGCATAAAACACCAACACCATGGCTAAGAAATATGATCAAAACAAACAAAAAACTAGCCAACAAAATGGTGACCCAAACATCCCTAGTACATCAACTAGTGGCCCTGGTAAAACTGCCATAAATGACAGTCCTAATAAAATTCAGCCAACTAAGGTTTCTGAAAAGAATATGTGTGATAGGAATGATGTAAATATACCAAAAACACTAGCACCTTTCAGTTTTGAGGGAGAGATTGCCAAGATCAAAATAAGCATGCCTCTTACTAAACTAGTAACTCAGGATGTATATAGGACCCAATTTTCGAAAGCTTTGAACATAGCCAATGACACCGACACTCTAAATTTAACTGATGACAAGCCAAGACTATTGTTTGGACCTAAAGTAGAGGGAAAATATCAAGAAGGAGCTATACCTCCTTTCTATGTTAGCTTAAACATTCATGAAAAAATATTGCACAATGTTATGCTAGAATCTGATGCCTCACACAATCTCATGCCCAAGGTGGTAATGGAGAGATTAGGAATCTAAATAACCAAACCTTACAATGACATGTATTCTTTCGATTCAAACAGAGTCAAATGTTTGGGTCTAATTAAGGATCTGTGTGTCAATATGGCACAAATAGCTGCTAAGAGTCTAGTCATGGACATTGTAGTGGCTGACATTCCCCTGAAGTATGGCATGCTTTTATCCATATCATGGGGGGCCAAACCTCCAAATGGACATGTCCTATGCTACCATCCCAGTCTTTAACCAAACAAGGAGATTGTATTGGGAATCACACGTGAAATATATGGTTAGCAACCAAGATAGGCCAAACAACACCCCTATTTACTCTATCCATATAGACCTGCACTCATTTATCTTGTATAAATAACATTGATGAACAAGTAAATTAAATTGAGAAAGAGCTAGGCTTACCAGAACATTCATACCTAATGAAAAATGAAGAAATTGACAGCTAAGACGCTAGCAACCTTGAACAACAAAATAATGGTGAAGCTGAACTTGATTTTATACAATTTAAAAATGAATTTGCAATACCAAAACCAAGCTTAGAACATGAAAAATATTTCCCAAATGAAGAAAAACACCAAAAACAGAACCATTTCCTTCTGCTGATGTAAATCTATTAGAGCACTTTTATGAAGTAGAATTTTCTAGGGACCCGGATCAAAAGGACCTTGAGGTTTTACAATGAAAATATGACTCATTATCAAGAGGTATCACCCCCTTAGAACAGTTGTTTGACTTTAATGAGGTTGCTAGGAAACTAAAAATGGAATCTGCCAAGACTGAGGTAGAAGAATGGAACATAGGCAGCATAAAAGAACCCAAAATGATCAAGTTGTCCAAAGCTCTACCACCTCACATAAAACAAAAATACATAGAGTTGAGAAAAGAGTTCAAAGATTTTTTTTCAAAGGAGAATGAAGAATTGAATCCCTATGACATAAACATTATTCAACATAAAACGCCTCTTAAGAAAAACCATAGACCATTCAAGTAGAAGATGAGAAGAGTAAACCCTGTCCTAGTACCTCTGATTGGAAAATAAGTAAAGAAGATGTATGATGTTGGTACCATAGTCCCACTTAGGTACTCAGAATGGGTTTCCAACCTCATTTTAGTAAGAAATAAAATAGGGGGGTTTAGGCTATGCACAGACTTTAGAAACCTAGACAAAGCCTCCCTTAAGGATAACTACCCTTTACCTAAGATAAATAATACACTGCAAAGGGTGGTAGGTTCTAACAAGATTTCATTGCTTGATAATGTTTCAGGTTACAATCAGGTGATAATACTTCCAACTGATCAGCACAAAACCAATTTCACAACACCTTGGGGTGCTTACATGTATGACAAAATGCCATTTAGGTTGATGTATGTGGGGTCTTCTTTTCAAAGACCCATGGACACTGCTTTTTCCAAGGTCTTAATTTACTTCATTATGATGTGCCTTGATGAAATCATTTTTTATTTTATAACTGATAAGGAATACTGAGTTCACCTAAGGAGGGTCTTTGAAAGAGACAAAGTGTTGAAATGGTATTCAAGGAGAGAGGACCAAGGCCAGCATGACAAGTTTGAAAATTTGTGGAAGGTTCCTTACATTATTCATTCAGTTCGAGGTAACAATGCTTTTTTTTTACAAGAGCTGGATGGAGTAGAGATATTCGACATCCTGTCAATGGTAGGATGCTCAAGCACTATTTTTGTCAAAATTCCTAGTTTGAAGCTTTCATTCATTGTACATAACATTGATTGATGAAAAATCAGAAGAGAAAAAAAACACAAAAATAGAGAAAAGAAGAAAAAGAAGGGCAGGAAAATAATAGGTACAACCCCATACCCAAAAAATAGTGTTGCTGAAAGTATGCAAGCCTAAATGTCACTACTAGTTTAAAAGAAAGAATCTTGTTCAGTCATCTAGCCTAATCATGACTAAACATGTTTTAAATTTTTGCTGATAGGTTAGTGAAAGAAGACTTGTCAAAAAATTTAAACTTGACTTGTCAGTAGATTAGATTAGGAAAAGATTGTTGGTTCCTAAAAGCAGAAATCTAAACCAAGAGAAAAAGAGGGATGCCTAACAAATTCTAAATCACAACCCTCATGTTTTCTAGTTTTTTACTGTACAAAAATGGTGTTTGTGTGCAGCTTGTTCAAATTCCACAACCCATGGAAAATCAAATTGCTCAATTCTGGTTTGATCATGTTTCAATTTCATGTCAGTAGGTTACAGAATAAAGTTTTTCAAATAGTTAAATCTTGAAAAATGAGTAGACTAGGTAGAGAATAAAAGAGTTCATTAGCCTAATCTAAATTCTTGGAAGTGATAAGGGTACAAGTAGATATTTTTATGCTTTCAAAAGAAAAGAATATCAAGGGTTTTCCAGTCCAAGTGCACCCAAAAGAAGAAAAAATGTTAGGCAAAGTATGATGGGTAGGTAGAAATAATGTTGTATCAAGCATGTCTTTTAGATTTTAAGATCATAGCTTGAAGAGAACATCAGCAAATGAAGGAAGAAGGATCTGCCAAGTGAAAGTAATGCACTGGTCTTCAAAACTCAGAGATCTGAACTCTGAGGTCCTTGACACCTCCTAAAAAGGTGTTGTCCTCCCCAAGTGGAGCCATTGTTAGTCATCAATAATTTTTATTATATGTAGATGCCTAAATATTTCTCCTATATTTCTAAAAACAAGATTCTTAAACATTGTGAGTTTTAGAAATCTCGTTGTCTTCATTATCCTTATGTAAAAAATTTCACTATTCTACCATTTTTCCATTCCATGGTCACCCTCCCACTCCTAAAAGCTCCTTATGGGCTTATACCTTGCATCTCCATCATTTTTGCTACCTATAACCTCATCACTCTGTTTTTCCTTTGCCCATCACTCCACTTCCCATCTAGGGTTACCAAACAACTTGTTCTTTCCCATATTCACAGGTTCCTCAAGGATTGATGGTCTCAAAACTATCTCTGTAGGATCTTTAGATAAATCAAGTACACTGGATTTTTGATCTTCAATTCATCAATTTGTCAAATACTATTTTTTTACACTTGAAGACCGCAAAAGAATTTTCAGTCAAAGACTAGGTCAAAGGACCCTCCCACTAGTTCATTACGGTTTCATAGGTTGTAGGGTAATCATTGGTGTTTTAAGCACTAATTTTCCTGTGTTAGAAGCTGGCTCAGATGTAATAGAATATCAGCATAAGGTTATCTAAGAAAGATCAGAAAATCCCCAAAGAGGACTAATTTATCAATTTCAAGTTCTCCAATAGGTAAATGTGAACCTTGGCACTTTTGCAGGAGTGTTAATATACTATCAGTAGAAGAAACTGATAAGGTAAATGATATGTTCCTAAAAGAGGACATCTTGCAGCAATAAGACAAGAAGCACTTGGTCTTAAGGAGAATCAAGGTTTTTTAAGTTTAATTGGGCCAACAAGTGCCAAACAGTGAGACAAATGGAAGAAATGACTTGAAGGAGACACACCAAGAAAACCAAACATAAAGAGAAGTTTTCCAGAAATTGTAGATAAAAAAGGGAAAAGGTGAGGTGAACTGGACATAAATGAATGAACTTGAAAGGGCTATAGAGAACTTAGAATACAAAACTAATAATTGTTCTCAAGCATGCCAGACGCCTAGGGTTTTAGTAAAGTGTTCAAAGAAGGTGAAACAATGGTTTGGACTTCATGATTACAGCAGAAGGAAGATTTGAAGGGATTTATGTTCATGACATCCTAGAGTTTGCCAAGGTGAAATTCCTCATTGTCAAAAAGAGTAAAGATGTAAAGAAGATCATTGAGAAAGGAAAAATCCATGTATTCATGTCACCCACACTCAAAAAGTGTCAGAAAGGGTAAAAACATGATTACAACTTCATAATGCAAGAAAGAAAGCGTTTTGACAGTGCTTCTATAAAAAATAAATAAATAAACCTCTAAGATGTTTTAATAAGCTCACCATGACTGAATGAGCAAAAGAGATGTGTTAGGTTTCAAGGTGGAAGAAGGGGAAGCTTAGAAGCCTACTACTATGTACAAGCATCTCAAAAGTTTTCCAAAATAAGTGTCTCATTACCTCCAAGGGCAAAGATATAAAGGGTATCAGTAAAAATCTAAGTCAAGTATTTTATGGCAACTGCAAATTAGAAGTGGCCAAAAGAGAAGATAATAAGCATGATTTTGAATTCCATAGTGCATGTCAAAGGAGATTCTTGAAGGTTTTAATATGTGAAATCCTCCCAAAAATGTTCAATGAGCTTATTATGCTTCAAGGAGAAACAAGGAGGTCAACTCATCATTTCAGACACCTACACAGTAGTAGTAGGCAAAAGGATGAAAAACATGGTGTTGAGGTCAAAGGTGAAAACCAAAAGAAATTACAAGGTTGCTGCTGTGTCAGAATGAATATGTCAAGTTTTCAAGATCAAAAGGGACAGAAATCTCCTAACTTCCAGCCAAGGTAAAAAAGCTAAAAGTTTCATGGTGTAAATCATATAGGGTTTTGGCAATGTCACTATGAACTCATCACAAAATTGTCAAATTAACTCTTCATGTCTCATGAAACTAGAAGAGAGTCTAAGTTATCACTTAAGAAAATATGCTTACAAACAGTGTAAAAGGTCAGTTATAAGAGGTGTAAGTTGAGTTGAAATGCATAGTGAAAATGACAGAGGATCAACTTCATCTTCTAAGGTCACTTACAAACCAAAAATGACAAAATAAATGGTAAGAACAGCAAAATCAGAGGCCAAGTTAGTATTCTGGTCACCTGCAGGAAAAAGGTCAAAGAAATATCAATGAAATAAAGGAAAGGAAGTAAAAAAATTAGGAAAGTGGGTTTGCGGAGATTTAATTTAATTTCGTAGACTATAAAAGGTCATTTTTTTCTTTGCATAACTCATTATGCACTTGCGAAAAGGCTGAGAATGTTTAGGAGAAAAATTGTGAGTTTTCTGAGTCAATTCGGGCAAGTTTATCCGGCACTGCACGTTCAGGGTGGCACTGCACGCCTGGAGTCATGCATTGTGTGCCTGGGCATTTTCCCCGTTCAATTTTACACGGCTCTGCGTGCCTACCAATACGCTGGGCATTTACCCAGAAAACTCCACAGGCCCGACAAATGGACTCTGGCGCTGCGCGCGTGGCACAAAAACCTGCACGTTCAGCCCGACCTAACACCATGTGCACTTGGGCACTGCGCGCTCAGATTGGAGGGCCTCCAAACTAGTTCAACACTCAAAAAACCCTTCAAATTTCCTGTCAAGTGTCCTCATAACATTTTGAAAGGTAAGTGGATGTCATACACCCCTCCAAGCATTTGATGATTTTTTAAGGAATTGGAAACCCTAAGTCAAAATCTAAGTTTCATGCTAAAAAATACCATTGTTTAAAGACACTCACTCCATTTTCCAAATCACTCCCTCACTCTGCAACACATTGAAATTACATAACCCAATCATCTCAAATTTTCATCATTACTAAGGTGTTTTCACAACAGGGTTTGACATATCAGTTGGTTTTCATTTATGTTATTTTAGCCTCTCATTCTGCCCAATTTTCCATTTCATTTAGTCATCCCTCACTTGTAAAAGCTACCTCTTTATCACCATTCCATTACCTTTACATATCAGTTTCATAACCAGAGATGGGGTTTTCAAAGCAGTAGTGATCAAAATTTCAAGGGAGGTTGACAGTGATAGTGGTGAGGACGGCCAAGTGCCAAGGAGGCATCAACACAGAGAGGGGAGGATTAACAGGCTTGATCCACTAAACACTATGGATCTTGATGAATCTCCGCTAACTATTTCATGATTCCAAAATGTAGGCTGCTATAAATTTTGTGATAAAGTACAGCAGGTGCAGAATCACCTCGAGCTGACTAGGCTCTTCATCCTTAACCTACACGAGAAACAAGTCAATATTGCCGAGGTAAAATTTGAGTTGTCATCAGATGCCATTTCTATTGCCACTGGGATACCTAGTGTTGGTGAAAAGTGGTTCAAACATGCCAATTTAGACATAAGCCACTATGAGCCATTCCTTAAACCCAGATACAAAGACTACAATAAATTCATGTTTCCTTTTTCACATTTGCTTGAGAGGTATGCACCCATGATGAGGGTCATTATGAAATACTTCACATGTGAGGGAAGGTTCTCTAGGATTTATTCCTATCACATCAAGTTGCTCATGAACTTTACTAAGGTTAAGATGCTGCACCTACCTTACTACCTCTACAGGAGTATTGACAAGATGTCTTATATTGTACAAAAGAGAGACCCTTCACAGCAAATGCAGAGCGTCTTTCACCACTCTCTCATCAAAATGGTTGTGATGCATCAATTGCACCAAAAGGGTATCCCATGGGAGGTTTTCATTTCCCATGAAGTGTTCACAAACCCACAACCCCGTCCTCAGTAAAATGTGCCCTCATCATCTCATCCTCCTGTGCTCACTCCTCCATCATCTCCTGATGAGAATGTTTCAACATCTACACATGTTCCTTCACTTCAAGGAAACCTTCCTTCACCACCCCTTCCCAATGCATCAGGCAATGAGGAAAGTGAAAATGAACAATCAAGTGACCATGAAGGAGAGGGTAATGATCAATCAAGAAATAATGAAGAAGAAGATAGTAAAGAGGAAGAAAATGAAGAGGCAAAGGTAAATGATGTGGCAGAAAGTATGGAAACTAAAGGCAGTGATGTTGTTGGCAAAAAAGAGGAAAATAGTGAGGATTAAAACAAAGAAAAATCATCCAGTGAAGAAGATGAGGGCAGTGCAGAAGGTAGTGAGGACACAAATGAAGAAACCAACAGTGCAGAAATCAGTGAGGAAGAATCAAGCAGCAATCATGATGGCCATGATATCAGTGGAGATGATGATAATGATGATGATGATGTTGACACTGATAATGACAACAAGAATATCAGTGATGAAACAGAGAGCATGGAGACAGATGACAGTAGCCATGAGATCAGCCATTAAAGCCATAATGAAAACAAGGATATCAATGATGATGATTGTCATGATGGCATCAATGGTGAAGGCACCAAAATGAGAAAAATTGGACCTTTTTCTTTGACTTACCGAAGACGAAGTAGGCATGCGTTTTTTGCCTCTAAAAGGAAAAGGGCCATGCCTTCCACTTCAAACAAGCAGTTTGACAAAGGCAAAGAGAAGGTCATAGAGGAAAAAAAAGAAGATCAACATGAGATTGAGAAAGAGTTTGAACTCATTCATGTTGATAGTGATGATGAAAATGAGGCAAGGGTCACAAGAATGCTGCTCAAGTGTAAGGATGCCCAAATCAAATATTTGCAAGCCAACCTAGCTAGGGCCAGGAATGTCATCCACTATTATTAGAATGAAAACAAGCATTTGGAGCCACAAAAGGCAATTTATGAGGTTAGGGTAATCAAAGCCCAGAAATAGGCTGAAAATACCAAGGTTAGGCGTGATAAATTCTTGGGTGTTTTTGATGAGAGTGAAGATGAAGAAGGGCAACTGTCTAGGAGAAGGCTAAGAACAATGGGCTTGAGGAAGGCCTTAGCCAAGGAGAAAGAGCAAGAAACAGCATTGGCAGAGCAT
The DNA here is from genome assembly GCA_034641835.2 of Pinus albicaulis. Taxonomy (NCBI): domain Eukaryota; kingdom Viridiplantae; phylum Streptophyta; class Pinopsida; order Pinales; family Pinaceae; genus Pinus; species Pinus albicaulis. The sequence continues at coordinate 225,311,798 of CM076575.1, forward strand.
CTCACTCCAAGTGAGATGCTTTCCATGGAGATTGAGTATGATTGGGAACCTTGGTTGGAGAGGGCTAATACATATTTGGAGGATCAGCTAGAAAATACAAAAAGGGACCTTGGCCTTCAGAAAAAGATGGCCAAGTACTATGCCTTGAGAAATCAAATTGCAAGGGCCAAGCTCAAAAGAGCCCTTGCCAAGATTGAAGCCCTCGAGGAGGAAAAATGCCAAGAAAACCTTGAGATCTTAGTTGATTCTTCCCTACAAGCATCTCAAACCCCATGGGGAAGATAATTGCAAATTTTGGCAAGTTTTTGATAATTTTGGTTTTTCACTAATTTTGAGGGCTGCAAGGGTGCTACGTTTTTTCTCACGGCATCCATTAAAGGTAAACTATGCATTTTTTGAATCCCTAGGCCAAGGGCATAATCCACACTAAATTTCAAATCATTTGGAGCAGTTTTGGTCCTCCAAAAGGTGCAAAAACATGAAAATTTTCACCTTTCTGTGTTGTTTTCAGGGCAGGCGTTGCGCCCTTAGCAGCCTTGTGAATTTTGGTTTTTTAATAGGTTAATGAATCCCAATCAGAAAACCAAGGGAATTTTTTGAAATTATAGTTGACAAGCTTTCCAACGAGCTATCACGTACCTCATTCCGACATCGGGAAGGCCTTCAAACTTCAGTTGCAAGGTGACCCATTTTTCCAGTGCAGGCGCTACGCCCTTGGACCTCACTAGTGTGCCCTTATCTGCAAAAGTCAACAAAAGACACTAATTTATAGCAAATAGGTATTTTATGTTTTTTTTGGTAAAATCACTCCAAAGTTAGGTGTTAGAAGTTATTTTGCATTTATTTCATTAGATATTTTATGCCTTGGGCCTTGCATGGTCTCTTTGGACATAAATGGTATTTATGGGTATTTCTGACATTTTGGAAACCCTAGTTAGGGTTTTGGTCCTCCTTTTTTGTTAAATATAGCATTGAGGCTTCATTGTACATGTTGGATGATTATTCAGAGTAATAAATAGACTTTGATATTGGAGAGAAATTTGGCTTTGGTTTTTGTAGATGACTTGGCTTGCTTGACAATGGAGAAGGCATACTTGCAGGATCCCTGAGCATCGTTAATGGTGATGTGTTCCTTATTTAGTTCTTTTTTTCTCATGTTATCATTTTATTCCATCCATCTATTGTAGTAGGACAAAAGTATTAGGCTGATAAATGTTGTTTAGAGGCACCTTAGCTCTGTTTGTTCTCTATTGCTTCTATGTTTTCTTCTGCTAGGTTAGTTTAGAGAATTCTTAGTTGCTCTCTAGACCCACTTATGCTTGTTTATTTTAAAAATTATTCAATGAAGCAAATGTCAAAGTAGTTTTATGGTTATCCCTGCTCTTTTCCATTACTTAAACATTGTTTTTAAGGTCTTTTACTTTGAAGTATTGCTTACTAGGTTTAGCTAAAGAGGTTTATGATTCGCCATGCCCTTTTGCTCATCTTAAATAGTTGATTTGGAGGTATTTATATATTTATTAATGAAGTTAGGAACTCCCTCTTCTTTTATCTCTGTTATGTGTTTATCTGAAATTTTTTCTTAGCTTGAAGGTGAAATCACTAGAAGATTTACAAGTTTCTTGCCTTCTATAGTTCACTAGATTGTTGTTTTCATGCTTACTTGCTAGGATTTAGTCAAAGAAGTTATTAGTATGCCTGTCTTTGATTATTTCTTCATTCTTAGTAGTCTTAAAGACCATTCTTGTTAAGGTATTTTTTGAAGGATTCTTAACTACCCTTTTGCACTTACTATGTTCACAAATTTGATGTTCATTTCATTCACATAAAGCCTTTAGATCCATTTGAATTTGTTAGATTTTCCCTGTGATACACCCTAGAACTATTGATTAAACACCTCAAGAAATTTGTATACTCCATATCCAAATGGTTTAACAATCTCTCACTCTATCTAAATTTCTTGACAACCTACCCAACCAACCAAACAAACAAACAAACCCTAAACCTAATAACTAGCCTAAAATAAAAACCCTAAAACCTATCAAGTTTCACATCTTTTGCACAAGTATAGAGAGAGCCCTCTCTGAGTTCAGGAAGGCAATGTCCTAGGACTCCAAAGACTATTTTGATGTTACCCCTATACATTTTTTCTTTCCAAACTAACAAATTACGGGGAACTAACACTAGGATAACTGGATTTTTGTCTTAAAGTTTTTCTTATTAAAGTCTAGCCAAAGAAGTTTATGGTATGCCCTATCCTTTGGTTTGTCTCAAACAGTTACCTAGAAGGCTTTTCTTGTTGAAGTAGAGTTAAAGGATTCTTAATTTCCCTTTAGTTTTGTTGTTTTCACAACTTACTGTCATCTCATATTCCATCTAATCTAAGAGATCCGCTTGATATAGTTAGCTTGCCCTATGAAACCCCTTGCGGAGTTGATGAAAAATGAAATCCTTTTATGACTCCATAGCTTAATGGATTAATGTTTTTCATGGTCTATCTATTCAGCTGAAACACTCCCTCAATTAATCCCACCATTGACCTATCAACCAATCAAACAAAACAAACAAGTCCTTAGAGCTTCATAACTAGCCTAAAATCATAAAACAAAAGCATAAAGACATATCATTTATAAACACTTACATAGAGAGAGCCCTCTCTGAGTCCAGGAAGGCTAGGTCTATGGACCCGAAAGTGGTTTTATGTGGTTCCATGTAGATTTTTCCTTGCCAATCTTGCAAATCACATGGAGCCAACATAGTGGTGACCATACTGGGGAAATATTATGTAATAAAAAGCTTGAATATTCTCTCAAAAACTCAGAAAACCTCATTTTAACTTAAATGAATCAAGTGTCAGCCAATAATGGTACATGGTTGTTCATGGTGGACAACAGCTAGCCTTAAAAACAATTTAAAAAAATCCTCCACCTGGTGACTCCACTGGTTTTTAGTAGGCTTGCTGACTCCACTGGTTTTCCATAGACTCCACTGGGAAAATAATTTTATCATAAAACCTCAAAAAAACATATTCAATAATACTTTTGTGTATTAATTATCTCTTTCACAGATTGTTTTGTTTTTCAAAACTATTATAACTCTCAACCTTTCTGATTTTGGGGTTTAAATTCTAGCTTCTAGAATAATCTGTACCAGATCTCATCCAGACCCAAACCCTCCTACAATATTTGACAATCATGAAAGAATCCTTAGGATGTATCCTAGATCCAAAATTCCAACTGTTAGCAGACCTATCCACAAAGCAAGTTCCCTACCTGAAAAACCTTAAAGACTTGCAGAATATCCTGTCTGACTTTGTAATATCCCAAAAGAGAGAATGCAGTAATACTTAAACACAATATAAGAACTGAAACTAAGTAAATAATAAATCTAGAGACAACATCAGAATATACTAAGAAGCTGAGCCATTTTATTATATGGAGATGATTTAGTTACACAATGTACAGAAAATGAGTAGATCTAGCCCAAGAGATGATCTAGAATCACCCTGCAAACATGCTACAACTAGCACTGCGTAAATGGTTAGCTTACAGGAAGAAATATTGTGTTGTCCCTTCTGCTGAAGATATACATGAACTGCTGAAAAAGGAAATGTAGATATAGGGAGCTCAAGAGCTCTGATCATGCCAAGATTCAAGATCTGGCCAATGTGATGGGAACCCAAGATAACCCATAAAGGATTTTCTAGATCGACAAGTTTTTAAAATCACCCTCCTAGGGTTTGATCCTTTATCTGCTGGGTTTACAGATTTGAAGCTAGATCTCATCTAAATATGGCTACAATATGATGTATAAACAAATCTATGCCTTGAGGGTTGATCCCTCCTCCAGATCTACAAGCTATGAGCTTGAGATCTTGTCTTCTCTTCCTCCTCCTTCAAGTTACAAAAATTGAATATGAAACTGCCACAGAAACTACGTTGTATAAGAGGGAGAGGCTCTATGCTTGCTAAAATATGCTGCAATAAGTTCCAGGCTGATGGAAATACTGATGGAAAGGTGAGGGGATGATCCCTCACAAGATTACTAGCTGAAATGTTAGAAACTTCCTTCCTCCTTTGGATATGCAATGATGGACAGCGTAATTCTGGATGGAATTACAGCTACTAGGATGTCAATAAATTTTGGCCTAATGTCAGATCTGAAATGAAGCTCTGGGAATGATGATCTTCAAGCCCAAGGTGATAGGAATAAATCTTCACTGGTTCTCCAGCTGAAATACTGGAGACAACCTCCACCTTCCAACTAATATGTAGAAATTAGGTAATTTCCAAATATATATGTTCTAGAGATGATGGAAATGATAAGTGGCACCAATTCCTGATGTATAATGAAGTACAACCCTCTTCCAATAGATCACTCAATGAAAGAGGAGGGATTCCTGACCAGGAACACCCTGTGCTAAATAACACTTGCAACCTTTGCTAAACAGCCCTAGAAAGCAATGGAATGTCACATGACACTTCAAGATCTAAAAGGACCTCAAAATCTATAATCAATAGTCTCCTCCAATATATCCTCATGGTGAAAGGTATATCCCCATCACTTGAAAATCAACTCTCCAAATGGTGTACCAAACCACCCTACAACTCCTACAGAAATAATGCAGATCTGGAAGTAAACTGTGTTGTAGGGATCAAAATTTGGTTGGCCTAATGAGAAGATCTAAAAATATGCTCAATGGCCTTCAATATTGTCCTCCCAATGCAAAGGAAGCCTCCTCCACTGAAAATAAGCAATGAGATAGCCTAGATCTAGAGATCTAATCACCACTTGCTGCAACCTACAAAAACAACCAAACACTCAATAGGATCTATGTTGTAGTTGAAAGAAGAAGCTTGGTGTTAAGCTATATAGTGGATAATGTAGTGCAAGACTCCTCTAAGAGCTCCTAAATGGAAGAGGTGGGATTCTTGATTAGGAACACCCTGTGCTAAACAACACTCTATCTTAGCTAAACAGCAAGAGAAAGATATATGTCTCAACAGAACATATATTCAGAAATATAATATACATGAACAACCTCCATATGGCTGCCATACTCTTCCTTAAATAGAATATGAGCTTGCAAACCCTAATACCAATCCAAAAATATCACTACATTCACACAAAGCATCTCCATCTAAAACTGCGTTGTCCCTCATTGATGGCCACTCCTCCATGACAGCGATGTTGATTTGGTCAAGGTTGACCCAGTCAAAGTGATCCAGACCCTTTTACACCAAGGGTTCTTTAATTAGGCTATCAATATTTGTCCTTTTTCACATTTGGCATTTATTTATTCATTATTAAGGAGAATTATGGACCTCCTTTGCCCTCTTATTCTTTAAACAAAGCAATAAAACAAAATTGAATATTTCAATTAGCACATGACTAATTGGGAATATGATAGTCCTCCCTTCCCAAAAGTTTCTTGTCCTCAAGCAACTGACAAGGTGAGTGTTGAAAACCTCTATAATTGGTGACACCAACATGTGATAAGCTTCCCTCATAAGCTAAGTGTTCACCAATCCATCCCTCCATGAATTTCTCCTCCAAAGTTCCCATGAGATGCAAATAATCCATCCCATAAGGAGACAATAGTTCAATTGAAACAAAAATGGTTTGCCCAAGGTTCTCCCTGAAAAATGTAGCATAGTGAACATGGAGAATATCCATCCCATAGGGCACATACATACCTCCCATCCTCCCTCCATACATCCCCATAAAAATTATAAGCACATCATCAATGTATGGGATCAAAATCAAATATGTACAAACATAACTTTGTGCATATGGAGGTGGGTCATAGTCCCACATGTGGAACCAATGAAGTAAAATTCCTCACATCATCAGATCAAGATGTGGTAAGTGGTTTTCCCACAACTTACTTGCTGACCAAGTAATCCTACCATGGCTGAAAGTGTGAGATATGTTTGGTGCTTTATGAGTGCACCCACAATGATACAATATCTCCCTTTGATCTCCAAAGGAGTGGTCGTGTTTATAAATTTTTTTGGCCCAAATTAGGCGAAGAATTTTGTATGGAATAGTGCTCCTCCTTTGAGCTATGGACTACATAAATATGGTAAAGGAATTCATATCTTCATCAAATAAAACATTATTTACATGAGCATATTCTTCACCAAAATTCCTCCTTACAAAAATGGAGTGGTGCATAGATATATCTCCCCTCTCAAAAGAAGAAAGAGGTGGTTGAATTAACTCATTTATAGATTAATGTTGTTGTCCCTGTTATAGGTCAATTTGGGCACCATTCCCAATGACCTATTTAATTAGGCATCATCTCCAGGACCGATGATTAAGGGTCTATCATTCCCTATCATCTCTGTTGCTCTATGCCCTTAGATAGGAAAAATTTATGAATCAAACAAGATTTTTATCAAAGCAAGGATTTTCCATGGTTTGAAGCTTATTATTAAACATGTAGGAGCTCACCAACGCAGGCTCTAAGGAGCCTAAGTTCATTGCATATGCAGGTAGCCCCATTCAAGGCTGCTCTACAAAGCACTTCCCGACATCCAAAGGTGCATTGGTCACATTGGGAGCGAAATTCTCATTGTTAGGGAATCTCCACATGACCAATGTCTTCTAGAAGGGTTCACATATGTCAAGCTTTGGATCCAAGTGTCCATTTGACATATACATGAATGGAAACATGTCTTGCCTATTTTTGGAATGTTATTGATTACAAAACTACCTACAGTTCCTTTATAAATTTAACACAAATCTAAGTGTTGAAGAGGAAGAATTTGAGTAGGGAAATGATGGAGAACTTTCAATAAAGAGTTAGATTTGTGGAGCTGCTGCTAGAGAGACTTATGATGTGATGAGAATTGGGAACTTTGCTGGAAGGTTATGATGAATCATTCATTAGGTTGTAACCTCTCCTTCTATCATCAATAAAGAGTACTTCTTGTTTTTCCCTACAGGCATCCATGTTTACTTTGATTTTCTATGTTGTAAAATCTTGGTTGATGAATGTAGTTTATGCTTAACTGATTTGGCTAATTAACTTGAATAGATATATATATTATTGCATCTTTTGTTGTTTCGGTGTTCTTTCTTGCAGGAAGCATTCAGCTATTTGAAACTTCTTGAATTTGAAGCTGTAGTGGAAGCGACAAAAAGGAGCCATTTGGAAGTGACCAAAACAAGTAAGCATCCAATCCTCTCTGTGTATCTGTTCTGAGTTAGGAAAAAGGATAGTGCAGTCTTTCACCTATTGTTCTAGACTAGACACCGGTCTAGGGAAGCATAGTTTATCCGTACATTAAAATTTTGGCCCAACAAATTGGTGACTCCAATGGGGAAAATTTCTCTTGATTCTTGGTGTTTTAGTCTCTAATTTTCTTTTTAAATCCACCCAGTAGTTGTTTTACATAAATATTATACTTTTTCAGAGGTTAACTTCCAAATTTAGTGAGCCAAACAATAGCTTTTTCTTTGTTTACTATGCTCAACGCTCTCTTGGTCAGGGCACAGTGCTTTGTAGAGCATTGTCTCCCTTCTCATCCTGCGTTGTAGAGCACTGTCTCCCTTTGGAGACAACATTGGCTACTGAAAGGAATAAATCCCCTTGAATCTGAATTTGTATTTTGCTTCAGTTTTGTTTGCTGATTTGTTCTGAAAAGCTTAATGCTCTATTGACCAGTAACTCTATATATTTCTTCTCCTTTGACTGAAAATTTGTTCAATTTTGTTTTAAAAAGTTTTTCATTATCATTGACAAGTTGATTTCAAAGTACTTTTTATGGTCGCATTAAGAATCGTTTTCTTTCGAAATAGGAAATTCTCATAAAATCTTCATTTCCTTGATAGGAGAAATTGTCGTAAAATCTTCATTTTTACTTCAAAAGAGAAATTTTTGTTTGTATTCTTCATTTCTCGAAAGTAAAAATCATTTCGATTATTGATCTAGTGCACCTAGTTTCTTTTATGCATTCGTAACATTAAGGAAATTGAAAAGAAAAACTCGCATTTGCGTGTAGAATTGTGTGTTTTTTGCAAAAGGAACATTAGGAAATCTGCATTTAGCTTGAGATTCATTGATTTGTTTTCTTCATTGATTTTTTTTCTCTCAAATTATTTACTCTCTTCCCTTAGTAGCTAGGTCTTTAATTGAAAAAGATGAAAGTGAAAGTTTGTTTATCATTCTTAGCTTGCATTTTAGGAATTTCATATACATCATCATGGTGAACCTGAAAGGAAAACTGTTAAGCAATATCAACATAAAATAAATCTTAGTTTACTTAACAATGCTTTGGAACATTAACGATAACATTTAGAGGTCTAGGCTAGAGACGTGTTCCGGCGTCGTAAAACATAGCAGCTGTCGTTAACTTGTCTGCGATACATTCCGAGTTTGATACCTCACTCCACATACGTAAGTATACCGTAGCTCGTCCATGTACTCTCGGGTATATCGAGCAGTGTTACATTAAGATAAGTATAAAGGGGTTCTCTCACTGTGCGGTTTCACATCAGACAGTGCTAATATGGACTTGGGCCTCCACGTACCTTTGGGTATATTTGGGAGGACAAATTTTAGGTGTTATCCATCCATAGTGAACTGAGTCAACCGCCCTGAAATTGTGATACACCGAACACATCATTCGGGAAGATTACCTACTCGTACTTCTTGGTTCACCAGGAGGTATTCTACAGTTCACAGTTTCTTGGTAAACCCTTTTGCCTAGCATTAACCTCTTTTTGTTTATTTGTTTTTGGTTAAAATAAATTAGTCAATGTGGAAGAAAAAAATCCTTTCCCCCATCGTTCGAGTAGACATCACTCTACCGAAACCAGTACCATCAGTACCTCTGGTGAAACATCATTTTCCAATAATCTAGAGTTGGCACAGGTTGTTTCTATAAATCCTAGTTTGTCTACTGTTGTTGAGACAGAGTCCTCATAGCTACCTGTGGTCACGATCCATCCAATTTGCGAGACCATACCTCCCAAACCCAACGTTGTTCAACTGGAAGTTGATCCAGATCCCATTATGCTCTAGGGGGCAACTGTTATTGGTCAAATTGGACATCATCCCCAGGACCAATGAAAAAGGGTCTATCATCCCCTTATATTTCTATTGCTATCTTCCCTAATGGAGAAAATCTTGAACCCAAAGTCAAACAACCAAAAGTTGTTCCTGTATTGGTCACTCCAAAATCTATTGTAGCCATTGAGTCTCCCGTAATGCACAGTCAAACACCTAAAATATACTTTGTGCCAGACGACGAAGTTCTTCCACCTGGTTTAATTTTGATTGAAGAAATATCACAAGATAAGACACCTTTAACTCCAACTCATTTTCAGTAGGAGCTTTACTTGTACGATTCTTTTCCTCAATCACCTTCCTCTGCTTTTTTTGATCTTGTTTCACTTCGAGTAACCGTAGATTCTATAGGGTATACATTGGGTCATTTGACCATGGCTGAGATAACATCCCAGACTGAAACATCTATTTTAGCTGCGAAAACTACTATTGTTTCATCTTCAATGTTTTGTCCATTGACTTCACCCATTTCTTCATTTGGAATCCTATCTGATTCCTCTCCTTGGTGGCTGGCGATACCACATATGTTACCCTCAGAAATTCCAAAATTCAATGAAAACCTTAGAGAAGACCCGTCAATGCATGTTATAACTTATCATTTATGGTGCTCATCAAACTCCTTAAATGATGATTCTGTTAGACTATGTCTTTTCCAGCACACACTCACTACTCCAACTACACAATGAGGATACCTCTTTTTACTGTGTCAACCTCGTTAAAAAATGAAAGAGAGTTATGAGGATAGTTCTTTTTTCTTGTGTCAACCTCGTTTAAAAAATGAAACAACTACCTTTGAGGAAAGTTCTTTTACTGTGTCAACCTCGTTAAAAAATGAAACAGGTCATGAGCATAGTTCTTTTCCAGTGTCAAGCTTGTTAAAAAATGAAACAAATCCTCTCCTAATTATGACGAGTCTTCCATCTGTTCTCCTAAATGAACCTTCATTCCATCCAACTAATAGTAACTAATATTCTACTTAGGTGAATGAAATGAAGCGTGGGGCGCATCTTCTCTTGCAGAGGGAATTTGACATGTGCTCTTGCAGGGGGAATTCAAAACATTCTTACCAATTGCACGCAATCCACAGTTGAAGTTCATGGGAAAAATCAGGTTCAGAGCTTCAAAATGCAAATGGTAACTATGGAATGGTAAAAATGAAGAGTGAAACTGCTTTATATAGTCATTTAATTACTTGCAAGTTAAATTTATTGCTATGACTATAGTTTTATTATGTTTTTATCATGAAACAGGTATTTTTAATCCATTTGATGTTGTACTAAACAAGAAATACAACTGAAGAAAAGGTTAGTCGTGCAGATTTATTTCAAGAAAGACTTGACCACAAAGCATGCTTTTTCTCCTTATTTTTCGAGCTTTGATAAAAACGAAAAAGGATTTGAAGAGAAATTTTATCTCTTTTTTGAGCTCCAATAACAGCGAAAAAGGAACCCCTGGATTCGTCTTTTAGCTCTTTTCAGACTCCGATAATGTGAAAAGATTGTCGAGCACTTGTCATTTCGAGCTCGTTAAAGTAAATGAATTGATATCTTCTCAGTATAAGTTTAACCCTTTTCCGGACTGAGATGGATTATTTACAAAAAAAGGAATACCTTAGTTAAACATGACCAAAGAGGTTCTTTCAGATATCATTTTACACTTTTTCAGATCTAAGAGACAAATTTACAAAAAATTACTTTTGGAGTCCTCTTTCGTCCTCTTTTTCAGACTCTCTAAACATGAAAAAGGATAGGGCTATCACTATCGTTAAGCTCGTTAAAACATAAAATAGTGATGGGCTTGTCAATCATGGCAAGAATTGAGTTTCATTCATCGCTAGACTCGTTAAATAATTAAATAGCAATACTTTATTCTTTATTTTCCCGAAGGGTTGAATTATAGATCAAGAAAATGTTATCCTCCTCAAGCTTGTTAAAAAATAAAGAGGTACTGGTCAATAAATGACCGGGGAAAATTTGGGAAAAGTAAGCAAAGTTTCTTTTTCGTAGCAAGTCACTCTTGAACATGACACTTCTTTCACTCCATGTCCGTGATTTTTTGGGTTGGGTAATCATCTTGATGGTTCATTCACACCTATGGTTCATCATACCTTCACTTCGGTTTTGGGTCAATGCTGCCAACTCATCAAAATGTCGCTGATATGTTCAAGAGAACTCATCTAGTGATTAAGAACTCATCCATCTGAAATACTCATAAACCTTCATTTTCATGACCGTCATACCTGAAAATTTCTATATCAAGTCATACCCTTGTCTCCGAAATCAGTAACTCCAGTTTTGCAATAAGGTGACTTCCTTTCGACGACAAATCAATATCCAGAAAGTTCACTTAGAAACATCAGATTCCAGTATCATGAGGCTTGTTACAGCATCGAGAAGATACTCGCTTTTGGACTTTTGACCGAAATATTTTGTTTGGTGTTCGACATCAAATCATCTATTCACACCTTACGAAATGTACTGCAGTACCTTCAGGGTTTAATGGTGGTTCTCTCGCGTTTGTTAATAGCTTTAATTATTGGCTGGTAATCAAACGATGTCTTTCCATGTTCAATGACAAATCGTATATTCGCATGGCTAGACTTGTACCCGAATGATCTAATGAATGAGATAAGAAGACCCCGGATCTAGTTTTAGCCATCCGAGCTGTGATTTTAGGATTGTTGTACACATCATCTGTATGGTGACCTTACATACAGATTTTCATCCAAACATGGGCCTATATCTGTAGACGATGTCTGCATCTGGGCAACATTCCAATGTAAACAATTTTCAGAATTATGTACATGTTATTAGATTGTTTTATGTGCTGACTATGGGAATGCCTACCCTCAGCAATTATGATCAATAGAGGATATATCATGATTTAATGTATTGTAAGATTGATGTAGGTGATTGTTCCGCTTTGTTTCCAAGCTCATCACAGTGTAAAGAATCTCAATCAAATGTTATTATTATTTGGATCTCATGCTTTAGGGGGAAATTGTTATAGGTCAATTTGGGCACCATTACCAATGCCCTAGTTAACTGGGCATCATCTCCAGGACCGATGATTAAGGGTCTATCATTCCCTATCATCTCATTTTCTATATGCCCTAAAACAGGAAACATTCATGAATCAAAGAAGATTTTCATCAAAGCAAGGCTTTTCCATGGTTTGAAACTTATTATTAAACATGTGGGAGCTCAACAACGCAGGCTCTAAGGAGCCTAAGTGCATTGCATATGTAGGTAGTCCCATTCAAGGCTACTCTAAAAAGAACTTGCCAACATCCAAAGGTGCATTGGTCACATTGGGAGCGAAATTCTCATTGTTCCAGAATCTCCATTTGGCCAGTGTATTCTAGAAGGCTTCACATGTGTCAAGCTTTAGATCCAAGTGTCCATTTGACATCTACATGAATGGAAACATGTCTTGATTATTTTTGGAATTTTATTGATTACAAAACTACCTACATTTCCTCTATAAATTGAACACAGATATAAGTGTTGAAGAGGAAGAATTTGAGTAGGGAAATGCTGGAAAATTTTCAATAGAGAGTTTGATTTGTGGAGCTGCTACTGGAGAGACTTATGTTGTGATGAGACTTGGGAACTTTGATGGAAGGTTATGATGAATCAGACATTAGGTTGTAACCTCTCCTTCTATCATCAATAAGATTACTTCTTGTTTTTCCTTACATGCATCCATGTTTACTTTGATTTTCCATGTTGTAAAATCTTGGTTGATGAATGTAGTTTATGCTTAACTGATTTGGCTACTTAACTTGAATAGATATCTACATTATTAAATCTTCTGTTGTTTCAGTGTTCTTTCTTGCAGGAAGCATTCAGCTATTTGAAACCACTTGAATTTGAAGCTGTAGTGGAAGCGACAGAAAGGAGCCATTTGGAAGCGACTGAAACAAGTAAGCATCCAATCCTCTTTGTGTATTTGTTCTGAGTTAGGAAAAAGCATATTGCAGTCTTTCACCTGTTGTTCTAGACTAGACACTAGTCTAGGGAAGCATAGTTTATCCTTAGATTACAATTCTGGCCCAACAATCCCAACTCCACATGGTTCATGCATCTTTGAAAATGCTGATATAGCTCCTCTTCAAAGCCCTTCCAAGTGTAGCTTCTCATGATGATGTTTTAGAATCTCATGGAATATGAATGGTTGAAAAAGAACTCTTCATAGGCTCTTTGTAGTAACTTCTCCTTGAGCTTGGAAGCTCTAGATAATAAGATCCTACCATGATAGTAGTGAATCCTTCTTGGATTGAATAGTCCTCTTCATGTAGCTAGTCATCAAGTGTCATGCATGTGAAAATATCCTTGAAATAATCCACCAACAGCTGGGATTTAAAATATGGATCGATCTCCCATAGTGACAATGCTCATGATCTATCAAAAGAAATGTTTTTCATACGGTTGCTCTCCTCCTTGACATCTCCCATGCCAAAGGTACATGTTGGAAGGTTATTCCTTCCATGCTTCTCCTCCCACAGCACAGAATATGAAATGAGAGTGGGTAATGATGATGTTGGGAGAATGTCTCCCTCCTCCTTGACCCTACCCAAGACTCCCAGTGCTGTCTCATGGTCTTCTAATACTCCCATCCCTCCCAGATCTATGCCTTGAGCATCATGTTGTGAGATATCTCCGACAAAATCTGGATCAAGTGGCCTCCCAGGTGGTTTGCCACTAAACAATAGTGTCCCATCAATCAATATCATAAGTATAATAGATGGGACTATAAGGTCCTTACTGCCACTACACAAATCCATCTTTTTTTCTTGTGTGGAAGTTTCATTACAGTTGGGTATCAGTCTTAATGATGCAATAGTGCCTCTAATTGGAGCAATTTCTCCCTCCTCACCTCCAGGTGGTGGTTGATCATCTCCTGCTACTCCAGTGCTATGACCCCTCCTTGGTTCTTCTTATTCTTCCTCCTCATCATCTGAGAAGACCTCTATGTAATGTGATTTTCCAGCCGCACATCTATTTTAGGTGCCCATTATTATTGGTAGGTGAAGCAAAGCTTCCTTCTCCTTAGATATTTCTGGACATCATCATCAAGAGGTTTTTTTTATTGACTCTCCTTTGAAGGAGGAGCCTTTTCTTCTTTTCCCTTTGATGAAAAAGATGGCTTATGCTGAAATGTTGCCTTTTCTTTTGGCAAGGCATCTTAAAGGTATCTAGCCCTTTCAATGGCATAATGTAGGGTAGTGGGCTTGGTAGACTTAAGCAACCCATGAAGAGGTTCATCTAAACCATCAATGAACATGTACACCCTTCTTACTGCAGACAAATCAGGAACCACAACAGAAAGTATTCAAAATTCAGAGATGTAGGTTTCTACATTACCTGATTGTTTCAAATTTGCAAGGCTCATGAATGGTGCTTCGAGATCTCTTCTATCAAATCTTTCCACCAGACTTCTACTGAACTCTGAATAAGCAGTCACATTGGCATGACCAAATGTAGAAAATCCATGGAACCACTAGTCATGTGCTTCACCCTCAATGTGCATCACTGCAATATTAATGGCCTCCATCTCTAGAACCTTGTTCAACTGAAAGTAGATGTCAATTTTTTCTACCCAATATTTGACAGTACACTTGGATAACCCATCAAATTTTGGTAAAAATAATCCTCCCATAGTGTGATGTCAATCATGATTCTGAATGAATCCACCACTTCTATGATGATGCCTTGGTCTTCTATTGTCCTTTATTTGAAAAAAATCCTAAGAACTTAAGTGATATTTTAACCTCTGAGTTTGAGATTCATACTCCATAAAATAGTCTTCAAGGGATTCTTGCTCCTGAAATCCTTCATTTCCCACATCCAAAAATGTTGGCATGGTAGAGAGTTGGGAAACTTGTGGTTGATGCACTAGTTGATCATTCCAATGATGAGACATGCTAGATCCTTCTCCATGATGAAATACTTTAGGGGATTCCTTGAATCTCTCCATTCTTATCTCCTTGATCTCTCTAGCAATTTCTTACATGGCTTTAAGAAGGATCTTAGGGAACTCCTTCTCTTCATCTTCACCTCCAGATAAAGGGGTTTTACCCTTGTCTTCTTTGTCATTTGTATAATCAAATATTTTGTGGCTTATTATTTGATACGTCTTCTCTCTATCAGTAAGAGGATCTCCTTCTTCAGAAGACATAATTGCTTTTAGAAAGCATAAGTTGTGCCAAGATTATCCTCTGATACCACTGTAATATCCCAAAAGGCAGAATGCATTAATACTTAAAAACAATATAAGAACTGAAACTAAGTAAACAATAAATCTAGAGACAACATCAAAATATACAGAGAAGCTAAGCCATTTTATTATATGGATATGTTTCAGTTACACAATGTACATAAAATGAGTATATCTAGACCAAGAGATGGTCTAGAATCAACCTGCAAACATGTTACAACTAGCACTAATTAAATGGTGAGATTACAAGAAGAAATGTCGCGCTATCCCTTCTGTTGAAGACATACATTAACTGCTACAAAAGGAAACACGGATCTAGGGAGCTTAGAAGCTCTGATGATGCCAAGATTCAAGATCTGGCCAATTTGATGGGAACCCAAGATAACCCAGAAAGGATTTTCCAGATCCACAACTTTGGAAAATCACCCTCCTAGGGTTTGATCCTTTATCTACTGGGTTTATAGATCTGAAGCTATATATGCTCTAAATATGGTTTCAATATGATGTATAAATATATCTATGCCTTGAGGGCTGATCCCTCCTCCAGATCTACAAGCTAGGAGCTTAAGATGTTGTCTTCTCTTCCTCCTCCTTCAAGTTGCAGAAACTAAATATGCAGATACCACAGAAACTATGTTGTACAAGATGGAGAGGCTCTATCCCTATTTAAATATGCTACAATATGTTCTAGGCTAATGAAAATACTGATGGAAAGGTGAGGGGATGATCCCTCACAGGATTAGTAGCTGAAATGCTAGCAACTTCCTTCTTCCTTTGGATATGAAATGATGGAAAGCATAATTCTGGATGGAATTACTGCTACTAGGAGGTCAATAAATTTTGGCCTGATGCAAAATCTGAAATGAAGCTCTGGGAATTCTGATCTTCAAGCCCAATGTGATAGGAATAAACCTTCACCGGTTTTCGAGATGAAATATTGAAGACAGCCTCCACCTTCCAATTGATCTTCAGAAATTTTTTAATTTTTCAATATGGATGTTCTATAGATGATGGAAATGATAAGTGACACCAATTCCTAATGTATAATGAAGTACAACCTTCTTCCAAGAGATCACTCAATGAAAGAGGAGGGATTCGCAACCAAGAACACCCTGTGCTAAAAAGCATTTGCAATCTTTGCTAAATAGCCCAAGAAAGAAATGGAATGTCACATGACATTTCCAAGTCTAAACAGACCTAAAAATCTATAATCAATAGCCTCCTAAAATATATCATCAAAGTGAAAGGTAGATCCCCATCACTTGAAAATCAATTCACCAAATGGTGTCCGAAACCTCCCTGCAACTCCTCCTATAGAAATAATGCAAATTTGGAAGTAGAATGCACTGTAGGGATCAAAATATGGTTTCCCTAATGCCAAGATCTGAAAATATGCTCAATGGCCTTCAACATTTTCCTCCCAATGGAAAGGAAGGCTCCTCCACTAACAATAAGCAATGGAATGGCCTAGATCTAGAGATTTAATCACCACTTGTTGCAACCTGCAAAAACAACCAAACCCTCAACAAGATCTACGTTGTAGTTGAAAGAAGAAGCTTGGCCTTAAGCCAAATAGTGGACAATGTAGTGCAAGACTCCTCCAAGAGCTCCTAAATGGAAGAGGTGGGATTCCCGATCAGGAACACCCTATACTAAACATCACTCTATCTCAGCTAAACAACAAGAGAAAGATATTTGTCTAAACATAGCATATATTCAAAAATATAACACACATCAACAACAACAAGGAGAATTATGGACCTCCTTTTCCCTCTTATTCTTTAAAAAAAGAAACAATAAAAAAAAACTAAATATTCTAATTAGCTCATGACTAATTGGGAATATTATAGACTCACCTTTAGAACAAATATTTTCTAGGACTAGATCTCAGAGTTGGACAACCCAGATAGTTTTATACCCATCCACCTTATAACAGAATCCATTTGTACTAACCTCATCCCCCAATGTTCGACTTCCCCCATTTAACCTTGTACCTCCTTTTGTGAATCCTCCATTTGTTAACCCTCCTTTGTTTCCTCAACCACAAATCACGACAACATGGTATGATTCACTAGTCCTACAACTGCCTTTAGTTGTTCTACCACATGACTACTAGTCCAAGATTCCATATATGATGCAAGTAGTTCTACTACAACTTAACAACATGTGGACAGAATGAATGACTACTTTGACAGACAAGAAATAGATGATGAAATTGTTAAACTCATTTTTTTTGGTCAAATCTTAGGGGGAGAGGAAAGAAAATGACTTAAAGTTCTAACCCCTAATAGTATAAATGACCTCCTTTCTTTTCATCAATTATTCTTAAACAAATGGGAAGTCAATAAGAACCCTCTGCAAATCTTATCAGAGTATGAAAACATTAAGAGAATGTTGGAGAAGGTGTCCATGAATACTGCTCTAGGTTCAATAGTGTATACAATGCCCTCCCTACACACATGAAACCTCCACAAGGTCTAGCTCTAATGAAATTCCCAGATGGTTTTGATCCAAAGATGGATTCTCAATTAAGAGAAAGAGAACCCCTCACATTAGAAGACATGCAAAGGGGAGTAGTAAGTGTAGAAGCCAATCTGATTGCCAAAAGAGCTAGAATGAAGAATGAGAAAATAGTCACATATAAGGAAGAAGCTGTAGCCTCCACATCTGATACAAATATTGATAACTTAGTCAAAAACATCAAAAGGATTATGGAGATGATGAATGTAAATGAGAGAGCTTACCCTAGATAAAACCAAACATCTCCTCAAAACATAAATCAAAATCAAAACCAAGACTAGTACTTTAGGAGAAACCCCCCTCAAATAAGACAAGGAGGTCTTGATCAACAAATCAAGCCTCCCTTCCAAAAAAAATATGCTAATGAGAATGAGGGGGTAATTGAATAGACAAAGGAATGTCACATAAATTTAATGGGACTACATAATGAGGATATCATTTTCCTCACTGAGGAAGAACAAGGCATATTTGCACCAAATGCGGAAGAAAGCCTAGAATCTGAAGACCACAAAAAAGGCTTTGAAAATTCCATTTAGGAATTACATAGACAATATTACCTCAGAAGCAAGAAAAATCAAGACACCCCCAAAAGAAATACCTCTAAAATTTCTGCTACGAAGATCCCTGAAAATATTCCTAAAAGGACAGCAGAAAATCTGAACACAGTGGTTGAAATTTCTGACAAAAATAGAAATAAAAATAGCCAACCTAGTGGCAAGTGTAGTGGTGACCAAAGCAGCACTAGCAATGTAGCTAGTGCCCCTAATAAAATTGTTTTAACTGAGATTCCTAATAAAAACCAGAAAGTTGAAATTGCTGTGAAAATTGTGTCTGAAAGAACTAATTCTAACCTTTAAAAAACTCAGACACCTTTCAGTATAGAGAATGAAATTGGCAAGATTAAAATCTCTATTCCTCTTACTAAATTAGTCACTCAAGATGTATATATATCCCAACTTTTGAAAGCTTTAAACATAGGAGCAAATGTTGATTCTATGAATTTAAATGATGACAAACCTGAAATTTTGTTTGGACCAGAAGTAGAAGAAAAATTTCTAGAAGGAAGTGTTCCTCCATTTTATGTTAGTTTAAACATCCATGATAAAATTCTCCACAATACCATGCTAGACTCAAAAGCTTCACACAACCTCATGCCAAAGGTAGTAATGGAAAGACTAGGCCTTGAAATAACTAGAGCATATGAATATTTATAATATTCTGATTCCAGTAGAGTTAAATGTCTAGGCTTAATCAAAGATCTATGTGTCAATCTAGCACAAATACTAGCCAAAAGCCTAGTAATGGATATTGTAGTAGCTGATATTCCTCTTAAATATGGCATGCTCCTTTCAAGATCATGGGGAGCCAAACTACAAGGCACCCTCCAAATGGACATGACCTATGCTACAATCCCTGTCTTTAGTCAACCGAGAAGAATATATAGGGAAACTCACATGAAATACATGGTTAGAAGTCAAGAAAAAGTAGACAACTCTCCTCTTTATTCCATTCACACAGGCCTTGATTCATTCATCCTTTACAATGATGAAAACATTAATGAAAAAGTGACAGAAAATGAGCCACAAGCTAAACAAGAAAAGGAAGAGGAAGAATAACAGTCAAAACAGTTGGCCCAAATAGAAAATAACCAACATAGTGCAAACCATAAAGAAAAATACAATTACAAACATAGTGGCAGCCACAAGGACCAACATAATGATGAATATGAAATTGGACCTCTTTGGAGTATGAGCTTTGATGGTTCTTGTGACAAGACTGGTTTAGGAACAGGTATATGGGTACTTAACATAGAGAACAAGCATGTAGAAGGTCACTCGTGCAAGCTAAACTTTCAATGCACAAATAACATAGTTTAATATGAGGCACTCCTCATAGGGCTACAATTACTGAAAAAATTAGGAGCCAAGAGGATAATTTTTCATGGTGATTCAGAGCTAGTTATTAGGCATATTAAGGGAGAATACACAACTAAGAATCCTAGATTAAAAGCATATAGAGATGATACCATTGACCTCTTGAAAACATTTAAAGAGTATCATCTTAGCTTTGTCCCTAGAAACTAGAACATCCTTTCTAATGATCTAGCATTTGCAGCCAACACATCCCAGAAACCTTATCAAAACAAGAAATACATAGTCCAAGTCAAATATAGACCAAAAAATCTTGATAACATAAAATATTTGCAAGTTTTTGAATAGACAAATAGATAGAAGATTTCCTGCAGTCCAGAAATGGGTTTGAAGTGCCAAATTCAGACTCAAATTTTGAAGAAGACGTCTTTGCTGAGGAAAAATGTTACAATGAAGAACCTCCTGATAATGATAATATATATCTGTTAGGAAAAGAACACCCACATAAAACAGAGATATGCATAAATTTCAAAAAAGGATACTTTGAAGTGCTGCAGTCCAATAATGATAATTTTCCAAAGGCACTGGTTCGTCTAGAAGAATTGTTTAACTCTGTAATATCTCGTGTATGGGTAGGGCCCACAACCACGTGTCCGGGTCTGTGTAATGAGGGGTGTTGCGCAAAGGCCCCTGACCTCAGATGCTCCAGTGGGGTTAGGCCCACCCTTAACACCCTAGGATGCCACCCTCACTAACAGTTTAAGCTTTTGGTGTAGTGGTTGGATCTACATGGTATCAAAGCTAAGGTATTGAGGTTGAGACTCGCCGAGCGTGCTGGGTTGTAATATCCCATGTGCAGGTACAGCCCGTAGCCACGTGTCTGGGTCTGTGTAATGAGGCGTTTTGCATAAGGGCCCCTGCCCTTAGATGCTCTGGTGGGGTTAGGCCCACCCTTAACACCCTAGGATGCTACCTTCACTAACAGTTCAAGCTTTTGGTATAGTGGTTGGATCTACGTCTGTAATGTTCAAAAATTTTATGGAACATTAAAATCTTTTGTTTTTTCTTTAGGAGGAGAATAAATGGCTAAAGAAACCCATTGATAATAAAAATCTGAATAATAAAACCTTATAATGTGAAAAGGGATCAATAAAGAACTATATTTCACACCCCATGTGTCAAAAGAGACAATTTGCAGGTGGATAATTCTAGAAGAGGCCAAGTTAACTGTGCACATTAAGAAGATAAGGTTCACTTGGTGGGCCAGCTTAGTTTGCATGAGAGGGAGATCATTCTAGAGAGGAAACCCTAAAGTGTGGGGCCCATGGAAAAGCACCTTTCACTTGTTTAAAATAAGGATGAAGCAACCATTTCCATTCATGCTTTTGATGATCATTTCTCTTGTCTTCTTAGACAAGTGCATTCTCCAGCTGTTTAGCTGAGATGCAGTGCTACTAGCACTGGGTGTTCACAGGTGGGAATCCCATATCTTCCATACAGTAGGTCTTGGAAGAACTTGTTCTTCATATTCCCCATATTCTGGCTTGAGGCCAAAGCATTCCATTCAGCTCCAACACACTCTCCATTAGTGGTTGAGTTGTGTTGCTAGGTGTTGCAGGGGAGGGTTCCTCAACACTACTTCTGGCATTGTATTTCAAAGGAGGGAGTCTCCATTCCTTTGGGAGAATAGTGAGGGAGTTTCTGATCTTCATTCCATCATCTTTGGCATCAGTAAAATCATTCTCCATCATCAAAAGAGCATCCCTCTTCCTTGACTGCGCAGTTTCTAGAGAACATTTGCAGTGAGGATTGCAGTATTTCAGTGGGTAGTGGGGTCTTCAATGAAAGGATCAGCCTTTCATTTGAGAGATTAAGGAGAGGTGTTACATCATAGATTGCATCATATTCAACAATTCTCCTCCTATTTCTAGTTTCTATTGAGTTGCAGTAGCTGCCCAGCAACTACGACATTTTGGTAAAATTGCCATTTTTTCTAGTTTCCAGCCAATCCTCTTAAAGGATTGTTGTATTGTATTTTCAGGGGTTGAGACCTTTCTCCCCATTATTTATTTGATCTTACATTTCTGTATCATTCATGTTCATGTATTTACTACTGCAGTACCTCCGTAGACTGCGCAGTCTTAGTTGGGAATAAAACTATGTAAGCAGCGTTATCTCCATTTCTATGCACATGTCTCATTGAGACTCTTTACTTGAATTGAGTAATAGATTCCTCAAGAGTTTGTCTACATTTTCTGCTACATAGGTATTTAAAGGCTTATTACATCTTCATGTGACATGGCTTCCTTGAAATAATGCTGTCATTTCCTTGTTTGAGCAAAGTGTAGTTGCTGCCTCTTACTTGGGCACTTTCTAGGAGATCTAGTTTGGGGAGTTTTGTATAACCCAACTAGAGTCATTTTTTTGAGTTCAAATTCTATGTAGGAGCTGTATGATACATTTTCTAAGGCATCCCAGCATTGGTTTGCCTTATTTTTACAATGGCTTCCTTATACATCGTCCCCTTGGACACTGTTGCAGCAATTCCTGAGGAAGGAATTTCACATATCTATAGACAGAGTCTGTGAAGGGCTAGGTAGTCTCTGGATCTCACCCTCCCTTTTGAAGGTTATTGTTGAGGTATAAAAGGTATATTTTCAACACCTATTTATCCTACATTAATTATCAATCCGAGAACGTCTTTTTTTTTCAAAGAGTGTACTATGTTTGAGACTGCAATTGAGCTAAGAGTAATGCTATGAGAGATGTAGTATAGTATTCTAAATACAAGAATAAACGGATGATTGAAAAGAAATATAATTACAATAAGATGAATGCAAATGCTCTAAAACTTAACTACTAACTCTGCAAAACATCAATCAAGGATACAGTAGCAATAACTCATTCCTTTAGAAATTGATGCAACTGAAATCACACTGGAACAAGGCAGTCAATCTGGGAACTTGGAAGCAATAACCAATTTTCTCTACAGTTGAAAGTCCTTCTTTTTCAGCAATAAAAGTGAAATCCAAAATTGAACTAACTGCTGTTGAAAATAAACTAAGAAGAACTTCTTTGAAAAGAAAGAATTGGAAATGAACAACAATTTGTAATTAAATATCTATGTGCATACACAGCAAACTGTAAACAATCTTTCTGCAATCTGAAACTAACGAATTAGAAATGAACAGAAAACTAGAATTGAATAGCAATTTCTAACTAATGAATCTGAACAGTAGACATGAGCTTAATAAAATCAAATAATAAATCCTATTAAACTCCAACCCTATCGACAGCAAACATTGTTAAGTAATCAATCGAAATGAACAATAATCCAATGGAATAGAAAACTGAGTTAAATATGGAACAGCAAAGCTTTATAAGTGACAACAAGATGAATAATACAGAAGTCACGATCCTTGTTGAAATGGAACATTAATGCAATTCATTAGCGCACATAGCAATTCAATAGTAATTAAGTAACTCTGCAATCGTAATGAAACCAAACATAATTATCATGCAACAGTGATTAGAGGATAGAAATACAAACAACAGAACGATTCCACCTGGGTCGGGCTCTTAGCACCAATGAAACATTGCTGGGTTACTTCAGAGCTTGAGCAATGAAATAAAATGCATCTTTGTATTAATTGAACATAAAAGTGTTTACAGTGACTGCTCTCTGATCATGAGAGTCAATAAAACACAGAATTACAAAAGGAATGTTTTAATCAAATGATTCGACTCCTCCCAATCTCTAAAGGCGTTGCCTTACATAACAAATTAGACAGAAAAGACAATTAATGAGATAAGTTTGGAACAGCAATCCCTGAGGATCAAAAGATCCTGAGGGATTCGCTTCCCTTCTTTCTTTAGCTATTACTTTATTTCCTTTGACCGAAGCCGAGTTGTCCCCTGCCTTCTCTTAGCAATGCGTTAGGATTTTCTTCTCTTTGGCAGGATTTGGTCTAACGCTGGAGGAACAACAGTTACTCTTGCTTTAGCCTCGCCTATGGTATAGCTGTTCACCTCGCCTGATTCCTGTTTTTAGCAATAAAAGGTAGTTTTTAGTTACATTTTACAATAAACATAAGTCTTTACAATTCTACTACAATTTTTGTAATAAGACACCTTTCTAAAGTAAAAAGAATTATGTTTAAAGTAAAATAATGAGAAAACGTATAGTGAATTCATACCTTTTCCAACGCTCAACATACCCCCCTGCTTACCCTTTTTCATGTCCTCACGAAAACCATAGTTTACATGCAAAGAAGTTAAAGAATAAGTTGGAGAAGGTTTTTCATCAAAAGGCCTAAAACCATGCATTGCAACTAATGCTTCGAAGGCATTCCTTGTCTGTCCTTAGGGTATTTCATAAATGGCTTTATAATATGCAACAAGATACCATGAATTGGGGCTTCGAAACCTACACCCTAGCCAGAATGGGCCTTCCCTCAAAATGAGGTTGCTATAGAGAACCAAGCAGTCTACAGCTAATCCAAATTTTTTATAGTTAAATGGCTCTCTATTTTGAATATTCCAATTGGAAATTCCCTATCAGACCTTAGGTGATATGTAGGCCTGGTTTCTAATAGATGGAAAATATTCTATCCCATTCAATACAATTGCTTTATGGACAGGCCCCAATGCTTGGATAACACCTTCTCTTGTCGTCAAATTCTTCTGCCTAGCCCATAATTGTAACGGGTGTTTAGGTTCACTCCTAACCCACAAGTCTAACTCATTTTCCTGCCTTTGAAAAAAAGTATAGCCTTTGAGCCATTTTAACTGATTAACAGCAAATGAAATAAATGCTTGGTATTGGATGTCACCCACAAAAGGGTTAGGATTTGTCTCAATATCATTTTCCAATATGAGATTATGCAAATAGAACTCACACAGGAGACGATGTACCTTTACCCCATAGAATTTGTAGCATGTTACAAAATCATCTATAGTGTTTAACTCTATAGATTTTCCTGCCCTAGCTGCTTTAATTTTTAACTGTAAATATCTCTCTAATAAAAATAAAGCATAATTCTTGGCAGGGCATCTACAAGCTAAAACATATGTGTATAATGAGCAGAGAGTATCCATTCGATTCTGGGCTATTTTAAATTTATTCATTACCTTTTCAGCCTTCTCCTCTGCCTTTCGACACTTCTCATAGGCTTCAGCCTCTGCTGCATGGATGATCTTCATCGGCTACTGCAACTCCTGATATTTTCTTCTAGGAACAGTTTCTTCTTCAAGTTTTTCCCTTTCCTGTCGAGCCTGTGCCAGCTCCTCTTGGAGTCTGGCTAATGTGGGATCACTAAAAGTGTTTTGACTACAAGCTTGTGAATTTTCACTTCAGGTTGCTCCATCTGGAATAGCTGCATCTGGAACAGTTGCCTGCTATTCCATATCTTCATGATTAGGCTCAGCCATAGTCTCTACAACTTGGGGCTTTTTTTTAGTGGCCACTTTCCTCTTTTTCGGGGCTCGTTTGGTGACTATGCTTCTTTTATTTGGGGTTCGTTTGGGCACTTGTTTCATTTTAAGAACCCTAATGGTCTGCCTAAGTTGTTCCACTAGCCTTTGAAGCTTCAGTTGTTCCCTCCGAAGTTTTCCAAGATCAGTTACTTTCTTCCTTTTCCTTAATGGAACGACTGTTCCTTTTTCTGGACCCAATTGCTCAGTGGGGGTTTTCTCCTCAGCAGTCGTGCCTTCTGTTGGGCTTGCTTCTCTATTTTCTTCCTAGAGCACTTCTTTAGTGTTCATATGCTCCCGGATGCATTCTACAGGGGTAATACCCTCAATCGGCTCTGTTGTCCCCTAGGAATTTTCAGTTTGGAACACTGCTTTAGTGTTCACCTCTTCCTGTCCATACTTCTCAGGGGAAGTAACTCCAGCTGATTCTGCTCTTTCGTTAGGGTTTTCTCCTTCTATTTCATCCAGCATTCCCGCAGCCATTTCTTTATTGACAACATATTTCTCCTGCAATTGGTTGATATCAACATTAAGGTCTAGTGGGTTGTGGGGCTGCACATATTCACTCATATTGGCCAAAATTTGGGCCAATTGGTCTTCTTGCAAAGGGCTTGTGGTGAACTTGCAGTGATTTTTTCGGGAGGCTATGCTCCTTCTCTTTCACTGATGTGATTATCTTAGTCCTCCTCACATGTATGGTAACTAGCTTCTTCCTCATCAGAGTAGCGAATTTCTCCCTCTACACTAGGATGGGGACTTCCTTCTTCTTCCTCAATTTCCTCTTCTTCATCATTTCCTTCTCTTGCACTACTTTGTTTCTCACCACTGGTGTGGTGGCTCATTTATTCTTCATCCTCATTAGTACGGGGACTCCCTCCTTCCGATTGTGGGGGCTATTCATCCTCAAAGCTGGGAAATTCCAAGGGCTGGCTAATGCTACTCGGAAGGCCTTATATCATTCCCCTACTTATTTTTGAACAAGAGGACTGTCTATGTTTTGATGGCTCTACTATTGAGCTATCCATTCTCTTTCATTTTGGGGCAGGTAAGGCTAATCCTTCATCAATCAAAAATATCAATTCTTCCCAACTGGTCTGTTTTTGCGCAAGACTATGACTTACTATTAATCTGATTAGGCAATGGTGGCTTACCACCATGTCTCTGTGCCGAGCTTTTATTATACTACGGGCAACATCATGCAGTAAGGAATTTTAAAATGCAGGCATATTTACAATACATTTTTGCTTTAATACTTCCAATAAATTAAGGTGGTGAGGTCTTACCACGTCTTTCCTTCCATCGCATGTTATATAGTCCTGCACTACCTTTTCCAATTCGGTCCATGGTTCTCTCAACGATGCCAGCTGAACTCCTTTGCCTTTGACGACCAATGTTTGTCCTTCTTCCTGGAAAATTTTCATGGCTTCTTGAAGCCTGACCTTATTATGAGTCCATACGGTTCCTTGTGCTGGTAGACCAGGCACCTCTACAATTATTTCATCTATTACTGCTACCTGTCTTCCTCTAACCATGGAGTATCCTTCCTGCAAATTCTATAAAAACTTGGTAGCTACTGTTTCATGAGGTTCTTGTAGCCTTGTGAAGTATGTAATCCATCCCAATTTTTCCAGAATTTCTTATGCAGCATCAGAAACAACTAGCACTTGCAGCTTGCTACGAATTGGTCGACCTCCCATATTCTCTGCACACGATTACTTCTTTACAAGCACACAGTAATGTAATGGAACAACACAACATGGTAAATTGAAATAATATCGTTAAGTTTTTGTTATTCCCTATAATATAAGGATTTTATTCACGTGCAGGTAAAAAAATATATGGATTTGATCTGCATGGAGTGATTAAGAGGCATCCATGGCCCCCCTTGAGGATGATAGGTCATCCTCGACCGTCAAATAAGAGAGGAAATTATTGCATAGTAGTTGTACAGTAGGAAAAATCATGCATACTTATGATACAATCAATCAAATTATTGCATTACTGAAATCGATGCATGTGATTAAATCATAAGTAGATATAGAAACGTTTGTAATGATTTAAAGATAAGGAAAAGGGACAGCTGATGTGAACACAAGTACTAATGCGCTTATTACCCACTCAAACTAATTTGATCTATTTATGATGACTTTCATGTATAATAGGTTCAAAATCAAGGGTTTAGGAATCATAGTTTCATTTCATATTTATATAGAGATATAGGAAAAGGGGTTTAATATTACTATTGATTTGTAAAAATGTGACTCCAATACCATCAGCAGAGCTTTGTTTCCCACAGGTGTCCATAACCTTGACAAAGTTGCTTTCTCACCCTTGGAACAATTGTCCTTTATTTATGCCTAGGGAAGTTCTCTTTAATGTCATAATGAAGGCCATTGTGCTGGCTTGGGAACCAGATAAATCACAATGCAATTCACCAAGAAGAAGTGAAAAGTGGGTAGGCCGGCTCATGATGAGACCTCCTGTTCCAAGGACTTTTTAGTATTTTTTTCAATTGTCCATTGGACCATATCCCTGGTGTGGTTGCCATGATGGGAATTACACTTCACTGCTTCCTTATGATCATGGTAGGCTGGCTCTTGATGAGACCCCCATCCTCCATCTGCCATATCATAAAATTGTTAGTGATATATATAAATATTTTTTCTTCTTTTTCCTATAGCACTTTCCTACTTTTATATAAAGGATGGCTCATCACTCCTTAAGAGTAGGGATGGTGGAAGAAGTCTAAACATCTCAATAGAAAATAATATGCCCTTATTCCTACTCAATAAGTAAAAATCAAATAAAGTTATAAATATTTGGGGAAGAACCATCATGATAAAGGTAATCGATCATATTAATTTTAGTGATAGTAAGACAGCAAAGTAATATTAGTGGTTATGTCCTTTTTTCCTTTTTCTAATCATTACCAAACAATTTCTTAAAAAAAATGACAATTTCGTTTGATTTCGTAATTCCAGTAAGCTTTAATTTGTGTGGTCTTGTATAAATATTATGTTTGCCTTTAGAAGAGTCATTAGAAATCCTCAAAATGATGGTCTAAAACAAGAAAAATAATACACTCAAAAAGTGTTGCTCCTTTATAAAGGAACAACAAAAACAATCTGCAAAAATGTTGTTCCTTTGGAAATGAACAATAAAAACAAGCTGCGAAAACTATTGTTCCTTTCGAAAGGAACAGCAAAAAGAATTTGCGAAACTATTGTTCCTTTCGAAAGAACAGCAAAAAAATCTGCAGAATAGAAAAAATAAACATCACAATTGTTGTTCCTTTCAAAAGGAACAGAAAAAACACTCACAGCAAAGCTGTTATTCCTTTTGAAAGGAACAACAAAAATGTTGTTCCTTTGGAAAGGAACAACAAAAACTCACAATAAGAGAAATAAAAAAGAGTTTGAAGAAACAAAATTCCATACAAAAAAACAAGAAAAATAAATGAACAATCTTTATGTAGAAATTTCAAAGAAAAGAAATGATTTAATAAATGGGTGCTGAGGAGAAGTTATCCCCTTTAGAAATAATTTGCATGGTAAAATCTTCCCGTAATTTTTGGTAGAAGGATTCTCGACTAAGAGTTTTATGGTACAGTCGCACTAGATGACCGTTTACTTTGAAGGAATGTCTAGATCCATCAATGGTGATTAATGTAATGGTGCCATTATCATGCACTTTTTGTATCTCGTAAGGTCCAAGCTATCGTGTCTGGAGTTTCCCTAGAAAATCCTTAAACCTAGAGTCATATAGGAGTGCCCAATCTCCTTCGTGGAGAGCCTAATTTCATTTAACTCATTGATTTGCTGCAATCGTTTTGCCTGGGCTAAATTTAAATCTAGACCCACCTTCTGGGCTGTTCTTAATGTCTGAATTTCAAACTCTATTGGAAATATGGGCTCTTTTCAAAATACCAATTGATATTGTGAATATCCCGTAGTACTTCTCCATGTTGTTCGGTACGCCCACAAGGCTTATCGCAATCTGTAGGCCGAGTCACGTCTATGTGAGGAAACTATTTTTGTCAATATAGACTCAATCACTTTATTCATGCTCTCTACCTGGTCGTTTTCCTTTGGGTGGTATGGGGTTGTAGTCTTGTGCTAAATGTGGTAATTCTGTAATGTTTCAGCGAGCTTATTACCTACAAACTGCAGTCCTCCATCTGTGATTATATCCCCTGGGAGGCCATATCGCACAAAGATTTGGAAAAGCAATTGTATTACGGAGTCCTCTGTAGCTTTTGAAAGTGCCTCTGCTTCAACCCATTTAGTGACATACTCGATTTCAACTAGGATGTATGTTCTTTGGTTTGATGGGAAGTTAATGGGGCCAACAAAATTGAGCGCCCAAATTTTAAATGGTTCAATTACTAGTTGTGGGTTCAAAATAATTTCGTCAGACTGTCTAGGGCGACCCGCCCTTTGGCAGCTATCACAGGCCTACACAAATTTTTTAGCATCTTTAAAAATGGTAGGCCAATAGTAGCCTGTCTGTAAAACCTTATCGGCGGTTCTATGATCTGGAAAATGTCTGCCACACAGCCCATCATGGCATGCTTTTAGAATATCAAATACTTCGTCCTCCCAGACGCATCTCCTGATTTGCATATCTGACCCTGTATGAAACAGGTAGCCCCCAATCCAAGAGAATCGGGTACTATGCTATATTATTTGCTTTTGTTCATTAAGGGTTAGATGTTTAGGCAATTTACCTATTGCCAAATAATTTACTATATCAGCATACGATGGGGTTCTAACAGTAACAGCGAACAAATTTTCATCTGGGAAGTGGTCTTCGACTGCTGCTGCATCTGTTGGCTTTGGCATTCGTGACAAGAAATCAGCTACAGGGTTCTCTTTTCCAGGTCAATATTTGATTGTAATGTCGAATTCCTGTAATAAAATCAACCATCTTGTCACCCTTCCATTTGTAACAGGTTTATTTGCTAAAAATTTAATGGCAGAGTGATCGGTATATAAAACTACAGGATATCCAGTTATATAATGTCTCAACTTATTTACAGCATGTACTACAGCTAAAAATTCCTTCTCAGTCACAGTATAGTTTAGCTCAGCAGGAGATAGATTTTTGTTGATATAATAGATTGCATATGGTTTTTTATCCTCTTCCTGTCAAGCACTGCTCCAATCGTTGTGTCTGAGGCATCAGATGAAATTTGGAATCGAAAATTCCAATTTGGGCCCCTCAGCACCGGAGTTGTTGATACAAGCTTTTTCAGATCCTTGAAATCATTATCACATTTATCTATCCAAATAAAATCAAAATTTCCTGTTAGTGCATATAAAGTTGTAGCTATTCGAGAATAATGTTCTATAAATCTCCTATAATAACCGGAAAACCCATGAAATCTGTGTACCTCTGTTTGTGTGGTGGGTGTAGGTATTAACAAAATTATCTAAATTTTGGCTGGATCCACCTGAGTTCCAGCTGCTGAAATATAATGTCCTAAGATAATTCCTTCGGTCATCATCATATGACACTTTTCATGGCTTAAACAAAGCCTAGTGTCAATACATCTTTGCAACACCTTTTCTAGATTTTCTAATGCTGGCTCAAAATCATCTCCGTAAGGTGTGAAGTCATCCATACATACTTCGAGCCCTTCATTTATTAAATCTGAAAAGATGCTAAGAATGGCCCTTTGAAATGTAGCAGGGGC
This sequence comes from Pinus albicaulis, assembly GCA_034641835.2. Classification (NCBI taxonomy): domain Eukaryota; kingdom Viridiplantae; phylum Streptophyta; class Pinopsida; order Pinales; family Pinaceae; genus Pinus; species Pinus albicaulis. The sequence continues at coordinate 225,342,651 of CM076575.1, forward strand.
ATTGCATAGGCCAAAGGGTAAGACTCGGTAGGCAAATGTCCCCCAAGGACAATTAAAAGTAGTTTTGTCTTGGTCCTTAGGGGCAATCTAGATTTGATTGCACCCACTGAAGCCATTGAGGAAAGAAAATAATTTCTTTCCTTCCAATGTATCTAATACCTAGTCAATGAAAGGAAGGGGAAAGTGGTCTTTCTGGGTTGCCTTGTTGAGTTCTCGGTAATCTACGCATATTCTCCACTTCTCGTTCTTCTTTGGTACCACTACTGATGGAGAGACCCACTTGCTATCATATATTGGGTAAGAATATCCAACAGTTTTTGTAATTCAGCTTTCACAATATCTTTAAGGTGAGGGTTTAGTCTTCGTTGGGGTTGGCGAATGGATCTCACATCCTTTTCGCTATAAATGTGGTGTGTACATAACTGGGGGTCAATCCCCTTCATGTATGGATAATCCCATGCAAAGGCTGCTTTATATTTTTGTAGTAATTGGACCATCTTCTTTTCTTGTTCAGCAGTCAGATTTTTGTTAATGTTTAAAGTTTTTCCTGGCTCAATTTCTACAATCTTACTATTGTACATAGAAGTAGTGCGTCTTACTTGATCAGGAATGTCTTTCAAAGGATATTCTTCTTCTTTATTATCAAATGATGCCTTGATCATGTGACATTGTAGATGGGATCTGATTTGTGGTTTGTTAATAAAACTATTAATGATATCATCCTCTATTTGATCTTTAAAATCGAGGGCGTCTTCTATAATTAGAGGTGATCTCATATTTTCCATAAGATATGATACAGGTTGCTTTCTTGTTTTTATTATTGATAGGCTTGGTTGGGCCGGGGGATCTAAAGCTAAATTCTTGACATAGTTTCCCCTTGTTATTGTCATGTTGCCTTGTCGGTAGCCAATATAAGCATCGGCAGTTGCCAACCAAGGTCTACCTAGAATTAACGGGTGTCCATCTAGCCGGTTCTTTGGGTTGATAACTAGGAAGTCAGCAGAGTATTCCCAGGAATATACGGATACCATTACATCTTGTAGTGTACCTTCTGGTTTGACTACCGATCGGTCAGCCAATTCTAATAAGGTTTTTGCTGGTTCTAATGATGTAATGCCTAGTTTTTGACAGGCGGTGGTTGTTAAGATATTGATTGCATCTCCCAAATCAATTAAGGCATTCGGGAAAAATTGCCCATTGATTTGCACCGTCACTATAGGATTTCCTGGGTCTTCATATTTAACAAGTGTTTCCATTCTAATAATAAGTCAGATAGAGTACCGACTATTTGGACAGTTGGGTTGGTTGTTGTTCTCCTCTTTGGCTTCTTTATACACAGTTCCTTAATGGTTTTTGCATAAATAGGGATGTCTTGGATAGCTTGGAGGAGAGGTATTTTTATACACAAATTTTTTAATCCTCCCAGAAGATCAAAATCAGTATATTCTAATGGGCGAGGTATGATTAATCGTTCTGGGAATGGTGGAGAAGAGGTGGTTTCTTGTTGTGGAGTGTGATGTTGATTTTGTTGTTGAACCACCTTCTCTTTTTGCAATGTTTGTTCTACAGGTAACAGATATTCAGTGTGAACATTTTTTTTTCTCTTTGTTTCTACTATATGCCCAAACCTCAATTGAAGGTCATTACACTCCCTCAGTTTGGTTTCTAATTCTGGTGGTTCCATTATTTGGACAGACTGAACTGGCCTATTATTTGGGTATGGGTTGGGCTGGGCTGGGAGTTGTGGTCTTAAATTGGTCTGGGTGATTTGTGGTAATGTATAGGGAGCTGGCAGTGTAGGTTGAGAGAGGGGAAGTGTTCTAGCTGGCTGATTTGTAGGTCTTTGCCAGTTTGACTGCCAGGCTTGACTCTACGAAGTAGAGGGGGACCATTGTGTTGGATAAGCATTGTTTTGCCAAAACGGTGGGCAGAAAGGAAAATTTGGCCAATTAGTTTGGTTTGTTTGATTTTGCCATGATGATGTAGGAAATGGCTGTTGTGACCAATTGGGGAAAGGTGGTTGATTTTTCCACATTCCATTATATTTCTGAGCATTATATTGAGGAGGCTGAAAAGAAGAAAATGGATCAGTTGTCATACCTGATTGTCGTGGCTGCCATTGTCAATGCTAATTAAGTAAGAAAACCACTTCTGATTCTTCTTCTGCCTCTTTATAGACTGATTTTAACCCAGGAAGCGAGGGACATCCTTCTGTGGGGTGGCCTTTCGTGCAAATGGCACAAGCTTTGATTATATCCAGTGGGCAGTCTTTGTGGCTATGTTTCTTCCTGCATCTAGGACAGAATATTGCCAAATTTTTTTCTGCTTCTGCTTTCTTTTGTTTGGCTTGCATAATGTTGAACTGCGTTGTTAGAGTCCCTAGAATATCTGTTTTGAAATATTCCAGCATATTTCCAATCTCTTCACGAGTTACGCCTTCACTGGAGGTCTTATTATCCCTTGTGATCATGTCACGTTCTGTTGATTTTAGCCTTGTATTGCCCCTCGAACTCCTGATACACAAATCAATAATGTTAGCATAGCTTTCCTGATATATATCACCTTTTCCCATAATATTCAATGTTTCAACCCATTGATCCTTCATCCCCCTAATTAATGTAGTCTTCAGCACATTATCAGGTAAGGGTAAAGATGCATAAGGAGATCTTTGGAGATTGTATTGAAACTGTTCCACATATTCTTCCAGAGTTTCATTGGGTTTTGCTGTCATTTGAAATATTTCATCTTTTAGTTCTCGGGACCTGCAATAATCCTGATATTTCTTTAGAAACGCAGCTTTCATAGGATCCAAATCATTTATAAAACCCGACCTAGCCCCATAAACCATCGTAAGGCTGCTCCTTTTAATGTGGAAGGAAATAGTTTTAATTTTTTGGGTTCGATGGTATAATCATACCCCCTGCATAATACATCAAATTCAAATAGAAATGCATCTGGATCTTCCGATGTCAAGCCATGAAATGTAGGAATATGTTGCAGAGGAATGGCTTTCATAGGTGCATTAATTGCAGTATCCACTGTAGGATATTGCAGTGTGGAAGATTGTTGAGGTGTTTGTTGGTTCTGGTTCTGGTTCTGGTTCTAGGCCATTTGATCAAATATGTGCCAATATCCTTTTAGGATCTCAAGGGAATTCCTAGGCTAACTAGAAGGAATAGGAATGACCTTGAAAACGCTCCCTTGATCTGGAATAATAAGTATTCCTTGTTGACCTACTGTTTGAGGAGATTCAGGTCCTTTGTTTTGAATGAGGTTGATAGCACTTCCCTTATCTGGGTTGCTCACTGTTCGGACTATTTCAAGAGGAGATTTTGGTTCTTCTATTTCTCCTATTTCCCCTTCTCATTTGCGAAGATTGCTAGAGTTCCCTTCTTGCTGAGAAATTAGGCAGGGATTCTCAATTTCTTGGGAATCTTTCTCAATTCCCTTTGTTTGACTATGTATCTCAGCAAAGGCTACAGATGGTGACTTTTTGGCCTGAAGGGAACTAGTAGGTTGTCTAGAGATAACTTTCCTAGGTCCTATTGATGGCTGAGATTCAGTCTTCTTAAGGATTTCATCAATGAAAGTTGTTCGCCCAAGGGTCACCGGTCCCTTAGGTTTTTTGGGTTTAGGAGGAATTTTGTTTCTTTTAGCTGATTTATTCATTCAAGAAAACAAGCCTTCATTCCTACCTAAAGAAATAATTTTACCCAATTCTGCTGTGAAGTGGGTTGTGAGCAAGTATGTTCCTTGCCCGGTGCATAGGTTATTACCTTCCGTCTTTAATACCCAATTCTTCCCAAGCAGAAAAAAATCAAATGTGCATCACTCCTTCTAAATGGCATACACTCTCCCTGGCAACGATGCCAAAATGTTGAGGTATAAATGGTATATTTTTAACACTTATTTATCCTACATTAATTATCAATCCGAGAACGACTTTTTGTTTCAAGAGTGTACTCTTTTTGAGACTGCAATTGAGCTAAGAGTAATGCTGTGAGAGATGTAGTATAGTATTCTAAATACAAGAGTAAACGGATGCTTGAAAAGAAATATAATTACAATAACATGAATGCAAATGCTCTGAAACTTAACTACTCACTCTGCAAAACATCAATCAAGGATACAGTAGCAATAACTCATTCCTTTAGAAATTGATGCAACTGAAATCACACTGGAACAAGGCAATCAATCTGGGAAATTGGAAGCAATAACCAATGTTCTCTACAGTTGAAAGTCCTGCTTTTCAGCAATCAAAGTGAAATCTGAAATTGAACTAATTTCTGTTGAAAATAAACTAAGAAGAACTTATTTTAAAAGTAAGAATTGGAAATGAACAACAATTTGTAATTAAATATCTATGTGCATACAAAAAAAACTGTAAACAATCTTTCTGCAATATGAAACAAACGAATTAGAAATGAACAGCAAACTGGAATTGAACAACGATTGCTAACTAATGAATCTAAACAGCAGACATGAGCTTAACAAAATCAAATAACAAATCCTATTAAACTCCAACCCTGTCGACAGTAAACGTTATTAAGTAATCAATCGAAATGAAAAATAATCCAATGGAATAGCAAACAGAGTTAAATATGGAACAGTAAAGCTTTATAAGTGAGAACAAGATAAATAATACAGAAGTCACGATCCTTGTTGAAATGGAACAGCAATGCAATTCATTAGCGCGCACAACAATCCAATAAGCAATTCAATAGTAATTAAGTAACTCTGCAATTGTAAGGAAACCAAACATAATTATCACGCAACAGTAATTAGAGGATAGAAATACAAACAACAGAATGATTCCACCAAGGTCGGGCCCTTAGCACCAATGAAACACTGCTGGGTTACTTCAGAGCTTGAGCGATGAAATAAAATGCATCTTTGTATTAATTGAACATAAAAGTGTTTACAGTGACCACTCTCTGATCACGACAGTCAATAAAATGCAGAATTACAAAAGGAATGTTTTAATCAAATGATTCGAATCCTCCCAATCTCTAAAGGTGTTGCCTTATATAAAAAATTCAATGGACAAGACAAGGAATGAGATAAGATTTGAATAGTGATCCCTTGGGATCGAAAGATCCTGAGGGATTCATTTCCCTTCTTTCTTTAGATGTCACTTGATTTCCTTTGACCAAAGTCGAGTTGTCCCCTGCCTTCTCTTAGCAATTCGTTTAGATTTTCTTCTCTTTGGTAGGATTTGGTCTAATGCTAGAGGAACAACAGTTACTATTGCTTTAGTCTTGCCTCTAGTATAGCTGTTCACCTCGCCCGATTCCTGTTTTTAGCAATAAAAGGCAGTTTTTAGTTACATTTTACAATAAACATAAGTGTTTAAAATTCTACCACAATTCTTGTAATAAGTCACCTTTATAAAGTAAAAAGAATTATTTTTGAAGTAAAAGAATGAGAAAAGACATAGTGAATTCATACCTTTTCCAACGCTCAACAGTGTCATATCCGGAAAATGCCTTCACAGTCTATCTCTGGAATAGGCTTTTGATATTTCTGAAAAAGGAACATTACAGTGATATCATAGCACCTTTCTTGGCTCGGCCTATGGCTTTCCAAGCCCAAGAAAGAGAAGAAAAGATTAATAGGATGAGATTGATCTCATCCATTTTTGAAAATAAGAAGAACTTCCCCAAGGAGGAAGAGCAAACAGAAAAGGAAGACCCCTGCACTTCCTATTGTCATCTAGAAGGAAATAAGGAGTTGATCAGGGGAGAGACTCCATCTCTTGGAAGAAAGGAGAAGAAAATACTCACAAGTCTTCTTCCCAAATCTATGCAAGGTACACATGAAGATTTCAAAAAGGTTAGGAGGGAGATTGATGGAGAATCTCAAAGAGGGTTTGAAACTAGAGGAAGCCCTAGATTTTCACATGGTGAGGGTAAGCATGCAGCCACACAACATGATGAACAACGTGGTCAAAGGCCCAACATTCTTGTGAGGGATATGAAAGAAGGAGGAAAAGTGACTAAGGAGGAGACCCTTGGTGATTTCTTGAAGGAGTATGAATCTCACACTCATGGATTCAGAAATCAGCCCACATTTTTTTAGTTTTGCAAGAGAAAGGTGAAGGGGAAGAAGTAGCAAGATAGATTTCATCTATCTACTCTTAGAGGTTCACCTTCACATTCAGCCATATATTTGGTGGAGGAGCCAAACACCTTCCAACAGCAGCACCACATTTCAGAAGAAGAAATCATCAAGGTTGCAACGCTGCATTTGAGAGGTAAGGCTCATGCATGGTGGAAACTTGAGTCCATTTCTTTTGAGAATGTTAAAGCTTCATCTTATGTAACTTTCACTAAGTCATTAGTGAAAATATTTGATCAGAACATTCTTGAAACTCATGTGATGGAGTTAAACCAAGGGGATCAAACAAAACACCTGCATAGAAACGCAGAACCACCTCAAGAAACCATTGGAGGGGCTGAAAACTTGCATGAAGCCTTGTTGGAGGCCAAACTTTCATCCCACACCTTTGAGCAACAAAACATAGAGCTCTCTTTTTCAAAGGTGAATCATATTATTGGGATGTTGCCCAACTTTATTGCAGAGATAGAGGGCATCAACGTTGCCAAATCTAGAGATCATCTAGTGCCTCATGCAGAGGAAGAAGGAGCTTTTGCTCCAAATAGAGGGATTCTTGTAACTTTGAAAGAAGGTCCCCAGGATCTCATGCATGGAGATAAAGGCACATTTCATGATTCACATGTGCCATTAAAGAGGAGGTGTAAAACATGTAGACTTAGGGAGAAGATAGAGGAGAGACCTAGCATCATGGGATGAAAAGGGCCCATCTCTATCCATTTTTGGAGGTCGTTACACCTAGGGAGGTGATTGAGTTGCGCAGTGAAAGCATGGATAGGATTGTCCACCCATATATATAGTCATTTTCAAATGAGAATGTCTCATTGAGTAGAGGCATCACACCAAGGAGGCCACTGGTTCAGATGAGGAGGATAGATGCTTCAAACAGTGAGGCATCAATCACTAATTTCAGTAGTGTGGAGGCCTTGGGACAGCTTGTTGCAGCGCTGGGGGTTTTTGGGTAAAACCAAAGCAGAGGGTAGCATCCCCTCACTATCACTCTTACCCACTCTCCTTTTAGTACCTACGCTATGGCAGGGGAAGCAAGGGAGGGACAACAGCCTTCCCACTTGTACAGTTGGCATGGGAGCAGTATATGCACACCACTCTTTGGAGGAGTGGGCATAGTCACTTATTTTCCTTGGTATGAAGAGGAGAGAATCATCTATGAGTTGCTCCCTTTTCATGAGAAGAAAACATGGTAAGTACATTTTTCATTTATATGATTTACATGTTGATTCATTAACCATATATATGCAGGATGTTGCTCCAAGTTGGAGCATTCTTTGTCAAAGGCTCCTTGGTCTACTTGGGGCCAAGAGCATAGTTGATGGCCATCCCCTTGATGGACTTGGGGGAGATTTGTATTTTGGAGGGCATGCTCCTCATGTCTCATACACCATTCAATTCCTCCAAATACATGAGGATAATGTAGTAGCAAACCAGTGGTTGGATAACCACATCTTTTGTCATTCTCTCTTGCAGTTTGTGCCCAAACTACACCAGTTGCATCAGAGTGATCAATGTCCCACTCACTTTCTATATATGGAAGCTAGAACGACTTTTACTTTAGCCCTCTATGTTGCTATATATCATACTATTGTTGGGAGCATGATTGGGAGAATGGCACATAGGATAGATGTGTCATTTTGGGGAGAAGATCCCCATACTTTTTGCAGGACATGCTCTAAAGGGAGCATGAGAGATGATATGGCCACCATAGTTTAGAATTTATTCCTTCTTGAGGTGATCCATGGGAGTGATGGGGAGTCATATGATGGTGTTGATCTCCTTCCCATCAAAAATGAGAGACATTGGTCCAGCTTGATTCATAATGGAGGAGGGAAGATCCTCGGAGATCCAAACTTCATCTTGCCACTTGAGGGAGACATTTCTGCAGCCCAAGAGCAGCCTTCACTCTACACTTTTCATAAGTGGAGAGGTGAACAGCGTGGGGTAGGCTATGATGCCTACCACTTTCAAATTTTTAGCCCACCTTCTTTGTTGGAGCTCAAGGTGGAAGAAGATGTTCAGTAGTTGCCTTATCTAGAGGTAACTAGATTCGTATGAATGGTTGCTTGGGGATGGAAGATTCACATGAGGGGAATTTTCTTCCCAATTCATTTTGACACAATGCCTCAAGGAGACCTCTGGAGTACATTCCATAGCCACACTGGCTAGTTTACATGCTTGGGAGGAGCAGTATGGAGACTCTTTGTTGATACAACATCTCATTCTTCATGAAGAGTTCATCAGAAGTAGATTCTACAGTTGGAGGGAGAGGACATCCTATAGTTCTATCCTTACAAGTTGCTTGACAGCAAGCAGCATTTGGGAGGGGAGGACTGTAATGTTCCAAAATTTTATGGAACACTAAAATGTTTTGTTTTTGCTTTAGGAGGAGAATAAATGGCTAAATAAACTCATTGATAATAAAAATATGAATAAGGAACCCTTATAATGTGAAAAGGGATCAATAAAGAACTAGATTTCACACCCCATATGTGAAAAGAGACAATTTGCAGGTGGATAATTCTAGAAGAGGCCAAGTTAACTGCGCAGATTAAGAAGATAAGGTTCACTTGGTGGGCCAGCGTAGTTTGCATGAGAGGGAGATCATTCTAGAGAGGAAACCCTAAAGTGTGGGGCCCATGGAAAAGCACCTTTCACTTGTTTAAAAGAAGGATGAAGCAGCCATTTCCATTCATGCTTTTGATGATCATTTCTCTTGTCTTCTTAGATAAGTGCATTCTCCAGCTGTTTAGCTGAGATGCAATGCTGCTAGCACTGCGGGTTCCTAGGCGAGAATCCCATCTCTTCCATATATTATCTCTTGGAAGAGCTTGTTCTTCATATTCCCCATATTCTATCTTGAGGCCAAAGCATTCCATTCAGCTCCAGCGCACTCTCCATTGGTGGTTGAGTTGTGTTGCTGGGTGTTGCAGGGGAGGGTTCCTCAACACTACTTCCAGCATTGTCTTTCAGAGGAGGGAGTCTCCATCCCTTTGGGAGAATATTGAGGGAGTTTTTGATATTCATTCCATCATCCTTGGCATTAGGCCAATCATTCTCCATCAGCAGAAGAGCATCCCTCTTCCTTGACTGCGCAGTTTCTAGAGAACATTTGTAGTGAGGGTTGCAGTATTTCAGTGGGTAGTGATGTCTTCAATGAAAGGAACATCCTTTAATTTGAGATATTAAGGTTAGGATTTACATCAGAGATTGCATCATCTTCAGCAAGGCTCCTCCTATTTCCAGTTTCTATTGAGTTGCAGCAGCTGCCCAACAACTCCGGCATCTTGGTAAAATTGCCATTTTGTCTAGTTTCCAGCCAATCCTCTTAAAGGATTGTTGTATTGTATTTTCAAGGGTTGAGACCTTGCTCCCCCTTATTTATTTGAGCTTACATTTCTGTATCATTCATGTTCATGAATTTACTACTACAGTACCTCCATAGACTACGCAGTCTTAGTTGGGAATAAAACTATGTAAGCAGTGTTTTCTCCATTTCTATGCACATGTCTCATTGAGACTCTTTACTTGATTTGAGTAATAGATTCCTCAAGATTTTGTCTACATTTTCTTCTACATAGGTATTTAAATTTTGGTTACATCTTCATGTGACATGTCTCCCTTGAAATAACATTGTCATTTCCTTGTTTGAGCAAAGTGTAGTTGCTCCCTCTTATTTGGGCACTTTCTAGGAGATCTATTTTGGGGAGTTCTATATAACCCAACTAGAGTCATTTCTTTGAGCTCAAATTCTATGTAGGAGCTGTGTGATACATGTTCTAAGGCATCCCAGCATTGGTTTACCTTATTTTTACAGTGGGTTCCTTATACAACATCCACTTGGACACTGTTGCAGCAATTCCTGAGGAAGGAATTTCACATATCTATAGACAGAGTCTGTGAAGGGCCAGGTAGCCTTTGGATCTCACCCTCCCTTGTGAAGGTGACGTGTCCAGAAAATTCCCTCATATTCTATCTCTGGAATAAACTTGTGATACTTCTGAAAAAGGAACATTACAAACTTTAATGATGTTGCTAAGAAACCAAAGATGGAACCCACTGAAGCTTAAATAGAAGAATGAAATATAGGCAATGAACAAAAACCCAAAATGATAAAAATTTCCACAACACTACCAGCTCATATAAAACATAAATATCTTGATATTTTCAAATAATTTACTGATGTGTTTTCCTAGAGCTATGAAGATTTAAAGTCATATGATACTGAGCTAATCCAGCATAAGATCCCTCTGAAAGAAAACTAGAATCCCGTTAAACAGAAACTGCACAGAATGAACCCCGTGGAGCTACCCCTAGTTGAGAAAGAAATTAAGAAAATGCATGATGCTAGAATAATAGTCCCGCTGAGATACTCATAATGGGTTTCAAATGTTGTATCAGTGAGGAAGAAAACAAGAGAAATTAGGGTATGCATAAACTTCAGAAATTTAAACAAAGCCTCCTTAAAAGACAACTACCCTTTACCAAAAATGGATCACATCTTACAAAGGGTAGTAGGTTCTAAAATAATTTATTTGCTAGATGGCTTTTCAGGATACAATTAGGTGTTGGTACACCCAGATGATCAGCACAAGACAACTTTCACTACACCTTGGGGCACCTTCATGTATGTTAAAATGCCTTTTGGGTTGATGAACATTGGTGCCACCTTTCAAAGAGCCATGGATATTTCTTTATCAGAAGAGATAGGTTAATTCATTGTGATATATCTTGATGACATCACAGTCTATTCAAAAATTGATAAAGAACACCTAGCCCATTTAAGAAAAGTCTTTGAAAAATGTAGAAAATATGGTTTGTCTTTGAATCCCAAGAAAACTCTGTTTGGCCTTAAAGAAGGAAAAATTTAAGACCACATCATATCTGAAGAAGGGATCAAGATTGACCCAAAAAGGATTGAAGGAATATTGCAAATTAGTCATCCTAGAAATATCAAAGAGTTGTAATCTTTCATTGGAAAAATAAATTTCTTAAGAAGGTTCATACCAAACCTTGCAGAACTCTGAAGAAACATGAAAAACATGCTGAAAAGAGAAATGGGGGTCAAATGGACAGTAGAAGAAGAATATTCCTTTGAACTGGTAAAACAAGCACTTACCCAAACACCAGTTCTGATCAACCCTGATTTTACCAAAGACTTCTTCATTTTCTCCTTTGCATCAAAACATACAGTTGTTGTTTTTCCACTACATAAAAACATTAAAGGACAAGAACAACCCATTGCATTTTTCATAAAGGCATTAAGATACACACCTATGAAGTACAACATAATGAAAAAACAAGCTTTTGTGTTGATTAAAGCATTGAAAGATTTTAGATTTTACATTCTGCACTCACACATCATTGCATTTGCGCCTCACACAGTGGTAAAGGACATACTCACAGAAGATCCTAATGGAAAAAGAGGTAAGTGGATTACTGTTATATTAGAATATGATCTAGAAATTGGGCCCACTAATCTAATCAAAGCACAAGGACTGGCTAAACTCATGGCTAAAACAGACTTTCAAGCACTGGACATGAATATGATTAATGCATTAGATGAACAAGAGGAGTTGGCAACTCTACCTATTGAAAAAGAATTTCTGAATTCATCTTGGTATGATGATATATTATATGTGCTTTTCAATCTTAATGTTTCTCGTGGTTTATCCAAAACAAAGGCTACATTCTTAAAGTTAAAATCTGTAAATTTCTGCATTTTGGATAAATTTTTATATGGGAAAAATGCTAGTGGTATAATTCTTAAATGTTTTCTTGAGGATGACGTAGATAAGATAAAGCATGAGTTCCATGAAGGAGAATGTGGAGGCCAACTCTATTGGAAAACAATTGTCAAAAAAATTCTTAGAGCTGGTTACTATTGGCCCAACCTCTTTCAAGGCATCCATAAAATGGTAATTGCCTGCCATAAATGCCAATTTTTTTAGTGTAAAAGAAAACTACTGCCATTACCTTTGCATCCTATTTCCGTTGAAGCTCCTTTTCAACAATGGGGCCTTGATTTTATTAGAGAAATCCATCCTACCTCGTCTGCCCAACACAAATGGATCCTCACTACAACTGATTATTTCACAAAATGGATATAGGCCATCCCTTCTAGAACTACCACAGACTCAGTAATCATCAAATTCCTTGAAAACCACATTTTGTCTAGGTTTGGTTGTCCTAGAAAGATTATCACTGACAATGTTGCTGCTTTTATATCCAAGAAAATGGTGGAATTTTTCCACAAATATTAGATTACATTGGGCCATTCTACAACTTATTACCCTCAAGGTAATGGGTTGGTTGAATCCTCAAACAAAATTTTGGTGAACATCATTAAGAAGTTGCTGGAAGAGAAAAAAAAGTTATGGCACAGCAAACTAGTACATGCACTTTGGGAAGACAGATTAACAAATAAAAAATAAATTGGAATGTATCCCTATCAGCTAGTGTATGGAGTAGATGCAGTTTTTCCAACAAGCTTGGGAGTGCCAGCGATGAAGCTCATCCAAGAAGTACAGTCTGAGGAAAATGATATGCAAAGAAGAATAAACCAGATTGTCCAGCTACAGCAAACCAGAAAGGAAGTATACAATAGAACACAACAAGTGCACGAAAACTTCAAGAAATTTTTTGACAAGAGGACCAAAGAAACTGATTTCAACATTGGTGACAAAGGTGTTGAAATGGGATTCAAGAAGAGAGGACCAAGGAAAACATGGAAAATTTGACAATTAATGGAAAATTCCATACATCATCCATTCAGTAAGAGGTAACAATGCATTCTTCCTCCAAGAAATGGATGGAACAGAATTATTTGGAGGCCCTGTCAATGGCAGGATGCTCAAGAATTATTTCAGTTAAACAACTCAATTAAAATCTTTATTCATTTTATATAACACTTGCTTGAATAATAAAGTCAGAAAAATAAACACAAAAAGAAAGAAAAGAAGAAAAGACGGTAGATACAAGAAAAGGTAAAGCCCCATAACAAAAAAATGTTTCTGAAAGTGTGCAAGTCCAAATGCCACTACTTTTAAGGAAGGAAGTCTTGTTTAGTAATACAAACTAATCATGATTGAAAAAATTTTGAATTTTTGTTGATAAGTTAGAAAATAAGGATTTTCCAAATTGTTTAAACTTGTCTTATCCGTAGATTAGAAAAGATATTGGTTCCAAAGTTCAAAACTTAACCAAAGAGAAAAGAGAGGGATGCATGACAAATTTTAGATTATAGCCCTCAGTTTTTAGTTTTACTTTTTGCAAAAATAAAATCTGTGTGCAGCTTGTAAAAAATTCCACAGTTCATGACAAATCAAACTTCTTAAACTTGATTTGGTCATATTTTCAATTTCTTGTTCATAGATTAGAGAATTAAAATCTATTAAATTGTTTAAACTTGATAGATAAGTAGATTAGGTAGAGAATAAAAGAGCTCATCAGCTTAAACTAAGCCTTTCGATGTTATAAGGGTAGAAGATGATAGTTTTTTTTTTCATAAAGAAGAATGATGTTAACGATTTTCCAATCTAAATGCACCCAAATGAAGAGAAAATGCTAGGAAAGTATGATGGGTATGTAAAATTGTGTTGCAACAGGCATTTTTTTTAGATTTTAAAGGTCCAAGTTACAAAGAGCAGCAGAAAATTAGAAATTACATAATGAAAAATATGCCAAATACATTCAAGGCACTGATCTAAAATTCCAGAGATCTAAACTCTGAGGTTCTTGACACCTCCTAAAGGAGCTGCCCTCCCCAACTGGAGCCACTGTTATCCTCCTTTATTCTACAGTTTCACTAGGTCGCTATGGATTTTCTACAATCTGCTGAAGATAACATTTCTTGACTATCAACTATCTTCAGAAATCTCACTGCATTCATTATCTTCATAAAACCTTTTTCACTATATCTCAGTATGCCTTCTCCAAATCACCCTCCTGCTCTAAAGAACTCATATTGGGCTTAAACCCCTCCCATTCTCACCTTTTTCCCCTACCCAAAAACCCACTTTCATTCCTAAAAAACCCCATTAACCCCCTCACCTTCACCATTCTTCCTTATTTGCACTAAAACAATGTAAAAAGACCCTTTCTACATTGTTTTAAATAAAATAAAAAAAATTAAGCCTCTCGGGACCCTTGTTTTATAACAAAACCATGTTTTATTAAAATAAACCCCGCCCCTTTATAAACATTTGTTCCCTTCCTTAAAGGTTTTTAGCCCCCGCACTTTGTTAAAAACCTCATATAACCCTCCCCCTTCTTCTTATAAACAAGCGCCCTCACTTATTTCACTAAGCCCTAGGCCCTGCTCTTTACCAAACCCCGTGCTGCAATGAAATCCCACCACCTATCCATCTGGGCCCGTTGCTCCATTCACCCCGACCACCGTCAATCTATATCCCCCAAGATCTGACGGCCTTGATCCGATATCGCACCAATTCCTGTGTGGGGTTTAAACAACCCCAAACCTTGCGAAATAAGCAATTTTACCACCGGTACTGTTTGCCACGTGGCACCTTCCATATGGAATCGCACGGCCCCCTCCAAAACCATTAACCACTCTTCATCGCATGCGAAAACCACTTTTCTCCTTCGCACCATAAATCAAAACCGCTGCCCAATTTGAATATTTTGAAGCCTTATGCCTCTACGATGAAGCTAGATCCACCATGAACCTATACAAAGCACTCCAATAGCCCGAAAACCCCAAAAAAATGCAAAAAATCCACGAATGCAGGTTTTAAACTAATTTGTTTTTTTGTATTGTGTAGGTATCATGGCAGGAATGCAAGAATTTCATTCCAAGGGTCCAAATTTTTTTAAATAAGAGTTTTGGGTGATGATCCAAAGAATATTGTTTCATTAGAAGGACCGGAGGCGTAAAATCGAGCACAATCATCCATGGATCATGATCATAGATGGTTATTTAAGCATTCCAAGAACAAAATATGTTGGAAATACTGAGAGGGCGGGTGAATCAGTATTCCTTTCAATTAGAGAATTAGTTAATCTTTAATTATTATCAGTTTTTGTACAATGATAGCAACAAACAAAAGGAAAAAAAATGCACACAGGTTTTACGGTGGAAACCTACTCCAGGACAAAAAACCACCTAATGCTTTTCTAATAATTCTTTAATATTCAACTCCAGTTGAAAATAAAGCTCCAACTTCCTAGAATCTAGAAATGCATTCTTCTCCAGCTCCACTGGATGGACACTCCAATTCCCAAGATTCTTCAGTAGTCAACTGAACGGATTCCAAACACCCAATGAGCTGCAACTCACCCTAGCACCACCCTACCACCCTATACGAATAAAACAAGAATGGACTCTCGTACCAGGGAAAATGGTCCACTTTAAAATGATATAGAATGATGTAGAAGAAGAAGACACACTAGACCATAACCCCAACTATGACACAACAACCTAATGATGATCCTAGACTTCCCGACACTGCCTCTTCAACTCTTGGAAGATAGACACTAGAACAATTTTTACAACAATGTATTTACAATGACTTATTACAATGATACCTTTATAGTTACTATATGCAGTGCTGCCCACTTGAAGACTTCATGTGATGAACTTCTTGCTCTTGTTCTGCACCTTGGTTGTTGCTCTTGTCATGATACCCTTTGTTGCACCTTGCTTTGCTTTGTTGCCCTAGAAATTATGGTCTTTTTCAGCCCTCGACAACACATGATCTAGCTTTTTCTTGCCTTCTAGGAGCTCGATATTGAATCTAGTATATCTCTATTATTTCGGATCCCCAATATATGATTTTTGGTCTTGTAGTATTCCTATGAGCCCTCTTTCCAATGCCACAAGTCTGACCTAATTTGGATTCTTCAAGAGAGAGTTATGCATAATTTCTAACAATGCCCTTGTAGTGGTGGATTCGACACTCGGGTGTACGAAATCACACGCATTTAGAGAATGTGGTCTTTTCTCTAAACCATAAGTAACAAGCAGTATCTGGGGGGAGCTCAGAAGTATAAGACTTAAAATGAAGTAATACAGTCAAGTATGCTCTGTTGAAAAAGTAGAACTAAAAACATAAAATGAAGCTAAATAGAGAGTTCCAAACAATAACAAGGTAATCAATGGCTTGATGGCCTTATTCTCATTGAATGCTTGGAATGAATACAAATTATCCACTTGTCAAAGGGCCTAGGCAGAGGCTCTAGGACCCAATGCAAGGATGTTTGTCCTTCAAGTTCTGCCTTCTGACGCAGTTCAACTCTCTCTCTACGCTGCAATGGACTAAATTGTTGGGTGGCCAACAATTGAGTCCTCTTCTTCAGCTCCTACTCCTTGGTTCACACAAACAGCTGGTGTTTCTTGGGAAAATTTGGCCAGCATAACCTTGTTCTCACCAATTTTTCATCTCTTTGAGGGTTTATATAGGTGAGCATTCAAACCTCCTTCCCTCCCTTGGTACATGGTGGATAGTGACCCAAGGGAGGGGCAATATTCCATTGTGGGCTGAAATATGCTTTTGTGTGCTCACACAAGGCCTACAGAGGCACTGGTGTTGTCCTTAGGCAGCTTTCACATAAGGAGAAACTGTCATTTTCTTGCTTGTGGTCCCGAAAAGGGACTTTTTCCATTTCAGAAATGCACACTTATTGGGCGCCAGTGCGTGCAAAAGGCACTCTTCTCAAAGGAAAAAGCACGCATTCGAGCAATTATGACTAGTTCAATCTTTAATTGCTCAAAATCTTAGATATTCTCAATATTTTTGATTCCATAATGTATCCTTGTCCTGTAAATCCTTGGGCTCGACATTATTTTATGTCATTTTTTGTTGTACGATTTTCCAATGTTAACAGATGCCCCCTAATGTGTGAGTGTTGGAATGGGGTCTCCTAACAAGCTGTGAAACTGGTCCTTTTAGTTAATTTTGATTATATTTAATATAGTGTAGGGGTTTTCGGGTGGGTCAAAGCCCCGAACACATTTTAATGGATCAAAGGGGTAAACTAGGGGTCTGAAAACCATGGCTTGCAGACCATAGGAAAGTCGGAGCTAGATTGTTATAAATAGAGATGTATTTTGTATCGAAAAGGATAGGAATTGATGAGATATTGATGTGATCTGTTGCTTAAGTGGTCTGTTTGGGTTTTTGGGAATAGACTCATACTGGCTGTGTGCGCGGAGATCCTAGTCCAGCTGTGTGAAGACCCTGCTACTGTATGCGCGGGTTGGGAAGGGAATTGTAAGGAAAGGTTGATGAATGAATGAATGCGAAGAACTGTTAAAGATCTGAATCTATGAGTTTTGTTATGTGAATTGCTGATAAATGTTGTGTTATGTATTTTCTGTCTTTAAGCTACGAACGATCTGTTTACTGTGCTCTTGTGCTCTGTTTCTGTACTGCTCTGTTGATGATATAATAAGCCTATAATTGTAGATCTAGTGCACATGGATGCGAATAGGAACATATTTAACCCTGTGCAGGACAAGGTAATCTGGGAATTACAAAAATAGGACACAGCCCTGCATGCCTTACCCATCCTTTCTCAGGGTACGGAAACCTGGTTCCAGCACCCACCCATACTACTTCAGGTGAGACTGTGACCTGCGAAAGCAGGTCACTACCAAAAGGGCCAGTGGTATAGGGGTTTTTTGGCAACCCTTACACACCGAACCTAGGTTAGGACCCCTCAAGCCAACAGTGAGGTCTAGGAATAACTGTATAGCTAAAATACATTATAGTTTCCTTTATGTATCTTATGCAAAGAGAGAGAGAGAGAGAGAGAGAGAGAGAGAGCGAGGCTTGCGTGTAGAAGGACAACATCTTGCATTGGTTTCGAGATAACCACTGCCTAGGGTACCCCCTGAAAGTAGAAAAAATATACAACATATCTGGAAAATTTCAACGAGGCGGGCATGTCCCATGCTCATGATGCTATGGCTAGTTAAAAAAAATTGATAGATACATGTGGTGTCTGTGTCACTACTGTGGTAGTGATGTTGGTGGTTGTTGACGATGACTGCTGACACCCTCAGGGGCATTTTTTGCTTTGACGAGAGGTGGAATGTGGTACCCATATGAGTAATATTGGTATGGCAGATCACTGCACAATGTACGCATATGTACTGGCTGGGACCTTCCCATGTAAGCATTGTTGTCAGAGATGCTTATAAAGGCACGGGTCTTCAATGGATCTTTATCAAAGTGCAATGGTTGTAAGGTACGATACCATCATGACATGAAAAATTTTGTTGTAGTTGAATGTCAAGAGGATCGATGACATATATGGACAATGATGTCTCCCATAGTGCCATCCGAGGATACTCCTTTATATGGGGAGGGGCTATCCAAGGTATTGCTTCCATTTTGGAAAAGAGGTGTTGATGTCGAAAAAAAGGAAGCCTTAACTGAACCATAATGGGTTTAACATAGGCATGTTGGTGAGTGGTGGCTGAAAACGGATGATGGGGATTCAGTGGCCCGACGTCGAAGTATATTTGAGCAGCTTAGCGGTAGTCACAGGTATTTTCTAAAGGGAAAAAATCCCTAGAGTCGGTAGGACTTCCAGGGTGGGTATGAACCGGCTATGATTTTCGTAATGGTGCATGCATGGAGGGTATGAAATACTTCGAACAAGGGAGATGGGGGACTGCTGCCATGGGAGGAAAAAGTGCAATATGAGGGCAAAGAGGTGAAGGGCGTTGTTTGTACTTTTTTTACAAAAAGAATAAAATAATGGGGTTTGGTTTGTACAAAACACAGAGACAGGTACCCCAAAACATGAAATAGGGTCGCTCACTTGATGGTGTGAGGATAGTGTTTTTCTGGGGGTAGGGGTCCCATTGGCTGGTCTCATGTGTGGGGTTGATGAAGTAGAAGATGTCGCAGATGGATTAATGTTGATGAAGGTATGGTGGGCCAAAAGCGGTGCATGGAGGTGCGCTTTCCTTCTGCTTCTACAACCCAGTTGTCCGGGAAGGGGGTTTAGTTGGAATGGTGAACTTGACCTTATGTATGATATATGGATGGGCATGAGGTGCTTCCTGGACTACAGTGGTATGGCCATGGTATCACTTTGTGGAGTGATGTATGGTCTACTGGAGATGACGATCGCCATGGAGGGGAGGCTCTACCGACCATCGAGGACGTTTATCATATGTAGGGTGAGGTGATGATAAACATGGTTGGGTGTGAGGACCCTAAGTTTTATTTATGATGGATTAATGATGTCAGGATATGCAATGTTTCTCGGAATCTATCATGCTGAGGGTAGAATGATACCTGCTCTAGAACTTTCGGTGGTGATCGTTGTGAATGGTTTGCGGGTTCTTTCTGCAAAAACAACTACCTCAAGTGAAAGCATCTTCTTTTCATTCAATATTATTTGAAAAACATGAGTTTTGGAAAGGAAGATGGGAGGGTGCATACCTGCCGGCACTTGAAAAAAAAATCTTTGGAAAGCGAATGTGGGGCATCGCTTTCATTTGTCATGGTATATTGATGATGGTGAAACTTACGGTTTGCAGAATGGACCTTCTGATCTCCTGTTATGGACCTCCAAAGTTCTGAAAAAGGCCGATAAATAAGGGATTATGGCCCTAATCCTATTCATTTGTACTTGCTGAGTTTGGGAGATCAGAGGTGGTAGCAAAGCCTTTCTTTCCATTGCGGTCAGCCTGTGTACCAAGGATTAGTGATACTATGTCGAGGTAACTCTCATGACGTCCTACATTTTGTTTTTTTCTGTTTGATGACGCCGAGGGCCATACAAATTATGTTTGTACAGCCTCAAAGGGGCATTTTTCCATAAATTGCGTGGGAAATCTAGGGAAATAGGCACCCCCCTGCACGCATTATTCAGGTATAGCAGCACGAAGGCATGCTATTCCTGCCTCTTTGCGTGCAAAGGGAGCATTTTGGGAAAAACTTGGGTTTTTTTACTGTCCTTTATGATTTTTCTCCTTTGTACTAATGGGTGCTTGTTTTGGCAGGTTAGTATGGAGAGAGTGAGATTGGCCTGAGATCCAGACTGCTCTGGCTACTGATGCTGGGGCGCATCGTCAGTTAGCCGCATGGGGCCTCCTGAAATTTGTTGAGAATGAGTGCCTTTGGTCACATGACCGATTGCTATGTTATATTATACAGCATTGGCGCTGGAGGTGAAACATGTTTGTCCTGAGGGGGAAAAACTTGATTATTCGTCTGGAGACGGATATTTACTTTGTGACCAGATTACTGCCTCAGGGAGAGGCACTGAGGTATCTGCTTCCTGCTGGGTAGGTGAACATGGACAGGTTCCGACGGCGTCATTGCGGTGGTGCACCTATGACTGAGGGGTGCATCAATATCGCCTCAGTGACATATGTGGCCGAGAAGTGTGCTCTGGCTATTATTGTACGACTGGCGGGGTCGTTTGGGCCACATCGGGCATCGGGCCCACAGGTGGGAGTTTTACGCCACTTGAGGAACAGGCATTTCTTCGATTTTTCCCGAATCTATTTTGATGGTATGGTGTCACAACTGAACAGGGTTCAACGTGGATCCAAATCATTTAAGTACGCCAGCATTTTGTGCAGCATCATGTATGAGAGGGTTGTGCTACTGAGACCCATAGTGCTTGTGCCTATCGGGGGGCCGAGCGAGCCACATATGAGGAGGTGGGCTCCCGTGATGCCACGCAATGGTGGTGGCAAAGTGGGTCATTATTGTAATGACACGACGGACCATTCTTCTTCTACATCATTCTATATCATTTTAAAGTGGACCATTTTCCCTGGTACGGGAGTCCATTCTTCTTTTATTCTTCTACAGGGTGGTAGGGTGGTGCAAGGGTGATTTTTAGCTCATTGGGTGTTGGGGCATCCGTTCAGTTGACTACTGAAGAATATCAAGTGTTGGAGCATCCATCCAGTGGGAGCTAGAGAAGAATTCTTTTCTAGATTCTAGGAAGTTGGAGCTTTATTTTCAATTGGAGTTGAATATTAAAGAATTATTAGAAAATCGTTAGCTGGGTTTTGTCCTGGAGTGGGTTTTCACCTTAAAAACTGTGTGCATTTGTATTCCTCTTGTTTGTTTCTGTCATTTTAAAAAAATTGATAATAATTGAAGATTAACTAATGCTCTAATTGAAAGGAATACTGATTCACCCCCCCCCCCTCAGTATTTCCAACAGTGGAGAGCCTCGCACATAAGTCCGATAATGGCGTCATATTCTGCCTAACTGTTGGTTGCTGAACTGATGCACATGTCATTTTAACACAGTGGTGATCGGTCAGGGTGATATATTACCTATGCGGTTGTAGCTAAGTTTTGAGACCATCGCGATGCTCAATAGGGTTCAGGTTGGTGATCCATGGTTCTTTTTTAGCATGTTTAGGGTTTTTTGGGTCAAAAATATTTTTGTGGTGGATTGTGTGTACTCTAACTCTAGGGGATAAGGACTTGTGGGGCCCTTATGGGTAGAACTTCTTGAGGTAAAGGCCATTGAAGGGGTTAGTGAGGTAGGTCCTTTCCGGTTCCGTCAAGATATATGCCCCCTGCCAGAGGCAATGTTTGATGATATAGAGCCCTTTCCACATGGTTTCGAACTTTCCTGGACCTAAGGCTTCTTTTGCGGCATCATAGCGAAGGACTAGCTCTCCTTTAGTAAATGAGCGAGGGGTGATGTGGCTGTCGAATGATGCTTTTACCCTTTTCTTATGGGCCTCCTTGTGTTGCAGCAATTGGCACCTGTTTTCATCAACTAGCTCTAGTTGTACTAGGCGGTGTTCTAGAGACTAGGTGTCATCCAGGAGTTCGATGGTTGCATGCAAGTTTGGGAACTCACGGAAATCAATACAAGGACGCAAGGTGCCCTGGATTTTTGTGACAGTTATGTTATCTCTCTGTAATTTCAGCATATTCGTGAGACTAAAACTGCGGCGAGGACATTGGAACCACTTTGGGATTCTAGGATCTAGCCCTCCTAAATCTAGAGAGGGATCTCTCTATAAGTGCAAATATTGATTTATCTTTAAGGTTTGAAATGTGATATTAGGTTAGTTATGAAGGAAGAGGTTTTTTTTTTTTTGGTTGGGCAAACGTATGTGAAGGTGAAGGAAGTCTAAATGAAGGGTGAAGGTGAATGAAAGTGAAAATTGATTCAGTTAACAAGATAGGCAAGAAGTAGCTTCAATCCATTGGGCTATGGAGTCATAGTAGGATTTAATTGAAACAATAAGGTTCAAGAGTGGTCCATGGGGCAAGTCATCTATGTTTAAGGATCTCTTTAAGTTGATTTTATGGAATGGAATGAAACAATAAGAAGGGGATTTTAAACAAATGAAGAACAAAGACCAGCCTAAGATCAAGTAAGTACTTTGAAACTATCCTGCTTTTGGCATACACTTAATAAAGACATAAAAGTAATCTAAGATCAGGTAAGTACTTTGAAACTAGCCTGCTTTTGATGCAATTTCAATAGAAAACATTTAAAACACAAAAAGAATAGCTTAAGATCAAGTAAGGACTTTAAACCTATCCTGCTTTCAGCATATTCAAAGGGAAACTTTTCAAAGCAACTGTTGGAGAAGAAACTAGAGGAAAGGGTTCACCATGGACTTCCCTAGTTCTGCTTTACTTTGAAAACTTATCAAGACAACACATAAGATAAAAAATAATAGTCTAAGATTAGGTAAGGACTTTGAACCTAGCCTGCTTTCAACATACTCTTAGGGGAACTTTCAGACAACCTTTGGAGATAAAACTAGAGGACAGGGCTCACCATAGACTTCCCTAGTTCAAATTTACTTGGCAGAAACTGAAAATAACATTCAAGAATAATTTTTAAAGTCTAGACAGTAAGAGAAGGGAATGCCAACATCTTGAATTTTTGGACTATATTAAATCATTCTTAAACAACACAATTGGAAGAAAACATGTAGATAAAGCTTATCAGTAAGAGCAGGGTACCTTTTACAGTAAATCCTAACTCTATAATTGTTGTTCTTTATCAGAGAATATGGACAAAATGGAAACAGAAATAAAATAGCAATTTACAATAAGAAAAACATCATCGTTGAAATAGACCAGGATCCCATAAATCAGCCTGTATTTGATACATCGAACCAGTTACAATCTTCAAGTCCAGTGGTTCTCTACAGCTTCAAACTTCTCATCTCAACTTAGGTATCTTCAATTAGAAACAGAGCTTACAACAGCTTCAAAAAACTATTTACAGACAACATATATGCAGTGACCAACCCTTTACAATGAGCTCCTCAAGAATATTTTATAGGAAAATGAGGAGGTGGGATGAGAGAAAATATCTACAAGCTCAATTAATACAGTTTAATGCTTCTCAGCCTTTGAGGGGCTCAATGGAGAAGATTTCAGATATTTCCTCTATATTAATGGGTTTGTATTAAGAATTCGATTTTCTTAGCAGAGTTTGTTGACTTTAGAACTCTTTCTCATCTTTGTAATAAATCTGTTGATAGTTTAAATTATTTTCTTTGATTCTAAATAACTTTTCAACTATCTTGAGGCGAATATCTTCTGTTCTGGCAATAACTAGGCTTCTTTTGAATTATTTGAGGTTGCAGGTGTCCTTTGGAAGCTGAGAGGATTCAATTAGCCTCTAATGTGGCAGTGTAGGCTTCTCGGATTGATGAATTGCTTTATTTTTTCTCTAAAACACCTTTAATTTACTTGAGATTTGTGTTTTAGGTCTGATTAGGATTAATCTATGTCTTCCAGTCTTTATGATGTCTTTAACTGTGGATTAGGCTTTTGATAGCCGAATTTGTGCCTTAATCCCTCAAAACTGTGCTAAAACCTTCAAACATGGATTTCCACTTTGATTTCATGCTGTGAAACTAACACTCTTTGTCTATGGATTTTACTGTGTTTTCATTGCTTTTGCGG
Organism: Pinus albicaulis; assembly: GCA_034641835.2. Taxonomy (NCBI): domain Eukaryota; kingdom Viridiplantae; phylum Streptophyta; class Pinopsida; order Pinales; family Pinaceae; genus Pinus; species Pinus albicaulis. The sequence continues at coordinate 225,366,671 of CM076575.1, forward strand.
GCGCGCGGAGGGTTTTAAAATGGCATCAGTGCTCATGAGGCATAGATGAAACATGGTGTTGAACCCTGCAAAATGATATTTTTGATGAATAAAGGCCAAGGGGATTGTCATCCCCGGCCCCTGATTTTCTTTCAGAAACTGTGAAAAAGGTCTTAAACCTGCAAAAACAAACAAAAAGTTATAAAAATCCTGCATGGATGGGTATAGACTTCTTCAAAGGTTGAGGCTAGATCGAAACCTTTGGATGAAAGCATCCAACGGCAAGGATTCAATGCTGAGGAAAATGGAGAGGCGGTTGGAGGGGTGAACGAAGGATTAAGTCCGGGTCATAGATGCATATTGATCAACGGTCGAGTTTAATCTGGGTTTTATAATATGAAGGGGTCATATTATAATAAAACATGGAGGAAAATGTAATAAAAAAGGGAAGAAAAATTCTTAGAGGGGGGTGAAAAAGAGTTAAATGAAATTGGGGTTTCGAGAAGATTCTGGGCCATCGGATTGATTAGGAAACAGAGATCAACGGCGGAGATTCCTTTATACAGCCCTTTGGAAGATGGGTGAAGGGAGATGAACGGAGGGCGAGATTAAATTGGGACCGTTAGATCTCAGAGATCAACGGCGGAGATTACACATGGGATAATGCAATGGAAATGGGGAAAAGTGGTTTTGGCGATAAAAAACACTGGTGTCTCGCTGCTCTTAAGAGGTTTCCAAAATCTTCATAAAAAACACGATATGCCTCGCCGCCTACCACGTGTCCTTAAAAAAATCCCATATCGCATAATTTTTAGGAATTAACTATGGGACTCATATTTACGCGATATGGGTCCTTGGCTATTGGATGAAGGGTGGGCAGATCCAATGGTAGAGATTGGAGTGCGATAAGACAAGATGTGTGGGCGAAAGGAGGGGGGCAGACCCAAGATGGTTTTAATCTCGACCGTTGGATCATAGGAAATGGACATCTAGGATTTGTTGAGGGGGAAGGTAGGTCCCAAAGGAGTTGGGCCTATCAGGTCAAATATGGATCGTAGGATCAGAAAGATTAACGGCTCAGATTTAATCCCAAGGTTAATGAAATAGAACAAGAGGCAGGGGTCGGGCAGAGTTTGGGTCAATGTGGGTCGTTGATCTGCAGAGATCAATGGTGGGTTTTCACCTAAAAATTTATACAGCGGGTTTTATGAAAATAGCAAAGGGTGAGGTTTGAATCTAGACCATCGGATCTACGAAATGGATGGCCCATATCTAATCGCAGAATCGCCAATTGGCGAAGGAGAGAGGAAAGGTGCGCAGAAAATTTGCAATGCAATTGAATGAACCAGATCAATGGTGGAGAATAAGTTATGGATGCCAAAGGTGGATATGCGGGTTTTGAACAGAGCAATGTGGTCTTTCGGATCTGGGTATGGCGAAAACAGATCGACGGTTGGGAAACCATCGCAAGATCGCCAATCGGGGATTTTTAAAAGCGAGAGGCAACATAACACAAAGGAACGTCTGATTGTGATTGTGTGATCAGGCCTTAGCACTTGGTCTTAACGCTAGTTTTATGCAGAAATAAAGGGGGCTGGGGCTAGGGCCAAAAGGGCTTAAGGCCTTAGCACAAAAAGGTTGTTTTTTATGAATTTTCAAGTATTTCAAAGGATTTTGAAAGCTTCCGATAAGGTAAAAAAGGAGTTTTGAACCTTATCAAAGGGGTTTTTATGAAGGGAAGAAGGGAAATGAGGAAAAATAGAGGAATCTTATGAGGAGAAAGGGGATAAAAATGAAGGTTAATAATCAGTGAAAAGAGGGATAAAATGAAAGGGAAAAATGGGTTTTTAGCAATCTTTTTCTTCATGAAAAAAACATATTTTTCAGAGTTTATGAGGGAGGCAGTAGTGAATATTTTCTGAAGGAAAAATAAACATCATTAAGGCTTCAAGAACTCACAATTTGAAAAATGAATTGTTTCTTGAAGTCTAGAAAATATCTAGCCACCATTTGATATGACAATTTTTTATAGGTGGCTAACAAGGAATAAAGTTGAATTCCTGTGACGGAGGGGTAGTCGAAATCCTATCTTGGGCATGCGATGACACAAGTAGTATGTGATGAGTTGTGTCACTGGCATGTGGCAAGGGAAGGATCTCTCCAATGGATTCCTGAGTGAGCCGATAGTCAGCCTTCCCAATAGGATAGTCAATTCCTGGTAGATGGGAGTTGATTTTATCACAGAGGTGTCTGAATGTTTGTAGCAACGAACATCCCTTTGGTGTGTGATTATGACTGGTGCAGATGGTGTAGGGTATCACAGTGTTGACAGAGTAGATAGTGTGAGAATATACACTACTCGATGTTCTAGATGTGGATGCTTGGAAAGGGTCTGTTACAGACCAAGGCATCTTTTGTTTCCATTTTTGCGTCGTAGGTTGGAACTTACCTCCCTTTTTGGTTAGTGGGTGACTTAATGCTATTCTAGCTACTCTCAGTTTGGGGAGATGTGTGAACTTAAATGTATGATGAAAGTGTGAGAAAATTCGGCAGTAAGTCCGTGTAATATTCTCTTGATTAGAGAGAATATTTTTAGGGAAAGATGTGATTATTCAGAGACTATTTGCAAGGGGTTTGAGTTCTCTACATTGATTGATCCGGTGATTGTTTAGATCACATAGGCCACATGTTATCCTTGGTTGGGCCTGAGGTTTACGTGATTGGTTTATGTTCTTAGTAGGCATCACGAACCACCCTGGTGGCAGGGTCGAAGCAAGCTTATAACACCATTGTGGTAGTGGGGGTGTCGTTGGGTTGATGACGTATCTCTTATGCCATTCTTGAAGGTCGCTCGTCCTCTTTTCTATGGAATTAATCATGTCGATAGTGGGATGGAGTCGTGAGACATTAGTACAATTCCAGTAGTAATGATTACCCTGACATATCAAGCAAAAAGTCTGTGATATGGGTTTCCCATCATGCGTGGTCTGAGGGTGGGTGGGGTACCATCATCAATATGCTACTAAGTCGGGGCAGTGGACTACTATATTGTCTGTTTGCTTGCATAATGTGCATGCGAGTGGCCTTCGTGACATGTTTGTGACAGTAAATATGGGTTGCTTGCTAGGCTGTTCTTCGACTGACAAGAACATGATTAACCTGCTCATCTCCTCTACATGGGTCATGGAGCTGCCGATGGATTCGGCATCCATATCATCTTCTTGGGAAAGACGAACTATGGTTGAGCGGAGGCTAGCAAGGGCTAGTCGGAAGCGAGGTATGTAGTGACAATCCTCCAATAAGTGATTGTCGGTGCATAATGGGAATGTGAATTGTGCTACCCGTAACCCCACGTAGTAGACCCTCTCGATTGGATACCATCTGTGGATGAGTTCCAATGCGGCGCACTCTTTGAGGTAGCGGTCACGTTCATCGCATAACGTGCAACGTATAATGGGAATTACTGGCGGGAACTCTACATATCGGTGCTCCTTTTGTAAGTAAAAAATGGTGCGCGGCTCGTCATTAGTGGACTGGATGGAGGGATCCTCTTGATAGGATCGGTCGATCACGTGTAAGGCATCCCAATACCATGGTATTTCTGGACAATGGTGGGTATAGTTCCCATAGGTGTCACATAGGACGCATGCATGATTGGTATGCAACATTTTGCTTCAATTTTTGGTGGCAAGTTCCTTTTTATGGGAATTCATTTTTGAGGTGCCTGCCTCGCAGCTGAGGAGTGGTTTTAATTCATCCAAATCTGGGCACATGTGAGTAGGGTGTCCTATGACATCACATATAGTGCAGGCTGATGATTCCCTATACATGGTGTGGGTCACCACTTTCTTTCCTTTCTTGGCAATTTTCTTTATTGTGGTCGTCGGTTTCGCAACGGGGATTTCCCTTGCGGGGCGGTTTCGACTGCTGCTTGGGTTGGTTGGGGCTCCTCGGGACCGAGAGGCTTTAACCCAAATGCAGTAACATTGGTAGTTGGTGTTCCTGGAGGGGGAATGAGGTACCACACTGGGAATGCCAATCATATGTTGGGTAGTACCAATGTTTCCAAGACCTACTGGGAGGTAAATCTAGGAGGTGGGTATAAGAAAGGATTTTGGGAGGCGGCATAGACTAAGGAGGCTACAGTAGCTAATTCCTCGGTGTCGTTACTACTTGAGTCTTTGTCCTGACTAGCCTCGGTGCTTGACGTGGACATCATGCATACCAGGGCTGCTGTGGTATCGGGTGATACCTCAGGGATAATAGGAGGATCTCCTAGGAAGGATCCTAGGACGAACGAAGGTTTGAATTGGCCAGGGCCATATTCTTAATACCGTAAAATGCCATCAGTGGCTGTGTCTACATAAGGTAGAACCATGTCTGTATTGGTCAAGGGACACTTTTCAGTATGCCTCAGCTGGTCTACTGTAAGGATTCGATCCACATGGGGGAACACCATGATGCAGAAAACGGAGGATGCTATGGTATACATGGCGTACATGTAACTCTGCCCAAGGAGTATATTGTAATCCAAGTGAGCGTCCAAGACTTCGATGTCTATGTAGACCTTTTTTCTAGCTAAGTAGACCAGTACATTTTGAAAGAGACCGACGGGGGTGGAGAGCCGACCGTCGTATGCCCTGAGTGTGATAACGGAAGGTTTGAGTTCTGGGGCTCCTAACGTCTGCCATACATTCTTTGACATGATGCATGTGGACGCACCCTCATCTATGACATATCGGTGAATAGTGATATTCTGTACCGATACTGGTATCTGAAAGGGGACCATGGAGGGAAGCCTAGGGGTGGCTTTATCTAAATCAAAAGCCATCATGCGCGTGTCAGCAAGGTCAACGGCCCCTAAGGTAGAAAGTAGGGCTTTCCGCTGTTTTGAGCACGACTGTAGTACCTCCAAAGCGGACATAGCAGCAAGTGACTGGGTTAAATCATCTACGGTGTTGTAATTGTGGGCTGCCTTGGAGTAGTTACTTGCTCGCCTGTTAGGCCCTTTAACCATTTTTGGCAATGGTTCCAAAGGAATCGTTGGAATGGTTAAAGGTACAATTGGTGTGGACATACTAGCCCCTGACATACCGGTGTCTGGTGGGGTGTCGTAGCTGCGATTCCAGGTTTGAAAAAACATTTCTTTGCCGGCCATGTAGATTTCATGGTTCTTTCTCTCAGAATAGTTGGGGTTTTGTTGTTGAGTGCTGACCGTTCCCTGATGGGGGAAGGGTTCTTGCATAACTACAGTTGGTTGGGAAGATCCTCCTTGTCCTCGGTTACTCTGGAGATTTTTAAGCTCAGGGAGTTCAGGACAATGGTGAGTATAGTGCCCGTACTCACCACATATCGAATAAGAATGGTTTGTTTGTAGAGGTGGTCTTTTGCCTTGCTTTTGAGCATTTTCTGGCTCTTGGTTCCGGTTGAAGTTATCTCCAGGGCGGGGTCATGGTGGGCATTGTTGACTGTTGCCCCCTGTCTAGGGTTCCATTTGGGTTTTTTTTTACCTTTCGTTTGACCACATTAGGAGGGTGACTCTCTTGATCATATTGGTGTGGTTGATCTTGGGACGGATGTACAAAGTTCACCTGTGCATTGTTTTGCATTGGTGGGTTATGTGTTTGGGACTGAGCATATTTATATCCCATATTTGCACCTGGCCGTTGGGGGGGAGTTCTTCTGTCATTTTTTTTTCCTGCGTAATGGGTCTCCCTAGCCGAAGGGTAAGGTCCTCCTTGGTGATACGCAGGCGCCCTATTAGTCAAATTTTGCTGCTGCATATGAAGAATTTGGAATCCGGGTTGAGACATGTCCTAGGTAGACCCATGTGTATAACCGGGATTCTGATTGCTGCTGCCTAGGTACCCTTGGGTCATTGACCCAATAAGTCCATCTGCAGAGTTCGACGTGCCTGGAAATTCTTGATAATATTGCAGGCGCGGGGCATTAGGTAGGATATTGTATATGTATCCTGATTGCGTATAAATAAGTTGAAGGTGCTGTGTTTTACTGAATGCGTCCTCTTCGGATGTGGGGTTACGTTGCACCAAGTCCTTTGAAATATTCGTCGTCAGAGTGTCGAGTTTTAAAGAATAGAAATCTAAAGGACTCGGTCGTCGAGTTGAATTTTCATAGTACGACTGTCGTCTCCACTCATGGAGGTCTTCGAAATGTGGGTAGAGGGTAGTTAATGCGAAAATGAGTAAGTAATTCCATTCTAGAATCATGGTGAATGGGTAGTAATAAGTGAGGCTTGATAGCGAGGGCGCTAAAGGTTATATGTGAAGCAAGGGGTTTTTCGGCATACCATTTCGCTCCACTCCTGTGAGAGTGCGTTGAAACAGCCTCAATCGAATAGTATCGTCAATGATGCTATTCGATGAGCACCACAGGTAAAAGGTCATTATATGATTCCCTGGGTCTTCCACTTGCTTTCCCTCAAAATTTGGTATGTATGAAGGGAGCTTCATGGGCATGATAGGCCAGTTGGGGTCATGTGCGATGGGGTCATTGGTGAGCTTGGTTAAATCCGGTATATTTAATGACGCTAAGAAGGGTGACTGAGAGGTTGATCCCATGGCAACGTGTGAAGACATGAAGTTCTGGTTAGAACGAGGGTTAGTCTGTGACGTACCCAGTTGTGAATTAAGCTGGCTTCCCGTATGGGATGCACTCTTCTGCCCCCTAGGGGATGAGGGGGGAATGATGTGCAATGTGCTGTTGAGAGACCAACTAGGGTTCCCAACTAAGGTTTCTCCAAGAAAGGAGGAACTAACCACTGCGGAAATTTTTCATCTTTGATGCCTAAATGGCGAAAGACCTGGAACCCCTCCTGTTAATGGGGGGAGGTCCAAAAGACACCTGGACTGACGAGGTTCCATTGGAACCATTTGAGGGTTGTCCAAGTTAGGTTTTGGAAATTTTTTTTTGAAGGGATGAGTCTATGATCACGTCAAATTTATGGCCACATATATAAAACAAAGTGAAAAATAAATTATTTTTCCTTTAATTTAATCTATGTGATCAATCAAGGAAAAAATGGTTTCAACTATTTGCGCGTGATACTCAAAAAACCTAGAAGACCTAATAACATCCTCACACTCTCAAAAGTAACTTGGCCTTGAGATGATTTCTTGCAAGTGCTGGCACAACGTCCCGAAAGAACTAGTGATGCTCCCACTCAGCCGAAGAGAATCAACCAAGGTAAGGGTAGAGGGTCTGGCGCTTGCCTGCACCGTTACCTATAGGGTAAAGGATGCCCTAGTTTTTGCCACTAAGAACCACCGTCCCACATGATCTTTCGAGTCTTGGGATTCTTGGTAGTCAGCTAACAGTACCAAGTATCAGACAGGTCAGGTAGCCCGAACTGATACTGCATGCACTGCTCCTAAGCCTAACCCCCTCTGAATCGAGTCTCTGCCGTGCTCGGATTTTATTTTCTGTAGGATGATAGGTGTATTTTAAGATCCCTAAAAACACAACTTCTATGTTTCAAATGTGAAGCATGATCAAGGAAGCTTATTGGATGCCTACCCCTTTGATCCTAACTTAAACTATAATTTATCTTGTGGCCCCTGTGCGGAGAGTTTGGTGAGTTGTTTAAGTTATTTTTAGGTGGCTTACTTTTCTTAGTGGGTGAATGTGTGTGAGCATATGGTGAACAATATTATAATTTGAACATATGGACATCGGTGATCCATTACAAATTTCCCCTTAGTTAAACTATGTGATGTTGTTCCTTGCTCAAATAAAAATCATTTGCGGATAATGGGCCGCTTCCAAGACCTCCTAATTAGTCTATGTGAGTGACCAGAGGGAGATGGAAAATCACAAATGTAGAGTGTTCATATGCTTTTCTAGGGTCACCCAATGGTGCAAAGACAGCAGAGATTACTTACTCTAACTTGCAATTAAATCCTAGTCCCACAATTTCCTAAATGCAAAAATTGAAATTTAAACTAAACAATTTCTACACTAGCTTATGCATGTGTGGTCATGAGCCACTTACTTGGACTAGTTAAACTAAGGGTGCATACCAGAATTTTCAAAAACATAAATTGTTCGGAAATCAATGGTTAATTCACCCCCTACTTAAACTATGTAAATAATTTTTGCAAAAAAACAACTTAACTGAAAACTAACTAAATGCCTACAAAAAGCAGCAAAAATCAGTCTTCAAAAGCTGTGGGGTATCAACACAGGTGTTGGCAGATATATTAGGGGTTTCCCAAAACACTTACAAGCAGAAAAATGCAGCAGATATGGAGAAAAAATATCTTTGCAAATTGCATGCAAAACCTTCTGACAGGTGTGCCTACGCACGGGTCACTCCCCAGATACGCGCCGCTAGCAGCCTCTGTGTGTGAAAACAGCGCGCAAAATTCCTACAAGTAAAAAAAGAAATTATGAGTTGCCTTCTTTAGTCTGTCACTTCAATGAGTCTAGGGACTGGAAGATGGGTCAGAGGACTGTTAGCTCCACTCCAGCATAGACTAAGGGTCTCCTACAAATAATGGCACAACCACATAAACTTGAAACACGTCAGTGGAGTCGCCAATCCTGTTGTGGTGGATTTGACACTTGAGTGTACGGAATCACACGCATTATATAATGTGGTATTTTATCTAAAACATAAGTAACAAGCAGTATCTGGGGAGAGCTCAGAAGTATAAGACTTGAAATGAAGTAATACACTTAAGTACGCTCTGTTGAAAAAGTAAAATAAAAAACAAAAAAGAAGCTAAATAGAGAGTTCCAAACAATAACAAGGTAAACAACGGCTCGATGGCCTTCTTCTCATTGAATGCTTGGAATGAATACAAATCTTACCCACTTGCCGAAGGGCGTAGGCAGAGGCTCTAGGACCCGATGCAAGGATGTTTTTCCTTCAATTTCTTCCTTCTGACGCAATTCAACTCCCTCTCTACACTGCAATGGACTAAAATTGTTGGGTGGCCAACAATTGAGTCCTCTTCTTCAGCTCCTGCTCCTTGGTTCACACAAACAGCTAGTGTTGCTTGGGTAACTTTTGCCAGCATAACGTTGTGGTCACCAATTATCCATCTCTTTGAGGGTTTATATAGGTGAGCATTCAAACCTCCTTCCCTCCCTTGGTACATGGTGGATAGTGACCCAACGGAGGGGCAATATTCCATTATGGGCTAAAATATGCTTTTGTGTGTTCACACAAGGCCTAAGGAGGCGTTGTTGTTGTCCTTAGGCAGCTTTCACATAAGGAGAAACTGTCATTTTCTTGCTTGTGGTCCCGGAAAGGGACTTTTTCCATTTCCAAAAATGCGCGCTTGTCGGGCTCTAGTGTACACAGAAGGCACTCTTCTCGAAGGAAAAAGCGTGCATTCAGGCAATTATGACTAGTTCAATCTTGAATTGCTCAAAACCTTAGAGATTCTCAATATTTTTGATTCCATAATGTATCCCTATCCTGTAAATCCTTGGGCTCGACCTTATTTGATGTCATTTTTTGTTGTACGATTTTCCAGTGTTAACGGCCCTAATTATGGACTGTTTAAGTAGAGCAAACTTGTACGACGTGCCATGTGTCATGTTTCTTCATTCAGCTCTAAAATTTATAGAGAGAAAACTACAGTCCATACAATATCTGCCACCTTTTATAGAATTCCAATCCTATACTCAGAGAGAGAGTTATGATGATTTTCCCAAGGTCACTTCTTTGAGATGAATTCCAGGAACCTGCAAAAACACTGACTTCCACAGACCATATCTCAAAAAATACTACGCACCTTGATATGAAATTTTCATAGGAGCTTCCTTAGGATTTCAGCTTCACCTCATAAAAATTTCATCTTATGAACCTTCGTAGAAAAAAAGTTAGAGAAAAAATTCCACGATGACCTCTTTCAGATGGCGAAATCCCTTACATAAGGAGGATATGAGGATCACAATTTATATAAATTCTTAGGTTGAGAGGGGCTTCAGAATGTGAATGTGGGAGGGATTTTATGAGCTTAAAAAATATTAATTATGACTTTTCAATGACCCATGCCACAACCCCATGGGGTTTTAACCCACTAACTGGGGTTACAAACTTCAAACATGAATATCTCTCAAACCATGAAGAATTACGTGGCATGCCATATATCAACCAAGACATATCGACAAGTAGAAACCATCAAAATAATTATTGACCCAAAATATGTTAATTTGGTAGGTATTAATTTCCATGCAATATTGGGGTAGCCCCTGGTGCTACTTGGTTTGACATCAATGGCAACCGATGATCAACAAAATATTGCCCCACCATGTAGAAAATTGCAAGCAGAGGCACATTGAAAAGAAGAAGAAAGTCAAAATACTGTGTCAGTGAAGGATAATCCAAGGATTAAAGGGGTTAGTCATAAATTAAAATACAAATCAGAATTAAAGGAAGAATTTAGGATAAAACAAAGACAGATCAGCACAGAAGCAGATTCGAGTGACTCAACAAACAACATTTACTTCTTCAAATTATTTTCAATAAAGACATCAATATTTATTAATACAGTCAAAGATATTTCTCAAATACGTAGCAGTTATTGTAAAAGTTATTGAAAAGCCTTAAAAGTCAAATATTTCCAAAAGTTAGCGAAACAGTTAGGTTAGGAGTTATTATTGCAGTGATTCAATCACAGATGTTTTGCCTTGGGCCTTGCACGGTCTCAAAGGTAAAAAAACTCATTAACTCTATAATAAATACACATCTGAAACCCTAGCTTAGGATCACCTCCTAATTTTGTAGATAAATACTGCATGTATTATTCATTTTTAGTGTTGGTTGGTTGGTTGGAAGATTGATGGTTGTTGAGCTAGTTGATGAGCTACTAGGCTGGATTTGAGAAAAATCTAAGTTGCAGAGATCTACTGCACTTGAGTAATGTAACTGTTTAGGATATCAGTAATACAAGCACGTTCACAAGATTATTGACCTATGTTAATGGTGAAATCATCCTTCTTTGTCAATGTTTTCCTTTTGTTTTCCATTATGTCCATTATTTCTCTGATAAAAGAACATAAATTTTAGATTAGGATATGATGTCTTGGCACCCTGATTCTCTCTGCTTTATTTATCTTAATTGCTATCTAGTTCGACCTAGCTTGTTGTCTTGGAAATAATTCAGTAGAGTCAATACAAATAATTCTATGGTACACCCTGTCCTTTGGTATAGCTTGAAATATTGTTTTTTAAGGTCTTTCTTTGAAGTTTACTTAGTATATTCTAGCCAAAGAAATATATGGTATGCGCTTTCCTTTGGTTTGTCTCAAAATGTTACTTTGAAGGTCTTTAGAGTGTTTGATTAAAGAAGATACGTGTATCTTGCTCTTCAGTTGCACTCATTGTTATCTTAAATGTTTTCTTTGTATGAAAGTAATTCGAGGATTACTGGATTATTGTCTTAAAGGTTTTCTTATTAAAGTCTGGCCAAAGAATTCTATGGTATGCCCTATCCTTTGGTTTGTCTCAATAGTTACCTAAAAGGCTTTTCTTGTTGAAGTAGAGTTAAAGGATTCTTAATTGCCCTTTAGTTTTGTTGTTTTCACAACTTACTGTCATTTCGTATTCCATCTAATCTAAGAGATCCACTTGATATAGTTATCTTTCCCTATGAAAACCCTTGCAGAGTTGATGAACAATGAAATCCTTTTATGACTCCATAGCCCAATGGATTAATGTTTCTCATGGTCTATCTATTCCGCTGAAATTCTCCCTCAATTAATCCCACCATTGACCTATCAACCAATCAAAAAAAACAAACAAGTCCTTAGAACTTCATAAAGAGCCTAAAATCATAAAAAAAAAGCATAAAGACAAATAATTTATAAATACTTACATAGAGAGAGCCCTCTCTGAGTCCAGGAAGGCTAGGTCCATGGACTCCAAAGTGGTTTGATGTGGTTCCCTGCATAGCTGTTCTTGCCAATCTTACAAATAACGGGAAGCCAAAAAACTGCAACACAAAATACTGAAGCAAGTATAACACATTTTTAGTGGCTAATACTAGAGCTGGGACATATATATAAATGGATCTAATAATATCATGCTCATACAAGGCCAAAAATGGAGATCTATGCTCCCATACTCTTTTCCAAGACAACCTAGGAAGGGTTTCTGGAAATGCACAAAATATAAATGATGGATCTAAAGCTCTAGGGTTGAAGATTCACTACAACTAAAGCACAAAGAAGGAGGTAGCGGAATTTGATGTATATCTAAAATAAATCCTCCAAAAGACTCTCCCAATGAAGGGTTGATCACTTTAATGGAAAGCAAACACTCCAAATGGATCACTAAACTTACTCCTGCAACAACTCATTAAAATAACACAGTCAAGGACTAGAACTGCATTGTATGGGATGTTACTTCCTTCGCCTAATGCCAAAATCTGATATGAAGCACAGGGTCCTTCTTTATTGATCTCCCAATGGAAAGAAGTCTTCCTCCACTAAATACAAGATCATAAATGGCCCAAAGAAACCCTCCACTGCTGCACCCTGCAACGTAGCACATATCTAAAAATAATTTGCGTTGTAGAAGAAAGATGAAGCTTGGAAAAATGTCGGAATGTGGAAATGTAGTACAAATCTCTTCCTAGAGGCTTCTCAAGGAAAGAGGTGGGATTCCAATCAGGAACACCATGTGCTAAACAAAACTGCAATCTTAGCTAAATAGCTCAAGAAAGCTATATGTATAAATAGACAATATAATAAAAATATCATATCATATGCTAATGAAATATGGCTACCATCCTCTTCCTTATATAGGTGATGAGTGTTCTAAACCTAAGACCCATTCATTTATGACACTACCTCCATGCAAAGAGTCTCCATCTAAAACTGTGTTGTCTCTCCGTAAATGTCCACTCCTCTATGACAACGTTATTGATTTGGTCAAGCTTGACCCAGTCTAGGTGTTATAGCCCCTTTTCACACACTAGGCTGCTCAATTAAGCTGCCAAGATGTCCTCCTTTCACATTGGCATTGATTTTATTCATATTAAGGATATTTATGGATCTCCCTATCCTTTTATTCATCAAACAAGAAAGCAAAAACAAAATTTAATTTTCCAACTAGCTCATGGCTAATTTAGGAATATTACAGCAGAATACATCCTGAAACTATTCTAGAACTTGGTACCTACTCCAAACATGTGCATCCTAAGCTTCATTACCTTTTCCCCTAGAAATATGCATTGCAAACAACACACACGCTTTCCTGTGACTGGGCTTGGCCTACATAGTTTTAACCATATTAACGATGTTTCTTTCTTCTTACCCTGTAAAACTATTTGTTCCCCAATGTCAGCCAAGAACTCAATGGATTTGTCATAAAAATCCAATTTAATCATGTAAATATATAACCAGTCCATACCCAAAAGAATATTTTACAATCCCAACAACAATACATTCAAATTTGCTCATGTAGGCATACAATTTAGTTCAAATGCACAATATCTTACCCAATGATGAACTTTCTTCTTGGTACCTATAGTTAACTGCACTAACCAAGATTCTTCATCCACTTCTTTATTCAAACCACACTTATCCACCACTTCAAGACTAACATAACTATCACTATATCCCGGGTTAATCAAAATATAAACAACTTGATAACATATCTAATTGTCAATTTCAATGATAGATGCCTGATGGTATGCCTGTTTATTATCTAGTGTTTCATAGATACAAGGAACGATCATACCAACATCCCCAACAATATTCACCTCCTGTGCACTATATATCTGAGGCCTACAGCCTTGATTTTGTAGACATACTCTCTTAATATGCTCCTTACCGAATTTCCAATGCTCCAATCACCCAGTACCATCACCTATATGTTGATGTTGTTAGCCACCTATGAAATTTTTTTCAAGCAAACAGGTGGCTAAATATTTTTCTGAGCCTTCAAGAGACACACTTCCTCTGAGAATCTCTCATCCTTGAAGGCTCTTTATGTCCCTTTCCTTTGAAAAAATCTCCACTGTTGTTTCCATCCAAAAAAGCCTCACTGTCTGTAAAAACATTATGCTCAGAAAGGCCTTAATTTTCCCCTTGTATCCCTACAAATTTCCCCATTTTAACCTTTTTTCCCGTTCCCAAATTTTCCCTTTTGACCCCCCAAAATCCCCTCCCAAGCCTACTAAATCATCCCATCTCCCCTTTTAACCTCACAAACACCCTTTGTTTGGCTTAAAAATCCAATTTTCCCTCTACTGAAAACCTCTGTTCAGCCTTAAAAACTCTATTTTTAGGCTAAAAAACCAATTTTTAAACATATAACAGGCTTAGCCCCTTTTAGCCAACCCCTTAACCACTTCCCCTCCATGCACCCGAGCTCTAAGACCAAGAACTAATCCATATAGGGCTAATCGGAATTGGAACATGTTCAGGAGCGCTTTTACTTTGTAAAACTAAAAAGTTTCGATGTGAGAGTGTTTATTATGTTGGCCTTTGGTGAAATATTGATCGTAGATCTATACAGATCTGAAAGTCCATGCAAATCTTACAACATTCCTATCACACTCCTTTGTAAACTCTCGATGAAGATCTCCATCGTTGATCTTAAAGCATCCGACGGCCATCGCAGCACCGCGCTCATCGCCAATCAGAGATTTTAGAATGTGCCACCCTCCGATGCCCGGATTGGCCGACCCCCGATTGAATTTTATCCGTCCATCCATTCTAATCCAACGGCCAGGATTTTCTCTCACTCCGCCCCATTTCCCTGATTGGTCACCTTCCGATCTAATCACAATCGTTGATCTGAAGTCGATCTGATCGTCCAGATGCAATCATTCCTTCATCCCATTGGCGTTTTGGCCCTTCCATCGCTCTCCCTCTGATTGAATCGCAGTCGTTCATCCCTCTTGATCCAACGGCTAGGATTTCTCTTTCCTACTAACCATATTCTCCGCCTTTTCTCTATCTCTCTAGATCTCAGCCATTCATTCATAGATCGGATGGCCTGTATTCAAACCACCTTCCGCTTGACCCCACCTTAACTGATCGCGCACGTTCCCGTATCGAACTCTATCTCCCGCTGTCAGATCTCATGACCCAAATCCAACGGCCAGCATCAATATCGTGCAGTTTTGGCGTCCGAAGTTTAATGTCTAGAATTTACGCAATATGGTTGGTTTTGTAACGCCACGTGTCGGCCGGAGACCTATATCGCGTTCGAAAAGTGAAAACCGCATTACTCGCATTTTTCCGCGCGAAAGAAGTGGATTCTTCAGAAAAACCACTTCCCCCCTTCCCACCTCCTAAATTCCATTAAGAGATCTCGACCATTTATCTATATTGATCAACGACCCTCATGGCATCTCGCACTCCATTCACATTTTCCTCATCGGATCATCGCAGCCGTTGATCTCCTCCTGATATCTAACGGTCCTAATCAAACTGCCCTCTGCCCATTACCGAGTCCCACCATTCAAGCCCATTTCATATGTTTTTCATGCATTTTTTTTGTATTATGTCCAAAGGTCGAGATCAAATGTTTTACATTAAAACCTTTGTAACTTGCTCACATTAAACTTTTAATGTTTTATATTAAAGGTTTATATTGTTCCTCCTAATATCATGACTTTAATGTTTTACATCAAAGTTCATTTCATAATGTCCAACCTACCAAATTCATTCCATTAGATAATCTCCACCATCGATCATCACCTCCAGATCTGATCAGACGGTCCACATGCATTCCTCCACCAAACTTTCACCAGATCATTTCTTCACCGTTTAAATGCATTTTCCAGTTGTTTCTGCTGCATCCACTGCATTCACCTCTGTTGCACTGCCATCCTCACAACCTTCCACTACATCCATCCTCCCCCATGCATGTATTTCTTAACATATTTGTGTGATTTTGCAGGATACAGGCGGTGGAAACCGCCATTGTTCACAGTCACTGTTATAGTGACATAGTACACAGAGAAGACCGTTTTCAAAGCCAGAGGTTTCAAAGGAATGTTTGGAAAGGTTTCTAAATGAAAATTTTCATAAAAGTACAAATTTTAACTCTGTAAAACCATCCAGCATCATTAAAGCTCCATTTTCACAGAGAGGGACAGTCAATGAAGTGGAAAAGAGTATCAGTACAGGATTAAGAGGTTTAAAGCCTCTAATTGAAGATTTTAAGCTTTAATTAACTGTTCAAAGGGCGAATGTACTAGATTGAATACCTTGTGAATTACATAGAAAGCCTAATGAGGCATAACGCATAGAAAACAATATTATCAGTGTTTCACATCTGCAGAAGTTTCCCTCATGAGAAAGGACGAAGTACCCATACTGTTTTCATTCTATACCGTGTTCCTGAGAAGATTTCCACCCTGACAGAATGGTCCTAATGCTACCAGAGAATTTTTTATGCAGTATGGCAGACCTCAAAGTCATTTATCTACCTTAGTTCCTGTCACCAAAGTACTACAGAGTACTATAGCAGAAAATTACATCAAAGAGAATACCTGGAGTTAATATCAGCCTGTCGAAGACCGCTCTTTCATCCAAAGATTACTGAAGATTAATGCATAGATATTAAGACGGAATGGGCCTTAAGCCTCCTCTCCTACTTCTATTTTTGATATTCCATTTAGTGTTTAACCTACCTCCTTTTCCTCTCTTTCAACTATAAGAACTCAAGAAAAACACATTGCGAAGGTTGTTGTTGTTGATTATAGATCGGATAACTGTGAATTGTAAGCTGTTTCTCTTGAGATATAGTTCTCTATGTAAAGTTGTAAGATAGACTAAGGAAGATGTTTTCAGACTGAATATCAAGTTGTTGGAAAATGTTGTACATGACTGGTGTTGCTCTTTAATATGACAAGCACATTTATTTGGGTCCTGATTTAAAGCAGCAGTGATGTTTTCTGCCTTTGTCTCTGTTTTTCCTTCTGCAATTCATTACATTTCATTTCTCTGGCAAGCATCATAAATATGGCTTAGGATATACCCTTATATGGTACCCTAACTCTTCTTCTCTCCTTACCTTTTATGTTTTCTACTAAATGTGTGATCTGAGTACTGATTCAAGATAATTTAACGAGTGTAGTAGCTGTTTTTCACTGCTAGCTAATGTATGAATTAATGAATCTGTTCTTAGATGTTCTTGTTGGGTTTTAATTGAAAGAATTGTGATACTGGGAGTTTATAATGTTGATTCTGTCTCACTAGGGTCTTTTTCAATCAATTGAACCTTTCTAAGTTCCCTTAAGCTGAATTTCGAAGCATTGAAAGTTCAAAGCCTTTCTCTGATCTCAGGCCTTCTCCTTTGTGTTTAAATCTTTAATGTTCCCTTTGTCTGAATATTTTTCTTTTTAGGAGTTGGATGATAGGTGTTTAACGACATGTCCTGTCCCTAGATCTGATTCCTAAGTGGTCAACTTGGAGGTTTCCTTGTCACTCCCCTTCATTCCTTATCATTTCATATCACACTATCATCTTTAAGATCCTATGCTTTAGATGACTAGCCCAATTGAAAGCCTTGAATACTGAATAGCAATTAAACCCTTTCATGACTCCATTTCCCAATGGTCTCGAGTGTTCTCTGAAGTATCTCTCCTTTGCCTAAAATTCTCTTTTCTCACCCTTTGTCTTGTATTGAACCCTTCCTTCCAGTTTCCCAACAACCAAACAAACAAACAGACAAAACAAACGTTGTGCCTTATAACTAGCCTAATACATTCAAAACAAAATTCAAAGACATATACCTTTTCCTTTATAAAGAGATCCCTCTCTGGACCCAAGAAGGCTAGATCCTGAGGTCTAAAAGTGGTTTTGATGTTGTCTCATCTTTTGGTATTGCCAAACTTGCCAAAACATGGCAACCCCAACATAATGGCGACTCCACTGGGGAATTTGAGTAAAACACACCTTTAAACACTTCAAAAACTCAAATAATACCATAGTAGCCTGATTTTGGTGGTTAATCACTGTGATGGACAGTATACCTTCTTGAAACATTCTAAACCTTCCGCCTGGTGACTCCATAATTCCTTAATTATTAAAGACTCCACTGGTGATCAGTGGGCCTACTGGTTATCCTGGTTTACATAAGACTCCATTGGGAGACCAGGGTTCATAACAACATCAACCATATTAGAAGTAACAAGTAGGATTAAGCTTCTTTTTTTAAATACAACATACTGGCTTCAAGAACCATTCATACAAGAGCTTATCCTAACCCAAACCCACCCGAAATAGTCGACAACCTGGAGAGCATTCTTAGGAAATCTCCCACCCCTAAAAAGCCAAATATTTCAAGAGACACCCATAGAGCTAACTCTGCACTAGAAAACTTTACAACTCTATCAGACCCTCATTGTGACTTAGTCCCACAAAGCAATTTACCTAGAACTAGGTCATTCAGTGCTCTAGACCAGTCAGACCTTGAGCTTCCTGGTTCACCATCTCATAGTGGTCAACACATTTGGGATAGAGGGACCCCCCCATCTACGCCTCCCGATATTTATTTCATTTAGAACTTGGGGCTCTGTCACCCTAAATCAGCTCAACAGAGTGTTGTTGGTCCTAGTATTCCTGTCATCCACATACTTGCTGCTCAAGCCAATCCTTTACCACCTCAAAACATCATCATGGTAGCCTGGTATGCACCTCTCGTGTTACCACAGCCTCTAGTGCCTCTACCCAATGATTATCAATCAAAAATCCCACATTTCACTGCAAAAGAGTCTACCACGGCCCATCACCATGTATATAGGATGGAAGATTCCTTTGACTATATGGAGATAGATGATGAGACAGTCAAGATGAGAATCTATGCCCAGAGCTTAGGAGGAGATGTGAAGAAGTGGTTTAAAGGCCTACCTCCTAATAGTATCCATGTTCTTCCCTCTTTATATCAATCCTTCATAAACAAATGGGAAGTCAAGACCAACCCTCTCCAAATTTTAGCAGAATACAAGAATCTTAAAAGAAATGTAGGAGAGAGTGTCCATGACTATTCTACAAGGTTTAACAGTGTTTACAACGCTCTCCCCCCACACATGAAACCTCCCCAAGGTATGGCTTTAGTGAAATATCCTGAAGGCTTTGATGCTAACATGGCCTACCAGCTTAGACACAGAGATTACAATACATTGGAAGATATGAAAAAAGGAGCAGTGAGTGTAGAGGCTAACCTAATTGAAAAAAGATCCAGAATGAGGTCTGAGAAAAAGGTAACATATAGGGATGACACATTAGCTTCCACATCTGATCCCAAGTATGATAGTCTAGCCAAAAACATGGAAAGGCTAGAGAAAATGATGGAAAAAATTGTTTTCAAGGTTAGCAATCAGAACAGAAACCAAAATCATAACCAGAACCAAAACTTTAGGAGAAACAATCCCCCAAATAGAGATAGATACTCTGATCAACAGGTCATACCCCCATTTCAAGAGAAATTTCTTGATGAAGATGAGGGGATAATAGAAGAGTCTGAGGGAACCACAATAAACATGTTGGAAATAGACAACGCAATCCCCAACTGTTCCACAGAAAATGATCAGACCTCACACTCACATTGGGATGAGGAAAGGTTAGAATCTGAGGATTACAGGATGGGATTTGAAAATTCCATCATGCAGGTTAGAGAATAGTATGAACTTAGAATTAAAAAGACCTTAGACACTTTCAAACCCAAAGCTTCTGAGATTACCATTAAGAAAAGGCCTAAGAAAACGTCTAAGGTGAATGCTAAAAGTAACAAATCAGCAGTTGAGAGTTCTGGGAAGAGCAAAGAAAAAGACATCCAAAACGTTGATAAACAAAGTCAACAAACTAGCAACACTAGCATTACAGCTAGTGCTCCTGATAAAACAACCACCAGCACTGTACATAGTGAGAATCAGCACACTGATTCTACCACTAAAGTAGTGGCTAAAAAAATAGAGTTGAGTCTTACAAAGAGTCAATCTTCCTTCAATTTGGAGAGTGAGATTGCTAAAATTAAAATCTTTGTCCCACTCTCTGAGCTAGCCACTCAAGATGTATATAAAGGCCAAATTCTGAAAGCTTTAAATCTAGGTGAAAATAGTGACACTGTCAATCTAAGTGATGACCAACCAGCCCTTTTGTTTGTTCCAAAGATAGAAGGGAAGTTTCAAGAAGGGGTGGTACCTCCTTTTTATATCAGCCTCAATATCCATGACAAGATCCTTCACAATGCAATGCATGACTCTGGGGCATCACACAACCTGATGCCTAAGGTAGTTATGGAGAGGTTATGCCTAGAGATAACCTATCCTTATAAAGATATATATTCATTTGACTCTAGCAGAGTGAAGTGCCTTGGCCTAATCAAAGATCTGTATGTGAACCTGACCCAGATTCTAGCAAAATGCATGGTTATGGATGTTGTGGTGGCAGTTGTGCCACCTAAGTATGGCATGTTACTATCGAGGCCACGGGGAGCCAAGCTACAAGGTACAATGCAGATGGATGGGTCATATTCCACAATCCCTATCTTTAGCAGCTTAGGAGACTGTATAGAGAGGCACAAATGAAGTTCATGGTTAGCAACCCTAAAAAGCCTGAAAATTCACCTCTGTACTCTGTACACACAGATCTGGACTCCTTAATCCTTTGCAATGATGAATCCATAGACGAGCTAGACCCAGAAGACAGAGATGCAAACAATAGGGTAGAGCCCATAGACTTTAACATAATGTCCACTCTTGACTTAGAAGAAAACGAAGAAAAGACCTTTGGACAGTGCACTGAATCTGAAATCCAGAGTGAAAAAAAACAAGCCCACAAACAGCTAACTAGTCATCTCTCTAAACTCCATACACATCATGAAGAACAAAAGACTCCACACCACAATGCAGACCCCATATTATAACATAATAGTGAAACCAGCGTTAAAAAGGAAAATTTTTATATACCTAAAAATGATCCCTTATGGAGAATGAATTTCGATGGGTCTTGCATTAGAAAGACTGCAGGAGCGGGAGTGTGGTTACATAACACTGAGAGTGACTATGCTGAGAGTCATGCCTTCAATCTGAACTTCAAATGTACAAATAATATCGCAGAGTATGAGGCTATTATCCTAGGCTTGAATCTATTGAAAAAACTAGGAGCCCGAAGGATAGATGTACATGGGGACTTTGAGTTAATCATAAAACAAGTGAATGGAGAATACACGGTGAAGCACCCTAGATTGAGAGCGTACAGGAATGATGTTATGGATTTACTGAAAACCTTTGTAGAGTATGAACTAGTGTTTGTGCCTAGGATTCAGAACATAATTTCCAATGGATTAGCCTGCATAGCTAGTTCATGTCATAAGTCTCCTAGTGACAAACAAATCATCATTCAGACAAAATATAGACCTGCAGTGCCTGATAATGAGAAATATTAGCAGGTCTTTGAGGGCTATAAGAAGATAGAGGATTTCCTAATTGGAAAGAATGAATTTGAATTCTCTGACTCAGACTCTAAATCTAATGAAAATTGCCTGAGCAAAGAGCCCCCCGATGAAGAAAAATCACCCCATAGTGTAAAAATAAATACTTTAACTGAACAAATTGGAAATCCAACTGAAGAATATAAGAATGCAGGAAAAGAGGAAAAATAGGTGTTGCAATCGAAAGATAAGAATATACCCAGAGGATTGGCACCTTTAGAGGACCTTTTTGATTTTGACGACGTAGCGAAGAAACCCACTATAGAACACTCAGACTCAGATGTCGAGGAATGCAACATAGGCACTAAATATAAGCCTAAGATGATTAAACTGGCTAAGTCTTTGCCTGCAAACATGAAAAATAAATATATTGACTTATTTAAAGAGTTCATTGATGTGTTTGCTTGGAGCTATGAGGACTTAAAGGTCTACGATATAGACATTATATAGCACAAAATCCCTTTGAAAGAAAACAAAAAACCCTTCAGACAAAAACTTCGCAGAATTAACCCGAAACAACTGCCTCTAGTTGAAAAGGAAATCAGGAAGATGTACGAGGCGGGAATTATAGTGCCTGTGAGGTTTTCTGACTAGGTTTCCAACCTTGTAGCTGTGAGAAAGAAGACAATTGAGATCAGACTGTGCATTGATTTCAGTAACCTTAACAGAGCCTCACTTAAAGACAATTACCCTTTACCAAAGATGGAACACATACTATAGAGGGTAGTGGGCTCAAAAAGGATCTCCCTATTAGACGGTTTTTCAGGCTATAACAAATTTTTAGTACTCCCAGAAGACCAACTCCAGACAGCCTTCACCACTCCATGGGGCACTTTTATGTACGTAAAAATTTCTTTTGGATTGATGAACGCTGGTGCTACCTTCCAGCGAGCAATGGACATAGCCTTTTCAGAGGAAATAGGGCACTTCATTGTCATCTATCTGGATGACATAATAGTCTATTCCAAGACTGATGAAGAGCACCTAAAACATCTGAGAAGAGTCTTTGAAAAATGTAGAAGTTTTGGTCTGTCTTTAAATCCAAAGAAGAACATGTTCGGGCTTCAAGAAGGTAAGCTTCTTGGCCATATTATATCAGAGAAGGGAATTAAGATAGACCCATAAAGAGTTGAGGGAAAACTACAGATTAGCCACCTAAGAAACATAAAGGAGTTACAGTCCTTTATTGGAAAATTAACTTCTTAAGGAGGTTTATTCCCAACTTAGCTGAACACCTCAGAGATATGACAAACATGCTGAAAAAAGGGTGTAGGGGTTAAGTGGACTGCAGAGGCTAAAAAAGCTTTTGAACTAGTTAAACTTGCACTCACCTGGGCACCTGTCCTAATTAGCCCAGATTTCTCAAAAGATTTCCTGATATTTTCCTTTGCCTCCGAGCATACAGTGGTTGCAATTCTGCCGCAGAAAAATCCAGAGGGAATGGAACAGCCCATTTCTTTCTTTAGCAAAGCTCTGAGGAATGCACCCTTAAAATATAACATAATGGAAAAATAGGACTATGCCTTGGTAAAGGCCTTGAAAGACTTTAGGGTGTATATACTACATTCTCACATCATAGCCTACATGCCAAACATAGTGGTTAAAGAAATTTTTTCCCGAGATCCTGATGGAAAGAGGGGAAAATGGATTGCTGTAATATTAGAGTATGTCATGGAAATAAAACCCACAAAAATGATCAAAGGTCAGGGCTTAGCTCAACTAATGGCTGAATCAAATTTACAATCCCTTGACATTAACATGGTAGATGCCTTAGATGAACAGAAAGGATTGCTCGATCCTACTATTGAAGAACAATTTCAAAACTCTCCTTGGTATTATGATATTTTGTATGTGCTCACAAACCTCAATGCCCCTCCTGATTTATCAAAGACTAAGGCCAAATTCTTAAAGTTAAAGGCCAGAAACTATTGCATACTGAATGAATGTTTATACTGGAAAAATTCAAATGGTATATTGCTTAAATGTTTTCCCGAAACTGAAGGAGAGAGGATTAAACAGGAGTTCCATGCAGGAGAGTGTGGAGGCCATTTAAACTGGAAAGCCACTGCTAACAAAATACTCAGAGCTGGCTATTACTAGCCTACACTTTTCAATGACATCCATAAAATGATAATTTCCTGCCATAAGTGCCAGATTTTTTAGGGCAAAAGAAAGCTCCTCCCTTTACCATTACAACCCATTACTGTTGAGCCTCCCTTTCAACAATGGGGGATAGATTTCATAGGAGAAATACATCCTGCATCTTCTACTCAACAGAAGTGGATCCTTACAGCCACAGACTACTTCACAAAGTGGATAGAGGCCATACCTTCTAGGAATGCCACAAGTTATGTTATCATTAAGTTCCTAAAAGACCACATCCTCTCTAGATTTGGCTGCCCAAGAAAGATAATCACTGATAACACTGTTGCTTTTGGATCCAAGAAAATGATTAATTTTTGTCACAGGTATCAGATAGCACTCGGTCATTCAACTGCTTATTACCCACAAGGTAATGGGTTAGTTGAATCATCAAACAAGAGCTTGGTGACCATCATCAAAAAACTTCTTGAAGAGAATAAGAAGTCATGGCATAACAAGTTATTGCATGCTTTGTGGGCGGACAGGCTAACAACAAAGAAATCCATTGGAATTTCACCATATCAGCTTGTTTATGGAACAGAGGTAGTGTTTACAACTATCCTTGGGGTACCAGTGATTAAACTAGTCCAAGAGATTCAGACAGAAGAGGACAGCATGGTAAGGAGGATAAATCAAACAATTCATCTCCAACAAACAAGAGAAGAGGTCTATAACAGAGTTTTGAAAGTTCAGGAAAACATAAAGAAGTTGTTTGACAAGAGAAAAAAAGCTTGTGACCTAAATTAGATATAAGGTTCTAAAATGGGACTCTAGGAGAGAAGACAAAGGAAAGCATGGCAAATTTGACATTTTGTGGTAGGTTCCTTACATAATCCAATGCACTATTGGTCCAAATGCCTTTTTTCTGCAAGATCTAGATGGTACAGATCTATTTGGGGGTCCTATCAATGGCAGGATGCTCAAGCATTACTACTGCTGATTTCCAATTTGTAGTTTTCATTTCCATTGTAAATACCATTGTTGTGTTTTGTTTTCAAAGAAAAAGAGAAAATGTTTCAAAAAAGAGAGAAGGAGAGGTTCAGACATGCTCAAAACATGAACCTCGGAAGTGCTAAAGATTGGCTCTAACATCATCAAAACCTGAGCCAAAGAAAGTAAAGAAGTTGGTTCTAATATGCTCAAAATCTGAACCAGCAATGAAGAAAGAAGAATCAGCTCTAACAAGCCCAAAACTAGAGTTGAAATAAAGAAGGGAAAGTGACTCTAACAAGCTCAAAACTTGAGTCACAAAAGAAAGAAGGATGCTTCAAAGTTTCAAGATTTCAAGCCTTCAAGATTTTGTTTTCAATTTCATGCAATTTCAGTCCATGTGCAGCTATCTTTATGCCATGGATCCACAGCAAACTAGACTGTCTAATCCTAGTTTGACTGTTTTTAAATTTTTGTTGTAGAATGTAGAGAAGAAATCTGCTAGACGGTTTAATCCTAGAAAATATTAGATTAGGTAGAGGAGATATGAGCCCAAGAGCTTAATCTGGTTTCATGGAGTAATAAGGGTAGAAGTATACTAGTTTGTTTTCTGCTTTCTATACAATAAAAAATGATGAAGAAGGTCTGCAAATTCAAATGCACCTTGAAGAAAAAATGTTAGGATTGTAGGATGGGTAGGAGATTGTTTTGGGAATGTTTTCTGCTGATTAATATCCACCATGTTTGTAATAGCTAAATCAAATAAGAAATATGGTTCAAATATCAAGCATCTGGCCTACCCCAAAGATTATTTTTTAAATTCTTGACACCTTCAAGAAGATGCCATCCCCATGTGGAGCCATTGTTAGCCACCTATGAAATTTTTGTCAAGAAAACAAGTGGCTAAATATTTTTATGAGCCTTCAAGAGACACATTTCCTCTTAAAATATCTCATCCTTGAAGGCTTTGTGTGTCCCTTGCCTTTGAAAAAATCTTCACTGTTGTTTCCATCCAAAAAAGCCTCACTATCTGTAAAACAATTATGCTCAGAAAGGCCTTAATTTTCCCCTTGCATCCCTGCAAATTTCCCCATTTTAACCTTTTTTCCCCTTCCCAAATTTTCCCTTTTGACCCCCCAAAGTCCTCTCCCAAGCCTACTAAATCATCCCATCTCCCCTTTTAACCTCACAAACACCCTTTGTTTGGCTTAAAAATCCATTTTTCCCTCTACCGAAAACCTCTGTTCAGCGTTAAAAACTTTTTTTTTAGGCTAAAAAACCCATTTTTTAACATATAAAAAGCTTAGCCCCTTTCGGCCAGCCCCTTAACCACATCCCCTCCATGCACCCGGGCGCTAAGACCAAGCGCTAATCCATACAGGGCTAATCGAAATCGAAAGATGTTCGGGAGCGCTTTTCCTTTTGTAAAACAAAAAAGTTCTGATGTGAGAGTGTTTATTCTATCGGCCTTTGGTGCAATATTGACCGTAGACCTATACAGATTTGACGGTCTGTGAAAATCTCACAACGCGCACGTCTCACTCCTTTGTAAACTTCTGATGAATATCTCCACCATTGATCTTAATGCATCCGACGGCCATCGCAGCACCGTGCTCATCGCCAATCGGAGATTTTAGAATCTGCCACCCTCCGATGCCCCGAATGGCTAACCCCTAATTGAATCTAAGTCATCCATCCATTCTAATCCAACGGCCAGGATTCGCTCTTACTCCACCCCATGTCCCCGATTGGTCACCTTCTGATCCAATCATAGCCATTGATCTGAAGCCGATCCAACGGTCCAGATGCAATCGTTCTTTCATCCCATCGGTGTTTTGGCCCTTCCATCACTCCCCCTCTGATTGAATCATAGCTGTCCATCCCTCTTGATCCAATGGCCAGGATTTCTCCTGCCCACTAACCATATCCTCTACCTTTTCTCTATCTCTCCAGATCTCAGCCGTTCATTCATAGATCGGACGACCTGTATTCAAACCACCTTCCGCTTAACCCCACCTTACTGATCGCGCACATTCTCGTATTGCGCTCTATCTCCCGCTGTCAGATCTCATGACCCCAGATCCAATGACCAACATCAATATCGCATATTTTTTGCGTCCGAAGTTTAATTTCTAGAATTTACGCGATATGGGCGGTTTTGTAATGCCACGTGTCGGCCAGAGACCTATATCGCGTTCGAAAAGTGAAAACCGCCTTACCCGTCTTTGGACGTGTGAAAATAGTTTTTTCTTCAGAAAAACAACTTCCCCCCTTCCTGCCTCTAAAATTCCATTAAGATATCTCAACCATTGATCTGTATTGACCAACAGCCCTCATTTCATCTCGCACTCTATTCACATTTTCCTCATCATGCGACCGTAGAACCTCATCGGATCATCGCAGTTGTTGATCTCCTCCTGAGATCTAATGGTCCTAATCAAATCACCCTCTGCCCATGACCAAATCCCACCATTCAAGCCCATTTCATATTTTTTTCACACATTTTCTTTGTATTTTTTCCAAAGGTCGAGATCGAATGTTTTACATTAAAACCTTTGTAACCCGCTCACATTAAAATTTTAATGTTTTATATTAAAGGTTTATATTGTTCCGCCTAATATCACGACTTTAATGTTTTACATTAAATTTCATTTCATAACTTCCAACCTACCAAATTCATTCCATTAGATAATCTCCACCATCGATCATCCCCTCTAGATCTAATCAGATGGTCCACATGCATTCCTCCACCAAACTTTCACCAAACCATTTCTTCACCGTTTCACTGCATTTTCCAGTTGTTTTCTGCTGCATCCACCACCTTCACCTCTGTTTCTCTTCCATCCTCACAACCTTCCACTACATCCATCCTCCCCCATGCATGGATTTCTTAACATATTTGTGTGATTTTGCAAGATACATGCGGTGGAAATCGCCATTGTTCACAGTCACTATTATAGTGACACATTTCGCAGAGAAGACTGTTTTCAAAGCCAGAGGTTGCAGAGGAATGTTTGTAAAGGTTTATAAATGAAATATTTCATCAAAGTACAAATTTTAACTCTGTAAAACCATCCATCATCATTAAAGCTCCATTTTCACAGTCAGGGACAGTCAATGAAGCGGCAAAGAGTATTAGTACAAGATTAAGAGGTTTAAAGTCTCTAATTGAATATTTTAAGCTTTAATTAACTGTTCAAAGGGTGAATGTACTAGATTGAATGAATTTTGAATTACACAGAAGAAATAATGAGGCCTAACGCACTAAAAACAATATTATCAGTGTTTGACATCAGCAGAAGTTTCCCTCATGAGAAAAGGACGAAGTACCCATACTGTTTTCATTCTATACCATGTTCCTGAGAAGATTCCCACCCTGACAGAACGGTCCTAATGCTACCAAAGCATTTTTTATGCAGTATGGCAGACCTCAAAGTCATTTATCTGCCTCAGTTCCAGTCAGATTACTACAGAGTACTGCAATAGAAAAGTACATCAAATAACATACCTGGAGTTAATATCAGCCTGTCGAAGACCACTCTTTCATCCAAAGAGTACTGAAGATTAATGCATAGATATTAAGATAGAATGGGCCTCGAGCGTCTTCTCCTACTTCTGTTTTAATATTCCATTTAGTGTTTCACCTACCTCCTCTCCCTCTCTTTCAGCTATAAGAACTCAAGAAAAACACATTGTAAAGGTTGTTGTTGTTGATTATAGATCGGATAACTGTGAATTGTAAGTTGTTTCTCTTGAGATATGGTTCTCTGTGTAAAGTTGTAAGATAGGCTGAGGAAGATGTTTTCAAACTGAATATCAAGTTGTTGGAAAATGTTGTACATGACTGGTGTTGCTCTTTTATATGACAACCACATTTCTTTGGATCTTGATTTAAAGCAGCGGTGATGTTTTTTGCCTTTGTCTCTATTTTTCCTTCTGCAATTCATTACATTTCATTTCTCTGCTAAGCATTAGAAATATGGTTTATGATATACCCTTGTATGGTACCCTAATGCTTTTTCTTTCCTTAACTTTGATGTTTTCTACTAAATGTGTGATCTGAGTACTGATTCAAGATAGTTTAACTAGTGTAGTAGTTGTTTTTCACTGCTAGCTAATGTATGAATTAATGACTATGTTCTTAGATGTTCTTGTTGGGTTTTAATTGAAATAATTGGGATACTGGGAGTTTAGAATGTTGATTCTGTCTCACTAGGGCCTTTTTCAATCAATTGAACCTTTCTAAGTTCCGTTAAGCTGAATGTCGAAGCATTTAAAGTTCAAAGCCTTTCTCTAATCTCAGGCCTTCTCCTTTGTGTTTAAATCTTCAATGTTCCCTTTGTCTGAAGAGTTTTCCTTTTAGGAGTTGGATCATAGGTGTTTAATGGTATGTATTGTCCCTAGATCTGATTCCTAAGTGGTCACCTTGGAGGTTTCCTTGTCATTCCCCTTCATTCCTTATCATTTCATATCACACTATCATCTTTAAGATCCTATGCTTTAGATGACTAGCCCAATTGAAAGCCTTGAATACTGAATAGCAAGTAAACCCTTTCATGACTCCATTTCCCAATGGTCTCGAGTGTTCTCTGAAGTATCTCTCCTTTGCCTAAAATCCTCTTTTCTCACCCTTTGTCTTGTATTGAACCCTTCCTTCCATTTTCTCAACAGCCAAACAAACAAACAAACAAAACAAACCTTGTGCCTTATAACTAGCCTAATACCTTCAAAACAAACTTCAAAGACATATACCTTTGCCTTTATAGAGAGATCCCTCTCTAGACCTAGGAAGGCTAGATCCTGAGGTCTAAAAGTGGTTTTGATGTTGTCTCATCTTTTGGTATTGCCAAACTTGCCAAGACATGGGAACCCCAACAGCTGCTATGACCCATGTCCTTTATTAGCTGCATTTTATTTTATTTTATTTTTTCCACATTTTCTTTCTCTTTTGCATTCTGCAGAATTTATCCTTTCATATTCCGTTAACATTTACCTTTATCTTCCCCTTTCTATCATTGTTGATATTCATTATTATGCTTCGACTGATCATAGCATTCCTTGAATTTCCCAATAACTTCCTCAAGTGACTGAACATCATCATACACAATCCGATCTATAAATTCTAATGGGAAACCATCGGAAAACCTCTAAACTTTAGCCATTTCATATTTAAGATAAAATACATACTTTAATACCTCCAGGATCTTAGTCGTGTACTCTTTATCTATCATTGATCCCATACTTAGCTCATATAATTCTTTGGCCTTACTTTCTTAATACCTCTCTGACAAGTACTTCTTCCTGAAAATCCTCTTGAAATCATGCCAACTCAAGTCCTTTGTCCTAACGTCTCTAACCTACTTCAAATATTCCCACCAAATATTTTTATTACCTTTCAAGATGGAGATAGACACTCTGGCCTTCATATCATCTATGTAATTATGAAACTCAAATAACTTCTTCATCCCATGTATCCAAGCCTTTGAATATTACGAATTCTTCAAATATCCATTAAAAGTAGGTGGATTTTCTTTCTTAAACTCATCTGGAAAGCATCCTCTATCACTGCTCCTATAGGGATGATAGAGATGATGATCATAATTCCTATCAAAATCATAACTAGAGTAGTACATATGTCCATCACCTATCCTATCTGGAGAACCCAATAACCTTCCATATACCACCATGTCATATCAATTTGACATGTGACCACCATGAGACCTACTACGATATGCCCATTAGTTTTTTCCTCCTACCGATGGCTAATCCGAAGTGGCCCCTGTCATTTCAATTTTGACATGCTTCGAAGGGTACAACATTAAACTTTGCTCGTTTCTCTTATGCCCATATAATTCTTTCATTATCTGCCTTACAATTCCTTATTTCTTCCTTCAAAATTCTCAGTTTTTATACAAAGTCAGAATAGGTCCAAATATCGCGTTTCTCATTTGATTTATAGGGAGAATATTTATAGTATACCATCTTGCTATTCATCTTTGATTTATTACTGCAAGGCATACTATGTTAGCTAAACCAAATCAAAATAAACCAACTTACATTAACATAATTTGGGGATGATATCTCATATGCAAGATCAACCAAATCAACATAATACATCTATAGACATTATCATAATAGTATATAGACATATAAAAAATTAGTGTATCAACACATAAACATCATTCTAGTTAGAGTATAGTCATCAATGCATGACCATACCAACTACACATACCATGACCTCATGCATGACAACAACAACCATATCAATTTATACTGACAACATGCAAGCATAAAAAACATGTAACCAATCATACATTCATGACGACGCGTTTCATGATGACACCCTTGCTTTCACATGGAAACATCACTACAACCATGACTAACACCATACGTATGCAACAAACATATAAACCACAAGTGAGTAAAAAATGTGTAACCAACATGAATGCATGATCAACACACAATGTCCATCTAGTCCAAGGAGTGAACCATGCTATGATACCACTCTATAACACCCTACTCTCATATCTACGCAAGTAATCATCCAATTAGGGTAAACATGTGACGAGAGGCTACTATGATCTAGTTCAACCTCCGAGGTCACCTTAAGGAATTCAAGCCAACACCACACAACTACAAAGACCTTATGCACCTTCTATATAACACCCAGGAGCCAACCTAACCTTCAAGGATGATAGCCCCTCATTCAGCCTGACCTTTTCATGCATCAATCCTAGTTTCTCCCTCGACATGGGCAAGAGTGAGACTGGAAACCTCCAATTGCATGCACGACATGGGATGCATGTGACTGGGGAGTTATCTTAGGTGTTCTGAGCTTACGAACCAAATTTTTGTGCCACTTTTTTAGGGAAAAACCCAGTTCACTACCCAAAATTCCATGACGCTTTCAGAACTAAAATATAACAGTGAAATAATAATGTAAATGCAAATACTTGAAAAATAACTTACTAGACCCCTACTAGCCATCACAAACATGTCGTCAAACCTATCGCAAATATGTAATATACAATTCTAAATAATATATCTAAGCATAGGGGTCGCGTACTTATCTGAGAATTGATAAGAAGCATTGTTACATTACATAATTAACTACATTCTCATCTATTAGGTCATAGATACATTGTTCATTCATTTACAAATAAAAATATGATGAGTGGCATATGTCGTCACTGTCATAATACATTATTACAACCACCATAATAACAAATTAAATATCAACGAAACATCAACCATAGAATCCACATATAAACTAGTACATTTACACATAAGATACCAAGGAAATAACTTATCATTAATGAATGAAAAACCAAACTGGTATGGGAATACCATGTTCCAACCAACCATTGATTGGTTGAGCTAAATCTCTCTTTAGCCAATCACCCCCATACCATATTCCAAGCATGAATGCCGGACTCAAACCGAAAGAACCAACCAGGGCTTATTGAGGCTAAACTTCCTCACCCTCATCAATAGAAACTAGTATTTGTCATAATCCACACTGAATAAATAGGACAAAATAGTAAATATGACATAACAGTCTTTACCGTGATCTCCACTAGATCACTAGGTCAAAAAAAGCATGGATGCCACTATTTTTCTCCAGCTACACTGTTAGGAATTTTCCTGTCTCCTACTTTCTAGTATTTACCACAATCCACAATTAGATATAGGGATCACTAGGGCATAAACGAGACTCCACTCTCCTAGCTTTATTTTATATCCCATCCTAGGATTCCTAGGCCTGGTGGAGAGAACCCACCTCTAGTCTTTACCGTATATCCTGACACTCACTAGTCGAGGATTCCTAGGCCAACTGAGGAAACACACTATCTGCCTTTACCAAAACCCACATCATGGTTCATGGGTTACTAAGACGTGTTATTCCATTCAAATATCCACCTCATTTAGCTTTGAATCCATCCGTCAATCGACCTCAACTAAAAACATGATAACTCCATCACACCGTGGGTATACAAAAATGGCAAGGCTAGGTTGAAGAACACTGTCACACCTGGAAAAAGCCATGCCAATCATTGAAATAGAACCAAGAACACACACGTATAACCATGCATGAAAAATATAGCAAGGAAAACACACACGAAAATCGATACTTGCAAAGAATCACGTTGTTTCTACTTGATATTTCTCTTCTTTGCTTGATATTTGCTTCCTCATTTCCTTCTTGATCCAATGCTGAAATTCTCTAAGAAAAATATAAGTGTCCAAGAGTGTGTAAGAGACAAAGAATAGATAGATATCTCTAAAATTGAACTAACAAAGGGTACCAACTGATCCTCAGAATCCTTATTATCAATTAGGCCTTTTTTTTCTTCATTTTCCATGACATTTTTCTGCTCACTTCCAACTTGTGACCTTTCACCTTCCTTTTCTCCTATTTTCGGTTATTTTCATAAATAAATTAGAAAAAATGTTATTTTTCCTTTCCAAATGCCTTAGCCATTTCCTTTGCCAATTTCCTTAGCCATAATAGCCTAAATGAACACCCACACTAGGATGTTTTTCCCAACATTCCACTTGCAATAAGTGTCCCATAACCTTGGCTATTATTTTTCCTTTATTAACTTGTATTACATGGAATTTTCACCAAGGTTATTATAAGGGGTTGGTGCGAATGTTGCAAAATATTACATGGTGAGCCTATCTCTTCTAAGCCTTCCCAAAATGTTTCATAGATACCGGGACTTGGTGAATGGGAGGAAGAAATCACCGAATTGGGAATGATTAGGGTCTATTTTGGTATAGAAAGAAATTAGGCGAAATAATTGAGATGGAATTTTAGCCAAGGTAGAGGATGTTAAGCTAATTAATTGTTCCTAAAGGACCAAGTAACTACTGTACATTAGATTTTCAACCTAAGGTCTCATCTATCTATTTCAAGGTTATTCGCACAATTTATTCAAGAGAAATTTTGGTATTACTAATAACTATTGTCCTAATAGAAAGAAAAATTGTAATGATAAAACAATCAATTCAAAATGCGATTGGGAAAACTGTTTTAAATTAACCAAGCCATTCAAAGCATCAAATCCTAAATACTTTATGTAGGAACCATCAAAATAAAACAACCAGAAAATGAGTTGTCACCTAAGGAAATGTAGCTACAAAACGAAAGAAACAACACTGTAGAACTATATTATAGAAATGAATTTTATACATTAAGCAATGCAAAGAAATGATCCTACGATAATATATGAGAAACAGGGATGAAGTAACAACAATCCCCAATAAATTATCTTAGGTAAATCCAGATCAGAAATAACCACTATAATTTCTATTCAAAATAGAACACACAATATTATGATTAATTTAACTAACACGAAATTTTGAATTGAGAGTGATTAAGTAAATAAATAACTGAAGACATGTGTATTTAATAGTACATATGAAGACGTTGTTGCTTCTAGGATCAGTCCCAAACTGCTGGAATCGAGATGTATTATAAAATGGATCATTACATTATATTAACTCTCGAAAACAAAATATTTCATTAAATTACAGAACATCAATTACAATCAATGTCTCTCCAAGTTCACGAATTATGTCAAAAATATTACAGTAGAACAACCAATCTTGAGGCTCAATTCCCATTCTTTATACTATGACTTTAGAAGATAAGAACAACAAATATATCTTTGATAAAGAGAAATCCCGAGAATTTGAAGATTCTCAAGATGCTCATTTTAAGTTACGAAAAGTCTTCATATTTCCCAGAGACGAAAGTTGGAAGCTTTTCCTTAACCAATTTTCTCCAAATAGGAATCAAATCCATTTAGATATCCATAATTAATCAGCATGACATAAAGCTATGTGATTTTCTATTATCAATCCAAGAAACAACATCAGGTCCCAGATTATTGCTAGATTCTTGTTCGAAATAAGGATCCAACCATGATTAAATAACACTTTTGCGATTGAATCAGTTCATCGAATATATAGAATAATGGAAATACATTAAATGATTCTAGAATCTATATTACATAAATTATAATATCCTAAATGAAATAAAGGCTTAAGAGAATAATATTAAAACTAAGAAATAAGGTAATGAAATTATAACAATTATGAGGCCCAACATCACCCCCAACTAAGCTTGTTGCATGACCTCATGCAAAAAAATGATTAAAGTGCAAGGAATTTAAGGGGTAAGCTTCATAATATTCTTCTCCTCTATGTCTAAATATATTTGTAATATTCCAAAATTAGCATGCAGCTAATTGGAATATTGATTTTTTCTTTTGACACATAGGAAATGAATAAATGGGAAGGAGGCCCATATATTTCTAAAACAGGAATAAAATCCCTCATGATGTGAAAATGGATCATTATAATAGCTGGATTTCACACCCTCATGTGTGAACAGGGGCAATTACATGTGGACAAGGTCAAGTTTGACCAAGTCAACAGTGCTGGAATGGAAGGTGGAGATCATCTGTGGAGACAACGCAGTGATAGTGGGAGGAATATTCCTTCGTGGAGGAAACCCTAATGAGTGGGACCCAAGATGAGAAGGCTTCCACTTGTTTATAAGGAGGGCAAGGCAGCCATAGCAAGAGATGTTTTTGTATTATTGAATTTGTGGCCTGTATGACTATTGTGCTTTCTTCAACTGTTTAGTTGAGATTGCTGTGCTGCTTGGCACAAGGCATTCCTGTTTAGGAATTCCTTCTCCTTTCTTGAAAGGCCTCTTGAGGGAGCTTTTACCTCATTTCTCCACATAAGGGCTTGAGGCCAAGCTACCTCCTTCAGCTACAGCGCAATTTCTGTTTAGAGCTGGCCTGTGTTGTTGGGTGTTGCAGTGGAGGGTTGATAACACCACTTCCGGAGCTTGTTTTTCAGAGGAGGAAGCTTTCTCTCCTTTGGGAGATCATTGAGGAATAATTTGGAGCTGATTTCACTTTCTTTGGCATCAGGCCAACCATTTCCATCTCCTACAGTGCAGTCCCTCTCTTGTACTGTGTTATTTCAATGAGGATTTGCAGTGGGGGGTTGTAATGTTTCATTGGAGGGTGAGATCTTCAATGTTAGGATCATAATTTCACTTGGAAGATCCATTGGATAAGATTTTTTCATCATATTTATAATATACAACCATCTTCATCCAGATCTTGAGTTGTAGTTGCTACTCGGCCCTAGGGGTTCACTCCGGCATTTTTCACTTTTTGCATATTTCAGGAAATCCTTTCTGGATTGTCTTGGAATTATGTTTGGGAGGTTAGATATTTACTCCCAGTATTATATGAGCCATATATTTGTAGATCCATGTATTTACATTCTCCAGCAGTAGTTGTATCTAATAAAACTGTGTTGTCATAGCCTTGGCCATTATTTGTGTAGCAGTGTTCTTCATATTTCATGTACATGTTCTCTTGAGGCTTGTGTTGCCTAACTTGAGTGATTATTTCCTTAATATCTTGTATACATTTTTCTGCTATGACATTAATATGATGGTTATATGTCCTTCTCACATCTTATGAGTTGATTTATGCTGCTATTTCCATTATTGTGTTCATGTATTGCTGCTTCCCCATTTTGGGATACTACAGTGGTATCAGAGCATAATTTTGGCTCAGCCTATGGATCTCAGCCATTATGCTATTAGAAGAATAGGAAGAAGAAGGAAAATATCAGAATGAAGGAAAGAATGAGCTTTGTCTCATCATTTTTCAGAACTATGAAGAACCTCTCCAAGGAGGTGAAGCAAATGAAAGAAGAAAAAGAAAGTTGCAATGAGACCTCTAGAGGGTTTCAAGAAGAGGAAGGACCATGTACTTCCTATTCTCAAAAGAAAGAACCAATGTTGCAGGAAGCTCCAAAGTATTACACCTTGTCCATTCCTTTTGATGAAGAGGAAAAAAGGCATGGAGATGGAGGGCATTTGGAACATGAGATCCTAAGTGGATACCTTGCAGAATACAAGTCTCAACCTAGAGCTTTCAAGGAGACTCTTCCTTTCCCTCACTTTATTCATCTTGAAGAAGAAAGGAGGCCTTGTAGCAATAGGATAATGAGGGGCCATAGATTTATATTGTCTACCTTTGATGGGTCATCCACATGTACAACAAAGGCTTGGGTGATGAAGCTAGATGCATTCTTCCTACTACATCCAGTGGTAGAAAGAGAGGTTGTTGATATTGTAGCGCTGCACCTTGAGGGAAAAAAAATTACTTGATGGTTCAGCCATTTGAGTCATGCAAGGGTGACTAATTTTGCAAATTTCACTCAAAGGGTGAGAAAAATATTTCACGAGGAGCTTACACGACCACTTGAGGAGACATGCACCAGCGTTGATACAACTATGGAGGAGTAACCATCATCATCAACAATTGGGGAAGCCAACACATTGGAGGAAGGAACCCTTGTAGCCATACAAGATGTTCCCAAGCTTCACCAAGGTATGCATGAATTTCCACTTTCTGTTATTTCAGAAAATTTTATGGAGGGATGTGGAAATATGTCTTTGCATGACCAAGGGTCAACACATACTACTGATTTGGAGTAGCAGACTTTCAGTACGCTGTCCAACCTTGATTTTTTCAAGGGAGGGTTAAGTAACCATCCTCATGTGTCATTTTTGAGCTGCACACAACACTTGAGGTTGGGGTGTGGATTTTTGAAGGATGGGATGAGTTTTGTCCTAAATAATCCAATGCCGAACTATATGTTCAGCATTGAGCATGAGCATGAGATAGGAAATACACCATTGAGGAGATTAACAGCGTTTTCATTAAGTAGCAGTGAGGAGGTTTTTCCTCCAGCACACTTGGATCTTAATGGATTCAAGGAGGTAATTGGGGAGAGATCCACTCTATAATATCTCCAAGGGGTTGAATTTCAAGATCCTATGAAATGCAAGAGGAGAAATCTGATTTGGGAGGATGGTAGTCTTCATTGGAAGAATACCAAGGTAGAGCATGATGGGAGGGTCCCACATTTGGATGAATGGGTGTGGATGGTGAGAAAGAGGCTAGGAATCTACTTTCAAATCTATGACACTGGGCAGCAGGAGGCTTGGTTGTGTTGGCTACTCTAGAAGGAGTTTGGCCATCATGTGACATATCCTCTTTCAAAGGCTATGTGGGTGGAGAAAGTTTGGCAGGGCACTTGCATCATATGGCAGCAAGGAGTATGGATGCATTTTGTTGATATGGCATTTTTCATATCAATCATTATTTTTTCATCACATGATTTGTATGATGGAGGTGTGAGGAGGTAGCAAAAACTATTTTTTCTTTGGTTGCTCTTGGAAGAGCATGGGCAGATTTTCTCCCATACTTTGCATAATGTTGCAGGAGTAGGTGAGGGCACTATCATGGTGCAAAGGGGATACTCATTAGCCTTGGATGATTAGGAGGTACTTCCAATTTGGAATGAATTTCTTATATATAGCATCATTGAGGGAGATGTTTTTGACAATGGGCATGTCAAAGGATGGAGCTATGAGTTGGCAGGAGCCTATTTACATAGGCCAACAACACTGTCACTTGGGAGCTCGGGATTTTTTATGGAGTGTCCCCAGGATCACTTCACATATGATGCACTTGGTGGACAAGGAGGAGGTGGTATTGATAGAGTAGTGGATGGAAACATCTATTACAGAGATATTGTCTTCTTAACTTGGATTTCCAAGCATAAGAAGGAATATCTTCATGCAGCATATGATTCATTCCTCTTCATAGGAGTATGTCATATCACTATGTAGGACTTATTAATGGATCCATATATCATCTTACTTCTAGTACATGGTAAGAATTTTACTTTTTCATTTATTGATTATCTAACACAGTATCTGCATACTCTTACCATTTATATTCAGTACATTGCTCCACAAGAGGGAAAGCTTTTCATTGGGCTCCATGGTCAATTTTGGGCCAAATTTTATGATGGAGACAACCATATTCTGTGTGGCCTTGGGCAATTGTTTTATTATTTCATGTATGGTCAGTTGATGTACCAAGCCATTTACTATTCACTAGTAGAAGTGATGACATACATAACTAGCAATTCGTCAAGAAACAGCTTGCCATGTTATTTTCTGAAACAACAGTTAGGAAAACTATGTTGTGACCACTTGGGAAACTGTTGGTACCTTCCAGCACCACATGAAACCTTCAGTATTCCTCTCATTTTTATGCCAGATGGTGGTGATTTTCTATTCATCATATATGGCATAGTTTGGGACAACATGATTCATAACGTTGGAGAGAAGATATATGGAGATCTAATCTTCTTCTTGCCACTTGAGGGAAACATTATTACAGCCCAAGATCAGTATATACTCTACAATCATAATAAGTGGAGAGATGGATAGTGTGGGGTAGGCTATTTTATCTACCATATTCAGTTATTAATCCCACATACCTTGCAGGAGCCAAAGGTCGAGGAGGATTTGCATGAGTTACCATTTTAGAGGGTGGCTCATTTTGTATGGATGATAGCTTGGGGATGGAGGATCCACATGGGAATGATGGTTCCCAATGAATTTCAGATCCCATGCTTCAAAGGGACCTCTATACAGCACCTTATTTCCTCCTTGAGTATTTTACTCCTTCATGATGATAGCTATTTAGCTAGCTTGCATGCTTGGGAGGGGAAATATGGAGATTTATTGATGAGACAACATCTTATTCCTTGGAGGATTTTAGCATATGTAGATGCTACAGGAAGAGGAGGGGAGACTTCTCAATTCTATCCTTACATTTTCTTGAGGAAAAGCAAAATTTGGGAGGGGAGGACTGCAATATTCCAAAATTAGCATGCAGCTAATCAGAATATTGATTTTTGCTTTTCACACATAGGAGATGAATAAATGGGCAAGGAGGCCCATATATTTCTAAAACAGGAATAAAATCCCTCATGATGTGAAAATGGATCATTATAATAGCTGGATTTCACACCCTCATATTTGAATAGGGGAAATTACATGTGGACAAGGTCAAGTTTGACCAAGTCAACAGTGCTGGAATGGAAGGCGGAGATCATCTATAGAGACAGTGCAGTGATAGTGGGAGGAATATTCCTTGGTGGAGGAAAACCTAATGTGTGTGACCCAAGATGAGAAGGCTTCCACTTGTTTATAAGGAGGGCAAGGCAGCCATAGCAAGAGATGATTTTGGATTATTGAATTTATGGTATGCATCACTGTTGTGTTTTCTTCAACTGTTTAGTTGAGATTGTCGTGCTGCTTAGCACAAGGCATTCCTATTTAGGAATTCCTTCTCCTTTCTTGAGAGGCCTCTTGAGGGAGATTTTACTTCATTTCTCCACATTCAGGCTTGAGGGAAAGCTACCTCCTTCAGTTACAGCACAATTTCTATTTAGAGCTGGGTTGTGTTGCAGGGTGTTGCAGTGGAGGGTTGACAACGCCACTTCTGGAGCTTGTTTTTCAGAGGAGGAAGCTTTCTTTCCTTTGGGAGATTAGTGAGGAAGACTTTGGAGCTGATTTCACTTTCTTTGGCATCATCCCAACCATTTTCCATCTCCTATAGTGCAGTCCCTCTCTTTGACTATGTTATTCCAATGAGGATTTGCAGTGGGGGGTTGCAGTGTTTAATTGGAGGGTGAGATCTTCAATGTTAGATCAGCCTTTCACTTGGAAGATCCATTGGATGAGATTTTTTCATCACATGTATCATCTACAGCCATTTTCATCTAGATCTCAAGTTGCTGCTGCTACTCAGCCCTAGGGCTGCACTCCAACATTTTCTACATTTTGCATATTTGTTACATAGCATTTTGTCACCGTCCTTGAGATCCCTCATCCCATACATTGGAGGACTATTACCGTGATCTGTGAATAATAAAATGTCCTGAAAACACCTTAATCGCATCCTTCTGCATAAGGGAAAAAATTTTCCTTGAGAACATTTCCTCAGAAACTTACTAAAAACATATGTTTGGGCATTGGCGCAAGCAGCCAGTTCATTACTCTCGCTGACCTGGGAAATTTACACTAAGCTCGGGCCACCTAGCACTCTGTCCCTGTGTATTGCCCTTTCCAAGCCTATTTGGGAATGTTTTTTAAAAATAAAAGGCGGAATTTTGGTTCTAACAACTTCAGAATGAATCATCAAAAAGAGGTTGGGCTATTTGGCTTGGGATCTCCCTATTAAGGAAGTGTTTTTCCACCTCTCATGGAACCTTCCTAAGAGATAGGACTCTCCCCCATGATTATAGGGATCCTAAACTCTCCTTATCCCTCTATAAAATCCTACCCTCTCTATTTGCAACCTAGCTGAACATTTGGGAAGAAAACTATAGCTGAGCGACTATTGAAAGCAGAGCTAAGGATAACCCCGTAAGAGAGAGAGCCTTGTCTAAATTCTCGACAATCTTCGTGAGACACGCTCCGCTGGAAGCCCTGCCAAAGGAAGAATGCGACGTCAGAACTCAGTTGTAATTTTTCTTTCACATTTTAATATATGCTCAACTATGTTATTGGTTCCACTGTTGTATTGCTTATCAGTATAATGTAATTCGATTCAATCTCTTCCGACTAATTGATAGTTACATGTTTGAAATATTACGTTGTATGTCGTCGTTTTTCTCTGCATGTGTACAGGTGTTCGGATGTGGTGGGCGAAAGGATTGTGATCTGTCGAGCTAGGAATGGGAAGCATCACTTCCTCTTCAAAAACAGCAGCGTAGGACTTGAGGTAGGCTATCTATCATAGCTTTGTCTTTTGTAACTAGGAATCAATATCGTAGCGTGTTTTGTTTGTTGTTAGACCCACTCTAGGGCTAGTGGGATCGCCTCTATCTGCAGAGGGGATTTACCTCTAAAATAAATTGGTGACTCCACTAGGGATCAGTGTTAGGTTTTCTTCCATCCTTTAGGTCTTCTTCCTGGTCTTTGTTGGCTTAGCTTGCTTTTCTGATTATCTTTGCTGAGTCTAAGACCTCTATTCATCCCCAAAGGATCAATTTGACCTCTGTTTTTCCAAAATTTTCACCTTTCCAAGGCTGGCTTGATTGCCGTGGGTTCCAGCCTCATAGTCATGCCAGATGGCGCTAGTTTCTAGTTTATCACTCACTCCATCCCCTGTCTGGTGTAGATTATAGCCAGGCAGTCGCGCCAATCCCTATAGGTGCTAGGGTTTTCTCTATTTTGGAGTTTTTTGGTCTATCTTGGTATCTCTAGGTGTTTTCTTAACTTGACTTGAATTCTTTGGGTTTTTTTTTTACTGAGAGTAGCCCTTATCCTTTGGTTTTTTTCCCTTTTCTGTCAGTTTTTCTTTTCAGCCCTAGGTTTTCTAGGTGCTTCAGCCTGCTGAGCCTCCCGTGGGAGTTTTGGGTCCTTGGTTTCCCAGTCAACTTTGTTTATGATCCTTTGCATTCAGTTTTTTGGAACCATTTGAGTGATTGCGTTAATTTAGTGATTGTCCTCTCTTTCGTTCAGTTTTACTCTCGTCGCTCCAAGCCTAGATCACACGGCTTGTTTGGGTCTCTTATGAGATCTTTCTTTGATTTGAAGGATTTCGTCATTAGTTTGAGTCTTGTTGGGCTTGTTTTGAGTTGAGTGAAGTTATTTTCTTTTAGCTCTCACTTCACCATTCTCGAATTGGTTTTTTGATTCATTTTTCATATCATTAAGTGCACTTGCTTTGATATATTGAAAAACAAAACAAAAAAAATATTTTGCATTCTTGATTAGAATAGTGAAAATTCAAAAATCTTTCACATTTCTAGCATTATATAATTCTAGGGAAGAGCTTTTCAGTTTCATTAGCTTGCATCAAATTCAGTATTGGATGTTTTTGTATGTTCATATTGTTGCTATCACTTCGAAGCTCTTAACTCTCTCGTAGAAAGCCTTTCATTGAACGAAATGGTATTTTATGGCATGTAGCTTGCATTTAGGGATTCGTGAGATTCAACATTCGGTAGGACCTTGGAATTGAAACATAAATCGAAGATCAAATTAAAATTTATTTCAATTAGCTTAAGGAAACATTGAAACTTAATGCAATATTTAGTGGTCTAAGTTAGAGACGTGTTCTAGCGTCTTTAAGCCTAGCAGCTGTCGCTCGCCATCTGGCTTCAGACAACACTAGTACGGACTTGTGCTCCCCGTACTGTCGAGTATATAAAGGGAGACCCCTCTAGGTTGCAATCCTTTTATCCGTAGGAAGCCGAGTCTGCTGCCTTGTAACCATGATACATCGAACACAGCATTCGGGGAGACTACCCGCATGTACATCAAGTCCTTGGTTGATTTCTCTCTCATTTTATAACCAAGGTGTATATGGCAGTTCACGGGAACCTGGTACACCCTTTTACTTGGACTACCTGAGCAGTCACTTTTCAATCTTTACTGACTCCATAAACTTGAAAATATCACCGAGCACTTGTCCTTTCGCACTCGCTTAAAACTGAAAGAGAATAGAGTCATCTTTGACTATTTCTTGACTCTTAAAACATAAACAACAAACTTTTGT
Source organism: Pinus albicaulis (assembly GCA_034641835.2). Lineage (NCBI taxonomy): Eukaryota > Viridiplantae > Streptophyta > Pinopsida > Pinales > Pinaceae > Pinus > Pinus albicaulis. Next base: position 225,409,628 of record CM076575.1, read on the forward strand.
TTCAATGTGGTAAAATAAAATACCTACGATTACATGCCCATTAAAGATTGATTACATGGCCTATTTTTATTTTTCTTGGTTTTAATCCAAGAGTCTTCATTTTTTATCTTTTTTCCTTTTCTAGTGTGTTATAGTCACAGTCGTGGAACTGTCAGTTTCGTCTATTGGTAGTCCTTACACTGATGATTCATCTGAAAATTCTCAGGTCTCTAGATTTTTCGAGCATGAGGAGCCTATCATCTTGTCTAACTATCCCTTCGGGGAACCAGTTGAGTTTCATTAGCCTCTTTCCAATGCTTGGTTTGGGTTTGGGGTCGGGGAACATTTTCCCCCTCTTACATCGAGATCACTGTTTTTGGCTATTGTCATACCTCCTAGCCCCCGTACTCTTTTGCAAGATATTACAGTGGATTCAGACATGGACTCGTCTAGTCCTAACGGCAGTGAGGGTATTCCAGTTTTTGATGAAGGATACCAAATTTTCCCAGAAGACGTCCAACCAGATCCTGCTCAATCTTCACCATGGGTCTCGCTTCCAGCTGAATATAGGTCTATAGGTCATATCATAGCCAGTATTGCCTCAATGGAAACGTCAACTCCATCACGGGGGGCAGTTCTTCTGTCATTGAGGATGTCGCCAACAACACCTGTCTCGTCGTCACGCTTGGTTACATATGTCCCCACTAGGCCTACTGTCTGTGTGGCTACGTCGGCACCGACTGTCACTATTCAACCGTCAGGAGTTTCAACTTCGGTAGAAACTTCAATTGCCATGGCAATCCCTGACAACCTTTCGTAGGAGAAGTATCGGCTGTCTCTTCAGTAGCAGAACTCCTAGGTTTATCAGTCTCCTCAGGATCCTTATCAGTCCTATTTTTCTCATTATGGGGCGGATGGTACCTCGATTTATTCACTTCCATTCCAACATGATGAGCATGGAAACCCCATCTACTTTCCTGCTCCTGAGGCTTATCAATTCCTCCATGGTTTTATACCTACCTTTCCTATGCAACCCTCTAACCAACAAGGACAACCCTTGCAGGGAGAACCTTCGGTTCAGTAAGGGTATGCTTTCAGCCCACAAGGACAACCCTTTCAGGGACAACCTTCGGCCCAACAAGGGTATGCGTACGATCCACAAGGCCAACCCTTACAGGGACAACCTGCGGTCTAGCAGGGATTGTTCTACGGCCCGTAAGGGCAGCCTTACAATCCTCAAGGTCAACCCTTACAGCCTCACCCTCTGGTCCAACCAGGGCAACCTCAAGGACCAGCAAGGCAACCAGTATACCAACCCGGACCTTCATACGGTCCTGGGGGGAAAATCCATCCATCTCAACCATTAGTGCAACCTGAGTAGCCATATCTTTCGATTGGTCAAAACGTTGCACAGCCAGGGCCATCTTATGGTCCTGCCACAAGTCAACCTGGTTATCAGCCACAACCTGTCCCACCCCAACCATCAGGCCAACCTGCTCAGCAGGGGCAACCTAGTGACTCTCATTATTCAGGTCAACCTATTCAACCAGGACAACCTGCACAACCTGTCAACCCTACTCAGTCACCGCTCTATTCTATGCCACAGCCGAATCTACCTGTGCGCTCGACTTATTCGGCTCAGCAGGGCCCTACTTACCAACAGCTCGTTCAACCCCAAGGAATTTATCATCCTTAAGGTGAATATCGACTGGTTTACAACCTGCCTCAAGGTTCTGCATATTACCCTCAACAGCCAGGCTATACTTATACTTTGCAGCAAAATCCCCACGCTGCTCAATCAGGGCCCACATATACTCAGAATTAGTATCCTTCTTATCAACCCCCGTATCATGGTTCTCAGCCACCATATCAACCGAATTATCAGGCTTATACCCCTTATGATCAGAATCCTCAAGGACAGAACCCATGGGGGCAGATTTATACTCAACCAGGGTGGACTATAGGTATGGGTCCTTATCGAGGACCTGCCATGCCTTTTAACCCTCAATTACCATTCCTTGCCACGTTGGAGTTTCCAGATGTGTCCAAATTGAAAAATGATCTGATTCTTCATAATCATTATTGGCCTCTGGTCCCACCAAAGATTCCTGGTGATTGTCCCAATTTTTAGGGAAAGTTTGGAGAACTCCCCCAAGCACATGTCATGACATACCATTTGTGGTGTTCTTATAATTCTTGGGTCGATGACTCTATCCGACTTCATCTTTTCCAGCGCACGCTCACCGGAGCTGCTGCTAAGTGGTATATTTAACTACCTTGTGGCATATTTTAAGATTTCAACACTCTTTCTATGGCATTCATGACTCATTTCCAGTTTTCGGTTCGTTATGAAGCCAGGACACATCTCCTAACATCCTTGAAACAGGACCAGGCTACCCATATCTCGAACCACATTCATGAACAGAGATGGCATCGTTGCCTGATCATGTTCGAAATTCTTGATCAACTTCTTACTCATTGGTTCACTACCTCTTTTTTCAACCAGATTGCAAAATATATCACCCTGGGGGCATGTGTAACTAAGGAACAAGCCATCGCTCGTGCCCAATACCTTGATTTAGTTTACTCTCAATCGGACACTTTGTATGATATCTTGACTGAAGCTCCATGGCCTGGGACCTCTAAAGTGTCGGCTACCCCATCAGTCGAAGGCGTTATTGGTTTTGTATCTCAGACTTCACACAAGTCTTCCAATGGGAAGCAGAAATCGAATTCTTCCAATACTTCTGCTCCTTAGGCTTCCTCAGATTCTGGCAAAACCACGGAGGTCAATGCCATTCAGGCCAACCCTACAGACAAGACCTCCAAAGGGAAAAATAAGGGCAAAGGCAAGGCCAAATCCAATGCCCCAAAACTGCAATCTTCTAAACCTTGTGTTGATGATGGTTCACAGGGAAAACCGAAGTATCCCTGCCTGATTTGTGAAGAGGATCACTACACTAAGGATTGTCCTTGACGATTCGAGGTTATTCAACTACTCAAAGGTGCTAAGGGAACTCCGACAGTCCTTAAAGAACCTTTCCCATCTCAGCAGACCTAGATGGTCAATCAATCGGCACCATCTGCGTCGTTCAGTTCTAAATTTTTCATGATGAACAGTTCTACACCTGTTTCCATCGCTACTCGATTGAAGGTATGCCGGATCACATCAGGAAGCCAGGAAGGAGGTTGTTGATGGTCCTCCTCCCCCACCTGCCTCTGGTCCCCTTGAAATTGAGAAGCCTATTGTTGAACCCGTTATACGGCCGCCTTCTAAAGGTGTTCTCTGGAAGTCTTCCTATAATCCTAATGCCCGTGCTACTCAACATTACAGTATTGTTGAGGATTTAGCACAGGCTCCGTCCGCGATGTCTGCATTGGAAGTCCTCCAAAGTTTTCCGTCTCAACGAAAAGTGTTGTTATCTGTGATCAGTGGTATCGATCCTGCCGATTCCTGTCTTCTCGCTTTCGACTTAGAGAATTTCAGTTCTCGACTTCTGCACCAGATTGTGCTTGTTATACAAGTCGGTATTAACGGTCTCAAAATATATAGGGCCGTAGTCGACAAAGGTGAATCTATCTGCGTCATGTCATCTACTTGCTGGAAGGATATTGGCTCTCCAGCCCTTAATTCATTACCTAATTCCCTTTAGGCATTCGATAGAAGGGAATCGAAACCCTTGGGTGTTCTCGCTAGCTCACCGATAAAATTGCAAGGAAAGACTGTCAACATTAAAGTAGAAGTTGTTGATGCCAAACTCAACTATAATCTTCTACTCAATTGCAATTGGACTCACACTGTGTTGTGCGTTCCGTCCACCCTCTTTCAACTTCTGAAGTTTCTGCATGAGGGAAAAATTATTACTGTTGATCAGTTGTCATTCTTTACCCCGTCTTCTGAGAACAACGTGCTATACATGGACCAAATTCCCAATCCCCCTGACAGCCTAGGGTCGAGTCTTTTCAAAGATCCCACTCTCATGGGTATTTTTCCCTTTCCACCACCCAATATCATTCAAGTCAATATGATCTCTCAGTCAAATGACCCTTGGATCATCCCTTCACCTGAATAGGTTGATTCGTTTGGAGATTCGATGCCACTTAGTCCCATCGAGATAAATTATTTCGAACTAATGGCTGCATCGAATTCTCCCCCTCCTGAAGCTGCTCCTTTGAGCATGTCTCTCGACATGTATTCTCAAACCCCCTAGCTCAGCGATGCAGATTCGCTGGATCCTTTAAAAGAAGTGTTTCCATCCGATGAGGCTATCATGGAAACAATGTCTCTCGAGGATCTACCATGGGGTGATGGCGATCATCGTTCCTCGTTAATATCTTGCCTCGCAGCCATGTCTAACTGTCTTGAGCGCTTCGCGTCCCAAGTTCCTTCTATGCCACTTCAGACGCCCATTTTGACTCATGAAGTCTTTTCGGAAGGTAACTTGGGGAACATTACTCAAACGATGCCTATCGACATCTCCATTAAACCGAGGATTGTTGAGAACATCCATGTGGGAGTCACTTGTTCCTCTGAGGAAGTCCAAGTGTACACTAGTCTCTTTCACGAATTTTGTGATGTTTGTGCATGGTCTTACGAAGAAATGACTAGAATCAACCCCAGTATTTTGGTGCATGAGATTCCCACCTACCCAGGTGCGAAGCCAGTACGCCAGTGTCTTCGTCCCGTGCACCCTCGAAAAGCCGTCACTATCAAGGCTGAAGTTGAGAAACTTCTTACAGTGGGTTTCATTTATCTAATTCCCCTAAATGAATGGGTTTCTAATATAGTTCATGTGGATAAGAAACAGGGCGACATTCATGTTTTTTTTTATTACCGTGACATCAATCAGGCCTGTCCTAAGGATAATTATCCCATCTCGTTTATCGATTAGATCATTGACGATTTTGCGAGAAGTGAAATTTTCTCCATTATGGACGATTTCTCTGGATATAACCAGATTAAAATTCTCCCTTCGAATCAACACAAGACCTCTTTTATTTTCCCATGGGGAACGTTCGCATAAAGGAAACTCCCGTTCGACTTGAAGAATGTTGCGGCTATGTTCCAGCATGCCATGTCCTATGCTTTTCATGATATTCGACATATTTTCCAACCATACCTGGATGACCTTCCAGCTCATTCAGCTACACAGAAAGACCACCTGGAACATCTTTGTCAAATCTTTCTTCGTTGTAGATGCTACAATATTAGGCTCAACCCGCAAAAATGCGTCTTCTGCGTCGATTCTAGTAGACTCTTAGGGTTTATCATGTCTAAAGATGGAATTTTCCTTGAACCTCTTAATTTTGATGCTATTTTCAATCTCCCCTCCCCGTCCTCATTACATCAACTCCAAAGTCTCCAAGGGAAAGCCAATTTTCTATGTCATTTCATCCCGAACTACGCTGAAGTAGCCAAAGGATTTACATGACTTCTAAAGTAGAACACCTATTTCTGTTGGGATGAGATTGCCCAACAGTCTTTTGACAGACTTAAGACGTTGCTTGTCAATGCTCCACTATTGTGTCCTCCAAATTACCATCATGATTTCACCCTCTACCTAGCTGCTGCCTTTAGCACGATCGCCATGGTATTGGTCCAAGATGATGATGATGGTAACAAACATGTTGTTTACTACTTGTCTCAGAACCTTCTCGACCCTGAAACATGTTACGCACATGTGGAGAAGTTAGCGTTGGCTGTGGTCCAGGCCATCCAACATTTTCGTCATTACATTATTTTAGGCATGATGACCGTGATTTCTAACTATAACCCCATGACTTATATTATATCACGGCAGTTGCTGGGGGGAAAATACTTGAAGTGGATTTTCATCCTCCAGGAATTTGATTTGGAGTTCACTACGGCCAAATCGAAGAAATCACTTCTATTTGCTGATTTGATTTGTTCTCTCCCTGCTGACTCTGCTTCTTCTTCCTCTGAAGATCATATACTGGACGAAACTCTCTTCCTAATCAGCACCCTCGACCCATGGTACGGTGATATCATCATGTACCTCCAAACATCTACTTTTAGGTCTAAGCTAACGAAATATGTTTGACGCCGCATTCGCCATCAATCGCAACCTTATCGCATCGTTGGAGATACCCTCTATCATGTCGGAGTCGATTCTATAATCCGTCGATGCCTGACCCTCGAGGAAGTGGAGAAGGTTTTAAATGGACTGCCACAGTGGCACCTATGGTGGTCACATGTCTGGTTATTCCACTGCATAGAAGATCCTTCGTGTTGGCTACTTCTGGCCGTCTATTTTCAAAGATTTCATTATTGCAATACGTAAATTCCATGCGTGCCAGATTTATCAACACAAGATGCGTGCGCCGCTTGCTCCACTACACCCTGTCATTACCTTTGGCCCTTTTTCCAAATGGGGCATATATTTTTAGATGTGTAACCCTCGTTTGGCTGGGGGACATGCCTATATCATCGTTGCCATCGATTACTTTATGAAATGGGCCGAAGCAATGCCCACACTAGCTACGGACGATAAGACAGTGGCACAATTCATATTCAATCACATTATTACCTGGTTCATTGTCCCTCACGCCATCGTCACTGATCATGGTTCCCATTTTCGGGATTATATGATGGTAGAGCTGACATCTAAGCTGGGTTTGCGTCACAACAGCTCGACGTCGTACTATCCCCAAGCTAATGGCCAAATTGAAGTTGTAAACAAGGTCCTTATCACCATGCTTCAATGACCAATCAGGATCCACAAATCAAACTGGCATCTCATGTTGTTCTCAGCTCTCTGGGATTACCGAACATCGATAAAAAATGCAACCGGGTTTACCCCAATTCAATTGGTATACGGTTTGGAAGCCCCACTTCCGATTGAATGTGAAATCCCTTTACTTAAGTTAGCTATGTAATTACTGCCTGATACTTCACCTGAAGAAGAATGTCTCCTCTATTTAGAGATATTAGATGAAACTCGTCGCTTAGCTTCCTTGGTCATCGAAGCACAGAAGAAGTGAGTCAAAGCACATTTTGACCAATCGGTTTCTCCTCATTCTTTCATTGAAGGCGATCTTGTTCTTCTATATGACCAATCTCATGATAAGCTGGGGGCAGGAAAATTCCAACCCATGTGGCATGGGCCCTACATCGTTAAACATGTATTGCAGAATGGGGCTTATGAGCTCATTGACTATGAAGGGTGTCCTTTATCGAAGCCTAGAAACGGGCTGTATCTAAAAAATATTATGCCTGAATTATTCATGTGTGATTTGTGTACATAGGTGATTGTTTTCATTTTGTGTGCATGCTTTGGTGTGATGTGCTTTGTGAGATTTTTCTACTTATTTGGGTCTTGTTTACTATGCAGATGTCTATTTCCCCTTATGTCGGTTTTCGCGGATGGTCCCTCCCACAGTACCAGGAACTTATATTCGGTAGCCTAGGTAATTTATGATCCTGATGGTGAGTTGATTAACTTACAAGCTATTTTTCTGGGACCAGCTACAAATAATGTCGTTGAATATAGTGCATTTTTGGAACTATTAACCAAGGCAGTCAACCTTGGCATACGTGCATTTCTTGTTAAGTTGGATTCACAACTTGTTGTTCTTCAACTAAATGGTCATTATTCGGTTCGGAACCCATGCATTTTCAGATTGTATTTTTTTATTCGTTTACTTGAACAACATTTTGATTTCATTACATATCAACATATACAAAGACAAATGAATACATTAAAAGATGTAATAGCTATTATGGTGCTTGATAGACATTTGCGCAATTTATAAAAACATCATTAGATGTACATAGACCCATGTAGAAAATAGATGTATATATATATATATTGTTTGTTTACAAGTTGTGTGCATCATAAAAGCCACAAAAAAAATATATGTTTGTTTTGGTTACATCATGAGACAACATGTCTCTCAAAAATGTGCAGAAGTAAAGCCTAATGCCTAGTCGGCATGGTGTTCATGATAGCATGTCACCGCCCATACCAACCACCTCAGCAAGTGGTGGATACTAGCTGGGCACTCCCACAGTGTGCCTCTGATAGGCTCGGGGTACGTCATCAAAACGCGCATAATCAGGGACCCCACGAGTGATTCCCTCCAATTTTTGACTAGCTCCTCGTCAATGCCCTCACCCTGAGGGTCAAAGTCGCGAGGAGTCTGCCTCACTATGGGAGAAATGCCTGTGGGAACCTCTAGACCAACATCTGCATCCATATCATATTAACTATCAAAACATGCATATATACTAAAAACTCATAAAACTCATAAAAATAAAAAAATGAGTCTTACCAAGTTCTTCGTCCCAATCCTCTCCTTCTGGGAGTGGGAGGTCTGGGTCTTTGGTAAATCGGTGCCAGCGTAGGGCCAATCCTCCATGACGATCAACTATCGTTGAAGCCAGTCAAAGAAATCAGGCCTCCAGGACATCTGTTGGCCACCCCCTGCCCTGGGCATCAGTGCCACCCATCGAGCCATCCGTGGCTCTCTCAGTGGTGGATCTGGGACTATGGCCTCCTCGCACTGAAAAATAGGTAATCATTCCAGGAAGAACGATACCAGAATCGACCCATACCCAAACTATTTTAGTTTGGTCTTCTTTCATTTTGTGAGCTGTCGTTTGATGTTCATGGTCACAGCCTCAGCCCAGTCGAACATAATCGGGTTCATACACTCTGAAGCAAGAAGTAACTGCGTCTTTGTGGCCTCGTTTGGTTCCTGCGATCCCGCAGCCTGCGCAATGGTGTGTAGCACCACTCTCAGTGCTAGATCGAGGATAGTCTGAATGTCCACTTTCCCGCTCCCTATTCCTTTGTGTGCCCTGGGCACACCCTGTTCATGACCATTGTCATGCTTTCTCCTGAAGGCCTGGTACCGATCAAAATAGGGATTGGACCCCTGCGTGACTCAAGCTCAAGCTCCTGGTCTCGAAGTTTGAATTTCTCCTCATCCTTATCCCAAATACTAATGAGATACTACAGCAATTCAGGCTGAGCCCGGTGACATGGCATCAGAAAGAACTTTTTTAGCCCGCAATTTCTAAGAGCATTCATACATTGCTTGTTTTCCATTTCTAGTTCATCTTCTTCGCTATTTTCTCTCTCTTTCCATTCGATAACCATATTTTTCACTGGATACCTGCATCAATCAATCATAGGAACATTATAAACCTCCTTGGGTATTCAAAATTACATTTCATTGGTTGAATTTTGAGAAATTTTAGCCGGATTTTGTGTTGCGTTGTTGGCGTGACTATTTTGCTAACAGCCACGCCAACTGGCGCAACCCCTGTGTAAAACAGGGTGGATTTGCGTATGTCCATGCCCAAAAGCTGTGCCAACCATGAAGCCCTGAATTTTGAGAATCCTTCCCTAAAGGACCTAAGATAACAATGAAATGCAGTAAAATGTAACTTAAAAGATGGAAAAAGAGGTTGGCTCTTACCTAAACTGGACGGAATTTGATTTGTTCCACTGGATTGATCACACTCGTCGGCTGAAGATTGAAACAGAAATGGGTCACCATTTCTTTGCAAAGAGGTACAAGTGAAAAGTAAATATTTTTTTACCACTGTTGGTCTTTCATAACTTTTCAAAGTCCTAAAATAGGTTTAAAAAAATATTTGTCGATAGATTTTCATGTTATTTTCATGGAATATGTTTTACACACGTCTTTTTGTGCAGCAACAGGTTTTTCACGTGGTTTTGATGAAGAGACGAGTTGTATTTTATACTTTTTTAGACTCGGTAAAAACACGAAAAAGTCACTACTGGAATCACCTTTTAGCTCTTTTTTGACTCTCTAAAACTGAAAATATTATCGAGTCGCTTGTCGTTTTGAGCTCATTAAATTGGCTACGAAGCGATATCTACCCAGTATACGTTTACCCCTTTTTCAGGCTAGGATAGATTATTTACGAAAAAGGAATACCCTAGCCTGTCGTGACTAGGAGTTTTTCTCAGACACAGTTTTCTACTCTTTTGGATCTGAGAAACTATCTACGAAAAGGGACTGTTGGAGTTTTCTTTTTCGCCTTCTTTTCAAACTCTCTAAATATGAAAAGATGTCGAGTTTTTCCTTTTTCAAACTCATTAAAAACTAATGACATCGGACTCCATCACAATGACGTTACTCGATTTTCTCCTTCCTAGGGCTCGTAAAATGTACTAGGTTGGATTTGTCTGAAGGAAAAACTTACATCGCAAGCACATGCTATCCCCTTCAAGCTTGTTTCCAAAAATAATTGGGGTACTTGCCAGAAATGGTGGGGGAAAATGGAACCAAAATTGTAGTCGTATTGGCTGTATGTCGCTCTTGAACATGGCACTTGTCTGCATTCGTGTCGGGTTGGGGACATCTCATCTCATTATCTTCTTGCCTTCATGGTTTTGGGTAATCTCTTTTTACCGCTCATCTTCTCTTTGCCATGTCACCATGACCTCAGATCCCTTGATTTCAAATACTGTCAAATCCAGTGTCATGCCGCCGATATGTTCAAGAGAAGTTGGCCTCTGCAGTTCTCAATCTCCCTCTGATTCTCTGTTGGTCTTGATTCACAAACATCATGTTCCTTTGTCTCATGTCGATGATGTGGGAAACATTATGGCCCACCTTCGATCAAGGTCACTTCCTGTCGACTTCAACTCATTATCTAGGAAATTGATCTAGAGACTCCCTTCGGGTACCTTGGATCCTACATGCCTCAATGGCAGGTTCTTCACATTCGACGCAAGGATTTCATTATTGACCTTCGACCGGATGATTCTGCGGGTGTTCGACACCAGATCACTGTTCACATTCCGTGGATTGTACCTCTTTTACCTTAAGAGCCATTGTCATTATTGGTGGTTTCTCTCGCGTCTGTTAACAGTTTTCATCATTGGCTAGTAATCAGACGATGTTCTTGCATGTTCAACTTCAGCTCACATATTCACATGCTCGAACTTGTACTTTTTTCGGGTCGAGATAGAGCGCAAGACCCTAGATTTTGTCTGATGAAATCCAGGCTGTGGATTCTTTGTGGATTTTTATGACTTATTACATGACTCTTTTGATTGGATGGCTGCGACCGTACCTGAGTCTACTTGTTGATCCTTATTTTGCTGGATGGCTACGTCCATACCTTGGATCTCAATTTTTGTACACTTTATTATGGACGGTTGTGCTCATACCACATATCATGTATCAGAGATATCAATTTTATTTGTACTCGCAGGTCTTTCGATGGTAGTGTTTTCAGTTGAACGTGTTCTCATAAGTAATTTCACCCCTCCCTCTCTCTTAGACCTCATGCTTTAGGGGGCATCTGTTACATATCATTTTGTCACCGTCCCTGCATTCCCTTGTCCCATACATTGCAGGACTATTCCCCTGACCTATGAATAGTAAAATGTCCTGAAAACACCTTGATAGCATCCTTTTGCATAAGGGAAAAAATTCTCCTTGAGAACATAACCTCAGAAACTTACTAAAAACATATGTTTGGGCATTGGCGTGAGCAGCTAGTTCATCACTCACGCCAACCTAGGAAATTTACACTAAGCCCATGCCACTTGGCACTCTGTCCATGTGTATTGCCCATGCCAAGTATATTTGGGAATGTTTTTTAAAAATAAAAGGCATAATTTTGGTTCTAACAACTTCAGAACGAATCATCAAAAAGAGGGTGGGTTGTTTAGCTCCGGATCTCCCTGTGAAGGAAGTGGTTTTCCACCTCTCATGGAACCTTCCTAAGAGATAGGACTCTCCCCCATGATTATAGGGATCCTAACCTCTCCTTCTCCCTCTATAAAATCCTACCCTCTCTATTTGCAACCTAGCTGAACATTTGGGAAGAAAACTATAGATGAGCGACTATTGAAAGCATAGCTAAGGAGAACCCCGTAAGAGAGAGAGCCTTGTCTAAATTCCCGACAAGATTTGTGAGCATGCTAGAAGCCCTACCAAAGGAAGAACGCGACATCGAAACTTAGCTGTAATATTTCTTTCACATTTTAATATATGCTCGACTATGTTATTGGTTCCACTCTTGTATTTCTTATTTGTGTAATGCAATTTGATTCAATCTTTTCCAACTGATTGATAGTTACATGTTTGAATTATTACATTGTATGTCGTCATTTTTCTCTGCATTTGTACAAGTGTCCGGATGCGGTGAGCGAAAGGATTGTGATCTGTCAAGCTAGGAACGGGAAGCAACACTTCTTCTTCGACAACAGTAGCGTAGGACTTGAGGTAGGCCATCTATCATAGCTTTGTCTTTTGTAACTAGGAATCGATATCGTAGCATGGTTTTTTTGTTGCTAGACCGACTCTAGGGCTAGTGGGATCACCTCTGTCTGCAGAGGAGATTTACCTCTCCAATAATATTTCAGGAAATCCTTTTTGGATTGCCTTGGAAATGTTTTTGGGAGGTTAGATATTTACTCCCAGTATTATATAAGCCATATATTTGCAGATCCATGTATTGAGATTCTCCAGCAGCAGCTGTATCTAATAAAACTACGTTGTCATAGCCTTGGGCATTACTTGTGTAGCAATGTTCTTCATATTTAATGTACATGTTCTCTTGAGGATTGTGTTGCCAAACTTGAGTGATTATTTCCTCAAGATATTGTATACATTTTTCTGATATGACATTAATGTTATGGCTATATGTCCTTCTCACATTTTATGAGTTGATTTACACTGCTATTTCCATTATTGTGTTCATGTATTGTTGCTTCCCCATTTTGGGATACTACAATATTCCTACTTCTAAGTTCCTGAAAGGCCACATACTATCCTTCCTCTGATATATAAATATCATATTTATAATAAGACTGAGGGCACCAGATCATGGGACATACATACCTACACCCTATAGTACTCTAGTCATAATAAGACTGAGGGCACCAGATCATGGGACATATATACCGACACCCTATAGTACTCTAGTCACCCTATAGTACTATAGTACTCTAGATCTAGGGCACTAGAGTATCCTCCCATAATTTTGATTTTTCTATGACTAGAGTACAACTTAGACCATGTGAACATTGTCATGTACTCTAGTCATAGAAAAATCAAAATTATGGAAGCTAAATGGTTCCTTGTTTTTGACTTCATTAGGTGATTCCTTCCATCTCACTTTGGCTCCATGAATATCCTCTAATTTGATATCTTCTAGGTAGTCCAAACTTGAATGTAGGACATCATTTTTAATTTGTTCCAACATAGAGGCAAAACCACTTTTCTCAATGAAAATATTAGGAAAACTAATTGTGTGAAAAGGATCATGGGGCTCTACTTTGACCAAGAAATAAATACCATGTTCTCTCCACTACAATGTGTGGTAATATTTTCCCCATTTGACCTGGTTTCAAGAAATTGATATGAAGTAGTAGAATTCATTGTCTCCGGCAAATGGAACAATAATTTCATCCACGTGTTCCTCCAAAAATAAATTGTGCATATATAGTTCACTCAAAAGGTACTTTTTGTGCTCATCTTATTTATGGAAAGTAGTAATAAAATCTAGTACATTCTTGAATTAATATGGTTTCCCACACTGTATATCTTTGAATTTGAGAAATAAGTATCGCTGAAGAAAAAACAAGGCATAATCTTGTGAAAAGGACCTACATGACAATGCATCTGAATGAATGGAGCATTTTTCCTTTATTTTCTTTGTATTATTATTAAAGTGATTATTTAAAGCCTAAATTCTCTTCTCAGTTGCTCTCAGTTTTGCGTAATTTTCATCTTTTATTATGGTCAGTGCCTTGAATCATTGAAGCAGTTCCTGGTGTACCTTTTGGGGCACCACTTCTCTCTGGTATTTAGCTACATTCTCCTACTATATTTCCATGGTTTTATTTAGGTTTTTAATGGTAGCATCTATAAATAAGAGAGTATAAATAGGTACATTCTATGTTCGCACTCATATTTCAATAAGAAAAACGGGTGTATTTGTTTAATTTTTTTCTTCAACAAGATTAGATGCAACATCAATTATTTTCATATTAGAATCAATTTCAGTTCCTACCTGTTACACAGTAATTTGTCACCGTCCCTACCATTCCCCGTCCCGCACAATGGAGGACCCATTATGTGACCTGTGAACACTGTCATGCCTTGAAAACATCATCAATGCATCCCTCTGAGTATGAGCTTCATTTCCCCTTGTTAGGAGCTTGCGTCATAGCATTGTTTGTTTGTTGCTAGACCCCTGCTGGGCTAGTAGGGATCGCCTCTGTCCGCAGAGGGGATTTACCTCCTCAACACTACCTCAATAGAAATGAATACATAATCTATTTGGACACTTTCTTGGTTGGAGACTAGTGTGAGGTCGGTTTGGGTTTCAGTCTCCTTAATTTTTGTCTTCCTTTTAGCTTTCTTCACATGAACCTGATGAGACTTTTGACTACCCTGTAGCCATTTTCAGTTGTCATATCTTCCTTTGTAATCTGGCGTTTTATTTTCTTAATATATCAACTTATTTTTATAGTTTTCATTTTTATTTTCCTTTCAAATCCCTGGTGCTTCTAATGCTTTGAACAAATTTTTTGGCTCAAGATATTGGGGAAAAAGGAAGGGAAAAAACAACTATCACTTCATGATTTTCAGCAATAATGTCATGATTAGATTCAATTTTCAAAGGATCAATAGATGAATTTTCTCTTCCATTCTTAATTTATCAACTGCATTTTTCAAGAATTCTTTGACAGGAGGTCGATCAATCTAGGGTTCAACTTGAAAATCAATTCCATCTCGACCTTCACTAATCAGATCTTCAAGGGGAAACTGTTGATCCGTCTCTTCCAAAGAGGATGGCTCTAATATATTAGTGATAGAGCCTTCAAAATGTTATTGGAAGGAAACAACTTCAGGGTCACCAGATGATTCCATAATGACAATAGTTGAAGAATTGGCAGGAGAGGTTACAATTGGTTAACTAGGTGAAGTAATTTTTTTCATAATGGGTTTCTAGATGAGTTACATATTCCTATATTGGAATATTAATTTCTTCTCCTAAATTCATAGTTTCCAATAAATTATCCATCCGTTCTAATGCTTGAGCTACCTTCGTTTTATGTTCTGTTTGTTTAGGGGATAGTGATTTTTTAGTCAAATTTTCTTCAAGTAACTCCTCAACGGGGTCTAAAGAACTCTATCTTTGATATAACTTGATTAACCTAGATGAAATTCTTATCTTTTGGGTAACAAGTCTAGAAAATATGCCATTATTTTCTTTTATTTACTAAGTTTTTGACTAATTAAATTTTTGCAGTTTCTATGGGGTATCTTATGTCATTAAAGTTTTATTTTGATTTACCTCATTATCTTTTTCTAGCTGCTCATTTATAGCTGAAAATTTTCGAGATATCCCGATGAATACTTCATTTTCTAAGGGAATACTTTGGCCAGCATCAGGGTTTCCTAGGAACCCTTCCCATCATTGTTGTGCTTGAATCAAACTTATTATGACTAAAAACTTAATAATCCCTTGATTAGCAATGATTCATACTTGGTGTTTGGGTCTTCTTACCCTAACAGTGGTTTCATGTAACGCTAAATTTAGAAAATAAGGAAGCTTTAGAGTTACCTTTTCCCTTATATATTATATTAGTTTAAGATAACATCCTCTAACGACATTGTACCTTTCATCACAAGTAATATATTGTTGAACGATACCTTCTACTTCTTTTCATGGCTATGGTATTAAAATAGGGTTATACCCCTTTCCTTCCTTGAGCAACTCTTCATGAGGATCTGAAAATAGGATAGCTACATTCTAGAGAGAATTATGTATTTTTTATCATTTTTCTCCCTCTATCGGAAGGCCTATGACTTCTTCCATTATGCCTTCGTGCACCTTTACCTGTATGTTTTTTACCATTGCTACGCCATTATCCAAGTTCTTTGTGAATTCCAATTTTACTTCATTATCAAAACCCCTATAATCATCTGAAGTATTTTAACCATCTTACTTGTTACAAAATACTGCACGAAATCTCTGTGACCTATAACTGAGCGGTTTTATATCGTACCGAATGGCCACCCATCGTTTGTTATACAACAAGAAGAAATTTGTACCTGTAAATAACACAATTCAAAATATACAATGATAGTAACACTAAACAGTGTATAGGGACTCGAAAACCATAGCATGAAATGATATTTTTGGAAATTTGAGTAACAAATCATGTATTGGTACCTCCTCGTCCCCCCAATAGAGTTGAAGGTAAACCACGATCGTCAGGAAATATTTTAATAGGTTGACATATTGGCACTATTAGGAGACAAGTGATATTAATTAGGCATGGTAGAATAAATTTTAGAAATAAAAATGGAAGACGAGAGATATCTGTGGCACGTGAGATAATCATTAAGCCAATTATTAATCGTGTGGTGTAATGATGAGGCTAATTATTGTAATACCCAAAGTATTAAAGAAAAATAAATGCATGCAGATATTTTTAGGAATGATAGATGGATGGAAAAAATATTTGTCTAAGGAGTATTCTTATAGAAAAAAATGAAAGAGATTGATTAGACTTATAAATTTCTGAAAAATATTGTATCCCTGATATGCAGAATTATAATTAGATGTCATGAAAAACCAACATCACTATTTTCAAGGACGGTTTTATAAATTTCCATAATAAATCTAACGATATTCCTTTATTAAATTTGAGGAGACAAAATAACTGGCTTAAATTTTAATACTTAAATTCACTTTAATACCATAGACATTTACTCTGCTACCAGCGGTGTCCATAGCCTCGACAGGGTTGAATTTTTAACATGTTGATATGTTATTGTCCCATTTAATAGGAAAGATTCATATTTTTTTTTTATGAAACATCTACATAAGGCCATTTTTCTGTCGTAGTATCTAGTTAATAAAAATGTCATTCAGAAGAGCTAATGAGGTGAAAAATATGGCTCGTGATGAGACCTATTGTCCTTCAACCTAAAGACTAAAGGCCATTACCCTAGCTTGGTGATCAGAAGTGGTAATGTCACTCAAATAGATCCTATAATCATGGTAGGTCGACTCATGATGAGACCTCCTATCCTCTATTTGATTTTCACTTTTATTTGTTATTATTTTTATTAATCGTAAAAGGTTACTTAGTAAATGGGGTCTCATATCAAATCCTTAAGAGTTAGGGATGGTGTGAAAAGTGTCATAATAATTACTTTTTATCTTGCTAAATTTTTCTCGAAAACATATTTTTCAAAAAGATCGTAGAATCACTAAAATTAGAGTGAGAGAAAGATCCTCAAGTGATGATAGAAAGACTACATCATGAGTACTTTTATATATTTCTTAAAATATCAAGGGATTTAGAGATTTCGGAAGTTCAGAATCCTGATAATGATTTCTTATAAAACATTCTCCTATGATAATCATTATGAAAACTACTTGTTCAACCATCATATCGAAAAAGGGCTTACAATATTTCTTACCCTAAAGAAACAAAAATATTAACAAAATAGGGGGATAGTAATCATGTATAAGGAAAAAATAGTTATAGTTAATGAAACAACAAGTATGCTAATTGGCATCGTGACTCATGAAAAAATAGTTGTAACTAAGGAAACAACAGTTGTGATTAGATTGACAACGACATTTTTTTTAAATATTTGCGATTTTTTTCCAAAATGAAAAAAGCAAATAATAATAATAATAATAATATATATATATATATATATACAAAATAAAAACAGATTTCGAAAATATTTTACATGGTTGTGACTGCAGGAACATTTCCCCAATCATCTACAACCTGCAAATTCACATCATCATATATTTCATGAAGAAAAAATTCTCGTGTAAGTGGTTAGTAATATAGATGAAGTTTGTGCCCATTGGAAAGTGTTGGCTTTATGGGGCCTTGACCTAGGTTCATATAGTCTATGCAGTCCAAAAAAACCCACTATTATCGGCCCTTTCAGAAATGAACTGCTTGCACAAACCAAATTCTCATCAAAGGAAATATAAGGGGATGTTAGAACCAGGTTTTTTCATCTAGGGGGATAGATGACAGTGGCTTTAGGTATCTTCCTTCTTATAATATCTCGGCAGGTCAAATCTACCAATATTACCAGTGTTGTTCAACATAACTATTGAACTTACTCAAATACTGTGTGTGTTAGTATGAATCCTTTGTCGAAGTGTACGAAAAAGGACCACTTTAGCTACGCATAACTAATAGCCCTAACAACAAAAGTGGCTGCCAATATCTTCATATCTGCAGTTAGTTGATCAAGAAAAGAGCTGCAAAAAACCAGATCTATGCATAGAAAGACATTAAGCAGTAAAAAGAAGGGTTTGCTCCATATACCAATAGACAAGACAAGAACAATTTTTTGAAAGAATTTTTGTATTAAGGGCACCTGGGAGGAAAACAAGAAGGCGTATCCAATTCTCCTCAGTGGGATGGGTTCTTGGAAGTCCTCGGCACTTCAGATCTAAGATTTCTCTCTCTAGCTGGTGTAGAAAACCCAATGCAAAGAATAGAGCTCAATGGGAGCTCACACAGCAAATGATGAAAAATGTGACCAAGTGTATAGATCCAGAGTGATCTAATAGGCAACAAAAGGTGAAGAATGGTAGGAAAAACCCTCCTATTTATAACAAAATATTGGGTCATTCTAGATCTTGGTGCATGATTAAAATAATGTTAACCAAATCTAGATCCACCTTTTATGGAATATTTTATTATATTTGTTGGGGGGGGAAAGTATTTGACTTGGGTCAAATCCCTTTATTTGTTAATAATAAATAAATAAATGATTTATTTATCTTTTTAAGGAAGTGGCTGAAGGATAATTAAATAAATAATGATTTATTTAATTATTTGTGGGTGATTTGGTCATATTTAACAAGGAATATTATCTAAATAAGATTTAAATAATTATTCCTAGAAAATAATAAGATAAATAAAGGTTTATCTAATTAATTTCTTTCTTTTGGGTTAAACTTGACTAGGAATAATAATTAAATTATGGTTTAATTAATTATTCCATGAGGAAAATCAAACAAATATAGGTTTGTTTAATATTTCCTTTTGGGGTTTTCTGTTTAGACCATAAACAACCTAATAAATGTGGTTTATTAAGTTATTTAACATAGTGAAGGCAATTTTACTTAGGGTAAAATTGGTCTTACATGGTGTACTTGGGTCCATCTAATGATAATAGGTTAGATTACCAAAAAATGGTGTAACAGATTGCCCCCCAGCGTGCGAGTGTTAGGAGCAAATCGTATGACCGAAGTACGTTGTAAGAACTCAATCACCAGACATCAAGAGGGAAGTCAGAGAGAGAAATGTAAGGTAGACGAGTGTGCTGAAGAACTAGACCCTGAGGAGACGAGACTCGTAGGTGCAACAAGTCTCTTTTTATGAGAGGGTACCTGTGCTAAAGGCGGCGGGGGAGGCATACCTATGCCCGCCGAGACAAAGTACAAAAGAATAGTGTGTCCAGTAAACAAGGGACCGAAACATAAAGTACAACCGGCATAAACATGAGCCGGATAAAAATACAATGAGGGATCCCATATACATGCTGTGCCTGGGATAACAGCCAGGACTTATACAATAATATCTGAGTACATGAGATACAAATACAACCCAAATGCCCCCATACACGGGGAAGGGCTCACAAGATCTGACTGATACATGCAAATCAAAGAGGCGCTGCAAGCGGCTAAGGCCGACATCATCAAATATATGGAGCTGCATCGAAGGCTACAATGAAGAGGTCATCCGGGCATGTGGGGGGCTACCTGCAGGGCCACCCCCTCATGAGGGCTGAGACATCTCACACACACCTGGGAATCACCAAGAGCTGCTGCTGCATCACTGAACCATCAAGCATACGGATCTCGATCGTGCTGAAAGGAGCTGGAGTGGAGAAACAATCAAGTCAAAGGGAAATGAGAGATCCCTTTGCCTGATTCGAGGCACCGAACAAGAGTGGAAGCTGGAACCAAGGTACACCGCCCTATAGACCTGTCTTTTGGAATGAAGGAGCTGATGTCAATAGAGGGAGGTCCGCCATAGGTGAGGCAATGAGAGATCCTCAACTAAGGCACGAGAGAAAATAGTAGAGCGACGGATAGACTGACACCCATGATGATGGTGAAATGGGAAGGACTGAGTAGCAAATGGACGACTTCCCTTGTCAGAGCATAAAGGGCATGAATGACATGGCAGCGACTGATGAAATATCATAAGGGATAGGGGTCAGTGGGACTGAAGGCCATAATGTGCGACATAAGAGAGGGACCAAGCAATGAAGGATGGAGGGCTATAGCGGGGTACAAAGGGACTCGGGATAGACTCCATGAATGTAATGATGACTCAACTTGGATGCTCTAAACAAGGGCGACTCGATGGTGCTGCCACACAGTAAAGGCCCAAGGGGGGACCATGAGAACATGAGTACAAGATGGTAACTCATGAAGAAAATCGACACGAACAAAGACAAGTAAGGAGGAAAAGTGGTGCCCCAAGTACAAGTGTTGTAAGTGAAGAAATGCAATTTTAATGAGAGGGGAAGTGACCCGTCTTGGACGAAATGTGTCCTACTGAAGTATCAAATCCCAAAAAAAGGAAAAATATGCTGGCTATCTAAAAGAAAATAAAACATGCATTTCAGAAGGGAAATGCTAAGGGTAATATTTCTTAAGATAGAGTGCATTGCGAGGATTAGGAAGGGGATTGCCTTCGAAATCCTCTAAGAGGTATGCCCCCTTACCGAGATCCTTACTTATGATGTAAGGGCCTAGCCATAATGAGTCGAACTTCCCATGACCAAGGACATCACGGGCTTGGTCATAAACTAGAACAAGGTCGCCTTCATGAAAAGTACGAAGCTGGACTTTTCGGTCATACTGAGTTTTGGTGCGTTTCTTGGCCGCTTCCATGGTTTGCAAGGCAACACGACGGTCTTCAGAGGCGCGCTCAAGCATGATAAGTCATTTTTCGAGAGGTTGGGTGTCAGGGAGAAGTTCGACGGCCAGATGCAGGGAAGGAATTTCACACTCGATCGGTAAGACTGCCTCCTCTCCAAAAACGAGGTGGAAAGGAGTAAACCCGGTGGCAGTTTTAACAGAAATTCGATAGGCCCACAAAGTAGGGAAGAGCATAACATGCCAGTTGGTTTTGTGCTTATTCACCGTTCGTTGAAGCATAGTCTTGAGGATTTTGTTGACTGCTTCAACTTGGCCATTACCTTGGGGGTAATAGGAGGAGGAATATTGGTGCTCAAAACCCATTAGTGAGGACATCTCACGCCATATCTCATCTTCAAAATGTCGGCCGTGATTAGAGACCAGTTGTTTCAAAACCCCGAATTGAGCGATAACGTGGTTAAAGTAAAAGAGGGTTGCGGTAGCTGCCGTGTTGTTAAATGTTGGCATAGCCTCGGCCCATTTTGTGAAATAGTCGACCGCCACGATGATATATTTATGGTTACCAGCGGATGGTGGGCGACACTCCATAAATTCGATGGCCCATATACAAAAGGGACCAGTTGAAACGAACGGATGGAGGGGAGCTGGGGGAGCTCACGCCTTAGGGGCGAAATGTTGGAAATTGGAACAGTGTTTGACTACTTCAATGCAATCACTGAAGAGGGAAGGCCAGAAATACCCAGCGCGCATAAATTTTTGGGCAGTATCAAGACCGAAAAGGTGGCCACTGCAAGCGCCGCTATGGCAGGCATTGAGGACTTTTTCAGCTTCAGCGTCCGTGAGACAACGATGAAGGACAGTATCTATACCGCGACGATAGAGGTCGTCACCGATAAGAAGGTAGCGAGGAGCCTGGTGTCGGATACGTCGTCGAGCATCACAAACAAGGTGAAGAGTGAACTTTTGGGTTTGCAAGTAAGTGAGGATATCGCCGTACCAAGGATCGTCTGAAGTAATGGCAAATAAGTGCTCGTCAGGAAAATCATCATTAACTGGAGGATCCTGTGTTCCGGTAGGTAATTTAGAAATGAGTTCAGCAAGGGCTAAACCTTTCTTACTTTTTGGTGTGACAAATTCGAGGTCGAATTCTTGAAGGATGACGACCCAACAGGTGTACTTCCCAGTGAGGATGCGGCGACTCAATAGGAAATCCATGGGGTTCGAATTAGTCACAACCTTGGTGGAACGCGTGAGGATGTAATGACGAAGTTTTTGGACTGAGAACACAACAGCCAGCGCTAGTTTTTCTTCATGTGAGTAGGAAACAGGAGGCCCTACTAGGTTCTTACTGACGTAGTAGATCACATGCTCGATACCATTATCATCTTCCTGAATAAGGACTCCAGCGATCGAATAGGTGGAAGCGGAGATGTACAGGATGAAGTCCCGATCAAAGTTGGGAGGGCGAATCAAGGGAGCATATGTGAGAGCCTGTTTGAGGGCATCGAAAGACTCATGAGCATAGGTATCCCAAACAAATGGGATATTGGACCGAAGGAGTCTAAGGAACCCATGTGCGGTGGTGGCATAGTTAGGGACGAACCGACGAAGAAAATTAGCTTTGCCTTGGAGACTTTGGAGCTGGCGTAGGGTACGCGGAATGGGAAGTTCAAGAATGGCTTGACCTTTCAAAGGGTTAAGAGTGATACCGTCCTTAGACACTATGAAGCCTAAGAGACGGCCGGCGGGAACGCAAAAGACGCATTTCAACGGGTTAAGGCAGATATTATACTTGCGACATCGGAGAAAGACGGTACGCAGATCGTGGAGGTGCTGCACCCGATGCTTAGAACGTGCAGTGAGTTCGTCTAAATAAGCAAGGATAATATGAGCTAAGTCATGGAAACAATAAGACATGGCCCGTTGAAAAGTGGCGCCGGCGTTTTTAAGGCCGAATAGCATGACCCGGTAAGCAAAAGTTCCCCACGGACTGATGAATGCGGTTTTAAGTTGGTCAGCAGGACGGATAACGATTTGGTTGTATCAGGAGAAACCATCCATAAAGGATAGAACCTCATGCCCCACACACTCATCAATGATTTGGTCAATAAATGGTGTGGGGAAGTTGTCTTTGGGACAAGCTTTGTTCAAGTCGCGAAAGTCCGTGCAGACACGGATGGTGCCTTGTTTCTTGAGGATGGGAACCAGGTTGGACACCCAAGTGGTGTATTCAATAGGATAAATGAAACCATCTTGCTTGAGCTTATCGATTTCAGCTTTGATAGCATCACGTCTGGAAGGATTAATGGGTCTCAACTTTTGTCAGACAGGGTTGGCATCGGGCCACATGTCGATATGATGCTCGATGATGATGGGATCTAGCCCAGGCATTTCAGAGTAGGACCAGGCGAAAATATCACGGAATTCTTTGAAAAGCTTAGTGTAAGCTTCGATTTCTTCCGGGGTGCATTGGGCACCCAAGGTGATATATTCTTTGATTCCTGGTTTGACCGAAATGTCAATTTTAATGGTCGGAGAGATGCTGGCCATGTTTCCTTCTTTGAAAGCATCAGGTGTAGGGATGGGATTTTTGAACCAATCGACTGCATTGGGAATGAATTCTTTGGTTTCCACAGCATATTGGTCATGGGACTGCTGTGGTAGGAAGTATGCGTGATGGTGCATATCATCCCACGGAAAGTCAGGGTTGGTCATGGCTTCCATAATGTCTTCATCAGACTGGAAGATGGGAAGACTGGAGGAAGAAGGATCACCCGATGAGGTAGTGATGTGTGACTGGTCATCTTGTGGAGAAGGGGCTCAGGTGCGCAACGTCAACAGATCCAAGGTCAACTGAGGGGAAATCGAGAGTGTCTGCAGGTTGAAGTTTAGGTGAACTATATCTCAAGGATGATGATAGGTACAAAATGGTGGTCGAAGGCTCCATTGGTTCGATAGCGGGAGGAGGAATGTGAATGGGAGTAGGAATATCCTCTGGTCCTATCGAAGTAGAACTCGCAGACAAGTGAGAAGGTATCTTGTCATGCGTAGCCTTGAATTGGCGTTACGTGTCTAAGGAGGAACGATACTCTTCAAGGCGGGGATAGAGGTGGGTGTAATGGCCGTGGAAGTCGCACAAAGCACAAGGGTGATTTGTGCGCAAGGTTTTGAGTTTCGGGATAGAATCCGGGATAGTGACGTAGACTTCAGGGATATCAGAGTCAGGAAACGTCTCATTGACCTGGATCTTGAGGTGCGGCAATTCAGGACACATATGGGTGGCGTGACCGAAAATATCGCACAAAGCGCACTGGATAGCGTGCTTTGGCAGTCGAGGAGGGGTAGGGTTTGTCGGGGCGGCTTGGTCTTGATTGGTTGCCCCCTTACGAGCTTTGCTTTTCTTTCCCGGGGCTGTCACCACAGGGGCTGGGTCCTGGGGAGGGGCGGGGGGCCTGAGGGAAGCGAGGGGAACCGGTTGAACCAGTGTCAAAGCAAGGTAAGGTTTGGGGTGACCGGGTGGGGTAGCGGCTGGAGGGTCAATGTACCAGACAGGTATGCCCAGGGTCAGGTTAGGGAGAGAGAGGGTGGCCATGATGGGAACCGTATAGACTCCGGGAGGGGGAGCCAGGAAAGGTATCTGATCAGAGGGATAATGTCCAGGAGGGACGGCTCCGAGATGGTTAAGGCCTGGGGGGACCGATCCAGGGGGATAAAGTGGTTCAGGGACACCATTTGTAGAAGAAGGGCCAGAAGGAGAAGGTCAGGTTGGCAGAGAGAAAGGGCTAGGAGCGGGTTGCGGTGGGCGAGGTTGTGTCTGAGGTTGCTAGCTAGCCGAGGCAGGTTGCTTAAGGGAAGCTCGAGACGATTGCATCATGCAAACATTCGATAAGCTGGGATCAGAGATATGAGGAGGGAGGAGTCCAGGAAAAGTTCCAAGCAGGGACGAATCTTTGTAGATGCCGGGGGAGACACTGGTCAAGGAATCGACGGTTTTCTTATTGGCTACAGAAGAGATGGTCGTCTCCGGAGAGGTCTGAGATGGTGGCTCGTGGTAAGACAGCTGGTCAATGGTGACTATCTTTCCATTGTGAGGGAAAGACATCTTGCGAAAAACCGCGGATGGGACAGCAGACATGGCATAGGTGTAGCTTTGCCCCAATAGAATTTTGTAGTCTAGAGGGGCGTCAATGACTTCGACGTCAACGCAAACGGTCTTACTGGCAAGGGTGATAGGACAATTACGAAAAAGGCCAATGGGCTGGGAGGCGTGACCGTCCCACACTCGAAGGGTGATCGTGGAAGGGGCCAGCTCAGGAGATCCGAGTTGTTTCCAAACCGAAGCCGACATCACATAGGTAGATGCCCCCTCATCAATTATACACCGAGAAATGTTGGCGTTCCAGATTTTGACTGGGATTTGGAAGGCGACGGAAGCAGGAAGAGGAGGATGGTTTGATTGATGGGCGTCGAACACAATCATTTGGTCATCAGCATGATCTACAGTGCCCACGGTAGATAGTAGAGCCTTCTTTTGGGAAGGGCACGACTGGAGGAGTTCCAGTGTGGAAATGGCAGTAGGAGATTGTGCCAAATCATCTACTATGCTATACGAATGAGCAACTCGACCAGAAGCAGCATTTCGACGTAACGGTCCTTTAGGAATCTTGGTATGGAACTCAACTTTGGGTTGAGGGATATGTAAGGGACCATTGGTTGTCGAAAGAGGCTCTGTAGAACCGGAAGAAGGGGACTCGGGGGCAGACTGAGCGGGAGGTTTGGGGTACTGGCGAGACCGAGTTTGAAGGTGAAGGTCGATGGTTGGGGAAGGATCAGAGTTCATCATAAGGATCTGGTAATCGGAGGAACCAGAATGGGAAGGTGGAGTGGCGACCTGGCTGTCAGGCGGTTGGGTAGCCACGAATCCTTGCTGAGGGAAAGGATCAGTAAAAACAGCTGGTTGGGTAGTGGCCACATTAGGATGAGCATGAGGGGAGGCGTGTTGTCCGCGCAATGTTGCTTGAGACTCCCACATCTGCCGAATCTGGGGTAAGAGGGGACAATCGTGGGTGTAATGACCATAAACACCGCAACACGAACAAGGCTTATTTGTGTGAAGCGGTCTGTCCGGCTTGGGCTGAGTGCCCTGTTGCTGGTTAGCAGTGTTAGGGTCAACACCTTAAGGATTGGGTCCACGAGTACCAGGGGCAGATTGGTTTGGATTGCCTCTCCGCCTTCTTTGAGAAGAAGGGGGATTAGTCGCGCCCTGCTGTGCAAATACTTGCCCTGGAGGGGGCTGTAGGTGCTGTTGTGGGTTTTGAGGAGGCAAGGGAGATGGAAGTGCATATGCTGGAGGAGCTGGCGCACCAGGCTGTGGATAAAGGTAATGGTTAGGTTGGGTAACATTGAGGTAAGCAGGAGGTTGGGCAAAAGGAGGAGGCATGCCGTATCCTGGATACATGCTACTGGGAGGGGGAAGAGTGCTAGAGGTGCTGGCCCCTCCCTGAGGGAGACCATAGCCCATAGGAGGTTGAGCGTACGGATGGGAAAGGGTGCCAACGATCCCGTCGGCGGAATGAGATGCCCCAGGGGCGTTAGCGCCGCCGGGCCTAGGGAGGTCAGGAAGAACGGTATAAACATAACCAGACTGAGCATAGATCAGGCCATATTTCAAGGCTATTTGGAGGGCGGCTTCTTAGGTTTGAGGAAAATGGGAGGCAACATCTTTGCCAATGGGAGCTAAGAGAGAGCGAAGGAACCAGTCCATATAGATCCGATCTTCGAAGGGGGGAGCTCGACATCAGCTTTGTCTTCGTCGCCATTCCTGGACATGAGCGAAAAGGCGGGTCGAAGAGGTTTGCTTGAAAGAGGTCAAAAGCTCCGTACTAGTATCATATCGGAGAGGGAGCTGGAAGTAAGATAAAAAGGCTTGGGAAATGGTTGCAAAGGTGGTATGGGAAGAGGTGGCTTGGTCTACATACCATTTAGAAGCTTCGTCGGTAAGCGTGCATTGGAACAATCGAAGACGGATGGAGTCATCAGTAATGGAATTGGAGGAACACCACATGTGGAAAGATCGGACATGATTGGTTGGATCTTCTCCAGCAAGGCCTTCGAACTTAGGCATGTCAGAGGGGAGCTTGGTTGGCATAGTAGGCCAACCAACATCGTGGCGGATAGGGTCATTGATCAACTGATTGAAATCGGGGAGGCTGAGGCCTGCTATGTACGGCAGCAAGGGTATGGCTGAGGTAGTTCCTGTGGCGGTTCCGCTAGTGGTAGTTCTGGCATTAGGGCCGGGAGCACCACTAGCGTTAGGCCCTGGACCAGACATAGTGAAGGTGACAGGGGGAGAACCAGAAGGAGAAGGAGAACCCAATGAATCAAAAGAGGAGTCGGAGTGCAGACTCGGAGGAGGACTGGCTCGACGACGGCGGGACGGAGCAGGTCGATCGACCGAAAACTGAGGGTGAAGGCCAAGAAGTCTCTGGGAAGTGTGCCTTGGGGGCGCAATGATGACAACACAAACACGACACAAGGGGAAGAAGAACGACCACAAGGGCAAGGAGATGCAGAATCAAGTCGAAACAAGGGCAGATAGGTGCAGTGTCAATTCATTTTAAAGTCTTTGCCTGGCGGTGTAAACTAGGCTCTTCTTCGCTTAGGGTGAGTGTGTGGCATGCGTTAATTTTATTTTTTAAACCCTTTTCATTTTGAGAGCAAGAGAAAAGTGTGTTGCGTAACTGAAAATAAATCTGCAGAGAACAATATATAATGCTGAAATAATATAAAAAGAACTGCTACTAGTGCATCGATTCAACCCAAGAAGGCGGGTCACTCAAAACTAATCTAAAAAAGGGCAAAAATCTAGTCAAAACACACTTAAAAAGAGGCCAATAGATCTAGGGTCAAAAGGGACAGGGATCTAAAGGATAAAGCTGTTGAAAAGAGGTGCAGATCACAGCCAAGAGGCAGAGGCAAGGTGGCTGGAAAAAGGGAGGAAATCAGCAAAAAGCAGAAGGGGCAAGGAGGAGGCCCTAAAAGTAGATCCAAACAAATCTTCAGGAGGTGATTTGAAAGGGAGAAGAGCTGATTAGAAGAGGTCTGAAAAGGAGGTATCAGATCTGGAAAAAGAGGGGCTGAAACTCTGAAAAAATAGACCTGCAACGGATAAAAACTCTTCCACAAAAATTGGAGGGTATTGAAGCCCTAGGGGGCTATGTTCCCACTTAGATGAGCACAAAAGATCAGAAACAGGTCGAATCGGGCTGAGACAGAGGCTGGAAAACCCTGACAGAAGCTTCAGAAAAACCCAGAAAAATTGCAGAAAAATAGCTGAAAAATTGGCAGGTCGCAGGTTCTGACCTGTTTTCAGTGCAGGTCGCAGAAAAGAGGCTGAAAAGTGCAACCTGGAGGTCCAGGTCGCAGTTTTTGGGCTGAAAAGTGCGACCCCCCTTTCCGATTGTCTTAGCGGCAAATTTGCGGAAAAGTTGTCGTCTCAGTTGCGGCTGATGTCTGTCACCTGCGCAATAGGGCTAGAAACACGCGGAAGTTAGAAATTTTAATGTTTTAGGGTTTTATGTGAGAAAAAAAACATAAAAATAGGGAAAATAAACAGCTGAAAAGAAACCCGAGGGTCTGAAGTAGCTGGATATGCAGGAATATGAAAAACGACAGCGGTCGTAATTTAAAACTCGTGTGGAGTCGCCATTTGTTAGTATGAATCCTTTGTCGAAGTGTACGTAAAAGGACCACTTTAGCTATGCATAACTAATAGCCCTAACAACAAAAGTGGCTGCCAATATCTTCAGATCTGCAGTTAGTTGATCAAGAAAAGAGCTGCAAAAAACCAGATCTATGCATAGAAAGACATTAAGCAGTGAAAAGAAGGGTTTTCTCCATATACCAATAGACAAGACAAGAACAAGTTTTGAAATAATTTTTTGTATTAAGGGCACCTGGGAGGAAAACAAGAAGGTGTATCCAATTCTCCTCAATGGGATGGGTTCTTGGAAGTCCTCAGCACTTCAGATCTAGAATCTCTCTCTCTTGTTGGTGTAGAAAACCCACACAAAGAATAGAACTCAAAGGGAGCTCACACAGCGAATAGTGGAAAAATGTGACCAAGTGTATAGATCCAGAGTGATCTAATAGGCAACAAAAGGTGAAGAATGGTAGGAAAAACCCTCCTATTTGTAACAAAATATTGGGTCATTCTAGATCTTGGTGCATGATTAAAATAATGTTAACCAAATCTAGATCCACCTTTTATGGAATATTTTATTATATTTGTTGGAGGGGAAAAGTATTTGACTTGGGTCAAATCCCTTTATTTGTTAATAATAAATAAATAAATGATTTATTTATCTTTTTAAGGAAGTGGTTGAAGGATAATTAAATAAATAATGATTTATTTAATTATTTGTGGGTGATTTGGTCATACTTAACAAGGAATATTATCTAAATAAGATTTAAATAATTATTCCTAGAAAATAATAAGATAAATAAAAGTTTATCTAATTAATTTCTTTGTTTTTGGGTTAAACATGACTAGGAATAATAATTAAATTATGGTTTAATTAATTATTCCATGAGGAAAATTAAACAAAATAGGTTTTTTTAATATTTCCTTTTGGGGTTTCCTGTTTAGACCATAAACAACCTAATAAATGTGGTTTATTAAGTTATTTTACATATTGAAAGCAATTTTACTTAGGGTAAAATTGGTCTTACATGGTGTACTTGAGTCCATCTAATGATAATAGGTTAGATGACCAAAAAATGGTGTAACAGTGTGATCTTACTTAATTAAGCATTAAACACAGTAAATAGCCATAGAATGAACTCCATTATTCAGATATAGAATAAAACCCTAACTTAGCACATTAATTCATAAATAGTAAGAAAAATACAAACACATCAATATAAGTTATAAATTCTAAATGATTCATTCATTAACAACCAAATCGGGCTCATACAATTTCTTTCCACCCTGCATACACAGTTGTATGGGCCTGAACACAAAAATTTAGTCTTACCTAAGGCCTCCATGCACATAGTTGTAGGATCATTTTCCCAAACCATAGACTCTAACTCAGTCTTACATCCAAATGCATTGCATATCATCAACAATAACCTACCTATGACTTCTATCTAGACTCCTTATATAGATTTATATTTTAGAATACCATGGTCCAATATCATGGGCGGAGTCCAACGTTCACAAAAAATTCCATCCCGCTAGATAATTAAGGGGCTTTGACCCACCCCAAATCATTTTATATTGAAAATTACCTCCTCATCAGCTCAAAGTTGAAGAAAACATGGATAGAAGGAATTTACCAAGATAAAGACCTATTTTTTCATGGTAACGCACCCCAGAAACTACCAAGACGAGTTATAGCACTTCTCTACTTCTTGTAGGGAGCATTAGTGCCTAGGTTAAAACCTTTTTTTTCGTAAAAGGCCATGTTTCCCATGTTTCATGAAGAATGAGGAGCAAATTCCTAGTTAGCTGACTGACATTTCCAACTTTTTCTCAAGGAGTCAGTCCAAAAATCTAGAAACCTATGTTGCAGGCCTCTAATTGGACATTTCTAATCCTAACTAAGCATCCAAAGAGGGGGAAAGCTATAAAATCATGGAAATATCATGGATTTTTCACTAATCAAACTAATGGAGAATAATGGCAAGGTTTGTTAGGTCCCTGTAATTTGTTAGATTGGAAAGACCAAATGTATAAGGGTAGAATCAGACTAGTTTTTGGAGTCCTAGGACCTAGCCTTTCCTGGACTCACAGAGGGCTCTCTCTATGTTTGTGTAGAATAATTAAATTGTTTGGTTTTATGGTTTTTATTTTAGGCTAGTTATAGGGATTAGGGTTTTCTTGTTTGTTTTTTGGGTTGGATAGGTTGTCAAGGAGAATAGGTAGAGTAAGAGAGAATCAATCCATTGGGCTATGGAGTTTGCAAAGGTCTTGAAAAGTGAAAAATAGGTCAAGGGTGTTTCATAGGGCAAGTTAACGGGGCCAAATGGATCTAAGTAGGTTTTGAGTGGATGAAATGAACATGGAGTTGTGAATACAGTAGGTTAAGGGGAAATCAAGGATCCTTTAACATACTAAGAACAAGAAAAAGATTTCAGTATGATAGCATAGTAAAAATTGAAGAGCAATAAATGATTCTTCAACCAAATAGTACTACGCAAACCTCAAAACAACAGATAAGTAAACTTAGAGAGAAGTTAAGGATTCTCTGAACATTACTTTCAAACAAATAGAACTTTAAACATAATATTTTAGTAAAACTAAAGAGCACTTAAGGATTATTTAATTAAACTTCAAGGAAGAAAACATACAGATCAAAGGAGGCAGCGAGAATGATAGCAGCCCAAGTGCTGCTAAACCCACATTCTTCACTTCATTACATATAAAAATGCATGGTTCATTTATGCAACCAAATTAAATTCACAATCTGGGCAAATTTAGTAATATGCGGAAGCTTATTATTAAATCTCTGATTTAACTTTATAATAAAACCCAATTCACAATCTTCAGATGTGGAAGATTTTTCTATACTTAAAACCTATGATTAAAGCCATGGTCAGAACCTATTTCATGAATCAGATCCATATTCCATACTTTGGATAACAACCCAAAATATAAAACCATATATGCGACTTTGGCCAACACACATTACTATATATTTGGCGCGCATTTCACTAATCCATATATTCCAACTATGTGAATGTTTCACATAATCCAAAGTGTGACCTTAGTTTAATCAAAACATTAACATAATGTTTATTTCAACTTCCAAACGTAACATTCCAATTCATTTGTTACAATTGCAACTTTGGTTAAATATAAACCAACACATATATCTTGGGTCCCACAACATAACTTACCTCTCATTAACCTCCATGCACATTCTGAGCGCAAATGCCATCAGATCCTTATAACCTTCCATCGGACGGTTATCACATCAAATTGAGCCGGCACCTTATCATCCAAAATTCACGCGACAAAATTTAAGATACCACTATTTCCACATGTCACTACCAAAACATCATCGCGTTCCTCATGGAAAAAAGCACATACCGTTCTGGAGCTGCGCAAGACCACCGGTTGATTTGTCAAACCCGCCTTCACTGTTTCTTTTGCAATTAACTCACGGTTCTATCTTTACTTTGACTTTATGATTCCGCATGAAATCCTAGGTGTAACTCCTCCGCACACATACTCCTTTCATCATCTCATAGTTCTGCTTCTTGTCGTAGCACACAGAGATATATTCTCCGTTGTACTTTTAATTATCAATTAAAAATTTTCTATTGTTCTTTCACTCCAGTTCCACGGTGTAATATGGGTTTCAAAACGCTATTTTTATGTGTAGTAAACAATTAGAATTCCAATTTAACTATGTTAAATGACAATTTCAAACAAACCTTTGTTCCAGCCCTGATCTGCACGCACTATTGATCGAATGTCCTTCCCTTTCCATTCTTAAATTTTGTTATAGTAAAATCCCTTCATGGACTTTGAACCTTGGTATTTCACTACACTGTAATGACACAATAAAACGTGTAATGTTCTCCTCAAAGTGCATTGTATGATGTCAATTTCAATTTCGAAATACATCCAGAAAATCTTATCCCACAATTTAGAAGTTCAAGCGATTTCTTCAATAGCATCGATCCATTCTGTGATTGATGCTAATTTTTTCAATAATAAAAAATTACACAGAATTCAAGATGCTTGCCATCAAGCCACATACTCTAAAGACATAGATTAAATTTAAAATAACATAATTCTCCTGTTCCTGTAAATTCATTTGCACATGATATGAATTCCAAACAGAACTCAGAAATTGAGTTTTCCTTGTATTAAAAACCAATATTTACATAGGATTTTCCCGGCCTAATATTCTGATCAATGGCCTTCTAACAGATTTTCCCGAAGGCTTACAACAACAAACCTTGTTTGTCCTAAAACCTGAATTAATCACACTACTCTCCCCTGTCTGCTTCTTGCCTTTGAGGCTTATTATTTTTATACAGAATAATCTGAACTAATTTAGTTTCAGATCCTCAATAATTTCCCTAAAATCCTCAGTCCTAAAATCTCTCTAATATCCCTAAGGATCCTCTTTAATCCCAAAAATCATGAAACAGAATCTACTTTATGAATTACAATCTAATCTCTTATCTCAACTATCCTATTCCCTCATGTTCTCCAATCATTCAGGAACATTTACAATTTCTCTCAATATTTAATTAATTCCTAAATGTCACTCAAAACATTTATAATTACATAAGAAATCAATATTCTTTTAAAACACAAGACCCCCTTATGTCTATTTAAATACAAAATATTTCCTTGAGCCTAATGCCCCTACATCAGACTCCCAAGGTTAAAAATAATCATGTTCTTTTAGTCCTTGTCTAACTGGATCCCACACTTTGTTTTGCTGTTGTCCAATAGCTACATTATTCTTCTTCTATACTTCTCTAGGTTTCCATATTTTAAGCTACATCTTCCTGCTTGCTATGCTTTCACATTCTGTGACTGTCTTTCTCCTGTTGCTGCTGCTTCTTTTCTTTCTTTTTGTTGTCTTATTCTAAGACACTTTCACCATTAGCCTTCTCATCAATTCAATATCTTTGTCTAATATGTCTTCTGACTACTAAGTACTGCTTCCTCTTTATTTCTGAACTTCTATCTTTACTCCTACTCCTACTTCTGCTTGCTGATCCCTTAATTTTTCTTGCTGAGTTCTTATTTTTTCTTGCTGAGCTCTTACTTTTTCTTGCTGATCTCTTACTGCCACCCTATCATCCTTACCCTCTTGTTTTCTGCAGCTGAAAACTTCCTCCTGATTGTCATTTATGACAATTTCTTTGTTTCCTGACTTCAGCAATTCCTTGGACTGGTATTTAAATTTTCAGTCACTGTTATCTTCTTTTCTTTGCTTCAATTTGTTCTCCTCGACCAAACATTCTTTAGTCTTTTCATCGGTACCTGCAATCATTAAAAAAACATCAAAATTATAAAACCTTTGTGTCTCCTCTTCCTCCGGCAACACTTCAATTTGTTGCTCTGACATCAGCACATCATTATGCTAATTCCAATTCTTCAAATAATTTTTGAGACTGTCATCTAGTCTCTCCCCCACATCATCTCTTTCAAGGATGTCTATTTGCTCTGATTCATAAAAATGAACCTTTTCATTCTCATTCAGCTCTGACTTTACAACCTGAACACTTATCCTCTGTGTTTCTATCTTCTACTCC
Organism: Pinus albicaulis; assembly: GCA_034641835.2. NCBI lineage: Eukaryota > Viridiplantae > Streptophyta > Pinopsida > Pinales > Pinaceae > Pinus > Pinus albicaulis. Next base: position 225,443,805 of record CM076575.1, read on the forward strand.
ACAATACTTAACTCTTTCCACAAATCGATCATCTCATCTGAGAAACTATTTGTACAATATTTACTATCTTTCTCTTTATCACAAGTCAAGTTTCCTGCTGTCACTATCTCTTCATCTTTCATCATAATAGAATTTCGATATTCCATCTCTGCAATAGGTTTAGTTCTCTGTCCATCACTCTTCATTAATAAAATCAATTTTTCATTATCATTAACAAATTTCTCATCATCAAACACAATTGTCATATCTCCCTTGGAACAATTCCTTTCACAAAACAAGGAATTTATGAACTCCTTCTGTTGCAATAATTCAATCTGATCTTCATCTGAAAGATAATCATCATCATACTTTTCTTGGCAACTTTCAGCTTCATTCAATACATTTTCATCATATGAACTGTCTTCTTCAATACCTACATTCACAAACAAGTTGTCAGTTTTAAAACCATAACACCTTATGGTCTCATTTGATGATTTAATCACCAAATCCTTATGTTGTTCCAACTCCTCTATACATTTCATAAATTATTCAATGGTCTTCTCTTCAGTATCCTTAAGCTTTTCAATTGATTGCTTAATTTCAAGATTTTGGCCATCATCATAAGTTAAATTTCCTCTACTTCCAATATACTGAAAAGTAAAACTTTTCCCCGAATATGTATGGACATTTTCAAAAGATCTAGTTGTCCCATCTTCTTCCTTTGTGACAATATCAGCAGTTTTTCCTTCTCCACATGTTCTTCCTGCAAACATACAAAAATTTTCAGATTTAAATTCATTCAACCTCTTTGTCTCACTTGAATTTTCAGTCTTCAAGTCTTTTTCCAAATACTCCTTCATTCTGAGTAATTTCTCCTTTAGTCAAGCATTTATCATTTGCTCTTTCTTCCTCTATAGCCTGTGCCACATTACCTTTCTTCTTACAAGAAAACCACACCTCTGGTCTTCCTCTATCATCATTTTCAATTTGTTAAATTTCTCTGTGATCTCAGCTAACTCTCTCTCATACTCTTCCTTCATTAACTGTCTTTGTATGCCATTTATCTTGGCATCTTCTTTCTTCTCTTTCATTCTATTGTGGTCTCTCTCAGAACCTCTACCACCTCTTCTATGACTATCAATAGTCATCTTCTCCTTTATGATTTATTCACTCATTCATCATGGGCTACACTAAAGCCTCTACAAGAATAAGTCCTCCTTGTTACAACTTACCTCACCAATCCTCTCTCTAGACTTGGTCTTTTGGCAAGTACTGGTCCTCTATCTTCTAGAACCTCTTGAGCATTCTCTCTGCTCCTTCTAGGCTTCAACTCATCTTCACCCTTTCAATAACATGACTGTTCTTTTTAGCCAACCTCTGTTGGAATTCCTCCAGGTTCTACCACATTCTTCTTTCTCTTTAGAAACCTTCACTGGCTTCCTTCATCACTGCTTTTTAAAGCTGTGATCTTCTTGCTGAGATTCTCCTCAATTGCTTGCAATCTCCATTCTGCAAACAAAATCTTCAAACAAAATCAAAATAACTCACCTTCAAGGTTTGTTTCAACACCCACTTGCAAATTCTCCAATACTCTACTATACTGCATGTTGTCTGTCAGATTCAAATCTGATTTCTTTTCCTGTTTTTCCATCACCATTATACCTGTGTTCAGATCTTTCAAAACATATCATGGTACATCTTCAAAGCACATTTTCTTTTAAATTCAGATTCTGCAAATTTGAATTATCATACCTTCACTGCATATCTGTTCAAATCTTCAATTACTATCAAACAGATTTAAAATCCCAAGCTTTCCTCATTTCCTTCGTCACACATGCATTCCAAAAAAAATGAATTTTTAAAAGAGCCTTCTTGCTCCGATACCACTTGATAGCAGCCCAAGTGCTACTAAACCCACATTCTCCACTTCATTGCATATAAAAATGCATGGTTCATTTATGCACCCAAATTAAATTCACAATCTAGGAAAATTTAATAATATGTGGAAGCTTATTATTAAATCTCTAATTTAACTTTAAAATAAAACCCAATTCACAATCTTCAGATGTGGAAGCTTCTTCTATACTTAAAACCTATGATTAAAACCATGGTCAAAACCTGTTTCATGAATTGGATCCATATTCCATACTTTGGATAAAAACCCAAAATATAAAACCATATATGTGACTTTGGCCAACAGACATTACAATATATTCGGCGTGCATTTCACTAATCCATATATTCCAACTATGTGAATGTTTCACATAATCAAAAGTGTGACCTTAGTTTAAATCAAAAAATTAACGTAATGTTTATTTCAGCTTCCAAACGTAACATTACAATTCATTTGTTACAATTTCAACTTTGGTTAAATATAAACCAACGCATATATCTTGGATCCCACAACATAACTTACCTCTCATTAACCTCCATGCACCTTCTGAGCGTGAATGCCATAAGATCCTTATAACCTTCCATCAGACGGTTATCGCATCAAATTAAGCCGGCACCGTATCATCCAAAATTCACATGAAAAAAGTAGTTTTAAGATACCACTATTTCCACGTGTCACTACCTAAACATCTTCGCGTTCCTCATGGAAAAAAACACATACCATTCTAGAGCTGCACGAGACCGCCGGTTGATTTGCCAAACCCACCTTCACTGTTTCTTTTGCAATTGACTCACGGTTCTATATTTCCTTTGACTTTATGATTCCGCACGAAATAGGTGTAACTCCTCCGCACACATACTCCTTTCATCATCTCATAGTTCCACTTCTTGTCGCGGCACACAGAGATATATTCTCCGTTATACTTTTAATTATCAATTAAAATTTTTCTGTTGTTCTTTCGCTCTAGTTCCACGGTGTAATATGGGTTTCAAAATAATATGTTTATGTGCTGTAAACAATCAGAATTCCAATTTAACTATGTTAAATTACAATTTCAAACAAACCTTTGTTCTAGCCCTGATCTGCACTCACTATTGATCGGATGTCCTTCCCTTTCCATTCTTAACTTTTGTTACAATAAAATCCTTTCATGGAATTCGAACCCCGGTCTTTCACTGCACTGTAATCACATAATAAAACGTGTAATTTTCTCCTTGAAGTGCATTGTACGATGTCAATTTCGATTTCGAAATACATCCAAACAATCTTATCCCACAATTTAGAAGTTCAAGAAATTTCTTCAATAGCATCGATCCATTCTAATATCGATGCTAATTTGTTCAATAATCACAAATTACACAGAATTCAAGATTCTTTCCATCAATCCACATACTCTAAAGACATAGATTGAATTTCAAATAACAAAATTCTCCTGTTCCTGTAATTCATTTGCACACGATATGCATTCCAAACACAACTCAGAAATTGAGTTTTCCTTGTATTAAAAATCAATATTTACATAGGATTTTCCCGACCTGATATTCTGATCAATGGCCTTCTAACAGATTTTCCCGAAGGCTTACAACGATAAACCCTATTTGTCCTAAAACCTGAATTACTCACACTACTCTCCCCTGTCTACTTCTTGCCTTTGAGGCTTATTATTTTTATACAAAATAATCTAAACTAATTTAGTTTTAGATCCTCAATAATTTCCCTAAAATCCTCAGTCCTAAAATCTCTCTAATATCCCTAAGGATCCCCTTTAATCCCAAAAATCATGAAACTAAATCTACTTTAGGAATTACAATCAAATCTCTTATCTCAACTATCCTATTCCCTCATGTTCTCCAATCATTCGAGAACATTTACAATTCTCTCAATATTTATTTAATTCGTAAATGTCACTCAAAAAATTTATAATTACATAAGAAATCAATATTCTTTTAAAACACACCCTATGTCTATTAAAATACAAAATATTTTCTTGAGCCTAATGCCCCTGCATCATAGAAGTAGGGTTCCAAGGAATCATATCCTATTCTCTAATTTCTATCCTATAATCACTAAGATAATGAGAACTAAAGAAAACAAATACAAATTTTCAATACATCACCATCCAAAAGAGCTCATGAATCCTAGGAATGTGCTGAATCAATAGATGCTCAGTCCAAAGCCATTAGAAGATACCACAACCAATTTCACCAATAAACTCAAACTCTGTATCATATTATGCTCGGAAACCAACCAACGTGTAAAATGAGGCCTCAATGTTGTGTTTAACTAGCAAGGAGGACCAAAACCCTAACTATGGTTTCAAAAATGTCATAAATACATCATAAATGTCATTTTTGTGCAAAGAGACCATGCAAGGCCCAAGGCACAAAATATCGGAGGTAATAAATGAAAAATAACTTCTAACACCTAACCTTGGAGTGATTTGCCTAAAAAACCTCAAAATATATATTTTCAATAAATTTGTGTCTTTTGTTAACTTTGCAGGCAAGGGCACAACACTGGGGTGCAAGGGCGCAACACCTACACCAGAAAAATAGGTCATCTTGCAGCTGAGTTTTGAAGGCCTTCCCGGTGTCCAAATGAGCTCTGTGATAGCTCGTTGGAAATATTGTCAAGTCTACTTTCCAAAAATCCCTTTAATTTTCTAATTGGACTTTATTTACCCACTCAAAAAATAAATCTCCCAAGACTTCTCAGGGCATAGTGCCATCTCTGAAAATATGGCAGAATGGTGAATGTTTTCATGTCTTTTACCCTTTTGGATGACCAAATCTACTTCAAATGATACGAAATTTCTTGTGGATTATGTCCTTTACAAGTTGAACCCAAAAATTTAAACCATTCATCCAATGGACGCCTCAAAAAAGAGCACATCCCCAGTTGTGTTGCGCCCTTGGCCCTCCAAAACAATCAGAAACCAAAATTATCAAAATTTTCCAAAATTTTGAATTTGCCTTGCTTATGGTGTTTGGGATGCCTGTAGGGAAGAATCAACAAGGATTTCAAGATTTTTTTTTCCTTTTTACTCCTTGAGAGCTTGAATTTTAGCAAGGGCTCTTTTGAGCTTGGCCCTTGCAATTTTGTTTCTTAAGGCATAGTGGTTGGCCATCTTCTTCTGAAGGTCAAGATCCCTCTTGGTTTTCTCCAATAGACCCTCTAAAGGAATATTAGCCCTCTCAATCCAAGGTTCCCGTTCATAGTCAATCTCCATGGCAAGCAGCTCACTTGGAGTGAGCTGCTCTGCCAAGACTTCCTCTTTCTCTCTCTCCTTGGCTAAGGCCTTCTTCAAGCCAATTGTTCTTGGCCTCCTCCTCGGAAGTTGTTCTTCCTCTTCATCAGCATCTCCACATCCATCCAAGGCCTGATCTAGCTTATCCTTGGCTTTTTTAGGATCTTTCTGAGCTCTGATAGCTCTGACCTCATCGATTTCCTTCTATGCCTCTAGCTTCTTGTTTTCAATCTCATAATAATGGATAACATTCCTAGCCCTACCTAGATTGGGTTGCAAATCTTTGATTTGGGCATCTTTCCTTTTGATCAACATGCTTGAGATCCTTGCCTCATTTTCGTCATCACTGTCAAAATGAATGAGCTCAAATTCTTGTTCAATCTCATGTTGGTCTTCTTCCTTTTCATCCATGACCTCCTCTTTGCCTTTTTCAAGCTGCTTGGTTGAATTAGAAGGGATGGCCCCTTGCCTCTTGAGGGTAGAAAACACATGCCTACTTCCTCTTTGGTAGGTCAAAGAAAAGGGTTCAATTTTGATCATTTTAGTGCCTTCACTAGTGCTGTCATCATGAATTTTATTAGCATTGGTATCCTCACTGTCCTTATGGTTTTTTTTAGCACTGTTGTTTTCTGTCTCTTTTTTCCTCATTTGATCCACTGATTTGTTGGCTTTCTGACTTATTGTCATCATCATCATTTCTACTTTCATGGCTCTCAACATCATTACTGTCATCTTTTTCCATTCTCTTTTCCTTATCACTGATATCCTTGCTATCATTATCATTGTCATGAGCCTCACTATTTTCTGACTCATGGGCATCTTCTTCATTTCTTTCTGCATCCTCACTATCTTTTGCACTGTTGTTTGACTCATTGACATCAGCCTCATTTTCGTCATCTGCACTGCTTTGTGTGTCATCATTATATGCCTCATTGTCATCTTGGCTCTTTGTTTCACTGCTATCATCATCTCCATCATCATCACTGCCTTCTATTTCCATGCTCTCTACCTTATCACTGACCTATGCCTCACTACTGATATCTGTAGAAATTTGAATAATAGATGAATTATTCATCGAGATTATCCCGATTACACACTATTTGAGCTTCATGCATAATACATAACCTCTTCTACCATTGATCATCAATTTGCGGAATTAGAAGCAGTCACATGTGCACATTAAAACATAATCAAGCACACATATAAACACAGTATGTAATGGGGAAAGCTTACAGCTAAAAACCCCTAACTATCTGTATATTATAATGATAGAGAACATGTAACAATACATAGCACAAAGATCCTCACGACTCTCAGCACTATCTCACATGCTACACACAAACTAGCTCAGATATGAACAAGTCACAAGTTCAAATCTCATTCACCTGTTTGCCTGCCTCTACTGCGCAATCCAAGATGAGTAATGATGAGATCCAAGTTAGAATCCCACTGGCTTGTACTACGCAATCCTCATTGGAAATCTCAATTAATGTGTGTGCAAATCTCATGCACAGCTATAGTCACAACTGATAGTAGACTCACCCTTTCACCCACCTCCAACACTGGTCTCCACTGAACTGTCCATGCACTGTAGTCAACTGATGTATTCTTTAGTTGATTTATGAGTTTTAGTGAATTAATTAATAATTAATTCACACCACTCATCACTAGTGTATTTATCAGTTAGACTAAATACAACTAGTTCAACTAAGTTAAACTGAACACAACTCCATCAACTGTCTCATCAACTCCACCAAACTCTGCCAAATAAGTTCTAACTGAAGTAGACCATGCAATAGCTCAACTAACCCCTAGGAATAGCGTAATTCCTTCTTTCATCTGCATGTGCCACATCCATAGCTCGAACTGAAGTGCTCAAAGAGGATAAGATAATGTTTATAGTCCAGATATTATTAAGAGCTAATAATATTCGACTGATCTATTTTTAGAATAGCAGTCTAAAAATAGACTCCGCCTAATATGTCTAAAAATGGAGGTCCATCTATTTTTACCAACTTGACCAACCATCCACAAATAGCATCCTGCAACTCATAGACCATGATCCATATGTCTAAAAATAGACTTTGCGCCAAAAATAGCCGAGCCCACATAGTGAAGGTGACTTCTTTTCACTAAGCTCCATCATCTTGTTGCATTCTCAACACTCCCTCTAAACAAGATATGGATTATCTGCAACCCCTACCCTGCCTCTGTGGTATTCGAATTTGCTCCTGGTGAGCGCCTTCGTCAATATATCAGCATCCTGATACTCCGTGGGAATGTATGAAAGTAACATGATCCTCCGTTGCACACAATCTCTGATATGATGGTACCTGATGTCGATATGTTTGGATCTATCATGAAATACTGGATTAGACGAGAGTTTAATGTAACTCTGGTTATCACAATAAATCACAGTAGGCTCCAAGTGTGACCCGAACAACCCGACCAGGATCTTCCTAATCCATATAGCCTCGCATGCAGCCAAGCTTGCTGCCATATACTCAGCCTCTGCTGAACTGAGTGCCACGGATCTCTGCTTCCTGCTACACCAAGAAACTGTTGTTGACCTGATACTGAAGATCCCTCCAGATGTGCTCTTTCTGTCTGTTGGGCTTCCTGCCCAATCTGCATCCGTGAAGCCACACAGCTTCACCTCATCCTCCTGTCTGTACCACAATCCATATCCTGATGTGCCTCTAAGATAACGCAATACATGCTTGCCTGCCTTCCAGAAGAGCTTGGTTGGCTTAACCGTAGCTTGTGAAAGCTGGTTAACAGCATAGCATATATCGGGTCGTGTATTGACAAGATACATAAGCGACCCCACCAATTTTCGATAAACAGTTGCATCCACTACCTCCGCTGAAGTAGCATCCTCCTTCCTCTAACCTCTAGGAAGAGGAGTATCAACAGGCTTGCAGCCATGCATGTTGAACTTCTCCAGTATCTCCCAGGCATACTTACCCTGAGAAACAAATAGTCCATCACTGCGCTGCCAAATTTCCAATCCCAGGAAATAATGAAGGAGGCCCAAGTCCTTCATCTCAAACTCTCTAGCAAGATTCTCCTTGCATGAAAGTATCAACAGCTCATCACCCGTCAAAATTAGATCATCTACATACAGTACAATGATCAGCAACTTCCCCTCCACCACAATCCCATATCTGCTTGCTCGAGGAGACTCTTATGTTAATCCAAGTCTGTGTTGAACAATCGGTTTATCCGTGTACCAAGCACGAGGTGCCTGCTTCAACCCACACAACGTCTTCGAGCTCGCACACATGTGACCACGTCGAAGATCTCGAAACCCTTTCGGTTGCTCTATGTACACCTCCTCCTCAATGACTTCATTGAGGAACGCAGCCTTTCACATCCATCTCGATGAATGGTGCTACCCCATCCTGCTACCGAGAGAGAAAGAATCATCCTATGGGTATAAATACCTGCTATAAGGTGCAAAGGTTTCCTCATAACAATCCTATATGTGTGGGGAGAAGCCTTCAGCTGTGTCCTTACCTTGTATCTCCCATATCTGCCACCACTGCTCACTTCAGAGGCAGACCTTGGGTCCTGTCACCTGATTTCTCCTCTGGCCTTGGGACAATATCCCATGCACTGTTTCTGACAATCGAATTATACTCTTCCACCATGGCATCTACCCATGCGGGGTCCTCCACATCTTCCTCGAAAGAGGATGGCTCTGTCACGACACATTTTATCACAATAGCCATGTATCTAGTGTACCTGTCTGGTGATTGTCTCTGTCTGCGCTGTGCTGTAGGTGGTCCTACAACCTTCTCTGCATCTTGAGCCAGTCGCTCAGCTTCTGTAGTGCGCTTCCGCCCTCTGATGGTTGGCGCTGCATTAGTGGTCTCTTCCACTCCATGAACCTCATCTTGTGGTTGATCCGCATCTTGAGACTCATCCTTAGGTACTAGTAGCTCCTCCTCTGCATGCAAGTGTGGCTCCCTCTCAAGCAAACACTTCATGGCTTTCTCCTCCTGAAATTTGATATCTCGTCGCACAACAGTCTTGCGACTGTCTGGAAAATACACACGATAGTTGTGGGGCGTATCAGTGTACCCCACAAATATCCCAACCTCTGCGGTCGGCTTTAGCTTCTTCTTGGCATCCTTCGTCACATGAATGTAAACAGGTGAACCAAAAATCCTCAAATGGGAAATATCAGGCCTCTTACTAGAAAACGCCTCCTCGGGTATACTCATGCCAAGTATCTTATGAGGACAACGGTTCTGCACATATACTGCAGTATTGCATGCCTCCGCCCACAATTGAATGGGTAGGCCCTGATCATGCAACATCGCCCGTGCAGCACCCACGATTGTTCTGTTCTTCCGCTCAGCAACCCCATTCTGCTGTGGGTTATGAGGTGCTATGAGCTCTCTTCGAATCCCTTCTGCACTGCAAAAGTCCTTGAATTTGCCAAAGATGAATTTACCACCATTTTCGCTCCTAAGAGCCTTCACCTCCTTCCCCGATTCCTTCTCAACCAACGCCTTGAACTCACAGAACTTTGAGTATTTCTCGCTCTTCTTCTACATGAAGAAGATCTAGCACTTCCGAGAATAATCATCAACAAAGATCACATAGTACCTGTGCTTTGCTGTCGAAGCTACTGAGAAAATTCCACACACGTCTGTGTGAATTCTCTCAAGGATCATCGTGGCACGACTATCCTTCTCGTGAAAGGTGGCTTTCACAAATTTTCCTAAGGTACACCCATTGCACTGATCTGACTACCCAAGAGTGCCTTTAGGAAGCCCAGTAGAAATTTGCTGCAGTATCTTCAAAGCTCCATGGTGAAGGTGGCCCAATCTCCGGTGCCACAACTCTCCATCATCCCGGCTCACCACTCCTTCTGCCTTGCATTCCATTGTTGCGCAGCCATCTACTTGCAATTGATAAAGGTTCTTGACTCGAACCCCTATCTTTCTAAGCTTGAATGTCTTATCACAGAAAGTCATTACACAACATCATATCCCTTGTCTTCTAACATCGCCACAGAGATAAGATTCTTCTTCAATCCTGGAACATGCATCACTTCCTTCAATACAAAGGGTTTCCCAGACTCCCTCTCAAAGGAAATGGTACCAATACCGGTCGCACTGTATCTACCATCATCGCCCATCTCGATGTGCACTCCAAGATCTTTCTCATCCAGATCAGAAAACAAATCTCGATCTCCTGTCATGCAAAAAGACGCACCACTATCCAAGAACCAAACTGAACCCATCACACTTTATACCAAGCATGTGATCAAAAAAAAATCTAGCTCAAACTGCGAGGCTAAGGCCTCTCCCGCTGCAGATCTAGCAGCTTGCTTATTTTTCTTCTTCTGCGGCCAATTTGTGGCATAATGTCCGTGTTGGTGACAGTGAAAGCACTTCAACTTGGACATGTCCTGCTTCTTGCCTTTCGCACCTGAATGAGAAGATTTCTTGCTCTTCCCCTTCTTTTCTTTGGCAGCCAAAGCGCAATTTTCTTTATCAGATGCCTTTGATGAAGATTCGTCCCTGGTACTCCGCCTTATCTCCTCTTCCACAAGATCCAACCAAAGTCGATCCCATCCTGGCAATTTCTCCCGACCATTGACAGAGTCCTGATAGGAATGCCAACTCTTCGGAAGACCAAGGAGAGCCAAGCTCACCAATTCCTCATCATCTGCAGTCACCCCCACACTTCCCATCTCATCCCTGCACTGGATGAACTTCGTGAGGTACTTGGGCATACTGTCGCCTTTCTCCATCTTTATGTTTCTGAGTTTATCCTTGAGTGCCAACTTCCTCTGGTCACTCTTGCTTTGGAATAAATCTATCAACGCTTTCCACATCAAGTATGGAGAAGCTTTTCCATGCAGGCTGGATACAATGTGATCCTTCACGCCCTCCAATAGAATCCTTCGAGACTTTGTTGTCTTCTTTTGCCAAGCCTCAACTTGAGCAGCATCAGTAGGCTTTGGTACTTCAGCATCTATGAACTCCTTCAACCCGTTGTCATCTAACACCCCCTCCACCCTATCTCTCCATGCAATATAATTCGAGCTGCCTTCAAGAGCATACTACAGTCGCAATCCGTTGAAAGACATCTCGACTTTCGGCACCAAGAAAACACTGCTACAAATTCGAATTCCACCAGCTCAAAACTCAACCGCTTCTGATATGTGAGAACAAAGTATTTCTAGCACAGAGATCGACTATAGGGGCATTTACTGGATTTTTCACCTTTGAAAGAAAGGATGAATCCAGAGGCTACCTGGCCCTCTTACAGACTCTATCTACCGAAATAAGATGTAATCACTTTAATAGATCCGATGATCAACTTTTGCTTCGATACCATGTAGAAATTTGAATAATAGATGAATTATTCACCGAGATTATGCTAATTACACACTATTTGAGCTTCATTCATAATACATAACCTCTTCTACCATTGATCATCAATTTGCGGAATTAGAAGCAGTCGCATGCGCACATTAAAACATAATCAAGCACACATATAAACACAGTATGTAATGGGGAAAGCTTACAGCTGAAAACCCCCAACTATCTGTATATTATAATGATAGAGAACATGTAACAATACATAGCACAAAGCTCCTCATGGCTCTCAGCACTATCTCACATGCTACACACAAACTAGCTCAGATATGAACAAGTGACAAGTTCAAATCTCCTCCACCTGTTTGCCTGCCTCTACTGCGCAATCCAAGATGAGTAATGATGAGATCCAAGTTCGAATCCCACTGGCTTGTACTGTGCAATCCTCATTGGAAATCTCAATCAATTTGTGTGCAAATCTCATGCACATCTATAGTCACAACTGATAGTAGACTCACCCTTTCACCCACCTCCAACACTGGTCCCCACTGAACTGTCCATGCACTGTAGTCAACTGATGTATTCTTTAGTTGATTTGTGAGTTAATAATTAGTGAATTAATTAATAATTAATTCACACCACTCATCACTAGTGTATTTATCAGTTAGACTAAATACATCTATTTCAACTAAGTTAAACTGAACACAACTCCATCAACTGTCTCATCAACTCCACCAAACTCTTCCACATGAATTCTAACTGAAGTCAACCATGCAATAGCTCAACTAACCCCTAGGAATATCGTAATTCCTTCTATACTCTGCATGTGCCACATCCATAGCTCGAACTGAAGTGCTCCAAGAGGATAAGATAATGTTTATAGTCCAAATATTATTAAGAGCTAATAATATTCGACTGGTCTATTTTTAGACTGGCAGTCTAAAAATAGACTCCGCCTCAAAGATGCTCAAAATAGAGGTCCATCTATTTTTACCAACTTGACCAACCATCCACAAATAGCATCCTGCAACTCATAGACCATGATCCATATGTCTAAAAATAGACTTTGCGCCAAAAATAGCCTGCGGGCCCACTTAGTCAAGGCGACTTCTTTTCACTAAGCTCCATCATCTTGTTGCATTCTCAACAATATCCTCCTTACTGTCATCAGCCTTATTTTCATCATCCTCACTACCCTCTTCTTCACTGTTTTCTTCTTCACTATTTCTTGATTCATCATTACCCTCTCCCTCATTTTCATTTGATTGCTCATTGTCATTTCCCTCATTGTTTGATGCATTGTGAGAGGGTGATGAAGGAGGGTTGTCCTAAGGTGAAGGAACATGTGTGGATGGTGAGGTGGAAGAGTCATCATGTGGTGATGGATTGTGGGTGGATGGAGGAATGGGAGGATGAGAAGATGAAGGGGAATCTTACTGTTGTTGGCCTTTTGGATTGGTAAATACCTCATGGGCAATGAAAACCTCCCATGGAATGCCCTTCTACTGTAATTGGTGCAACACAACCATATTAATTAAAGAGTGATGAAATGAGCTTTGCATCTCTTAGGGGGAATCTCTCCTTTGTACAATATAGGACATATTTTCAATGCTTCTGTAGAGGTAATAGGGTAGGTGCAGCATCCTAACCCGAGTAAAGTGCATCAGTAGCCTAACGTGATAGGAGAAAAGCCTAGAGAATATTCCCTCACATGTAAAATATTTCATGATAATTCTCATCAAAGGTGCATATCTCTCCAGCAAATGTGAGAAAGGAAAGATGGATTTGAAGTGGTCTTTATACCTAGATTTTAAATAGTTTTCATAGTAGCTTATGTCTAAGCTAGCTTGTTTGAACCATTTCTCCCCTACACTAGGTATGCATGTGGCATTGGCAATAGCATCTTTAGAAATCTCAAAGGTTGCCCCTGCAAGGTTAACTTGCTTGTCATGCAAGTTAATAATTAAAAGTCTAGTTAGCTTAGGGTGACTTTGCACCTGTTGTACCCTTTCACAAAAACCAAAACATCCCACATTCTGGAAGCATAAAACAGACATGGGAGATACCATCAGCTCATATGTGTTTAGAGGTTCAAATCTATTGATATTCTCACCTTTATGTTGATGCCTTCTTGGAATTTGGCTTTCTCCTTCACTACCACTATCACCTTACCTTGAACTTTTGATCACTCTGTTTTGAGAAAAACCCTAGGTTTGCACAATAGAAATGAGATGAAGGGATGGAGGAGTGGTAGCCTTTGCAAGTGAATGATATGGATGGGTGACTAAGGGTAAGGGTATAGGAATATGAGTGAGAAGCAAAACTCAAGGAAAAACTCAGGTGCTTGTTACATTTCTTCTTTGACAACACCTTGCACTGATGGCAAATGGATATGAAGGAAGGCAATGAATTTGTCAATCTTTTTGTAATGCAGGGGACTGATTTGGTGAATGGAGTGAGTGTAGGCACAACCTTAGGTGAGTGAATAACTTCCAATAATCTAACCCTCTATTTATCACTAGAATTCTTAGCATGCAGATGACGAAATGTTTTAAATAGTGATATCAAGTATGAAAATTAGGTTTCCTTCTTTGGGTTTCAAATCCTTTCAATTGCAAACCATCAGAATGCTTTGAGGAAGGTAAGGCATCCACTTACCATTTACAATTTCTTTAAAAACCCTTGGTGGAAGCTTGAAGATATTTTGAGTTGAGTTGAGTGTTTGTAGGGTGTAGGAGGCCCTCCTGGCCAAGCGCATAGCACCCAGGCAACCGATGAGTCTAGTTGGGCAAAGGCGCAGCGCCAAGGTTCTTTACTAGGCCTATCGAGAAATCAGGCAAGCGCGCAGTGCTTTTCCAGGCATGCAACGCCACACTTCAGGTGCACGGTGCTTCGATAAAATTCATGGGAGAAACAGTTAGGGGCACATAACCTAACTCTAGGCACACAACACCAACCTGAATGCGCAACACCTCAACAGTTAGGAAAATTTGACCCGAAAAACTCACGGTCTTCTCTCCTGAACGGTCTGATGACCTTGAAAGTGCACAATGATTTTTTGGAGTGTTGAAAGGACCTTTTATAGGAAAATTATCTAATTTATCTTCACAACCCACTTTCCTAATGTCTAAAACCTTTTTCATTTCTTTCACTAATGCTCTTTTGACCTTTTGTTCTAGTTGTCTAAAGCATTGACTTGGATTTTTCTCGTGCTTTGTGAGGCATGATGAATTATCTTTTGATAGTCTTAGGATGTTTTTAGATAGTGGCTACTTCAAAAACCTTTGTGGCTTCCATTACAATACTGGACTTATCTTTTTCACTTTTTCTTATTAACAATTTTGCACTGTTTGTATGCAGGTTTGCTAAAAGGATGAATATGACTTCCCCTTTGCTCATTTGTCATGATAAGCTCATTAAAGCACCTCTAGGATGATTTCCTATGGCAGTAGCCTCAAATCTCTCTCTTTCCTGCATTATTAAGTTCAGATCATGTTTTTACCATTTTTGACACTTCTGATTGTAGGTGACTTGAAAACATTGATTTTCCCTTTCTCCCTGATCTTGAGGCATAACAGGTTGAGCTTGGAAACTCTTTAGGATGCTTCCACACCCTAGTATCTCCAACCTAAAGTCAACTCATATTTATCTTTGCAAGTGATTGAAAATTTTTCACTTTTCCTTTCTCACTGATATTCTTTACATCCTTGCTCTTTGAGGCAGTGAGACATTTTACCTTGGCAACTTTGGGATGTTTACACACATTGGCAGCTTATAAATCTTCCTTTACCTACACCATGGAGCTCAAACTATATTTTGATCATTTTTGTCATGAAAAAATTCTTTGGACAAGTTTGGAATCTTTATAAACAATGACATCTTCAGAATCCCTTTGCTGTCATTATGGAGTTTAAACCGTGCATTTCACCTTCTTTGGCCACTTTCCCAAAACCATAGGTGTCTAGAGTGCTTGAAAACAATTATCAGTGTTGTCTTCTAAGTTCTCTATAGCCCTTTTAAGTTCATTCATTTATATCTAGTTCACCTCACCTTTTTCCCCTTTTTATCAATATTATCTGAAAGACTTCTCTTCATGTTTGGTTTTTGGTGTTCCTCCTCCATGGTTATTTCTGCATTTGATTTATTGTTTGACACTTTGCTGGGCCATCAAGCTCAAAACATTAGTTCTTCTTGAAACCAAAGTGCTTCCCCTCTCCTTTCTATGAATGTCTTTATTGAGGAGCAGACCTCTTACCTTACCAACTTTCTATTGATAGTCATTTTAACACTCCTGCAGAAGTGTCAAAGTTCACATTTACCTTTTGCAGAACTTGAACTTGATAAAGTAGTCCTCTTTGAATATTTTCCGATCTTTCTTGGATAACCATGTGTCGATCTTCTATTACATATGAGCTAGCTTCTAGCACAAGAAAATCAGTGCTTAAAAAATCAATGATGACCTTACAACCCATGAAACCCTAATGACCTAGTGGGAGGGTTCTTTGACTTGGTCTTTGACTGAAATTTGGTTTGATGTCTTCAAGTGTAAAAATAGAGTATTGACAAAGTGGTGTATTGAAGATCAAAATCCAATGTACTTGATTTATCTAAAGAGCCTACAGAGATAGTTTTGAGACCATCAATGCTTGAGGAACCTAGTGAACATGGGAAGGAATAGGCTTATAGGTAACCCTAAATTTAAAGTGGAGTTGTGGGCAAGGGAAAAATAGAGTGATGAGGTAATAGGTAGGAAAAAAGGATGAGGATGAGTGGCACAAACCCATAAGAAGTATTTTAGGAGTGGCAAGGTGACCATGAAATGGAAAAATGGTAAAATAGTGAAAAAAATTTCATAAGGATAATGAAGGCAGTGAGATTTATAAAACTCACAATATTCAGGGAATTTTGTTTTAAGAAATCTATAACCTATATTTAGTCATCTACAAATAGTAAAAATTATTGATGACTAATAGTGGCTCCACTTGGGGACGACAGCTCCTTTTCAGGAGGTGTCTAGGACCTCAGAGTTCAGATCTATGAGTTTTGAAGACCAGTACCTTACTTGTAATTGGAAGATCCCTCTTCCTTCATTTGCTGATGTTCTCTTGAAGCTATGATCTCATAAAACTTAAAAATACGTGATTTCTTCAATATAAATTCTACCTACACATATTATTTTTCCTAACAATTTTTCTTCGTTCGGGTGCACTTGGACTGGAAAACCCTTGACATTATTTTCTTTGAAAGCATAAAAAACTGTCTACTTGTACCCTTATCACTTACAAGGTTTCATATTAGGCTAATGAACTGTCTTATTCTCTACCTAGTCTACTCATCTTTCAAGATTGAGCTGTTTGACAGACTTTATTCTCTAACCTACTAACATGAAAATTTAAAATATGACCAAACCAGGATTAAGCAGTCTGATTTTCCATGGGCTATGGAATTTGGACAAGCTGCACACCGACATTATTTTTGTACAATCAAAAACTAGAAAACATGAGGGATGTGATTCAAACTTGGTTATGCATCCCTCGCATTCTCCTTTGGTTCAGATTTGGGCATTGAAACCAAATATGTTTCCTAATCTAATCTACTGAAAAGCCAAGTTTACATGGTTTGGAAAATCTCCTTTCACTAACCTATCAATAGAAATTTAAAACATGTTCAGTCATGATTAGGCTAAATGATTGAACAAGACTCTCTTTTCTTCAACAGTAGTGGCATTTAGGCTTGCACACTTTCAACAATATTTTTTTTTGGTATGGGGTTGTACCTATTCTTTTTCCTACCATCTTTTTATTCTTTTCTCTATTTTTGTGTTTTTTTTTCTGATG
The DNA here is from genome assembly GCA_034641835.2 of Pinus albicaulis. Lineage (NCBI taxonomy): Eukaryota > Viridiplantae > Streptophyta > Pinopsida > Pinales > Pinaceae > Pinus > Pinus albicaulis. The sequence continues at coordinate 225,461,103 of CM076575.1, forward strand.
TTTCATCAATCAATGTTAATTACAATGAATGAAAGCTTCAAACTAAGAATTTTGACAAAAATAGTGCTTGATGATCTTTCCATTGACATAACCTCCAAATAAATCTATGCCATCCAGATTTTGTAAGAAGAATGCATTATTACCTCTAACTGAATGAATTATGTAAGGGCCCTTCCACAAATTTTCAAATTTTCCATGCTTACCTTTGTCCTCTCTCCTTGAATACCATTTTAGCACCTTGTCTCCAATCTAGAAATCATTCTTTGGTCCTTCTGTCAAAGATCTTCTTGATGTTCTCTTACACTGCTTGTGTTCTTTTGTAAACTTCTTCCCTTTATTGTTGCAAATGAATGGTTTGGTTCAACCTCCTTTGAATATCATTCTCTTCTGATTGCACCTCTTGAAGAAGCTTCATAACTAGAACTCCTAAGGATGTATGGAAAACTGCATCCATGCCATACACTAGCTGATAGGGAGACATATTGATAGATTTCTTGGTTATTAGTCTATCATCCCATAGTGCATGCACTATTTTTCTATGCCATGACTTTTTGTTCTCTGTAATATTCCAAAAATTTAGACTTCATCTAAATGGAATATTATAGTTTGTTTTATCAATAGGTAGGTGAATAAGTGGGTGGGGAGACTCATAAAACCCCTTTAGAAGGAGTAATGACACTCCTAATGTGAAAGGATGAATAATAAGAAGCTGGATTAAGCACCTTTGGGTGTAAACAGGGATTGGATCATGTTGATTCAGTCAACTTTGACCAAATCAACAACGTTGTCATGGAGGAGTAGTCTTTATGATGAGACAGCGCAGTTTTAGTGGAGGACAACTTGCATGAGCTTGGTGGCAAGTATGGATGGGACCCAATGTGAGGAGGTTCTCATCCTATATATGGAGGGGATAACAAACATTGTTATTCATGTTTTGGATTATTATTTTGTGTATGGTCTGTTTGGACTACTTGCATTCTTCAACTGTTTAGTTGAGATTGTTGTGTTGTTTAGCACAGGGTGTTCCTGATCGGGAATCCCACCTATTCCATTGAGGAGATATTGGAGTTTTTTGCACTATAATTCCACAATCAGGCATTTGGCCAAGCTTCAGTCTCATGTACAACGTAGTTCTGTTTAGATTTGGGTTGTGTTGCAGGGGTGTAGCAGTGAAGGAGAGAAATCTTCAATTTTTGAGCTTATTTTCTAGTGAGGGAACTATCCCTTCACCTATTGAGTTGATTGGGTGTTGTTGTAGCTGATATATCATTCCTTCAGCCCCATATCAGCAATCATTTCCAGGGAGTGCATAATTCAGGCAGCAGAAATGCAGTGGGAAACTCAAAAAAGGCCGAAAATCCAAACTTAAAAGCTGGCCAAACCATTTCTGGGTTTTTCTAGGTTTTTGGAGTAGAGTCCATGGTTGAAAGTGCAGATCATTCAAATCACTCTAACAGCCTTCCAAACATGGTTCTTCTTCATAATAATAGTTGTTTCCAATAGTAGTAGCAGTAGCAGCACACATTTCCAGTGCTTGGTTTCTTTGGTGTATTTCAGCCATCTTGTGGCTTAAGTGCATTCATTTTGGAGCACTATGTAATTTCATTTGATGTTCATATATAATGAGATGGCTCAGTTTTTTTCTTCCCATGTTTATGACGTTTTTATGTATTCCAAAAAATTTTCAGTTCTATATGTTTAATTCTTATTTTACCGTAGTTGGAATTGTGCATATGTTCTATATTTCTGTCTTTTCCATTTTGGAATATTACAGTGGTATCAGAGCATAATCTTGGCTCAGCTTGTGCATTCAAGACATTATGCCATTAGAAGGAGAAGCTTATTCTCACATAAAAGAGAAGTTGTATAGAAGAAACAAATGCAGGACTCCATTATTTGGAGAAATGAAGGAAGAGAGGATCTCCCAACTTCTTTTCCAAGCTATGAAAATATCAAGGAAGATCTCAAGGAGATGAAAGGGGAGAGATATAGAAAAACTCCAAGGGGGTTTGAAAGTAAATCAAGCCCTAGATATTCACATGATGGGTGTGGACATTCAGCCACACATGCAGATCCACAACGTAGTTTATTGCCCACATTCACTGCAAGAAGGATGGAGGAAGAAGATGCACCAATAGAGGAGACCTTGAGTGAATATCTTCGGGAGTATGAGTCTCAATCATGGAGATTCAAAAAACACTTGGACTTCCAAGGGTTTTTCCAACTCAAGGAAGATAGAAGATCCAAAAATCATAATAGAAGCAAGGGAGGTAGAATATTTCTCTCAAACTTCGATGGATCAGCAAAGTGCACAGCCAAAGCTTGGGTGGAGGAGCTAGATTCCTATTTTCAGCTACACCAAGTTTCAGAAAAGGAGGCCATTAGAGTAGCAGCGCTACACCTCAACGGTATGGCCCATGATTGGTGGTTTTGTAGTTCTGCTTCATTTAATCATGCAAATGTAAACACTTATGCTGGGTTCACTAAGAAATTAGTGAGAATATTTGATATTAAACATTGTAAAACATCATTTGTTCAACCCAAAGCCTCAAAACCTTTGCATGAGTTGGAGAGATCTATTCTTCCAACTCCACTCCTTATTTCTATTGAAGGGGATAAAAACATGCATGATACCTTACCAAGGGAAATATCCCCACTTATTGAAGGGCCCTCTTCTATAGATAAAGACATGGAGGTTCCTCCTTCAAGGGAAGACCAAGATCAAGGGTCTCTCATTGATGATGGGGCATTCTCAAATATTTATGAAGAGGATGAGAAAAGAAGAGCTAACAGCGTTGTCCCATCAGGAGGAGATCCATCACCACATGGAGATGGGAAGGGAGCCATTGCTTCCATTAGAGGATCCCTTGTATCTTTGCAAGGAGTTCCAAATGATCCAAAATGTGGGAACCAAAACAAAATTCCATAGCAACATGTATCAGTTTTTGTGGATTGTGAGATGGGAGGAGAAGAAGAGAAGAAGGATCAACATCAAGGGATGATGAGTATTCACCCTTATATATTTCAGGAGGTTTCTGCACAAAATAAGGAGATTGTATTGCATAGTGAAGATAGGGACAAATTAGTCCACTCATATATACAGTCCACTTCATATTTTGATGTCTCACTACATGGGGGCATTCCACTTGGGAGGCCACTAGATCTAGAGTGGGTGAGAGACATCTTGCCATTTTTTTCACCACTCTTAGATTCCAGAGGGGTGAAGACCTTGGAGGAGTCTAGTACAGTGTAGAGAGTTTCAGATAGACTCAAAGAGGAGGGAGACATTCTCCCATATTTCGGCATTTCCCACTCTCACTACAGACACTGCGCTGATAGAAGTTGCTGCAGTAATGGAGGATGGCACCTGTTAGCCACCTGTAAAAATTTGATTATACCATAGGTGGCTAAATTTTTTTTGAGCCTTCAAGGAACAATTTTTCCTTATCAAAAACTATTGGCTCTTGAACACTCTTGAAGGCCTCATGCCTCTGTCCAGTTTCCCACACTGCTATTTTTCATCCTAAAAAACCTCTAAAATCCTACAAAAATCCAAATCCAATACTGCTGCAAACATCCCTTTCCCCTTCCTTCCCCTCAAAACTAACCTTCTTCTTCTATTCCTCCATTCCCCATGAAAATCCCTCATTTCCATGTTTCTCCTTTTCCCCTCATCAAAATTCATTGTATAAGGTTGAAAACCCACTTTTTAACCTTACTGCAACCCTCATTTCCTTTGAAAAACCATAGAAAACGCATATTTTCTATGTTTTGTGCTTAAGCCCCCTCGGGCTAAGCCTCCAACTCTTTTTCTTCCATACGCCCGAGTGCTAGAACCCAATGCTAAACCCATCGGGCGCTTATCCTTTTAAATTAATATTTCTCCGCCAAAACCATTAAAAATCTTTGTTATTCGTATTTTTTGGGTTTTAATTATTTTCCGAAGGTTTCCGCTGTGTAAATGGTGGAGGAATCTCAACCGTTGATCTTCTTTGCAGATCGGATGGTGCGGAGCGCGACTTACCATGTGGTCCCCGCCTTCCCATGCGTTGTTTGCCCAAAACCGGCAGTATTTTTCGCACCGCTTTCGGGCCCAAAGCTGTTTTCTACCGTTGGCCAGCGATTCCATACGTTGTGAGCCATGTGCCCTTTGTAGATTTTTCGAAACCACCATCCCCCGTGCATTAAATTCCGGACCAGGACACCCAGCGAAATGGATCTCCGCCGTCCGATCTGGGCCCACTCATTCAACGGTGGTCGATCGCTGAAGATGTCTGATGATTAACCAAAGTGCCCGCGCGATAAACAAGCCCTCGTACAGCTGGAAACCAATCTCCACCGTCGATCTGATCTGCGGATCGATGGCCCATATCGCGTCGCCCGATTCCGTTGCCCAGTCAACGTTTCCCTGCCACTGATTTTCCATTGCCCGCTCCCAACCGTCGATCATGCGCGATCAACGGCTCAGATTTGATCCTCCTCCCCCATGCTTTTTCGACCATTCTAAGAGTAAATCCAGACCGTTGGATGATGCCATCCAATGGCCCTGCTTCCTCCGCACATCCTCCGATGCATATTTACCTATAAAACGCAGGATTTTGTAACATTTGTTTGTTTTTGCAGGTTTTAAGGTTTTTCCGCTTAAATGAAGAAATTTCGTCGTCCAAGGATGAAAATCCTCCGGCCTTTGAATACATCAGGAAAATCATCCGCAGGATTGAATTACATGTTTCGTCAATGATTTCTCAGGCATTTATGCCTTATAAACCCTGCGCATCCCGGCACGACAGCAAGGAAAACCATGAAACGGGCACAGTCAAAGATTATTAGTGTCGAAGACCAGGATGAACCAGAACAGAGAATTGATGGAGATATTAGTGGGGATTACAGCTAAGGCAGTTATCAAAGCCTAATCCCCAATCTAAAACACGTTTAAAGCAAAACCTAAAAGTGTTTTATCAGGAAAACTCTCCACCACCACAAATGGAGGCGAATTGATTCCTCCCAGCGACCAAAGTGCCACCTGTGCCTCAAAGTATTCAATCAGGAACAGAACTTATTGATCAAGATCAGATATTTTACCTCGACGCAGCCGAAGAGTTACTTCTACTAGGAATTTAATGAAAGAATGTCTGCAGGATAGCCCTAGCACCACACAGAGCCTCAAAGGTCAATAAAAGCTCCCACCGAGCTTAATTCATAAGTGTAAACCAATTAATATAGCGAAACACCTGTATAGTTTCTTCATTGAGCCTCCCAAGGGCCAAGAAAACATTAACTCTATATTAATTGTATTTGAGATCTTTAATCAGATCTCACCTCCTCATCCTTCTATATATACTTCAGGAGAAGATGACTGAGAGGTTGGTTGTTGATGTAATTATTGAAGCATTGTAATGTAATTGAGCTGAAGACTCCTGATTGTAAATAGTGATTCACTGGCTCTTGGAGCTCTTCTTGTAACGGATAAGTTAGGTTGTGAAAGAAAGATGAATTAACACACTGGACTTGAAGATTGTAACTGGTTTGGAGCATCAATACAAGCTGATTTATGGGATCCTGGTCTATGTTGACGGTGATGTTATTCTCATTGTAACTTATTATTTTGTTCTTGTTTTTCATTTTGTTTCATTTTCTTCTGTAAAGAACAGTTTAAACAGTGTTAGGACCTACTGTATACCAGTAACCTTCTCTGGCTGAGAAATCTTTATTTAAATGTTTTCTTTCAATTGTGTTATTTGAAAATGATTTAATTCAGTTCAAGCATAGGAATGCTGGCGTTCCCTCGTCTTATTGTCTTAGCTGAATATTATTTTTGAATGTTACTTTCAATATATGTTGTGTGAAGATGAATCATCAAAGTCCTCCACTAGCCTCGGTCCTGCTCTTGTTTGCATGACTATTTGATTGTTTCTTAGAACAAAGTTAAAATCGTATAGTTTCTAAAGTACTGTACTGTGACCTGAAAGCATTCCATATTCTCTGCAGATTGTCTTGGAAGTATTCGTTAAAGAAGAGCTAGGAGAGTGATTTGTGGTGAGCCCTACTTCGCTAGTCTCTACCTGTGTTATTTCTCCAAGTTTCCTTAGTTTTCAAGTGTGTTTTTCTCATCGGAAGTGTATCAAAGGTCAGATAGTTTCGAAAGTACTTGGCTTTATCCTCGTCATTTCTTGTTTGGCATCTATTATTTCTTCTTAATGTATCATTCCATTCCATAAATCAAACCTTAAAAGAGATCTCAGAAAGCATGATTCTATTCGCTACTGCCTCCTGCTCATGTTCCAATTAAATCCTCTTATGACTCCATAGCCCAATGGATTGAAATCCTTCCATCATCTCTCTTCTTGATCAAAAATTACTCTTTTGCTTGCAACTTCTCACTTTTGAACCTCTTTACCTTTGGGACTTTTCACCTCTAACAGAAATCATGTTCAACCATCCAAAAAACAAACAAAACCCTTGGACTTCATAACTAGCCTAATATTATTATCCCAAACTTCAAAGACAAATCCATCTTTGCACTCATTGGAGAGATCCCTCTCTGGATTCAGGAGGGCTAGATCCTAGAATCCCAAAGTTGGTTGAAACGATGTTGTTTCTGTAATTGGACTCTGGCAATCTTGCTAATAAATTACAGATACCCAACATTTCTGGCGACTCCACTGGGGAACAAGCCCGAATCATTTTCATTCAAAGCTAACCATACGATATTAGAGATTTGGTTTCCCCTTAAAAAATCTTTATAAAATTGTGAGTAAAAAGCATCTTTTTCAAGCACTACCAAGGAATGGTAATTATGATGATACTTGTTTGAGTCAGTGACAATCTAGGTCAACCCTAGGATTCTGATAAGTCTTTATCTAACCTTGAAAAATCAGCTAGCTGAGCCATAAGACTAGACTGTCTTTGTCTCACGACCGTAGCTAAGTTTTGAAGCAAAGTTAGGACATTCTTAGAAACCACACAAATAAAAATAACTCGAAAAATACCAAAAACATTTCAGATTGGTAGTAAAACACTTGCTCTTACATTTCACTTACCTTTTGTTGTGTTTTACCTCATACTCTTAGACAGAGTCTGGAAAGGGCCAGGTAGCCTCCGGATCTCATCCTCTTTTAGAGGTGACATATCTGGTGAATTCCCTCCCAGTCAATCTCTGGTTAGAGTTTGTTGTGTTTCGGGATATCCTTGAAAAAGGATGTTTCACAAGCACTATGGTGGACAGTGTATCTCTTTGAAAACACTCTAAACTTTCCACCTGGCGACTCCACAATCCTGAACAGACCTTAAGACTCCACTGGGAAGAACCCTTACCATTATAATATCTTTCAAACTCAGCTAGAGGACTGTAGGATTAAATTTGTGAAAACAGATTAGTTGACCTCTCAAAGATTGTCATACTTGGCTGAAATTTTCTTGTTTATTCGGGTCTAAAAACACAGCATAGTGGTTCCTAGAAAGATTCACACTAGAGCCCATCCTAATCCTGATCCACATGAGATAGTTGATAACCCAGAAAGAATCCTTAGGAAGTCTCCTAAGATATAATTTTTAACTGTTTTCAGATCACCCCTAAGAGCTAATTCAGTCCCTGAAAATCTTTCAACTCTACAACAATCACAAGCTGACTTAGTCAATCCCTTTAGGACTAGGTCATTTGGTGATTTAGACTGGTTAGATTCTGAGTCTTCATATTCATCTCCTGAAACAAGTGAACATCTTTGGAATAGAGAAACAACACCTCCTGATTTACATTTTCTTCATAATCTAGGTGTCTCTCATCCAAGGTCGGGTCAGCAATCTACTGCACTCCCATCCACTTCTTTTCATCCTTCATCCGTCACTCAAACCACTTCACTTCATCCCGCACCCCCTCTTGTCAATCCACCTCCACCACATATCATGGCAGCATGGTATGCTCCCTTACATGCACCATTAGTCAATCTTCCATAGGACTATCAGTCCAAAATTCCATTATATGATGCTAGCAACGCTATAACGGCATCACAACATGTGGACAAGATGAATCACTACTTTGACAGAAATGAAATTGATGATGATTCTTTCAAACTCAGATTGTTTGCTCAAATTTTAGGAGGAGAAGTAAGAAAATGGTTTAAAGCTCTAGCCCCCCACAGCATCAACAATCTCCAAGGCTTCCATCAAACATTCTTAAACAAATCGGAAGTGAGGAATAATCCTCTCCAAGTCCTTGCTGACTACAACAATCTCCATAGAAACCCAGGGGAAAGTGTACAAGCCTATTGTACTAGATTTAATAGTGTGTATAATGCACTTTCCCCAGAATTAAAACCTCCACAAGGCTCAGCCTTAAACAAGTTTCCTGAAGGGTTTGATGCTGACATGACTTATTCACTCAGAGAGAGGGATTTTGCGACCCTTGAAGACATGCAAAGAGGTGCTCTTTCTGTGGAAGTCAACCTAATGGAGAAGATACCAACGATGAAAGTCGAAAAGAGAGTATCTTTTAGAGAGGAATCCACATCTACTAACTCGAGCTCAAAAATGGAAAGAATGATGGAAGAAATGATGAAGAAAATGAGCATTCTTGAGAGAGCGCAAGCAAGTCAAAACCAAACTGCTCCTCAAAACAGAAACCAAAACCAGAATCAGAATATAAGAAGAAACCAACCTCCAAACAGACCCAGGGAAGATGATCAACAGATCGCTCCTCCCTTTCATCAAAACTATGTAAGTGAGGTTGAGGAAACAGATGAAATGATAGAGGGAGATGATATTAACCTATTTGGGGTAGATGATGATGACTTTGAGGTTCATTATGATAGGAAACAAGGTCTTTACACACCTTACAACGACAAAAGAGATGGTAATGAAGATTATTATCAAAAAATGGAAAATGTCGTCGCAGAACCTTCAAAAGAATATGAACTCAGAAGTAAATCTAGTAAAAAAACCCCCAGCACCAAAACCTCTAACAAATCTTCTCAAAACAGCACTACAACCAAGCCTAAAACAGTCAAACAAAAGGACAAAATGGTGGCTATTGATTCTGGTAAGGGTAAAGAGAAAGACACTCCAAATTTTTAAAAACAGAGTGCAAACATTAGTAGTACTAACACTTTAGCTAGTACTCCTTTTTCAACCGTTGTGTCAACTGTAGATAAAACGACTCAGCAAGTCGTTGTTGCTGATAGAGTGGCAGTAACTAGGGCTGAAACCAGCACCTTAAAAAATCAAATTCGTTTAAGCCTGGAATAGGAAATCTCAAAGATCAAAATTTCTGTCCCTTTGACTGAGTTAACGGCCCAACTTGTATATAGGTCCAAAATTTTGAAGGCTTTGAACATAGAAGAAAATGAAGATACACTCAATCTAAATGATGACCATCCAGAGCTTATTTTTGGTCCAAAGATTGAAGGTAAGTTTCAAGAGGGACTTGTCCCTCCCTTTTATGTAAGTTTGAACATCCATGGAAAAATTCTACACAATGCTATGCATGACTCAGGCTTCTCATAATTTAATGCCAAAAGCTGTAATGGAGAGCCTGGGTCTTGAAATCACCAGACCTTATAAAGATATTTACTTTTTTTATTCGAGCCGAGTCAAGTGTTTAGGATTAATCAAAGACCTTTGTGTTAACTTAGCCCAGATTCCAGCCAAATGCCTAGTTATGGATGTTGTTGTGGATGATGTACCCCCAAAGTATGGAATGCTTTTATCAAGATCTTGGGGGGCTAAGTTACAGGGGACTATGCAAATGGACATGACCTATGCGACTATCCCTATTTTCAATCAGACTAGAAGACTTTACATGGAGTCTCATATGCAATACACAGTTACAAGTCAAGATAGGCCTCAAAACTCCCCTCTATATTCTATAAGTACAAGCCTTGATTCTTTTATCATGTTTAATGAGAAACCCTCACTGAAAAAATCACTTTAACAGGATCAATAGCTGAAACGAAGGAAGAGGAGCACAGCACTGAAGTGTCAAAACACTTTGCTATATTTGAAAACATTAGCAAACCAAACACAGGTCTTGAACTACAGGTCATAAATCCATTAAACTTAAATCTTGACAGTCAAATCACACAGAGGACATTCACCTAATGAGAAACTTGAGGAGTCAAATCACACAGAGGACATTCACCAAACTGAAAAAACTGAAAATAATCCTCTCTGGAGTATGTATTTTGATGGGTCATGCACTAAAACAAATGCTGGTGCAGGTGTCTGGATTACTAACACTGAAAGCAAGAACACAGAATGTATTTCTTGCAAATTAAACTTTCAGTGTTCCAACAACATAGCGGAGTACGAATCCCTGCTCTTAGGATTACATTTGCTGAAAAAGTTAGGAGCCAAGAAAATAACTGTGTATGGGGATTCTGAGTTAATAATTAGGCAAGTCAATGGGGAGTATAATGCAAATCATCCCAAACTTAGGGCCTATCGGAATGATGTCGTGGATATTTTGAAAACATTTGAGGAGTCCAAACTGAGTTTTTTCCCGAGAAAAAGAAATCTTATAGCCCACAATTTAGCCTCCGCAGCTAGGACATGTCTAACGCCATACGATACCGAAGATTGCTCAACTCAGATAAAATTTAGACCAACTGTGCCTGATAATAAAAAATATTGGCAGGTGTTCGACGGAGATAAACAAATAGAAGACTTCATGCAATTCAGAAATGAATTTGAACTGCATAGTTCAGATTCAGAGTATGATACAGACTGCGGTGAAGAAAATTTTCTTGATGAAGAAGAACCTTCTCATGAGCTTGTCACTATTAACCATCAGACTAGCAAACTTAGAAACGAAACAGAATTAAGTGTAGAATCAGAAACAGAGGAATTAGAAACTCTGCATTCTAAAAATGAAATTTTTCCAAGTGGTCTAACACCTTTAGAAGAATTGTTCGATTTTGACGACGTGGCCAAAAAACCTAAACTGGAGCCTGTAGAGACTGAAGTAGAGGAGTGCAACATAGGCAGTAAGGAAAAACCGAAAATGATCAAACTGTCCAAAACTTTGCCGGCTCACATTAAATTCAAATACATAGAGTTGTTCAAATAATTTTCTGATGTTTTTGCATGGAGTTACGAAGATCTTAAATCCTATGACACTGAAATAATACAGCACAAAATACCTCTTAAAGAAAACCAAAAACCATTCAAACAGAAACTGCGTAGAATAAACCCTGTACAGCTGCCTTTGGTCAAGAAGGAAATCATGAAAATGTATGATGCTGGTATTATTGTCCCTATTATATATTCTGAATGGGTATCTAATCTGGTGTCCGTTAGGAAGAAGACTGTAGAAATCAGGCTTTGTATAGATTTTAGAGATTTAAACAAAGCTTCATTGAAAGACAACTACCCTTTACCAAAGATGGATCATATTTTACAGAGGGTGGTGGGGTCTAAAATAATTTCTTTGCTTGATGTCTATTCAAGGTATAATCGGATCTTAGTTCACCCTATTGATCAATTAAAGACAGCCTTTACTACACCATGGGGCACTTTCATGTATGTGAAAATGCCCTTTGGTCTAATGAATGCTAGAGCAACCTTACAGAGAGCCATGGACATAGCATTCTTGGAAGAATTGAGCTTCTTCATCATTATCTATCTTGATGATGTCACTGTGTTTTCAAAAACAGATGAAGAGCATTTACAACATTTAAGAAAAGTTTTCGAGAAATGCAGAAGGTTTGGGATATCTTTAAACCCTAAGAAGACACTATTTGGTCTCCAAGAAGGTAAACTTCTTGGGCACAATATTTCAGAAGAGGGTATAAAGATAGATCCAAAGAGGATTGAGGCCATATTGCAAATCTCTCATCCTCGAAACATCAAAGAGTTGCAGTCTTTCATTGGAAAGATTAACTTTTTGAGAAGATTCTGTTGGTCCCCCGTGTTTTGACAGTTTGGCAAATCAAAAGACAAGGCAACATCAGAACCAATCTTTAGAGTTCCAGGATCTAGTCCTCCTGTTCTCAGAGAGGGATCTCTCAAATGTTTGATCGCAATGGTTTATCTTGTGTGCTTTGAGTATGATTTTAGACTAGTTATTAAGTGTAGGTTTTTGTTTATTTGGTTGGATTGAGTTGATACAGCAGAACATGGAAGGTCTAGGAAAGATAGACAGAAAGAGGAAATATCTGGTTCATTGGGCAATGGAGTCAAAATAAGGTTATGAAAAACTCATCAATGGATATGGGATATCAAAGGGAAAATCTAACTTGGCCACAGGATCCTTTTGTTTTTGGAATGAGATGAACATTAATGATTTGGAAAGAGAAATTTAATTCTCAACAAAGGGAACTTGAAGAACATAACTCAACAATAAAGATATATTTGATAGACAGGGCTAACCATAAATCCTACAAACATTCTTTAAGAAAATAATGACTTCAAGACAACTTTTAAAATGAAATCTAAGATTCGGGGAACTCCCTATTTCCTCAAAGATTTTATTTTAAAGGATTTAGAAAACATAAAAGATTCACTGATAATTGCATTCATAGAAGAGGGAACACCTAAATAACATCTATGCTTACAACTATAACGACCTTAAAAACAACTGTTCAAGCAATGGCAAAGGGCAAGATCAAAACCGACCTCTTTGATTAACTCAAAACAATGGTACTTCAAAGGGAGACTTCAATAACAGCTTTCAAGTGATAGTAGACAAGCAGGGAAAACCATAAATCATGCTAAAACCAACTATTTGAGCTATTAAGGAAATAAACAAGCATGAAGACTAAAGAGAAGGTTTAAAGCCTCTAAAATACTTCAGCAGAAGAAAACATAAAATAGTGAAGGGTGAACAGGTCTAAGGTGCTTCTAGGAGTCATTTCTTAGCCTAAAACTTTCAGCCTACTGTAGTAAGAAACTATGGAACATAATGAAAACAAGAGAAAACATTAAACAGTTAGAATACTTCACCAACAACCAAGCTCATGAATCCAATGATAGAGCCTTCTCAGGAACGGGCATGCAACAACATCATCAAGACATCCAAGACTTCAATTTGTTCTTCAACTTCAATAGACTATGTATTTATTTCAAAGAGTTTCAGTATTACAGCTTGTGATCAACAACAACCAACAACTTCTTATCTTATGCAGAAGTACTTATAGGAAGATGAGGAGGTGAGATTTTAACAAAATATCTCAAAGACAATTAATGCAGAGTGAAGACTTCTCGGCCCTTTGAGAGGCTCGAGGGAGAAATTTACAGGTGGATCACTACATTAACTATTTCACAATAAATATCAAAGCTCGGTGGAAGATTTGTTTGACTTTGAGGCTCTGTGTATGTTTTGGAGTAACTCTGCAGATATTTATGCATTGGTTTCCTTGCAGAAATAACTTCTTGGCAATGCTGGAGGCAGATATTTCTTCGAGCAATAAATTTGGCCTATGCTCTGAATGGTTTGAGGCGACAGGTGGCTCTTTGTAGTAGCTGAGGAATCAATTCGCCTCAGTTGAAGCGGTGGAAACCTTTCTGTCAGCGAAACACTTATGATGTTCTTTAAACTGTGTTTTAAGTCGGGGATTAGGCTTTTGATAACCGTCTTAGCCGTAATCCCCGTAATATTGTCTTCAATCTTCGTTCTGCTGTGCTCTGTCTTAAAACTTATACTCTTTAACTGTGTTTGAAAAACAGTGTCTTGACGATGTGCAGACCCACACTGGGCTTTACGGCATCAATACTCATAGAGTACTGACGAAACATGGAATGGAGCCCCGTGGATGGCTTCTCTTTAATGAAACGAGGGCATGAGAATCGTCATTCCCAGCCCTCGGAATTTCTTCATGATACAATGGAAAACCTTTTAAAACACTTGTATCAAACATAAAACATTTAAGAAATCCTGCGAATTTTTCTTTAAACTGCTTCGGATGGCGGGGGAGGAGCGTAGCCGTCGGATAAAAATATCTAACGGTGGAGATCGGCGCAGAACAGGTAAAGGAGAGCGGGGAGAAGAAATAAGGCGGGGTGGTTTTGGACCGTCAGATCTGGACACGTGGACGGTCCAGATCTAATCGGAGGAGCGCAATCGGGGGGGAGCGAGCAAATGGAGCGATTGAATCACGCGATGCGATTTTGCGCGGACCGTTGGATCAAAGGATTAGATAAACGGTCGGGATTGAATCAGGGATCGGCAATCGGGGGTGAAACAAAAATGCATGCAATTGAAACTTGCGATTGGAAACTTACGATTGAGCACTGGCCATTGATCCGAGGACCAGATCAACGGTGGGGAATGAATCGGAGGGATTGCAATCGGAGGAGAGAAACAAAGGGCGCGATTGAAAAATGCCGATGCGATTGCGCGATCGGGGGACTAGTGCGATCAAACGATGACCGTTGGATCAGCGGGCAATGGACGGACGGGATTAAATCGGGGCAATCTCAATCAGGGATCGCGGAAGAGGGGATGCGATTGAAACTTGTGATTGAGCGCTGACCGTTAGATCTGAGGGTCAGATCAACGGCGGGAAGCGAATCGGAGGAATTGCAATCGGAGGTGGCAGATAGGGGCATGCGATTGCGCAATCGAGGAAAGTTTGCGATGCGATTGGGGATGTGTGATGCGATTGAGTGACGACCTTTTGATCGGCGGTGATCAACGGTGGAGAAAAAAAGGGGAAAAACCTTTCATACATACGAAAACCAAAGTTTTTGCAATAAAAACAAGTTATAATGGATCGGGCGGAAAATATATAAGTAAAGGGAAAAGGCGCCCGATTGCGGGGCCGTGGGATATATGAACTATAATATGCCTGGGAGTATATATAACCAGGGCCTAATCACAATCGGAACTGTGGGCCTAGTCTTTCCGATCTACCCATTGTGAATTCTCCGATCGCGATTACGCGATCGGTCTTTTTGATCAACCCATTTTATATTTATCACGTGACTTTACTTTTTTAACTTAAAACTTCCGGAAAGTGGGTTTTTGGGTTTACAAAGGAAAATATTGATCGGAGAGGGGCCTTTCAATGGTTCAACGCCCGATTGCGGGCTCTATGGTTATATGAGAAATAATATGATCTGCGGTTTATGATAAAAAGGGCTAATCGCAATCGGAGTTTTGAAATGGCTCAACAAACGTGCACACTTGAATCTTTCCAATGCAATTAGTGCTAATGGGACTAGCACCTGGTTCTAGGGAAAGGGCGTGTGGGGGAAGTGGTTTTTAGGACTTAGCCCAAAGGGGCTTAAGTCTATAGTAATAAAACTTTGATTTTTATGAAAAATTTCAAGGATTTAAATGGATTTGGGGGTTTCGACACAGCTCAAAAAAAAAAAAGTTTCAAACCATGTCAGGAGGATTTTCATGAATGGAAGGAGAAACTTATGAAAAGTAGAGGAATAATATGGAGAAAAGGGGAAGTTAATGAAGGTTAGGTATGAGTGGGAGAAAGGGGAAAAAATTGATGGTTTCTTCAGCAGTTTCTTACATGAAATCAACAGAATCAATAGGAACAGTAATGAGGATTTTGGAAAGAGGCATGAGGCCTTCAAGGAGTCTTCAAGAGCCAACAATTTTTAGTGATAAAATTTGTTCCTTGGAGGCTCAAAAATATTTAGCCACCTTTTGGTATAACAAAATATTACAGGTGGCTAATAGATTCATCCCCAACTTGGTTGAGCTCCTTAGGAATATCACAAATATGTTAAAGAAGGAGCAAGGGGTAAAATGGACCTTGGAAGCAAAGACATCGTTCAAGCTGGTGAAACAAGCATTAACCAAAACACCGGTTCTCATAAGTCCTGATTTTTCAAAAGATTTTTATATCTTTTCATTTGCATCAGAACATACCATAGCTGCTGTCCTTTTACAGAAAAATTCCCAAGGACAAGAGCAGCCTATTGCATTCTTTAGTAAGGCATTGAGGGATGCCCCATTGAAGTACAACATTATGGAAAAGCAAGCTTTTGCTTTGGTTAAAGCTTTAAAATATTTCAGGGTGTACATCCTTCACTCACACATCATTGCCTTTGTCCCAAATTCAGTGATTAAAGAAATTCTAACGCAGGACCCAGATGGTAAGAGAGGTAAGTGGATTGTAGTTATTCTCGAATATGATTTAGAGATAAAACCCACTAAGCGCATCAAAGGCCAAGGTCTAGCCAGATTAATGGCTGAGTCAAATTGTGAAGTTCTTGATATTCATATGATTAATGCTTTAGATAATCAAGAGGGAATCTCGACACCCATTGTTGAAAACCATTTCATGAATTCCTCTTGGTATGCTGATATTATTTATGTTTTACTTAATTTAAATACACCTCCTGGTTTATCAAAAACAAAGGCAAGGTTCTTGAAGCTAAAAGCAGTAAACTATTGCACTATAGATAGATGTCTTTATTGGAAAAATGCAAGTGGTATATTGCTTAAATGTTTGTCTGAGTTTGATGCAGAGAAGGTTAAGCAGGAATTCCATGAAGGAGAGTGTGGGGGTCATTTATACTGGAAGTCAACAGCTAACAAAATTTTGAGGGCTGGTTTCTATTGGCCTACTCTTTTTCCTGATATACACAAGATGACCACTACTTGCCATAAATGCCAATTGCTTGAAGGCAAGAGAAAATTTCTACCCCTTCCTCTGCATCTAATCATTGTTGAAGCTCCTTTTCAACAGTGGGGACTTGACTTCATAGGAGAAATCCATCCACCCTCTTCTGCCCAGCATAGGTGGATCCTTACGGCCACAGACTATTTCACTAAGTGGATAGAAGCCATTCCTTGTAGACAGGCCAATGATTTAGTTATCATCAAATTCATGGAGACTAACATTCTCTCCAGATTTTGCTGTCCTACCAAGATCATCACTGATAATGCAGTAGCATTTGGATCAAAGAAGATGGTTGAGTTCTGTCACATATATCAGATATCATTGGGGCATTCCACAGCCTATTACCCTCAAGGTAATGGACTCGCTGAATCCTCAAAAAAAATCTAAGTGAACATAATCAAGAAACTATTGGAGGATAAAAAAAAGTCTTGGCACACAAAGCTGGTCCATGCACTTTGGGCTGACAGATTAACTTTGAAGAATCTATTGGTATGTCACCTTTCCAGCTTGTGTATGGTACAGATGCAATTTTCCCCAACAGCCTTGGTGTACCAGTTATGAAGTTGATTCAAGAGTTGTAGACTGAAGAAAATGACATGATCAGAAGAATAAATCAGACCATTCATCTTTAGCAGACCAGAGAGGAAGTGTATAACAAAGCATTATAGAAACAGGATAGCATCAAAAATCTTTTTGACAGAAGAACAAAGGCCAGCAATTTCAAGATTGGGGACAAAGTTTTAAAGTGGGACTCAAGGAGGGAAGAAAAGGGCAAGCACGGAAAATTTGATAACCTATGGCTTGGCCCTTACTCTTTTCATAAAGTTGCTGGTAATAATGCATTTTTCTTACAGGAACTCGATGGAACATAATTGTTTGGGGGTCCTGTCAATGGAAGGATGCTTAAGCATTACTTCTCTTGATCCGTTTTATGTTTTAAAGACTTTTTATCTTTTTCCATTATGAATATTCCATCCACCATCGCATTCAAAGTTATAAAAAATCAAAAAATACAAAAAAATAAAGAAAAGAAGAAAAGAGGGCAGAATGAAAACAAGAAAGGCAAAGCCCCATGCCAAAAAGAGAAACAAATTCTGAAAGTGTGCAAGGTCAAATGCCACTCCTCAAAAACACACTTTTAGTTAGTCAAACTATTTAAACTTGACTAATTAGCTTTAAATTTTCTGCTGATAGGATAGTGAATTTTGATTTTCCAAACTGTTCAATCTTGGCTTATCAGTAGATAGATTAGGATATAAATTGAAGGTTCAAACAAGCTCAAAATCTGAACCTGAATTTCCAAGCAAAGAGACGACTCGAAACTGTTTTAAATTTTGAGTCAAAGAATGTAAAGATTTGGTTCTAAACAGCTTAAAATCTGAACCAGAAGAAAAGCAGGGTCAACTCAAAGCAAAGCAAAAATAGAGCCGTGTAGAAAAGATAAGGCCATGATAAGAAACTTTCAAATCTTAAGCCTTCCATTTTGATTTTATATTTCTGCAAATAATAATCTATGTGCAGCTTGTTTTTATGCCATGGATCACAGCTAGTCAAACAACTTAATCTTGACTTGGCTGTTTTTTAAATTTCTGTTGTAGAATTTAGAGAATGAATTCTGTTGGACAGTTTAATCCCAACAGACAGTAGATTAGGTAGGGAATAATCTGAGCTCAATAGTTTAATCTGAGTTCAGGGAGAAATAAGGAGTAGAGTTAGATTATTTGTTATGCTTTCAAAAGAATAAAATGTTGTGAAAAGAGTTTTCCAATCCAAGTGCACTCTGATGAAGAAAAAATGTTAGATCAGTAGGATTGGGTAGGTAGAAAGTTGTATTGATGAGGTCCATTATTTTTTCATAACTGATGTTATTTTTTCAAAGCGAAGCAAGATCATTCATCAAAAGGAGAGCAATCTAGTGGATCAGGCACAAGTTAGCCTCCCAGAGAAATCAAGTCTGAATTCTTGATGCCTTCAAGAAGGCACCATCCTCAAGTGGAGCCACTGTTAGCCACCTGTAAAAATTTGATTATACCATAGGTGGCTAAATTTTTTTTGAGCCTTCAAGGAACAATTTTTCCTTATCAAAAATTGTTGGCTCTTGAAGACTCTTGAAGGCCTCATGCCTATGTCCAGTTTCCCACACTGCTATTTTTCATCCTAAAAAACCTCTGAAATCCTACAAAAATCCAAATCCAATACTGCTACAAACATCCCTTTCCCCTTCCTTCCCCACAAAACTAACCTTCTTCTTCTATTCCTCCATTCCCCATGAAAATCCCTCATTTCCATGTTTCTCCTTTTCCCCTCATTAAAATTCATTGTATAAGGTTGAAAACCCACTTTTTAACCTTATCGCAACCCTCATTTCCTTTGAAAAACAATAGAAAACACATATTTTCTATGTTCTACGCTTAAGCCCCCTCGGGCTAGGCCTCCAACTCTTTTTCTTCCATACGCCCGAGCACCAAAACCCAATGCTATACCTGTCGGGCGCTTATCCTTTTAAATTAATATTTCTCCACCAAAACCATTAAAAACCTTTGTTATTCGTATTTTTTGGGTTTTAATTATTTTCCAAAGGTTTCCACCATGTAAATGGTGGAGGAATCTCAACCGTTGATCTGCTTTGCAGATCGGACGGTGCGGAGCGTGACTTACCATGTGGTCCCCGCCTTCCTGTGCGTTGTTTGCCCAAAACCGGCAATATTTTTTGCACCGCTTTCGGGCCCAAAGCTGTTTTCTACTGTTGGCCAGCGATTCCATACGCTGTGCATCGCGTGTCCTTTGTAACTTTTCCCAAACCGCCATCCCCCGTGCATTAAAGTCCGGACCAGGACGCCCAGCGAAATGGATCTTCGTCGTCAGATCTGGGCCCACTCATTCAACGGTGGTCGATCGCCGAAGATGTCCGATGATTAACCAAAGTGCCCATGTGATAAACAGGCCCTCGTACAGCTGCAAACCAATCTCCGCCGTCGATCTGATCTGTGGATCGACGGCCCATATCGCATCGCTCAATTCCGTTGCCCAGTCAACGTTTCCCCGCCGCTGATTTTCCATTGCCCGCTCCCAACCATCAATCATGCGTGATCAACGGCTCAGATTTGATCCTCCTCCCCCATGCTTTTTTGACCATTCTAAGAGTAAATCCGGACCGTTGGATGATGCCATCCAACGGCCCTACTTCCTCCGCACATCCTCCGATGCAGATTTACCTATAAAACGCAGGATTTTGTAACATTTGTTTGTTTTTGCAGGTTTTAAGGTTTTTCCGCTTAAATAAAGAAATTTCATTGGCCAAGGATGACGATCCTCTGGCCTTCGAATACATCAGGAAAATCATCCGCAGGGTTGAATTACATGTTTCGTCGATGATTTCTCAGGCATTGATGCCTTATAAACCCTGCGCAGCCCGGCACGATAGCAAGGAAAACCATGAAATGGGCACAGTCAAAGATTATTAGTGTTGAAGACCAGGATGAACCAGAACAGAGAATTGATGGACAGATTAGCGAGGATTACGGCTAAGGCAGTTATCAAAAGCCCAATCCCCAATCTAAAACACAGTTTAAAGGAAAACCTAAAAGTGTTTTATCAGGAAAAATCTCCACCGCCACAGATGGAGGAAAATTGATTCCTCCCAGCGACCAAAGTGCCACCTATGCCTCAAAGTATTCAATCAAGAACAGAACTTATTGATCGAGATCAGATATTTTACCTCGACGAAGCCGAAGAGTTACTTCTGCCAGGAATTTAATGAAAGAATGTCTGCAGGGTAGCCCTATCACCACACAGAGCCTCAAAGGTCAATAAAATCTCCCACCGAGCTTAATTCATAAGTGTAAACGAATTAATACAGCGAAACACCTGTACAGTTTCTTCATTGAGCCTCCCAAGGGCAAAGAAAACATTAACTCTGTATTAATTGTATTTGAGATCTTTAATCAGATCTCACCTCCTCATCCTTCTATATATACTTCAGGAGAAGATGAGTGAGAGGTTGGTTGTTGATGTAATTGATGAAGCATTGTAATGTAATTGAGCTGAAGACTCCTGATTGTAAATAGTGATTCACTGGCTCTTGGAGCTCTGCTTGTAATGGATAAGTTAGGTTGTGAAAGAAAGATGAATTAACACACTGGACTTGAAGATTGTAACTGGTTTGGAGCATCAATACAAGCTGATTTATGGGATCCTGGTCTATGTTGACGATGATGTTATTCTCATTGTAACTTATTATTTTGTTCCTGTTTTTCATTTTGTTTCATTTTCTTCTGTAAAGAACATTTTAAACAGTGTTAGGACCTACTGTATACCAGTAACCTTCTCTGGCTGAGAAATATTTATTTAAATGTTTTCTTTCAATTGTGTTATTTGAAAATGATTTAATTCAGTTCAAGCATAGGAATGCTGGCGTTCCCTCGTCTTATTGTCTTAGCTGAATATTATTTTTGAATGTTACTTTCAATATATGTTGTGTGAAGATGAACTGAGGAAATTATGGTTAGCCCTGGTCCCAGTATTGTTTGCATGACTATTTGATTGTTTCCCTTAGAATGTGTTAAAAGCTGGATAGTTTCAAAGTACTTACCAGATCTTAGGCCATTCTGTGTTATCTCTGTGATTTTCTTGGAAGTAGTCAAGTAAAGAAGAGCTAGGAGAGGATTTGTGGTGAGCCCGGCCTGCTAGTCTCTACTCCAAAGGTTGCCTTCAAGTTTCCCTTAGTTTTCGTGTGTTTTTCTATTGGAAGTGTATCAAAGGCTGGATAGTTTCAAAGTACTTACCAGATCCTAGTTTGCTTACATGTCTTTCTTAAGTGCCTGGTCAAAGGCTGGCTAGTTTCAAATTACTTACCAGATCCTGGGCTGCTCTTTGTTCCGCATCTGTTTATTTCCCCTTCTTAATGTATCATTCCATTCCATAAATCAAACCTTAAAGAGATCCTTAGACATAGATGACTTGCCCCATGGACCACTCTTGACTCTTGTTGTTCCAATTAAATCCTCTTATGACTCCATAGCCCAATGGACTGAAAGCGTGCCATCATCTTTCTTCTTGATCAAAACTTACTCTTTTGCTTGCAACTTCTTACTTTTGAACCTCTTTACCTTTGGGACTTTTCACCTCTAACAGAAATCATGTTCAACCATCCAAAAAACAAACAAAACCCTTGGAATTCATAACTAGCCTAATATTATTATCCCAAACATCAAAGACAAATCCATCTTTGCACTCATTGGAGAGATCCCTCTCCGGATTCAGGATGGCTAGATCCTAGAATCCCAAAGTTGGTTGAAACGATGTTGTTTCTGTAATTGGACTCTTCCAATATTGCTAATAAATTATAGATACCCAACAGCACCTTCATGGTGCAAGGGAGCTACTCCATGGATTTAGAGAAAAAAAGTGCACTTCTTTTGAGGGAGGAATCCTCCATATATAGGAGTAGATGGAGGCCACTCATGCTTACATTGGCTAAGATCAGGAGGTTCTTTTTGGATGGTAGCTTCTCATGGGAGGTGAACTTCCAAAGATCACCACTTCTATGGGAGCATGAGCAGCTGCATGATGGGCATGGCAGCATTTTGGAGGATGACTTTGGCATGAGGGATGTCAAAGGAGAATACAGCATCATGTGGGGAGCTTCACATTTCAGATCTTCAACATTGTCTCTTAGGAGGATTGATCCATATTGGAGGTCTCAACTCTTGGTAGAGTACTCCAAGGATCATGGTGCTTGTATGATTCTTGATGACCCGGAGGGAGATGATAGATACATGGTGGTTGGAGAGGTCATCTATCCTTATGGTAGATTCTTCTTGACTAGAGTTTCTGAGCTCAAGAGGAAGCTACTACATGTAGCACATGTGGACTTTCTTTCCATGCACTTTGATGCATTTCATTCCTTGATGGAGTTCACTTGGGAGGGAATTCAGTAGGATGTATATCAGCATGAGGAGAGATGCATAGCCCAGATGGTGATGGAGAGGTTGTCACGGCCACTTCCCTACTCATGGAGAGTGAGGGAGAGCTTTCAGTTGAGCCATTTCAGCTCAAGGACCAAAGTACATGGGAGAGAAGGTACAATTTTGCATTTTAATTTGTACTTATTTACTTTATATGAGCATCATATTGTACCAAGGAGGATCTTTCCTTCTTTTATATTGTATTTTCATGTACTTGAGGCCATTTTTAGCATTGATGTTGGCCATTATATTGGTGGTTTGTGGGGGAGGCCACATGATTCTTGGTGTGCACCATTGGCACCACATTTTACTTTCATGATCCTATCTTATAGGATGGTTTTCGCAGCAAACAAATGGCTGAAAAGGCACTTGTTATTCTTTGTTTTGAGGTAGGCAAGGGATGCACTACGCTAGTTCCATGTATAGAACTGTGATCCACTTTCCGGTTGTCATATGGTAACTTGTTTTCATTGGTTTTTTCTTCCATATATTGCTGATGTTCCTATGTTCATGGGAAGCATTGTTTGGAGAGTGGGACAAGAGTTGGAGGTGCCCATTGGGGGTATGATTCTCACTACTTTACATGTTGCATGTTTCAAGAGAAACAATGGGAAAACCATGGTTTTCATGCTACATCTCTTTTCTTAATGTGGGAGGAGCCATTTGGAGAACTTGAGTTTTTGGAGGAGGAACTTCATGGCTGATTTGTTTGGTGGGGTAGCTTGGGCCATTCTTGGAGGCCATGAAATTTCAGCCCAAAATCAGTAGCAGCCCCACACATACCATAAATGGAGAGAGAAACAACTTGGGTGGAATAATTTAATCTCTCCATACAGCCCCAACACATTGCATGAACAGAGGTTTGAGGATTCTTTTGATGAGCTACCTAAAATTGCTCATTTCATTTGGATGATAGCATGGGTATGGGAGAATCTCATTGGGGATGAGATTCCATATGTTTATCATCACTCCTACCTTGAAGAGTTCATTGGAAAAAAAGAACATTTCCACTTACACCTTCCACTTTCTCATGATGTACACCATTTGGTTTGGCATACTTGGGAGGAACCGTTGGAGGGCAGATTTATTTCAGATTATGTTGAGTTGTGGTGGAAGCTATTGATGAGGAGGCCACAAGCAGAGGAAGGGAGGAATTTCACTCCACCTTTACAGTTCCTTGAGGACAAGCAACATTTTGGAGGGGAGGACTGTAATATTCCAAAATTTTAGACTTCATCTAAATGGAATATTATAGTTTGTTTTATCAATAGGTAGGTGAATAAGTGGGTGGGGAGACTCATAAAACCCCTTTAGAAGGAATAATGAGACTCCTAATGTGAAAGGAGGAAGAATAAGTAGTTGGATTAAGAACCTTTGAGTGTGATCAGGGATTGGATCATGTTGATTCAGTCAACTTTGACCAAATCAACAACGCTGTCATGGAGGAGTAGTCTTTATGATGAGACAGCACAATTTTAGTGGAGGACAACTTGCATGAGCTTGGTGGCAAGTATGGATGGGACCCAATGTGAGAAGGCTCTAATACTATATATGGAGAGGATAGAAACCATTTGTGTTCATGTTTTGGATTATTATTTTGTGTATGGTCTGTTTAGACTACTTGCATTCTCCAACTATTTAGTTGAGATTGTTGTGTTGTTTAGCATAATGTGTTCTTGATCAGGAATCCCACCTCTTCCATTGAGGAGCTCTTGGAGGATTTTTCACTATAATTCTACAATCAAGAATTTTTCCAAGCTTCAGTCTCATGTACAACGCAATTTTGTTTAGAGTTGGGTTGTGTTGTAGGGGTGTAGCAGTGGAGGAGAGAAATCTCCATTTTTTGAGCTTATTTTCTAGTGAGAGGACCAGCCCTTCGCCTATTGAGTTTATTGGGTGTTTTTGTAGCCGATAGATCACTCCTTTAGCCCCATATCATCATTCATTACCATGGATTGCGTAATTCAGGCAGCAAAAATGCAATGGGCAACTCAAAAAAGGCCAAAAACGCAAACTTAAAATCTGGCCAAACCATTTCTAGGTTTTTATGGGTTTGTGGAGTAGATTCCATGGTTGAAAGTGAGAATCATTTTGAGAACTCCAATAGCCTTCCGCACATGGTTCTTCTTCATAATAACAGTTGTTTCCAGTAGCAATAGCCGTAGCAGCACACCTTTCCAATGCGTGGTTTCTTTGGTGTATTTCAGCCATCTTGTGGCTTGAGTGCATTCATTTTGGAGCACTATGTAATTTCATTTGATGTTGATATATAATGAGATGGCTCAGATGTTTTCTACCCATGTTTATGATGTTTTGATATATTCCGGAATTTTTCCAGTTTTACATGTTTAATTCTTATTTTACCATAGTTGGAATTGTGCATATGTTCTATATTCTTGTCTTTTCTATTTTGGAATATTACATTATCTTCCAATAGCTTCTTGATGATGTTCACCAAAATTTTGTTAGAGGACTCAGTGAGTCCATTACCTTGAGGGTAATAAGCGGTAGATTTCCCTAGTGTGATGTGGTACTTGTAGCAAAATTCCACCATTCTCTTAAACTTAAAAGCAGCAGCATTATCGTTCATGATATTTTTAGGATAGCCAAATCTGGACAAGATGTTGGTTTCAAGGAATTTGATGATGACTAAGTCAGTGACATTCTTTGAAGGGATGGCTTCTATTCACTTGGTCAGATAATCAGTAGTAGTGAGGATCCACTTGTGTTGGGTAGAGCACGCAGGGTGGATTTCGCCAATGAAATATAAACCCCATTGTTGAAAAGGAGTTTCAACACTGATATGATGCAAGGGAAAAGGCAATAGTTTTTTCTTGCCATCAAATATTTGGCATTTATGGCAAGTTACAACTAGCTTGTGTATGTTAGGGAAAAGAGTGGGCCAATAGTAACCAGCTCTAAGTATTTTCTTCGTTGTGGTTTTACAGTAGAGATGACCTCCACACTCTCGTTCATGAAACTCATGAATGATTCTGTCTACATCATATTCAAGAAAACATTTAAGCAAGATGCCAACAGAATTTTTCCAATACAAAGCTCTATCTAGAATGCAGAAATTTAAAGACTTTTGTTTCAAGAATCTAGCCTTTGTTTTGGACAAAGCAGGAGGAGAATTTAGATTAACAAGTACATACAATATGTCAGCATACCATGGTGAGTTCATGAATGCTTCTTCAATGGGTGGAGTCGTCAGTTCCTCTTGTTCATCCAAAGAATGTAACATGTGTTGGGTGTGGAGCCTGATTATCTTGTTTACTTTGTATCACAGCATTGGACCCCTATACCTTCAAAGGGGCGGCAACGCCGCCTGTAATTAATCGCTGCCGCGGGGGGTCCAGGGGGGGCGGCAGCGCCCCCGAAGCTAAAAATAGATGTAAAATTTCCTTGTAAAAGTATAATAATTTCTAGTCAATCTGGGCCGTTCATTAGGCAAATGATCTAACGGTAGAAGTTATGTTTAGATTAGGGTTTTTTTCCCTAGAAGGAAACCCCCTTGTATATATGAGGGTATTGTATTGCGGCTGTGTATCATGTGTGTATTCTCGGAGTGAGAAACAGAGAAGGAGACTGTGAGAGAGAACAGAGGATATTACAGCGGATCTGCTGTAGGTTTTGTCTCTTCATTTTTGCTGGATAATAGAAAGGAAGGACTGGCTGTTAGGGGTGGACGTAGCCCAAACTGGGTGGACCACGTATATATGTGTCTCTCTGGTTTTATGTGTTTTGTGTGCTTGTATTTTTCACATATTTTATGTGTTGCATTGCTCCATAATATATAATTTTCTAACAACATGTTTATGTCTAGTGCTTGACAATTTTCTTCAGCCATGAGTTTGGCAAGTCCTTGTCCTTTAACCAGTTTAGTGGGTCTGATTTCTAAATCATATTCTAAGATAATAGCAATCCACTTACCCCTTTTACCATCAGGGTCATGATTTAGAATGTCTTTAACAACAGTATGTCGAACAAAAGCAATGATATAGGAGTGCAAAATGTAAACTCTGAAGCCTTTCAATGCTTTGATCAAGGCAAAGACTTATTTCTCCATGATGTTATATTTC
This sequence comes from Pinus albicaulis, assembly GCA_034641835.2. NCBI lineage: Eukaryota > Viridiplantae > Streptophyta > Pinopsida > Pinales > Pinaceae > Pinus > Pinus albicaulis. Next base: position 225,487,728 of record CM076575.1, read on the forward strand.
AGAGGTGCATCCCTCAATGCTTTGCTAAAGAAATCTATGGGTTGTTCTTGTCCCATCGTTTTCTTTTGAAGCTATACTGCAGCAATAGTGTGTTATGATGCAAAGGAGAAAATGAAGAAATCCTTGGTAAAGTCAGGGCTGATTAGAACTGGTGTCTGGGTAAGTGCTTGTTTTACCAGTTCAAAGGATTGTTTGGCTTATGTGGTCCACTTGACTCCTACTTCTGTTTTTAGCATGTTTGTGATATTTCTTAGGAGTTCAGCAAGGTTTGGTATAAACCTTCTTAGGAAATTTATCTCTCTAATGAAATATTGTAGCTCTTTAATGTTTCTAGGGTGGTTGATCTGCAATATACCTTCAATCTTTTTGGGGTCTATCTTTATCCCTTCTTCAGATTTGATGTGGCCTAAGAGTTTTCCTTCTTGAAGACCAAACAGTGTTTTCTTAGGATTCAAAGATAGCCATACTTCCTACACTTTTCAAATACCTTTCTCAAGTGAACTAGGTGTTCTTCATCAATTTTAGAATAGACAGTGATGTCATCAAGGTATATCACTATGAAGTAACCTATGTCTTTGGAAAAATCTATGTCCATGGCTCTTTGGAAGTGGCCCCCGCATTTTTCAACCCAAAAGAAATTTTTACATGAATGTGCCCCACTTGGAAGTATTTTTGGTTTTGTGCTAATCACTTGGAAGTACTAGTACCTGATTGTAACCTAAGAAGCCATCAAGAAATGTTATTCTCTTATAACCTACCACCCTTTGCAGTATATGATCCATCTTAGGTAAAGGGTAGTTGTCCTTTAGGGAGGCCTTGTTTAAGTTTCTAAAGTCTATGCATAGACTAATCTCCCATGTTTTCTTTCTTATTGAAACAAGGTTAGAAACTCATTCTGAGTAGCTAAGTGTGACTATGATTCTAACATCATACATCTTCTTTATTTCTTTTTCAACTAGAGGCACAAAGACAGGGTTTAGTCTTCTCAAATTTTTTCTTGAATGGTTTCTGGTTTTACTTGAGAGGAATTTTATGTTGAATAATGTTTGTTTCATAAGACTTAAAATTCTCATACCCCAATGAAAAAACATCTTTAAACTCTTTGAAAAACTCTATGTATTTCTATTTTATGTGAGGAGGGAGAGTTTTGGACAGCTTGATCATTTTGGATTCTTCTATGCTGCCTATGTTACATTCTTCTACATCAGTCTCGGTGGTTTCCATTTATGGCTTTCTGGCAACATCATTAAAATCAAGCAGCTCATCTAATGGGGCAAGACCTCATGGTAATGAGTTATCTTTGCATTGTAAATCCTCAAGGTCTTTTTGGTCTAAATCTTCAAACTCTTCTACCTCAAGAGGGTGTTCTAGCAGATTTATATCAGTAGTACAAGGAAGCTCTATTTTGTGGGCTTGTTCTTTAGCAAAACAATCTTCTTGATGGATTAAGTCTGATTTTGACATTCCAAACTTAGTTTTGGGCTGCAAGAATTTTTCAATCTGTTTGTCATTTTCAAATACTTGCCAATAATCTATGTTATCCGGGACTGCTGTTCTGCACTTGACCTCTAGTATTTATTGTTTATTTGCATGAGGTATTTGGAAAGTGCTAGAAGCAAAGGCAAGCTCATTGGCAAGGAATTTTTGAGCTCTAGGGATAGGGGTAATTTCATACCTCTCAAAATTTTTCAGGAGATCTAAGGCAGCATTCCTATATTCTCTTAGCCTGTAGTTTTTAGCTAAATACTCTCCTTTGATTTGCCTAATGTTCATTTCGGAATCACCTTGAAAAAAAATATTCTTATCTCCTATGTTTTTAAGCAAATATAAACCAAGGAGAAGAGAATCATACTCTGCAATATTGTTTGTGCACTGAAAAGCTAGTTTGTAGGAGTGGGCTTCATTGGTGTTATGTATCCAAACACCTACTCCCAAACCAGCTTCTCCACAAGATACATCAAAGCTAATGTTCCAAAGTGTTTCAAGTTCAGCTTCGCCATTATGTTGTTGTTCAGGGATGCTAGAGTTTTGGATGTCAAGTTTTTCATTCGGTGTTTGGTTTGACTGTTCTGGCAGGCCTAGATCTTTCTCATTTTAATTTACTTTTTGGTTTATGTCATCTTCATTTTACAAGATAAATGAGTAGAGGTCTGAATGGATAGAATAAAAAGGGATGTTGTTTGGCATGTCCTGGCTACTTACCATGTATTTCATGTGGGATTCCCGGTACAATCTCCTTGTTTGGTTAAAGACCGGAATGGTAGCATAGGACATATCCATTTGGAGGTTTCCTTGGATTTTGGCTTCCCATTATCTAGATAAAAGCATTCCATACTTCGGGGGAATTTCAACCACTACAATGTTCATAACTAGACTCTTAGCAGGTATTTGTGCCAGATTGACACAAAAATATTTAATCAGACCCAAAAATTTGACTCTACTTGAATCGAAAGAGTACAAGTCTTTATATGGTTTGGTTATTTCGAGGCCTAAACTCTCCATCAACACATTGGGCATGAGATTGTGTGAGGCACTGGAGTCTAGCATAGCATTGTGCAAGATTTTGTCATGAATGTTTAAGCTGACATAGAAAGGAGAAACAACTCCTTCTTGATATTTTCCCTCTACCTCAGGTCCAAACAACAACTTTGGGTTGTCATCAGTTACATTCAGAGTGTCAGCATCATTTCCTATATTCAAAGCTTTCAAAACTTGGGACCTATATACATCCTGAGTTACTAGTTCAGTAAGAGGTATGCTTATTTTGATCTTGGAAAACTCTCCCTCAAAACTAAAAGGTGCTAGTGTTTTTGGCATATTTACATCATTCCTATCACACATAGTCTTTTTAGCAACCTTAGTTGGCTGAATTTTATTTGAACTGTCATTTAGAGTAGTTTTTCCAGGGGCACTAGTTGATGTACTAGGGCCGCCTGGGTCACCATTATGTTGGCTAGTTTTGTCTTTGTTTTGATCAGATTTCTTAGCCATTGTGTTGGTGTTTTCTGTTATCTTCTTAAGGATGTTTTGAGGGGTTTTCCTAACAATAGTTTCTAGTTTGTTTTTCTTGGAGGCATCTTGGGTTTTCTTACTCTTATGGTCATACTGCCTATGAAACTCCATAATAGCATTTTCAAATCCTAATTTGTGCTCTTCAGAATCCTCATATGTTCTATCGGTTTGGTTTGAGGAAAAGAGCCCTTGTTCTTCTTCTATGAGAAAATAATCGCCCTCATTATCAGAGCCTATTAGATTTACATGGTTTTCTTCTGGCTTTTCAGTCTCTCTTTCCTCTTCATCTACATAGTTGTCTTGGAAAGGAGGCCTGATTTTTTGGTCATTGTCTCTTTGTCTGTTTTGAGGAGGGTCTCTCATTAGGGGAATTTTGAGGTCTAAAATGGGCCCCCTAAGGAAATTATAAAATAATAGTGGAAATAATAAAATAATATTTGATTACATCATCAAATTTTAGAGGGAAAAGATAAAAAACTTATTTTTCAACTTGTATTTTCAACTTATCTCCCAAATTTTTTACTCACATTTCGAGCGGGAGTACTCATTGGATGAAAAATTTAATTCCTTAGCCAAGGAGTACCCATGTTGCATACTTTTGATGGATCATACTACATGAAAAATGAGAAATACATGAAAAACGTGATTCCAATCACGTTTTTTCATATATTTCTCATTTTTCGTGTAGCATGATCCATTGAAAGTATGCAACATGGGTACTCTTTGGATGAGGAATTTAATTTTGCATTCAACGAATAATCCCGCTTGAAATTTGAGTCAAAAATTTGGGAGATAAGTTGAAAAAGTAGTTTTATTATTTTATTATTTTTTAATCTTTTTACCCTTTTACTTAAAAAATGGTGAATCATCCCCCATGGTTAACATCATCATCTTGAATCTTATTGGTTCTTATAAAGTATATTTTAATTGTACATTTTTCTTAGGAGGCCCATTTTAGACCTCAAAATTCCCCTAATGTCTGAATTTTTGGTTTCTATTTCTATTTTAGGGATTTGCTTGGTTTTCCCTAGGAGGAGTTCTTTCATTCAAGTTGATCCTCTCCATAATTCTTTCCATTACCCTCACTATATTTTCATTTTTAGCATCAGAGGTGGAGGCTATGGTTTCCTCTTTGTATGTGACTTTCTTTTCTACCCTCATCCTAGCCCTTTTCTCAATCAGATTAGCTTCTACACTCACAGCTTCCCTTTGCATGTCTTCTAAAGCTAGGGGATCTCTTTCTCTCAATTGGTAGGCCATGTATGGATCGAAGCCCTCTGAAAATTTTACTAAGGCTAGGCCCTATGGAGGTTTCATATGAGGCGGGAGTGCATTTTACACACTATTGAACCTAGTGTAGTAGTCTTGGACACTTTCCCCAACATTTCTCTTAAGGTTGTTATACTCTGAGAGGATTTGAAGAGGGTTTTTCTCAATCTTCCACTTGTTTACGAATATTTGATAGAGGGAAGGGAGGTCATGTATGCTGTTAGGAGTCAAGTTTTTGAACCATTTCTTTGCTTCTCCTCCTAAGCTTTAAGCAAACATCCTCATTTTTATGGTCTCCTCTTCTATCTCTTGGTAGTCAAAGGCATCATTCATCCTATCTACATGTTGTTGGGCAGTGGTAGAGTCAGCTCCAGTAAAGTGAGGGATTTTGGATTGGTAGTCTTGAGGCATGGGCAGTAAAGGTTGGGGTAGAACCAATGGGGCAAACCATACTGCCATGATTGAAGGTAAAGGAACCCAAGGAGGGTTTGTGAGAGGGGGGTTTGTAAGAGGTGGTGGAGGATGAAATGGAGTGGTTTTCACAGTGGATGTGCGAATGGGGGTGGCAGATGTACTTGGACCAGCTAGCTGAGATTGAGCAGATTTGGAATGGAAGGAGCCAAAGTTTTGGAGAAGATGAAAATTAGGAGTGGAAGGAGAGGATTCTCTACTAGGACTCTGTTGTAAATCTATGGGCTCAAGGTATGTCTAGTCTATCCCACATTAAGACTTAGCTCTAAGTTTTTTTTCCTATGGTATAAGTCAAATTAGGGACCTTGCAAGGCTATGAGGTTTCTAGGGACAAAACTTGATTTGTGAATGGTCGTAACAGTAGTTGAATCTTCTATCCTAGAAGTTTTCCACAAGATCTTTTCTGGGTCATCAACTATGGTAGGAGGGTTAGGGTCAGGGTGAGATCTAGTGCTTATCCTTTTCGAAGCCAGATTTCAAACTCAATAAATGCAAAGAGGCTGAAAGTTTAGAAGTGTCTTGAAAACAGACCTATCTGCAAGGGTACTAAACTCACACAATGAGTGACTGGGATGTAGTCTATTGTGACTGATTAGTGCATTCCCAGGGGAGTCTATGAGAACTAGTGGAGTTAGTAGGCCTACTGGAGGCTAGTGGAGCCACCAGGTGGGTAAGGTTTACTGCTTTGAGGGTTGGCTTGTTGTCCACCATCAACAATTCAAAAACCAATCTAGAGATTTTTTGAGTTTTCTGAGTTTCTTACGCAACACCAAGACTTCAGTGAGTTTTCTCAAGTTGAGTCATCATATTGCTAGTATGGTGAATCAATTAGATACTACTCTTGGATAACACTTGATTTTCTAAGTTTGACAGGGATTTAAGATTTCTTAACGTATACTTAGGATGTTACTGACTCAGTGTCCCACCATGATCACCATTAATGTTAGGTCCTTATAATTTGTTAGATTGGCAAGACCAAATGTATAAGGGTAACATCAAACTAGTCTTTCGAGTCCTAGGACATAGCCTTTCCTAGACTCAGAGAGGGCTCTCTCTATGTTTGTGTAGAGGATTTAACTTGCTTGATTTTAGGCTAGTTCTAGGGATTAGGGTTTGCTTGTTTGTTAGTTTGGTTTGATAGGTTGTCAAGGAGAATAGGTAGAGTAAGAGAGAATCAATCCATTGGGCTATGGAGTCTGCAAATGACTTGAAAAGTGAAACATAGGTGAAGGGTGTTTCATAGGGCAAGTTAACGGGGCCAAATGGATCTAAGTAGGTTTTATGTGGGTGAAATGAACATGAAGTTGTGAATACAGTAGGTTAAGGGGCAATCAAGGATCCTTTAACATACTAAGAACAAGAAAAACCTTTCAGTATGATAGCATAGTAAAACTTGAAGAGCAATAAAGGATTCTTCAACCAAACAGTACTAAGCAGACCTCAAAACAACAGATAAGTAAAATTAGAGAGAAGTTAAGGATTCTCTGAACATTACTTTCAAACAAATAGAACTTTAAACATAATATTTTAGTAAAACTAAAGAGCACTTACAAATTCATTAATTAAACTTCAAGGAAGAAAACATAGAGATCAAAGGAGGAAGGCAGAAGTAGGGTGCCAAGAAAGCATATCCTATTCTCTAATTTTTGTCCTATAATCATGAACATAATGAGAACTAAAGAAAACAAATACAAAGGTGGAATACATCACCATCCAACAGAGCTCATGAATCCTAGGAATGTGCTCAATCCATAGATGCTCAGTCCAAAGCCATTACAAGACACCACAACCAATTTCACCAATAAACTCAAAATATATATCATATTATGCTCAGCAACCAACCAGCATGTACAATGAGGCCTCAATGTTGTATTTAACTATCAAGGAAGACCAAAACCCTAACTATGGTTTCCAAAATTTCATAAATACATCATAAATGTCATTTTTGTGCAAAGAGGCCATGAAAGGCCCAAGGCACAAAATATCTAAGCTAATAAATGAAAAATAAATTCTAACACCTAACCTTGGAGTGTTTTGACCAAAAAACCTCAAAATATCTATTTTCAATATGTTAGCCACCTATGAATTTTTTGGCAAGCAAACAGGTAGCTAAATTGTTTTCATGAGCCTTCAAGAGATACATTTCCTATGAAAATCTCTCATCCTTAAAGCCTCTATGTGTCCTTTTCCTTTGAAAAAATCCTCACTGTTGTTTCCATCTAAAAATGCTCACTGTTTGTGAAAAAATTGTGCTTTGAAAAGCCTCCATTTGTCCCTTGGATCCCTGCAAAATTTCCCATTTTAACCATTTATTCCCTTTCCAAATTTTCCCCTTTAACCCCCAAAAAATACCTCATAAGTCTTCGAAACCATCTAATTCCTCCTTTTAAACCAAGTGAAATACCTTCATCTAGTTTTAAAACCCCTTTATTCCCCTACCGGAACCCTTGTTTAGCTTTAAAAACGTTGTTTTTTAAGCCAAAAACACTTTTTTTTACATATGACAGGCTTATCCACTTTTCGTCCAGCCCCTAATCACTTCCCCCCATGGACCCGAGTGCTAATACCAAGCGCTAATACATAAGCCACCAATCGCATCGGAGAGTCGGAGCGGAAACACTCTTTTCCTTTGTAAACCATAAAAGTTCCGATGCGAGAGTGTTAAGTCTGTCAGCCTCTTGAAGCAATATCCACCATTGATCTGAAAATATCTAATGGCCCATGCCTATTTGATCATGCCCCAATCACATTTCTTTTTCAAACCCCCGATGGCCATCACTCCACCATCGATTCATATTTAGATCCGACGGCCATCACTGCACCGCCTCCATAGCCAATTGGAAATTTTGAAATACGCCACCTTCCAATCCCCCGATTGGCCGATCCCCGATTTAATCTGAGCCGTCCATCCATTCTAATCCTAAAGCCTATATTTCTCCTCACTCTGCCCCGCTTCCCCGATTGGTCACCCTCTGACCCAATCGCGATGGTTGATCTGAAGCCGATCCAATGGTCCAGAGCCAATCGCTTCATGAGCCCATCAGAGATTTGGCCCCTACCTCCTCTGCTTCCGATTAGATCCTGACCGTCCATCCTATTTATGTGACAGGTCATATCACTCCCGCCCACTAACCATATCTTCCGCCTGTGTGTCTCCTCCGCAGATCTCAGCCGTCCATCGCACCAATCAGACGGTCCACAATGAAACCACCTTCTGCTTGACCCCACTTTGTTGACCCTGCACGTTCCTCATATCGCGCTCCTCCATCACTGTCGGATCTCACGGGCCCAGATCCAATGGCCCATAGCAATATCGTGCAGGTTTCACGCCCGGTCTTTAACAGTTCAAATTTACGCGATATGGGCGGTTTTCTAGAGCCACGTGTCGGCTGGGGACCCATATCGCGTTCAAAAAGAGAAAACAGCGGTTTTGATCCTTAAAACCACTTCCCCACTTCTATGCCTGAAATTCTATTAACATATCTTGACCTTTGATCTGTTCAGATCAACAGCTCTCAGTTCATCTCGCATTCCCTTCACAATTTCTCATCGCGCGACCACAGAACTTCTTCGGATCATCGCAGCTGTTGATCTCCTCCTAAGATCGAACGGTTCATATTAAATCACCCTCTGCCCATGACTGCGTCCCACCATATCAGCTCATTTACACGCATTTCCTTTGTTTTCCATCCAAAGGTCAAATCTGATGTTTTACATTGAAAACCTTTGTGATCTGCCTGCATTAAAATTTTTAATGTTTTGCATTAAAGTTATATCATTCCACCCTGCATTAAAACTTTAATGTTTTATGTTAAAGTTTTTCATTTCGTCCAACCTTCAAAGGCCATTCAATTAATTGATCCCCATCTTCGATCATCACCTCTAGATATGATTGGACAATCCACATGAATCCCTCATCCAAACCTTCATCAGCTGCATTTTTTACCATTACACTACATTTTCACCAGTTTTCCCTTGCATCCACCATTTTCACCCATGTTGCGCTGCCATTATCATAGCCTTCCATGGAATTCATCCTCCCACCGCATGGATTTCTTAACGTTGTTTATGTCTTTTGCAGGATTACAAGCGGTGAAAATCTCCATTGCTCACAGTCATTGTTATAGTGGCACAGAGCGCAAAAGGGCCATTTTCAAAGCCTGATATTACAGAGAAGTGCCTGGGAAGGTGTTAGAACATAATTTTTCATCAAATTACATAGTTTAACTCTGTAAAACCTTTCCAGCATCATTAAAGCTAAAATTTCACAGACATAGACAGTAATGGAGTGACAAAGAGCATCAGTGAAAGATCAGAGAGTTTAAGGCCTGTAATTGAAGATTTTGAGCCTTAATTCAATGATTGAAAGGAAATGTATCAAATTGAAGACCTCATGATTAACACAGAAGGCCTAATGAGGCCTATAGCATAGAAAACTATATTGACAGTGTTTCACATCAGCAGAAGTTTCCTCCCGAGAAAGGACACAGTACCCATATTGTTTTTATTATGTATCGTGTTCCTGAGAAAATTTCCACCCTGACGAGCAGTCCTATGCTACCAGAGCACTTGTTACACAATATGGGAGACCTTGAAGTCATTTATCTGCCTTTTTTTTTATTCACCAGAGTACTACAGAAAGTACATCAAAGAACATACCTGGAGTAAATTTCCACCTGTCGAAGACCACTCTTTCATCCAAAGAGTACTGAAGATTAATTCTTAGATATTAAAAAAAAATGGGCCTCGACCCTCTCCTGCTACCTCTATTTTAATGTTTCATTTAGTGTTTCATCTACCTCCTCTGCCTCTCTTTCAGATATAAAACTCATGAGAAAACATTGTGTTGGTTGTTGTTGATCGGATATCTGTGAATTGTAAGTTGTTTCTCTTGAGATATAGTTCTCTGTGTAAAGTTGTAAGATAGGATGATGAAGATGTTTTTAGACTGAATATCAAGTTGTTGGACAATGTTGTACATGACTGGTGTTGCTCTTTAATAAGACAAGCACATTTCTTTAGATCCTGATTTAAAGCAGTGGTGATGTTTTCTTACTTTGTCCTTATTTTCCTTTGCAATTCATCACATTTCATTTCTCTCGTACGCATCAGAAATCTGGTTTAGGATATACCCTCGCATGGTACCCTAAGCTTCTGCTCTCCCTACCTTCGATGTTTTCTACTGATTGTGTTATCTGAGTATTGATTCAAGTTAATTTAACCAATGTAGTAGCTAACATTTACTGCTAGCTGATGTATGAATTAATGAATCTATTCTTAGATGTTCTTGTTGGGTTTTTATCGAAAGAATTGGGATACTGGGAGTTTAGAATGTTGATTCTGTCTCACTAGGGTCTTTTTCTATCAATTGAACCCTTCTAAGTTCCCTTAAGTTGGATGTCGAAGCATTGAAAGTTCAAAGCCTTTCTCTGATATCAGGTTTTCACCTTTGTGTTTAAATCTTTAATGTTTCCTTTGTCTGAAGAGTTTACCTCTTAGGAGGTGGGTCACAGGTGTCTAATGGCATGTCCTATCCCTGGATCTATTTCCTAAGTGGTCACGTTGGAGGTTTCCTTGTCATTTCACCTTCTTTCTTTATCATTTCATACCACACTATCATCTTTAAGATCTGATGCTTTAGATGACTTGCACAATTAAAAGCCTTGAATACTGAATAGCAAGTAATCCTTTCCTGACTCCATTTCCCAATGGTCTTGAGTGTTCTTTGAATTACCTCTCCTTTGCCTAAAATCCTCTTTTCTCATCCTCTGTCTTGTATTGAATCCTCCTTCCCGATTCCCAACAACCAAACAAAATCAAACAAACACCGTGCCATATAACTAGCCTAATACCTTCAAACCAAGCTTCAAAGACATATACCTTTGCCTTTATAGAGAGATCCCTCTCTAGACCTAGGAGGGCTATATCCTGAGGTCTAAAAGTGGTTCTGATGTTGTCTCATCTTTTGGTATTACCAAACTTTCCAAAACTCCGCTGGGGACTTTGAGTAAGATACACCTTTTAAACACTTCTAAGACTCAAAAAACACCATAGTAGCCTTAGTTTGGTGGTTAATCACTGTGGTGGACAGTATACCTCCTCGACACATTCTAAACCTTCCACCTGGTGACTCCATAGTTCTCCAACAGTTAAAAGACTCCACTGGTGATCAGTAGGCTTGCTAATTATCTTGGTTTTCACATAAGACTCCACTGGGAGACCAGCCCTCATTAAAACATCAGCCATATTAGAAGCAACAAGTAGGATTAAGCTGTTATGTTTGAAGACATCATTCTGGCTTCAAGAACCATTCATACAAGAGCTTATCCTAACCCAAACCCACCTAAAATAGTTGACATCCCTGAGAGCATTCTTAGGAAATCTCCTACACCTAGAAGACCAACTATTTCCAGACACATCCATAGAGCTAACTCTGCACCAGAAGACTTTACATCTCTATCAGACCATCTGTTTGACTTAGACCTACAGAGCAACTTACCAAGAACTAGGTCATTTAGAGTTCTAGACCAGCCAGACCTTGAGCTTCATGGTTCACTATCTCACAGTGGTCAACACATTAGGGATAGAGGGACACCTCCATCTACACCTTCCAATATTCATTTCATTTAGAACTTGGGGCTCTTCCACCCTAAATCAGCTCAGCGGAGTGTTGTTGGTCCTAGTATCCCTGTCATCCACATACCTGCTGCTCAAGCCAATCCTCTACCTCCACATAACATCATTATGGCAGCCTCGTATGCACCTTTGGTGTTACCACAGCCTCTAGTGCCTTTACCCAATGATTATCAATCAAAAATCCCATATTTCACTGCCAAAGATTCCACCACAGCCCAGCACCATTTAGATAGGATGGAAGATTCTTTTGACTATATGGAGATAGATGATGAGACAGTCAAAATGAGAATATTTGCCCAGAGTATAGGAGGTGATGTCAAGAAATGGTTTAAAGGCCTACCTCCCAATAGTATCCAAGATCTTGCCTCTTTATATCAGACCTTCATAAACAAATGGGAATTCAAGACCAACCCTCTCCAAATCTTAGCAGAATACAAGAATCTTAAAAGAAACGTAGGAGGGAGTCTCGATGACTATTCTACAAGGTTTAACAGTGTTTACAACGCTCTTCTTCCACATATGAAACCTCCCCAAGGTATGGCTCTAGTGAAATATCCCAAAGGCTTTGATGCTAACATGGCCTACCAGCTTAGGGAGAGAGATTACAACACATTGGAAGATATGCAAAAAGGAGCAGTGAGTGTAGAGGCTAACTTGATTGAAAAGAAAGCCAGAATGAGGGCTGAGAAAATGGTAACATATAAGGATGACACTACAGCCTCCATGTCTAATCCCAAGTATGACAGTATAGCCAAAAACATGGAAAGGCTACAACAAAAGATGGAAAAAATGGTTGTCATAGTTAGTAATCAGAATAGAAACCAAAATCATAACCAGAACCAGAACTTTAGGAGAAACAATACCACTCCCAACAGACAAAGAGACTCTAATCAACAAGTCATACCCCGATTTCAAGAGAACTTTCTTGATGAGGATGAGGGGATAATAGAAGAGTCCGAGGGAAACACAATAAATATGTTTGAAATAGAAAATTCAATCCACAACTGTTACACAGAAGATGATCAGTCCTCACACTCACATTGGGATGAGGAAATATTAGAATCTGAGGATTACAAGCTAGGATTTGAAAATGCCATCATGCAAGTCAGAGAACAGTATGAACTTAGAAGCAAAAAGAGCTTAGACAATTCCAAACCAAAATTTTCTAAGATTACCATTAAGAAAAGGCCTGAGAAAACTTCTAAAGTGACTGCTAAGGGTAGAAAATCAGCAGCTGAGAGTTCTGGGAAGAACAAAGAAAAATACAACCAAAATAATGATAAACAAAGTCAACCAACTAGCAACACTAGCACTACAGCTAGTGCTCTTGATAAAAAAGCTACCAGCACTGTACACACTGAGAATCATCACACTGATTCTGCCACTAACGTAGTGGCTAACAAAACAAATTTGAGTCTTACAAAGAGTCAGTCTCCCTTCAATTTGGAGAGTGAGATTGCAAAAATTAAAATCTCTTTCCCACTCTCTGAGCTGGCCACTTAGGATGTATATAAAGGCCAAATTTTGAAATCTTTAAATCTAGGTGAAAACAGTGACACTGTCAATCTAAGTGATGATCAACCAGCCCTTTTTTTTGGTCCAAAGATAGAAGGGAAGTTTCAAGAAGGGGTAGTGCCCCCTTTTTATATCAGCCTCAATATCCATGACAAGATTCTTCACAACGCAATGCATGACTCTGGGGCATCACGCAACCTAATGCCTAAGGTAGTTATGGAAAGGTTAGGCCTAGAGATAACCCTTCCTTATAAATATTTATATTCATTCGACTCTAGCATAGTAAAATGCCTTGGCCTAATCAAAGATCTGTGTGTGAACTTGACCCAGATTCCAGCAAAATGTATGGTTATGGATGTTGTGGTGGAAGATGTACCACCTAAGTATGGCATGTTATTATCGAGGTCATGGGGAGCCAAGTTGCAAGGTACAATGCAGATGGATGGCTCATATGACACAATCCCTGTCTTTAGCCAGCTTAGGAGACTGTATAGAGGGGCACAAATGAAGTTCTTGGTTAGCAGCCCTAAAAAGCCTGAAAATTTGCCTTTGTACTCTGTACACACAGATCTGGACTCCTTCATCCTTAGCAACAATGAGACCGTAGAAGAGCCAGAGCCAGAAGACAGAGATGCAGACCATAGGGTAGAGCCCATAGATTTCAACATAATGGCCACCCTGGACTTAGAATAAAATGAAGAGGAAACCTCTGGGTAGTGCACTAAATCTGAAACTCATAATGAACAAGAAACAGAATGCAAATAGCCAACTAGTCATCTATCTGAACTCCATACACATCACGAAGAACAAAACACTCCACACCACAATGCAAACCCCATATTACAGCATAACAGCGAAACCAGCATTAGGGATGAAACTGATAGTCAACCTGAAAATGATGATAAACATGATAAAAGTCTCTTATGGAGAATGAATTTCGATTGGTCATGCACTATAAATACTGCAGGAGAGGGAGTGTGGTTACATAACACAGAGAGTGACTATGCTGAGAGTCATGCCTTTAATATGAACTTCAAATGTACAAACAGTAACACAGAGTATGAGGCTCTCATCCTAGGCATGAATTTGTTGAGGAAACTAGGAGCCCAAAGGATAGCTATACATGGAGACTCTAAGCTTATCATAAAACGAGTGAATGGATAATACACAGCGAAGCACCCTAGATTGAGAGCATATAGGAATGATGCTATGGATTTACTTAAAACCTTTGTAGAATACGAACTGTTTTTTGTTCCTAGGAGTCAGAACATCATTGTGAATGGATTAGCCTCCATAGCTAGTTCATACCATAAAACTCCCAGTGACAAACAAATCATCATTCAGAGAAAATACAGACCTGTAGTGCCTGATAATGTGAAATATTGACAAGTCTTTGAGGGGGACAAGCAGATAGAGGATTTCCTAATTGGCAAGAATGAGTTTGAATTCTTGGTTTCAGACTCTAAATCTGAAGAAAGCTGCCTGAGTGAAGAGCCCCCCGATGAAAAAAAATCACCCCGTAACGTAGAAATAAACACTTTAACTGAACAAATTGGAAATCCAACCGAAGAATATAAGAATGCAGATAAATAGGAAATAGAGGTGTTGCGGTCAAAAGATAAGAATATACCCCGAGGACTAGCACCTTTAGAGGACCTTTTTGATTTTGATAACGTAGCGAAAAAAACCCACTATATAACACTCAGACTCTGATGTCGAGGAATGCAACATAGGCACTGAAGATAAACCAAAGATGATTAAACTAGCTAAGTCCTTTCTCGCAGACGTGAAAAAGAAATACATTGACTTATTCAAACAGTTCATCGATGTGTTTGTCTGGAGCTACGAGGACTTAAAGGCCTATGATACAAACATTATACAGCACAAAATACCTTTGAAAGAGAACCAAAAACCCTTTAGATAGAAACTTCACAGAATTAACCCAAAACAACTGCCTCTAGTTCAAAAGGAAATCAAGAAGATGTATGAGGCAGGAATAATAGTGTCGGTGAGGTTCTCTGATTGGGTTTCCAACCTTGTAGCTGTGAGAAAGAAAACAGGTGAGATCAAACTGTGCATAGATTTTAGGAACCTTAGCAGAGCTTCACTTAAAGACAATTACCCCTTACCAAAGATGGAACACATCCTACAGAAGGTAGTTGGCTCAAAAAGGATCTCCCTGTTAGATGGTTTTTCAGGCTATAACCAAGTATTAGTTCTCCCAGAAGACCAACTCAAGACAGATTTTACCACTCCATGGGGCACTTTTATGTACGTAAAAATGCCTTTTGGATTGATGAACGTTGGTGTGACCTTCCAATGAGCAATGGACATATCCTTTTCAGAGGAAATAGTGCACTTCATTTTCATCTATCTGGATGACATAACAGTCTATTCCAAGACTGATGAGGAGCACCTAAGACATCTGAGAAGAGTTTTTGAAAAATGTAGAAGGTTTGGTCTGTCATTAAATCCCAAGAAGACTGTGTTTGGGCTGCAAGAAGGTAAGCTTCTTGGCCATATTATATCTAAGAAGGGAATTAAAATAGACCCATAGAGAGTTGAGGGAATACTGCAAATTACACACCTGAGAAACATAAAAGAGTTACAGTCCTTTATTGGGAAAATAAACTTCTTAAGGAGGTTTATTCCCAAATTAGCTAAGCACCTCAGGAATATGAAAAACATGCTGAAAAAAGGTGTAGGAGTTAAGTGGACTGTAGATGCTAAAAAATATTTTGAATCAGTTAAACTTGCACTCACCCGGGCTCCTGTCCTAATTAACCCAGATTTCTCAAAATATTTCTTGATATTTTCCTTTGCCTCCGAGCATACAGTGGCTACGGTTCTACTATAGAAAAATCTAGAGGGAATGGAACAGCCTATTTCTTTCTTAAGAAAAGCTCTGAGGGATGCACCCTTAAAATACAACATAATGTAAAAACAGGCCTATGCCTTAGTAAAGGCCTTGAAATACTTTAGGGTGTATATACTGCATTCTCACATCATAGCCTACGTTCCAAACATAGTGGTTAAAGACATTTTGTCCCAAGATCCTGATGGAAAGAGGGCAAATGGATTGCTGTAATATTAGAGTATGACCTGGAAATAAAACCCACAAAACTGATCAAAGGTCAGGGCTTAGCTCAACTAATGGCTAAATCAAATTTGCAAGCCCTTGACATTAACATGGTAGACGCGTTGGATGAACAGGAAGGATTGCCCGATCCTACTGTTGAAGAACAATTTCAAAATTTTCCTTGGTATTGTAATATCCTGAATGTACTCACAAACCTCAATGCCCCTCCTGATCTATCAAATACTAAGACCCGATTCCTAAAGCTAAAAGCCAAAAACTATTGCATACTGAATGAATGTTTATACTAGAAAAATGCAAATGGTCTATTGCTTAAATGTTTGCCTGAAACTGAAGCAGAGAGGATTAAACAGGAGTTCCATGCAGGAGTGTGTGAAGGCCATTTAAGACGGAAAGCCACTGCTAACAAAATATCTAGAGCTGGCTATTACTGGCCCACACTTTTCAATGACATCCACAAAATGATAATTGCCTGCCATAAGTGCCAGATTTTTTAGGGCAAAAGAAAGCTCCTCCCCTTACCATTTCAACCCATTACTATTGAGGCTCCCTTTCTACGATGGGTCCTAGATTTCATAGGAGAAATACACCCTGCATCTTCTGCTCAACACAAGTGGATCCTTACAGCCACAGACTACTTCACAAAGTGGATAGAGGCCATACCTTCTAGGAATGCCACAAATTCTGTCATCATTAAGTTCCTAGAAGACCACATCCTCTCTAGATTTGGCTGCCCGAGAAAAATAATCACTGATAACACTGTTGCTTTTGGATCCAAGAAAATGATTGATTTTTGTCACAGGTATAAAATAGCGCTCGGTCATTCAACTCCTTATTACCCACAAGGTAATGGGTTAGCTAAAACATCAAACAAGAGCTTGGTGACCATCATCAAAAAGCTACTTGAAGAGAACAAGAATTCATGGCATAACAAGTTAGTGCATGCTTTGTGGGCTGACAGGCTCACAATAAAGAATTCCATTTGCATGTCACCATATCAGCTTGTCTATGGAATAGAGGCAGTGTTTCCTACCAACCTTGGGGTACCAATGATTAAACTAGTCCAAGAGATTTAGACAGAAGAGGACAGTATTGTAAGGAGGATAAATCAAACAATTCATCTCCAACAAATAAGAGAAGAAATCTATAACAGAGCTCTGAAAGTACAAGAAAGCATAAAGAGGTTGTTTGATAAGAGAACAAATGCTTGTGATTCAAAATTGGAGATAAAGTTCTGAAGTGGGACTCTAGGAGAGAAGACAAAGGAAAGCATGGCAAATTCGACAGTTTGTGGCAGGGTCCTTACATCATCCAAGCTACTGTTGGTAAAAATGCCTTTTTCTTAAATAACTTGATGGTACAGATATGTTTGGGGGTCCTGTCAATGGCAGGATGCTCAAGCATTACTACTGTTGATTTCCGATTTCCAGTTTTCATTTCCATTGTAAATACAATTGTTGTGTTTTGTTTTCCATAAAAAGAGAAAAATGCTTCAAAAAACAGAGAAAGAGAGGTTCAGACATGCTCAAAAATTGAACCTCTGAAGTGCAAAAGATTGGCTCTAATATGATCAAAACCTGAGCCAAAGGGAAGTAAAAGAAGCTGGTCCTAAAATGCTCAAAATATGAACCAGCAAGGAAAGAAAAAGATCAGCTCTAACAAGCCCAAAACCAGAGCTGAAGTGAAGAATAAAGTGACTCTAACAAGCTCAAAACTTGAGTCACAAAGAAAGGAAGGATGCTTCAAAATTTTCAGAATCTCAAGCCTTCATATTTTGTTTTTAATTTCCTGCAATTTCAGTCCATGTGCAACTGTCTTTATGCCTTGGATCCACAGAAAACTAGACTGTCTAACCCTAGTTTGACTGTTTTTAAATTTCTGTTGTAGAATGTAGAGAAGAAATCTGCTAGACAGTTTAATCCTAGCAGATATTAGATTAGGTAGAGAAAACTATGAGACCAACAGTTTAATCTGGTCTCATGGAGTGATAAGGGTAGAATTAGATTAGTTTGTTTACTGCTTTCAATAAAAAAAAAATGATGAAGAAGGTCTGCAAATTCAAATGCAGCTCGAAGAAAAAATGTTAGGATTGTAGGATGGGTAGGTAGATTGTTTAGGGAATGTTTTCTGCTAATTAATATCCATCATGTTTGTAACAGCTGAATCAAATAAGAAATATGGTTCAAGGATCAAGCATCTGGCCTACTCCAAAGACTTATTTTCTGAATTCTTGAGTCCTTCAAGAAGAAGCCATCCCCATGTGGAGCTACTGTTAGCCACCTATGAATTTTTTGGCAAGCAAACAGGTGGCTAAATTTTTTTCATGAGCCTTCAAGAGATACATTTCCTATGAAAATATATCATCCTTGAAGCCTCTATGTGTCCTTTTTCTTTGAAAAAATCCTCACTATTTTTTCCATCCAAAAAGCCTCACTGTCTGTGAAACAATTGTGCTTTGAAAAGCCTCCATTTTCCCCTTGTATCCCTGCAAAATTTCCCATTTTAACCCTTTTTTCCCTTTTAAAAGTTTCCCATTTAACCCCCAAAAAATCCCTCCTAAGTCTTCCAAACCATCTAATTCCTCCTTTTAAACCAAGTGAAATACCTTCGTCTGGTTTTAAAACCCCTTTATTCCCCTACTGGAACCCTTGTTTAGCTTTAAAAACGTTGTTTTTTAAGCCAAAAACACTTTTTTTTACATATGACAGGCTTAGCCCCTTTTCGGCCAGCCCCTAACCACTTCCTCCCATGGACCCGAGCGCTAAGACTAAGTGCTAATACATAAGGTGCCAATCGCATCGAAGAGTCGGAGCGGAAACACTCTTTTCCTTTGAAAACCATAAAAGTTCCAACGCGAGAGTGTTAATTCTGTTGGACTCTTGAATTTGTTGAAGATTACAACAAGAAACAATGAAGGAGGCATCCTGAAACATATTTCCTCACCTTAGTTGGAAAGTGATCACCTAAACTAGGTGGGGCCCACACATGTGATTTTTGTCGCAAAGTCTATTTTTAGACGATGTCTATTTTTAGACATATGGATCATGGTCTATGAGTTGCAGGATGCTATTTATGGATGATTGGTCGAGTTGGTAAAAATATATGGACCTCTATTTTTAGACATTGGGCGGAATCTATTTTTAGACTACTGGGCTAAAAATAGAACAGTCAAATATTATTAACGCTTAATAATATTTAGACTATAAACATTATCTTATCCTCTTGGAGCACTTTAGTTTGATGCTTGGATGTGGCACATGCAGCTGACAGAAGGAAATATGCTTTTCCTAAGGGTTATTTGAGCTATTTCATGGTTGACTTCAGTTAGAACTCATGTGGCAGAGTTTTGTGGAGTTGATGAGACAGTTGGTGGATTTGTGTTCGGTTTAACTTAGTTGAACTAGTTGTATTTAGTCTAACTGACAAATACACTAGTGATGAGTGTTGTGAATTAATTATTAATTAATTCACTAATTATTAATTCATAAATCAACTAAAGAACACATCAGTTAACTGCAATGCATGGACAGTTCAGTGGAGACCAGTGTTAGAGGTGGGTGAAAGGGTGAGTGTGGCTATCAGTTGTGACTATACTTGTGCATGAGATTTGCACACACATTGATTGAGATTGCCAATAAGGATTGCGCAATACAAGCCAAGGAGATTCGAACTTGGATCTCATTCATTCTCATCTTGGATTTCGCAGTAGAGGCAGGCAAACAGTGGAGGAGCTTTGAACCTGTGACTTGTTCAGATCTGAGCTAGTTTGTGTGTAACTATTGGAGATAGTACTGAGTACTTGTGAGTATTGTACTATGATTGTTACATGTTCTCTATCATTATAATATACAGATATTTGGGGGTTTTCAGCTGTAAGATTTCACCATTACATACTGTGTTCTATGTGTGCTTGATTATGTTTTAATGTGTGCATGCGACTGCTTCTATTTCCGCATATTGATGATCAATTGGAGAAGAGGTTATGTATTATGCCTGAAGCTTAAATAGTGTGTAATCAGGATAATCTCGGTGAATAATTCAGCTATTATTCAAATTTCTACAAAATTAATCTCTACCGTTGATCTGAAAAGATCTAACAGCCCGCGCCTATTCCATCGTGCCCCAATCACATTTCTTTGTAAAACCCCCGATGGCCATCTCCACTATCGATTCATACTTAGATCTGATGGCCATCGTTGCACCGCCTCCATCGCCAATCAGAAATTTTGAAATACGCTACCTTCCGATCCCCCGATTGGTCAATCCCCTATTGAATCTGATTCATCCGTCCATTATGATCCTGCGGCCCAGATTTCTCCTCATTCTTCCCTGCTTCCCTGATTGGTCCCCCTCCTACCCAATCGCGGTCGTTCATCTGAAACCAATCCAACAGTCCAGAGCCAATCGCTTCATGAGCCCATCAAAAATTTGGCCCCTGCCTCCTTTGCTTTCGATTATATCCTGACCATCCATCATGTTTGATCTAACAGCTCATATCACTCCCACCCACTAACCATATCTTTCACCTGTGTGTCTCCTCCGCAGATCTCAACCTTCCATGGCACCGATCGGATGGTCCACAGTGAAACCACCTTCCACTTGACCCCACTTTACTGACCCTGCACATTCCTCGTATCGTGCTCCTCCACCACCGTCAGATCTCGCAGGCGTAGATCCAATGGCCCACAGAAATATCACGCAGGTTTAGCGTCTGGTCTTTAACAGTTCAAATTTACGCGATATGGGCGGTTTTCTAGAGCCACATGTCGGCCGGGGACCCATATCGCGTTCAAAAAGGGAAAACAGCCTTCCAACCTTTTTTCCGCACGAAAACAATGGTTTTTATCCTGAAACCACTTCCCCTCTTCTATGCCCCAAATTATATTAACAAATCCTGACCGTTGATCTATTCAGATCAACGGCTCTCAGTTCATCTCGCATTCCCTTCACAATTTCTCATCGCGTGACCACAGAACTTCTTCGGATCATCGCAGCCGTTGATCTCCTCCTGAGATCGGATGGTCCATATTAAATTGACCTCTGCCCATAACCGGGTCCCACCATATCAGCTCATTTCATTACATTTACGCACATTTCCTTTATGTTTCATCCAAAGGTCGAATCTGATGTTTTACATTGAAAACCTTTGTGATCTGCCTGCATTAAAAATTTTAATGTTTTGCATTAAAGTTATATCATTCCACCTGCATTAAAACTTTAATGTTTTATGTTAAAGTTTTTCATTTCATCCAACCTTTAAATTTCATTCCATTAATTGATCCCCACCATCGATCATCACCTCCAGATATGATTGGACAGTCCACATGCATCCCTCATCCAAACCTTCATCAGCTGCATTTTTTACCATTACACTACATTTTCACCAGTTTTCCCTTGCATCCATTGTTTTCATCCATGTTGTGCTACCATTCTCACAGAATTCCACTGCATTCATCCTCCCACCACATGGATTTCTTAACGTCGTTTATGTCTTTTGCAGGATTACAGGCGGTGAAAACTGCCATTTCTCACAGTCACTGTTATAGTGGCACAGAGCGCAAATGGGCCATTTTCAAAGCCTGATATTACAGAGAAGAGCCTGGGAAGGTGATAGAACGTAATTTTTCATCAAAGTACAGAGTTTAACTCTGTAAAACCTTTCCAGCATCATTAAAGCTCAAATTTCACAGACAGAGATAGTAATGGAGTGGCAAAGAGTATCAGTGAAATATCAGAGAGTTTAAGGCCTGTAATTGAAGATTCTGAGCCTTAATTAAATGATTTAAAGGCAATGTACCAGAGTGAAGAACTCATGATTAACATAGAAGGCCTAATGAGGCCTATAGCACAGAAAACTATATTGATAGTGTTTCACATTAGCAGAAGTTTCCTCCCGAGAAAGGACACAGTACCCATACTGTTTTTATTCTGTATCGTGTTCCTGAGAAAATTTCCACCCTGACGAGCAGTCCTATGCTACCAGAGCACTTGCTAGACAGTATGGCATACCTTGGAGTCATTTATCTACCTTTTTTTTATTCACCAGAGTACTATAGAGTACTACAGAAAGTACATCAAAGAACATACCTGGAGTAAATTTCAGCCTGTCGAAGACCACTCTTTCATCCAAAGAGTACTGAAGATTAATGCTCAGATATTAAAATAGAATGGGCCTCAACCCTCTCCTGCTGCCTCTATTTTAATGTTTCATTTAGTGTTTCATCTAGCTCCTCTACATCTCTTTCAGATATAAAACTCATGAGAAAACATTGTGTTGGTTGTTGTTGATCGGATATTTGTGAATTGTAAGTTGTTTCTCTTGAGATATAGTTCTTTGTGTAAAGTTGTAAGATAGGTTGAGGAAGATGTTTTCAAACTGAATATAAAGCTGTTGGAAAATGTTGTAAATGACTGGTGTTGCTATTTAATATGACAAGCACATTTCTTTGGATCCTGATTTAAAGCAGTGGTGATGTTTTCTTACTTTGTCTCTGTTTTCCTTTGCAATTCATCACATTTCATTTCTCTCGTATGCATCAGAAATCTGGTTTAGGATATACCCTCGCATGGTACCCTAAGCTTCTGCTCTCCCTACCTTCGATGTTTTCTACTGATTGTGTTATCTGATTATTGATTCAAGTTAATTTAACCAGTGTAGTAGCTAATATTTACTGCTAGCTAATGTATGAATTAATGAATCTATTCTTAGATGTTCTTGTTGGGTTTTAATCGAAAGAATTGGGATACTGGGAGTTTAGAATGTTGATTCTGTCTCACTAGGGTCTTTTTCTATCAATTGAACCCTTATAAGTTCCCTTAAGTTGCATGTTGAAGCATTGAAAGTTCAAAGCCTTTCTCTGATCTTAGGTTTTCACCTTTGTGTTTAAATATTTAATGTTTCCTTTGTCTGAAGAGTTTACCTCTTAGGAGGTGGGTCACAGGTGTCTAATGGCATGTCCTCTCCCTGGATCTGTTTCCTAAGTGGTCACCTTGGAGGTTTCCTTGTCATTTCACCTTCTTTCTTTATCATTTCATACCACACTATCATCTTCAAGATCCGATGCTTTAGATGACTATCCCAATTGAAAGCCTTGAATATTGAATAGAAAGTAAACCCTTTCCTAACTCCATTTCCCAATGGTCTTGAGTGTTCTATGAATTACCTCTCCTTTGCCTAAGATCCTCTTTTATCATCCTCTGTCTTGTATTAAATCCTCCTTCCTGATTCCCAACAACCAAACAAACAAACAAAATCAAACAAACACTGTGCCATATAATTAGCCTAATACCTTCAAACCAAGCTTCAAAGACATATATCTTTGCCTTTATAGAGAGATCCCTCTCTGGACCCAGGAGGGCTAGATCCTGAGGTCTAAAATTGGTTCTGATGTTGTCTCATATTTTGGTATTGCCAAACTTGCCAAAACATGGGAACTCCAACGCAACAAATTTCTGTCTTTTTTTTACTTTGCAGGCAAGGGCGCAACACTGAGGTCCAAGGGCGCAGTGCCTACACCGGAAAAATAGTCATCTTGCAGCTGAGTTTTGAAGGCATTCCCAGTGTCCAAATGAGCTCCGTGATAGCTCATTGGAAATATTTTCAAGTCTAATTTCCAAAAATGCCTTTGTTTTTCTAATTGGACTTTATTTACCTACTCAAAACTAAATATCCCAAGACTGCTTAGGGCACAACACCATCTCTGAAGATAGGGCAGAATGGTGAATTTGTGCATGTTTTTTACCATTTTGGAGGACCAAAGCTGCTCCAAATGATCTGAAATTTCTTGCGGATGATGTCCTTCACAAGATGAACCCAAAAATTTAAACCATTCCTCCAATTGATGCCTCAAAAAAGAGTGCAGTTCCAGTGGCGCTACGCCCTTAGCCCTCCAAAACAGTCAAAAACCAAAATTATCAAAAGTTGCAAAAATTTTTAATTTGCCTTGCTTATGGTATTTGGGATGTCTGTAGGGAAGCATCAGAAAGGATTTCAAGGTTTCTTTTTCCTTTTTCCTCCTTGAGAGCTTGAATTTTAGCAAGCGCTCTTTCGAGCTTGGGCCTTACAATTTTGTTTCTTAAGGCATAGTGCTTGGCCATCTTCTTCTAAAGGTCAAGATCCCTCTTGGTTTTCTCCAATAGACCCTCTAAGTGCATATTAGTCCTCTCAATCTAAGGTTCCTGGTCATAGTCAATCTCCATGGCAAGCAGCTCACTTAAAGTGTGTTGCTCTGCCAAGGTTTCCTCTTTCTCTCTTTCCTTGGCTAAGGCCTTCTTTAAGCCAATTATTCTTGGCCTCCTCCTCAGAAGTTGTTCTTCCTCTTCATCAGCATCTCCATATCTATCCAAGGCCTCATCTAAATTAGCCTTGGCTTTTGCAGACTCTTTCTAAGCTCTGATAGCTCTGACCTCATATATTTCCTTCTATGCCTCTAGCTGCTTGTTTTCAATCTCATAATAGTGGATCATTCCTAGCCCTACCTAGATTGGCTTGAAAATATTTGATTTGGGCATCTTTTCTTTTCATAAACATGCTTGAGATGCTTGCCTCATTTTCATCAACACTGTCAACATGAATGAGTTCAAATTCTTGTTCAATCTCATGTTGGTCTTCTTCCTTTTCATCCATGACCTTCTCTTTTCCTTTGTCAAGCTACTTGGTTGATTTAGAGGGCATGGCCCCTTGCCTCTTGAGGGCAGCAAACACATGTCAACTTCCTCTTTGGTAGGTCAAAAAAAAGGGTTCAATTTTGATCATTTCAGTGTCTTCACTAGTGCTGCCATCATGACTTCTATCAACATTGGTATCCTTAGTGTCCTTATGGTTTTTATTAGCACTATTGTTTTCTATCTCTTTTTCCTCATTTGATCCACTAATTTGTTGGCTTTCTGACCTATTGCCACCATCATCATTTCTTCTTTCATGGATCTCAACATCATTATTGTCATTTGTTTCCATGTTCTCTACCTTATCACTGATATCCTTGGTTTCATTATCATTTTCGTTAGCCTCACCATTTTCCGACTCATGGGAATCTTCTTCATTGCTTTCTGCATCCTCACTGTCTTCTCCACTTTTTTTTTCCTCATTGACATCAGCCTCATTTTCCTCATCTGCATTGCTTTGTGTGTCATCATTATCTGCCTCATTGTCATCTTGGCTCTTTATTTCACTGCTATCATCATCTCCATCGTCGTCATTGCCTTCTGTTTCCATGTTCTCTGCCTTATCACTAACCTCTGACTCACTACTGATATCCTCCTTACTGTCATCAGCCTTATTTTGATCATCCTCACTACCCTCTTCTTCATTGTTTTATTCTTCATTATTGATTGATTCATCATTACCCTCTCACTCATTTGATTTCTCATTTTCATTTCCCTCATTTTCTAATGCATTGTGAGAGGGTGATGAAGGAGGGTTGTCTTGAGGTGAAGGAATATGTGTGGATGGTGAGGTGGAAGAGTCATCATGTGGTGATGGAGTGTGGGTGGATGGAGGAATGGGAGGATGAGAAGATGAAGGGGAATCTTGCTGTTGTTGGCCTTATGGATTGGTGAATACCTCATGGGAAATGAAAACCTCCCATGGAATGCCCTTTTGTTGTAATTGGTGCAAAACAACCATCTTAATTAAAGAGTGATGAAATAAGATCTGCATATGTAGAGGGAAACTTCTCTTCTGTACAATATAGGACATCTTATCAATGCTTCTGTAGAGGTAATAGGGTAGGTGCAGCATCCTAACCCCAGTAAAGTGCATCAGCAGCCTAATGTGATAGGAGTAAAGCCTAGAGAATCTTTTCTCACATGTAAAATATTTCATGATAATTCTCATCAAAGTTGCATATATCTCCAGCAAATGTGATAAAGGAAAGATGGATTTGCAGTGGTCTTTGTACCTAGGTTTTAAATAGGGTTCATAGTAGCTTATGTCTAAGCTAGTTTGTTTGAACCATTTCTCCCCTACACTAGTTATGCTTGTGGCATTGGCAATAGCATCTTTAGAAAGCTCAAAGGTTACCCCTGCAAGGTTAACCTGCTTTTCATGCAAGTTAATAATGAAAAGTATAGTTAGCTCAGGGTTACTTTGCACCTGTTGTACCCTTTCACAAAAATCAAAGCATCCCATATTCTGGAAGCACGAAACAGTCATGGGAGAGACCATCAGCTCATCTATGTTTGGAGGCTCAAATCTATTGATCTTCCCACCTTTATGTTGATGCATTCTTGGCATTTGGCCTTCTCCTAAACTACCACTGTCACCTTCCCTTGACATTTTGATCACTCTATTTTGAGAAAAACCCTAGGACTGCACAATATAAATGAGATGAAGGGATGGAGGAATGGAAGCCTTTGCAAGTGAATGATATGGATGGTTGAGTGAGGGTAATGGTATAGGAATATGAGTGAGAGGAAAAACTCAAGGATAACCTTAGCTGCTTGTTACAATTCTGCTTTGACAACACTTTGCACTAATGGAAAATGGATATGAAGGAAGGAAATGAAATTTTCAATCTTTTTGTAATGCAAGGGACTGATTTGGTGAATGGAGTGACTGTATGCACAACCTTAGGTGACTGAATAACTTCCAAAAATGTAACCCTCTATTTATCACTGGTCTTCTTAGCATTCAGATGAAGAAATGTTTTAAATAGTGATGTCAAGTATGAAAATTAGGTTTCCTTCTTTGGGTTTCAAATCCTTTCAATTGTAAAGCATCAAAATGCTTTGAGGAAGGTAAGGCATCCACTTACAATTTAGCATTGCCTGAAAAACCTTTTGTGGCAGCTTTAGAGATTTTGATTTGATTTGAGTGTTTGTAGGGTGTAGGAGGCCCTCCTGGCCAAGCGCGCAGCGCTCAGGAAACCGGTGAGTCGAGTCGGCCAAAGGCGCAGTGCCTTGTGCCAAGCACGTAGCACCAAGGTTCTTTATTGGGCCTGTCAGGAAAATCGGGCAAGTGCACAGCACTTTGCCAGGCGCCCAACGCCACACTTCAGGCACGCAGCGCTTTGATAAAACACACAGGAGAAAAAACCATTGCTTTGATGACCTTGCAAGTGCACAACGTGTTGTTGGAGTGTTGAAAGGACCTTTTATAGGCAAATGATCTAATTTATCTTCACAACCCACTTTCCTAATGTCTAAACCTTTTTCATTTCTTTCACTAATGCTCTTTTGACCTTTTTTTGTTGGTGACTAAAACATTGCCTTGGCTTTTGCTCTTGCTTTGTGAGGCGTGATGAATTCTCTTTTGATAGTCTCAGGATGTTTTTAGATAGTGGGTACTTCAAAAACCTTTGTGGCTTCTGTTAGTGTCCCGTGATTTGATAGATTGGTAGACCAAATGCACAGGGTAACATAAGACCAGTCTTTAGAGTCTTAGGACCTATCCTTCCTGGACTCAGAGAGGGCTCTCTCTATTATATGCAAAGTATGTGTACTTTTTTGCTTCTAGGGTTTTGATTTTAGGCTAGTTGTTAAGTATAGTGTCTATTGTTTGTTCTGTTGGTTAAGATGGTCAAGTAGAAATAGGTGGAATGAGAGGTCTTCAAATCATTGGGCTATGGATTCTATGAAATTAATGGATATCTCAACAATGAAACAAGATCCCTAACAGGGCAAATCTAGCTTGGTCAAATGAATCCTTAAGGTGTGTGTGAAGTGAAATGGACACTGATAAGTTGGTGAACAAAGTAGTTGTATAAGGGTAGTGAAGAATCCTTAAACAAATACCTTTTAAATAATATGTCTCAAATACATAAGAATGAAGAAGTAATCAATAGGCAGGGCAAACTAGTAACTCTTTTATTCATCTTAGGCAAATAATCATTCAAGACAAACATTCCAATGAAACATAAAAGGCGAGAAACTCATTTAATTTCTAGTGATTTCACCTTCAAGGTTAGAAAACATTCAAGATAACAAATAACTTTAATCAATGAAGAGGGAACACCTAAACATCAATTATCAAGCTACAAAGAACTTTAAGGAAAATTCTCAAGCATGGACAAAGACCATGATCAAAACATGGCCTCTTTGGCTAAAACCTAACAAGTAATACTTCAAAGAGAGATTCCAAAACAGAGTTTAAATGGCATCAAATAGGCAGGGCTAACCATAAAACATATTTGAAACTATTGTATTGAACCGTTCATGGAATGAACAAGAATAGGTAGATCCAAGGAGTAGCTAAGAATTCCTTAAACAAACCCAGCAGAGGAAAACATCAAGGCAATAGAAACAAGAAGGAATAAGATGCTTAAAAGAACATTTCTTAACCTATACTCTTATGTTCTACTGCAGCATAGAAGGATAGAAAGATAGTAAAAACGTGAGAAAAAAATAACATAAGAGAGAATCACTTCACCAATAACCAAGCTCAAGGATCCTGCAAGCTATCCTGCTTAATCATCAATCAAAACAAGGCATTCAAAAACTCCACAAGACCAATTTCTTCTTCAAACTCAAGGAAACCATGTATTGCTGTCAAAACTCATCAAATGCCAACATTTACAATAAATTCCTCATGCTATATTTATCTAGCAAATGAGGAGGTGGAAACCATAAGAGGCTTCTAGAAACCTTAAATACGTCATAAATGTCATAAATGTCCAAGATAACATGCAAGGCTCAAGGCACATAATATCCTATGAAATAAACGCCAAAATAACTTCTTGCACCTAATTCTAGAGTGATTTGCCTCAAAAAACTTGAAAACATGATTTTGCAATAAATGAGTGTGTTTTGTTGACTTTTTTCCAAAAAACACACAATGATGTCCATTTGCGTAGCGCCACCTCAGGTAGAAAATAGGTCCTGTTGTAACCAAGTTTTGGACCCCTTTCCGATGTCATAGTTTGCTCCGTGATGGCTCATTGGAAATATTGCTAAGTCTAATTTCTAAAATTACTCTTGGTTTCTTGATCGAGCTCCTATAAACTGTCCAAAATTTCAAAATCCAAACACTTCTCTGTGCGTAGTGCTAGGCCTAAAAAGGAGGTAGAATGATGAAAATTTAGGTGTTTGTTGACCTTTTTAGGGGTTAAAAATGCTCCACTTTCTCTAAAATTTTGTGAGAATAGTGTACTAGTGATGATAAATCCAAAAATGTTGAGTTTTCCTTCTGAGGATGCTCCAGGGATTATCGTAACGCTAGCGGCGCTACGCTAATAGGCCTTCAAAATCACAAAAAAACAAAAAATAATCCAAATTCCCTCAAAATTTGAGGAGGTCTCCTTCAAGGGGTTTGGGAGACCTATTGAGAAGCTGATGCCAAAATTTCAAGTTTTTAATGACCTTTTGCGTCTTTTAGGGTTTGGATTTCAATGAGGGCCTCTTTGAGTTTTTGCCTTGCAGCTTGATTCCTTCGAGCATAATGCTTGGTCATCTTTTTCTGGAGAGCAAGGCCTCTTTTTATCTTCTTAAAATAGTTGTGTTCATTCTTATAATATTGAATGATACACTGAGCCATCCCAAAATCTCTCTCCAGCTCCCTAATTTTTTCATCTTTACTTTGGATCAGTATTGTAGTGGCCATCTCCTCATCTTCATTATCACTGTCTAGTTCAATGAATTCGGGATTTTGTTTAGTTTTCCTACCTCTCTTACCTTTCTCGCCTTTCTCCATCTTTCATTTTCCTTTGTCAAGATTTTGAGCTGAAGATGGCATGGTCCCTTGCCTCTTGGAGGCAGAAAACACTTTCCTTGGACCTCTCTGGTATGTGCATGAAAGAGGTGTGATGGTGGTCTTTGTGGTGTCCTCTTTGTCATGGTTGTGATCATCATTTAGACTATGTGCCTCTTCCCCTTTTTCATTGTCATCATGACTAGGGTTACCTTAATCTTCATCTTTTGCACAATCATCATTGTCATAATCACTAAAGGGATAATTGTTGTCATGACTGTCATGACAGCTGTCATGACTCTCATGACTATTTTCCTCTTTGATGTCTTATCCCTTACTTCCTTCCTTATCAACTGCCCCTTTGTTACTGTCTTTTACCTCCTCCTCACTGTGGTCTATCTCATTAGTATCAGTGCTGCCTTTTGTTTCTGCATTATCCTTAATGTCTTTATCTTTATCATTTTCCTCTTCTTCATTTTATGTTTCTTCCTTTTCATAAATGCTCATTTCATTTCCACTGTCAACCTTCTCATATTCTTCATCACCCTCTTCCATATTTTCATTGTTTTGCTCACTATCATGCTCACTGTTTTCATATTCATCACTGTCATGTTCACTGCACTTTTCCTCATCATCATTTCCTTCTTCTTCTTCATCAATTTCTGTCCCTGCTTCATCATTTCCATCTTCCTCCTCATCAATTTCCTCTTCTTCATTGGATGCATTAGGAGAAGGGGAAGAAGGGAGGTTTCCTTGAGGTGACGCCACTTGTGTAGATGAGGAGGGAAAGTTTGGTTGATGAGGAGGCTGTAGGCTTGTGAAGACTTAATGTGCTATGAATACCTCCCAAGGTATACCCTAATGTTCCAACTGATGTAATACCACCATCTTGATCAAAGAATGGTGAAATACACTTTGCATTTGTTGGGAAGGACTCCTTCATCGAACAACATAAGAAATTTTGTCCATACTTCTATAGAGGTAGTAGGGAAAGTTGAGCATATTAACCCTTGTGAAATGCATGAGGACTCTAATATGGTAGGAATAAAGCTTGGAGTACCTCCCCTCACAGGTGAAGTACTTCATGATAACCATCATCAAGGGTGAAAATCTCTATTTGAGATGTGATAAGGGAAAAACACACTTGCTGCCTTGTCTATACCTAGTCTTAATAAATGGCTCATAATAATCCTTGTCAAATTTGGCTTTCTTAAACCATTCTTCACCAATTGCAGGGATGCCAGTAGCATTTGAGATGGAATCCATTGATATTTCAAAATCCACCCCTGCAAGATTCACCTGTTTGTTGCGGAAGTTGAGGACAAACAACCTTGTAAGCTCTGGGTGGTGTTGTACTAGTTTGACCTTCTCACAAAATTGAAAACATCCCATATTATGGAAACATGAGAGGATCATGGGAGATGAGGTGATATCCACTATGCTCTGGGGTTCAACTCTGTTCACTTTTCCTCCATTTTGGTTTGGTATCATAGGCCCTTGATCCCTGTCAATGTTGCTACTATCTTCTGCCCCTGACATGGTGATAGGTGATGTTGTTGGGAAAACTAGGGCTTGGAGGGGAAAAATGAAAATGGTGCTGAGGGAAGCCTTTGCAGATGAATGATATGAAGGAAAGTGTATGGATGAGTGCTTTGGAGTTTAAGGGGGGTTTTATTGGAAATGAATTGCAACTAAACTGATTCACTCTCCCTCAAATGACACTTAATTTTCTCAAGGAGGCCAAAAACAAAGGTGTAATATGCCTTTGAGACCTAGGTTTTAATTACTTTTTAGCAACTAAATTATAAAAAATTCTTGGAGGATAAGGAGGATAGGCCACCTACTAGCTTTGGCTCCTTTGCAGGCCTTTGGAGGCAAATTGGAGGATGAATTTTTAGCCTCGGGGCAATTTTTTCCTTCGTTTGAGGGCCTTTTGCATTAGTGTAGCACCGACAGTCGTGCCCTTGGATTAGCGCAGCGCCGAAAGATGGTAAATAGGCTATCGTGCCTATGGATTAGCACAGCGGCGGTGGGTCAAGCCTCTGTGCTGAGCGCAGCTCAGGCGTTCAGGCCTGCCGGTCGGGTCCTGGGCGTGTCGGTCGGATCTTTGCGTAGTGCCTTGTATTTGCGCAAAGCCACCCTGGATTAGCATAGATCAGTGTTATTTTGAATGGGATAAATGAGGATTAGCATAGCGCCAGACCTGGTAAGCGCAGTGCCACTTATTCACGCAGCGCCAGTAACCCTTTGCCCAGAAACAGTAAAAAACTTTGTTTTTTCTCTTGAAAACCTTATTTTCTCTCATAATGGCTAAATAAGAAGGAAAAATACTGAGAAGGCCTTTTATACATTTTGAGAAATAAATCATACTCATAAAACCCACCTTTTCTATGTTTTCTTTTTGTCACTTTATAATTTTCACTGATATCACTTTAGCCTTTTGGAGGTGATTTTGAACTTGTCAAAGTGATTTTTCTTCCTTTGGTGAGGGTGTTCTAAAGAGATAAAGAGGTTCCCCTTAATTTGGGAGTGTTGGCATTGCTAAACCTTTTTTCTTTCACTGATAAACTAAAACCACTGTTTTTATCCCTTTTTGGTATTCTTGAGTGCAACTGACCTGAAAAATGTATTTTTACCTTCTTTCTGATTTTGACAGTGACATATTAATTTTGACAAAGATTGGCAAATCATACCATGCTATTTCTTCCCTTGGCCACTTCTGATTTCTGCAGGTGCCCATGACATTGTTTTTTGGTCTCCTTATTCATTCTTTGGGGTTTGACACTTTATTCAATCAACAATAAACTCATGCCCATCTTGATTTCTCATTTTGATAGTTAACCTTATGCTTTCATTCCTTTGATCACTTTGAGGGCATTTGACTGCACTTGGAAGCTTGATTTCCTTCATACTGATACTCTTTGTATTTCCCTCCTTTTGATGCAGTGAAGAATTTTTGCCTTGGAAAACAATGGAGGTCACATTTTGATATCATTCTTCAAACTTCTGCCTACTGTCATCATGGAGACCTACAGTCCTTATTTTACCTTCTTGCTTACCTTCCCAAATTTTAGGTTTTAGGGTTGTTAAAGAAAATTAATTAGTGTTGTCTTCTAAGCTCTCTATAGCCCTTTCAATTTCATTCATTTCTGTTCAGTTCACCTCACATTTTTCCCTTTTTCATTTATAATTTCTAAAAATATTCAATGTGTGCTTGGTTATGTTGTTGTGCCTTCTGTCCTTGTTGCTTTTGCATTGGTTTCTTGCTTGATAGCACTGTTTAGCCAAACAGTCCTCAAAACCCTGATTTTATTTGAACATAGGCCTGATGCCTCTCCTTTGTTGTGGCTGTCCTTAGTGATGATTTAGCCTCTCACCTTACCTTAATTTCTGCTGATCGCCATCTCAATCATTCCTATAGAAATGTTTAAGATGGGCAACTTTATTTTTGCAGAAGTTGTGCTTTGACCAAGGAGGCCTTCCTTGAAGGATTTTTGATACCTTTTGGAAAATCATGCGCTGACCCTCCTTTCCATTTGATTTCATATTCTTGGCACATATGAAGTAGTGATTCAGAGCACCAAAACAATCCTACAACCTATGAAACCCTAACTGACCTAGTGGGAGGCTCTTTGGGCTTGTCTTTGACTGAAAATTTGTCTTTGGGTCCTCAAGTATAAAAAATAGGGTTTTTGATATTTTGATTTATTAAAGATCCAAAATCCAATGTACTTTATTTATGTAAAGAGCCTACAAGGAGAGTTTTGAGACCGTCAGTGCTTGATGTATCCAGGAAACAGAAGAGTGAGTAGGTTTGTTGGTGATTCTAGGTGGCAAGTGGAGGAATTAGGTAAGCCAAAACAGAGTGATAAGGTCAGGGGTGGAAAAACATAGTGAAAATGAGTGGCATGAGCCCATGATGGGTCTTCTGGGGGTCCTAGGTTGACTATGACTTGATATAGTAGTGAAATATTGAAAAGTTAATCTTAAGGATAATGAAGGCAGTGAGATTTCTAGAACTCACAATATTCATGAAGTTTGTTTCTAGAAATCTAGGATAAGAATTTAGTCATGATCTATAAAAGCAAAAATTATTGATGACTAACAGTGGTTCCACTTGGGGAGGGAAGCTCCTTTTTAGGAGGTGTCCAAAACTTCATATGTCTGGTTTTATGAAGACCAGTGCCTCATCCATTAGGAAGATTTTTCCTTATTTTCCTTTGTTGATGCTTCTTTGAAGTTTTGACCTCAATAATCTGAAGAAAAAAAAAATGATTAGCTCAACTTCACCTCTACCTACCCAACCTACTTCCCTAACATTTTTTCTTCCTTGGGTGCACTTGAACTGGCAAACCCTTAACATTTTCTTCTTTTGAAAGAAAACCAAACTATCTACTTCTACTCCTATTACTTCTAAGAGTTCAGATTAGGCTAGTGAACTCTTTTTATTCTCTACCTAGACTATTTGATTGTCAATATTAAACTGTATGATAGACTTCATTCTCTAAGATATTGACATGAAATTAAAAACACGGTTTAAATTAGGATTAGACAAACTCACTTACCATGAGTTGTGGCATTAGGACAAGCTGCACACAAACATTATTTTTGTACAAAAAAAACTAGAAAAACAAGGGTTTTGATTTATCATTTGGTATGCATCCCCATATTTCTCTTTGGTTCAGTTTTGAGCATGTGGAACCAGTATCTTTCATTCCTAATATATTCTTTTTGACAAGTCAAGTTTGAATGATTTAACAAGCTCTCTTTCACTAACTTATCAACAATAAATTTAAAATATGTTCAGCCATGATTAGGCTAGATGACTGAAGAAGATCTTCCGTTTAAACAGGTAGTGGCATTTAGGCTTGCACACTTTCAGATCTACTATTTTTTGGGTATCGGGTTGTACCTCTTTTTCAAATCTGCCCTCTTTTTCCTTCTTTCTTTTTTTTTGTATTTTTGTGATTTTTCTCATGCAATGTTATATACAATGAATGAAAGTTTGAAACTAGTACTCTTGACAGAAATAGTGTTTGAGCATCCTGCCATTGACAAGACCTTCAAATAATTCTTCTCCATTCATTCCTTGTAAAAAGAAAGCATTATGACCTCTAGCTGACTGAATGAGATAAGGACCTTTCCATAAATTCTTGAATTTACCATGTTTACCTTTGTCCTCCCTCCTGGAATCCCATTTCAGCATTGTGCCTCCAATGTGGAAATTGTTGGCTTTAGCTCTTTTGTCAAAGATTTTCTTTATATTTTCTTTCACTGCTTGAGTCTTGTTGTAAACTTCTTCCCTTCTCTGCTGCAAATGAATAGTTTGGTTCAATCTTCTTTGCACGTCATTTTCTTCTGATTTCACTTCTTGGAGAAGCTTTACACCCGGACTCTCAAGGATGTTGGGAAAATGAAATCCATTACATACACTAGTTGAAAGGGAGACATACCAATTTATTTCTTGGTGGTTAGTCTATCAGCCCATACTGCATGTACTAGCTTTCCATGCCATGCTTTTTTATTCTATTCCAGGAGCTTCTTGATGATATTGACCAAGCTTTTGTTAGAGGATTCAGCTAACCCATTACCTTGAGGGTAATAAGCTGTGGAATGTCCTAATATGATGTAATATTTATAGCAAAATTCAATCATTCTTTTGGATTTAAAGGTAGCAACATTATCTGTGATGACCTTTCTCGGCCAACCAAATCTAGATAAGATGTTTGTCTCAAGAAATTTGATAATGACCGAGTCGGTGGAATTCCTAGAGGGGATGGCATCTATCCACTTAGTGAAGTAATCAGTAGTAGTGAGGATCCATTTGTGTTGGGTATACGAGGTGGGGTGAATCTCTCCAATGAAGTCTAAGCCCCATTGTTGAAAACGAGCTTCAACAGTAATAGGATGCAAAGGCAAAGGTAAGAGCTTTCTCTTGCCATAAAAAATTTGGCACTTATGGAAAGTCATGACCAGTTTGTGGGTGTCAGGAAAAAGGGTGTGCCAATAGTAGCTAGATCTAAGGATTTTTTTAGCTGTGGTTTTCCAGTAAAGGTGGCCTCCACATTCTCCCTCATGTAGCTCATGCATGATCCTATCTACATCATTCTCAAGAAAACATTTAAGAAAAATTCCTACAGAATTCTTCCAATATAACACTCCATCTAAAATGCATAATTTCAAAGCTTTTTGTTTTAGGAATCTAGCTTTTGTATTTGATAATATAGGAGGAGCATTAAGATAGAAAAGTACATATAGGATATCAGCATACTAAGAGGAATTTAGAAATACTTCTTCAACATGGGGAGTTGTGCATTCTTCTTGTTCTTCTAAGAAATTAACCATATTCATATCTAATGCTTTGAAATTTGATTCGCCATAAGTTTTGCAAGTTTTTTTCCTTTAACCAGTTTAGTGGGTCTAATTTCTAAGTCATATTCTAAAATAATAGCAATCCATTTCCCCTTTTACCATCAGGGTTCTGATTTAAAATGTCTTTGACAACTGTGTCTGGAACAAAAGCAATGATATGATAATGCAAGATATAAACTTTGAAGTCTTTCAATGCCTTAATCAAGGCAACGGCTTGTTTCTCCATGATGTTGTACTTTAGAGGAGCATATCTAAGGGCTTTGCTGAAGAAGGCTATGGGCTGTTCTTGCCCCATCATGTTCTTTGGCAATAACACTGCAGGAATGGTATTTTCAGATGTAAATGAGAAAATGTAGAAGTCTTTAGTAAAATCAGGACTGATTAGAACTAGTGTTTGGGTGAGTTCTAGTTTAACCAGTTCAAAAGATTGTTTAGCTTCCAAGGTCCATTTAACCCCTATCTCCCTTTTTAGCA
Organism: Pinus albicaulis; assembly: GCA_034641835.2. Lineage (NCBI taxonomy): Eukaryota > Viridiplantae > Streptophyta > Pinopsida > Pinales > Pinaceae > Pinus > Pinus albicaulis. The sequence goes on from CM076575.1 coordinate 225,524,198, forward strand.
TGTTTGTAATATTCCTCAAAAGTTCAACAAGGTTGGGGATGAACCTTCTCAAGAAATTGATCTTCCTAATGAAGGATTGCAACTCCTTGATGTTTCTAGGATGGCTCATTTGCAATATGCCTTCAATCCTTTTGGGGTCTATTTTGATTCCCTCTTCAGAGATGATTTGGCCTAGGAGTTTTCCTTCCTGGAGGCCAAATAATGTTTTCTTGGGATTCAAGGATAGGCCATACTTACTACACTTTTCAAAAACCTTCCTCAAGTGGATTAAGTGCTCTTCATCAGTCTTAGAGTAAACAATGACGTCATCAAGGTAAATGACTATGAAGTAGCCTATGTCTTATGAAAAAGCTATGTCCATCGTCCTTTGGAAGGTGGCCCCCGTATTCATCAACCCAAATGGAATTTTAACATACATGAATGTACTCCAAGGTGTGGTGAAGGCAGTTTTTTGTTGATCACTTAGGAATACTAGCACTTGGTTGTAACTGGAAAAGCCATCAAGTAGTGAGATTCTCTTAGAGCCAACTACCTTTTGAAGTATGTGATCCATTTTAGGAAAGGGGTAGTTATCTTTTAGGGAGGCTTTGTTCAGATTTCTAGAGTCAATGCAAAGCCTAATCTCTCTAGTCTTCTTCCTAACTGACATAAGGTTGGAAACCCACTCTGAGTATCTAATGGGAACTATGATCATGGCATCATACATATTTTTAATCTCTTTCTCAACTAAAGGTAATAAGACAGGGTTTATTCTGCTCAACTTTTGTTTGAAAGGTTTCTGATTTTCTTTAAGAAGAATTTTATGTTAAATAATGCATGTGTCATATGATTTCAAATCCTCATACCCCCATGCAAACATATCTTTAAACTCTTGAAAAAGCTCAATATAGTTTTGTTTTATGTGAGGAGAAAGAGTTTCAGAGAGTTTGATCATTTTGGGTTCCTTTAGGATACCTATGTTATACTCCTATACATCATTCTCGATGAATTCTATCTTTGGTTTTTTAGCCACATCATTAAAGTTGAATAGCTCTTCTAATGGTGTAAGTCCTCTTGGTAATGTATCATCCTTACATTGTAAAACCTCAAGGTCCCTTTGGTCTATATCCTCAAAAAATTCTGCCTCACAAGGATGTATAAATAGATTTATATAATCAGTAGAGGACAACTATGTTTTATGGGTTTGTTCTTCAGCAAAAACACCTTCATCATGTTCTAGGCTTGGCTTTGTTCTTGTAAATTCATTCCTAGATTGCAAAAATTCATCAATTTGTTCATCACCATCAAAAATTTTCCAATGGTTTATGTTGTCAGGCATTGTAGGCTGATTTTTTACTTTAATAGTGTATTGTTCAGTTGCATGGGGTATTTGGCAATTGTTGGCAGCAAAGGCAAGCTCATTGGCAAGACAGTTTTGGGCTCTATGGATGAAAGTGAGCTGATATTTCTCAAAGGTTTTGAGGAGATCTAGGGTAGCATTTCTGTACTCTCTCAATCTTGGATTCTTTGTTGAATACTTACCTTTGATTTTTTTAATGATCAGCTCTGAATCTCCTTGTGCAGAGATTTTTTTAACTCCTAAGTCTTTGAGCAAATGCAAGCCAAGGAGGAGAGCTTCATATTCTGTAATGTTATTAGTGCACTAAAAAATATAGTTTGTATGAATGGCCTTCATTTCTGTTATGTATCCAGATACTAGATCCTGAACCTTCTTTGCCACAAGAGCCATCAAAGCTCATGTTCCAAAGTGTCTCTAGTTCATGTTCTCCATTATGTTGTTGTTCAGGGCTACTAGAGTTTTGGATGATATGTTCTTCATTTGAGGATAGATTTGACATTTTTGGTGGGCCTAGATCTTTATCATTTTTATTCACTTGTTCACCAATGTCATTTTCATTATACAAGATGAATGCATCTAAGTTTGAATGAATGGAATAGACAGGGGTGTTGTTTGGCCTATCAAGGCTACTTACCATTTACTTCGTGTGGGAATCCCGGTATAACCTTTTGGTTTGATTGAAAATAGGGATATTAGCATAAGACATGTCAAGTTGGAGGTTCCCTAAAAGCTTGGCTCCCCAAGATCTAGATTAAAGCATGCCATACTTGGGGGGAATGTCAGCTACTACTATGTCCATGACTAGGCTCTTGGCAGGGATTTGTGTCATATTGACACATAAATCCTTTATTAGGCCCAAGCACTTAACTCTACTTGAATCGAAGGAATACAGGTTTTTGTAGGGCCTGGATATTTCTAGGCCTAATATCTCCATCACTACCTTCGGCATGAGGTTGTGAGAGGCACCAGAGTCTAGCATGGAATTATGTAATATTTTGTCATGTATGTTAAGGCTAACATAGAAAGGGGGAATGGATCCTTCTTGGTATTTTCCATCTACTTCGGGTCCAAACAATAGCTTTGGTTTGTCATTTGTCAAGTTCAGAGTATTGGTATCATTTCCTATGTTCACAACTTTCAGGACTTTGGCCTTTTACATATCTTGGGTAATCAGTTAAATGAGAGGCATGGTTATCTTGATTTTAGCAATATCTCCTTCAAAACTTAAAGGAACTTGCGTCCTAGACATATTTACATCAGCCTTATCAGCCATAATCTTTTCTACAAGTTTATTTTTCCGATTCTGTTTTGGGACTTTGGACAAAATAGTTTTCTCTGGCCCACTATTAGAGGCACTAGGGCAGCTTGTATCACCACTTGGTTGGTTGGTTTTGCCTATGTTTGGGTCACTTTTCTTAGCCATGGTGTTATCACTATCTGTTGTCTTATTAGGAGTATGTTCAGGTGTCTTCCTAACAGCAATGTCTTCTTTATTTTTCTTGGGTATTTCTTGGCTCGTTTTTCTCCTAAGGTCATATTTCCTATGGACTTCCATTATGGCATTTTCAAATCCCAATTGGTAGTCTTCAGATTCCTCATAGTTTGTTTCAGTTTGATCTGAGGAAAAGAAACCTTGTTCTTCTTTAGTGAGAAAAACATCACCCTCATTATCAGAACCTACCAAGCTTACTTGGTTTTCTTCGTGTTCTTCCAGCTCTCTTCCCTCTTCATCTACATAATTGTCTTGGAAAGGGGGCCTAATTTGTTGGTAATTGTCTCTTGGTCTGTTTTGGGGAGGTTCTCTTCTGAAGTTTGAATTCCTATCTATGTTTTGGAGATTTTCTTGGTTTTCCCTAGGAGGTGTTCTTTCATTCAAGTTTATCTTTTCCATCATTCTTTCCATCACCCTCACTGAATTTTCAATCTTGGCGTCAAATGAAGAGGTTGAGGCCATAGTTCAATCTTTGTAAGTGACCCTCTTTTCTTATTTCATCCTAGCCCTTTTTTCAATCAGGTTGGCCTCTACACTCACAGCTCCTTGTTGCATGTCTTTTAGAGTTTGGGGATCTCTCTCTCTTAATTGATATGCCATGTCAAGATCAAAACCTTCCGGAAATTTTACTAAAGCTAATCCTTGTGGAGGTTTCATGTTTGGTGGGAGGGCATTGTAAAGACTATTGAACCTAGTGCAATAGTTTTGGACACCTTCCCCAACATTTCTCTTAAGGTTGTTATATTCTGAGAGAATTTGGAGAGGGTTTTTCCTAATTTCCAATTTGTTTATAAATGTCTGGTAAAGGGAAGGGAGATCATGTATTGTGTTAGGAGTTAATGCTTTGAACCATTTTTTGGCTTCTCCTCCTAAGCTTTGTGCCACAGATCCACATTTTAATGGTTTCCTCTTCTATTTCCATGTAATCAAAGGCATCACTTATCCTATCTACATGTTGTTGGGTAGTGATGGATTCAGCTCTAGTAAAGTGAGGGATTTTGGATTGATAGTCATTTAGCAAAGGTACTAGGGGTTGTGGTAAAACCAGAGGGGCATACCAAGCTGCCATGATGGGAGCTAATGGAGGATTTACAAGAGGAAGTTTTGTGAGAGGAGGTGTAAGATGAAGTGGAGTGGTTTTCACAGTGGTGGTATGGATGGATGTGTTGGAAGTACTTGGACCATCAAACTGATTCTGAGCATATTTGGTATGGAAAGAGCTAAAGTGATGGAGAAGATTAAATTCAGGTGGTGTGGAAGGATAGGCTTCTCTACTAGAACTCTGCTATAAATCTATGGGCTCAAGGTCAGTCTGGTCAATATAAGTTTTTGACTTGGTTCTGAAAAGGTTCTTTGTATGGTGTAAGTCAAACTAGGGATCTTGCAAGGCCGTTAGATGTTCAGGGACAGAGCTTGCTCTATGAATGGTCCTAGCAATATTTAAGTTTCCAGATTTAGAAGTTTTCCACAAATTATTTTCTGGGTCATCAACTATGGTGGGAGGGTTTGGGTCCAGATGACATTTGGTACTGATCCTTTGTGAAGCCAGATTTCAAACTCAAAACGTAGAGAGGTTGAAAGTTTAAGACTGATTTCAAAATCCTGACCTCTCTTGGTAAAATCACACAGTATGGGACTAGGCTTCTAAACTTCTCAGGGATGATTTGATACAATCCCAGGGAGTCTAAATGAGAACTAGTGAAGTAATAGGCCTACTAGAGGCTAGTGGAGTCGCTAGGTGGATACTTTTTTCTATTTTAAGGATGTATGTTTATGGTCCACCACCAATAACTGACAAAAAACCAATCTAGGGATGTTTTTTTGGGTTTTATGAGCTTCTTTATGTAGCCCTAAGGTTTCTATTAGTGTCTTCTAACTGTGTAATCATTTTTCTAGGATGTTGAAACAAGAAAAGACTACTCTCGGCTATTAGTTGATTTTCTAAGCTTAACTGAGGATTTAAATGAGTCTATAAGAGTTTTCAGGCTACTATGTATTCAGTCCCACCGTGATCACCATAATGTTAGTGTGGCGATGAGGTGGCAGATTCACTGGATTTTCTAAGTCTAATTGAGGTTCTAATGAGTCTTAAGAGGTATTCAGGCAACTATGTACTCAGAAGGTCCCACCGTGATCGCCAAAATGTTAGTGTGGCAATGAGGTGGTAGATTCACTGGATTTTCAAAGTCTAATTGAGGGTCTAATGCATATTAAGAGGTATTCAGGCAACTATGTACTCAGAAGGACCCACCGTGATCGCCAGAATGTTAGTATGGCGATGAGGTGGCAGATTCACTGGATTTTATAAGTCTAACTGAGGGTCTAATGAGTCCTAAGAGGTATTCAGGAAATTATGTACTCAGAAGGTCCCACCGTGATCGCCAGAATGTTAGTGTCTCGTGATTTGATATATTGGTAGACCAAATGCACAGGGTAACATAATACCAATCTTTGGAGTCCTAGGACCTAGCCTTCCTGGACTCAGAGAGGGCTCTCTATATTATATGCAAAGGATGTGTACTTGTTTTCTTCTAGGGTTTTGATTTTAGGCTAGTTGTTAAGTGTAGGGTTTGTTGTTTGTTTGGTTGGGTATGATGGTCAAGTAGAAATAGGTGGAATGAGAGGTCTTCGAATCATTGGGCCACGGAGTCTATGAAAGTCATGGATATCTCAACAATGAAACAAGATGCCTAACTGGGAAAATCTAGCTTAGTCAAATGGATCCTTAAGGTGTGTATGAAGTGAAATGGACACTGATAAGTTGGTGAACAAAGTAGGTGTATAACAGCAGTGAAGAATACTTAAACAAATACATTTCAAAAAATATGTCTCAAATACATAATCATGAAGAAGTAATCAATAGACAGGTCAAACCAGTAACTCTTTGATTCAACTTAGGCAAATAAGCATTCAAGACAAACATTCCAATGAAATATAGAAAGAAAGAAACTCATTTAACTTCTAGTGATTTCACCTTCAAGGTTAGAAAACATTCAAGATAACAAATAACATTAGTCAATGAAGAGGGAATGCCTAAACATCAATGATCAAGCTACAAAGCACTTTAAGGCAACTTCTCAAGCATGGGCAAAGGGAATGATCAAAACATGGCCTCTTTGGCTAAACGTAATAAGTAATACTTCAAAGAGAGATTCCAAAACAGAGTTTAAATAGCATCAAATAGGCAGGGATAACCATAAAACATATTTGAAACTACTGTATTGAACCATTCATGGAATGAATAATCATAGGTAGATCTAAGGAGTAGCTAAGAATTCCTTCAACAAACCCAGCAGAGGAAAACATCAAGGCAATAGAAACAGGAAGGACTAAGGTGGCTCAAAGAACATTTCTTAACATATACTCTTATGTTCTACTACAACATAGAAAGATGGAAACATAATGAAAACATGAGAAAAAAATAGCATAAGAGAGAAGCACTTCACCAATAACCAAGCTCAGGGATCCAGCAAGCTATCCTCCTTCATCATCAATCAAAACAAGGCATTCAGAAACTCCACAAGACCAATTTCTTCTTCAAACTTAAGGAAACCATGTATTGCTCTCAAAACTCATCAAATGCCAACATTTACAATCAAGTCCTCATGCTCTATTTATCTATCAAATGAGGAGGTGGAAACCATAAGAGGCTTCTAGAAACCCTAAATATGTCATAAATGTCATAAATGTCCAAGAGACCATGCAAGGCCCAAGGCACATAATATCCTATGAAATAAATTCCAAAACAACTTCTTGCACCTAATTCTAGAGTGATTTTCCTCAAAAAACTTGAAAATACAATTTTGCAATAAATGAGTTTGTTTTGTTGACTTTTGGCCAAAAAACACACAGTGTTGTCCATTTGCGCAGCGCCACCTTAGGCAGAACATAGGTCCTGTTGCAACCCAGTTTTGGACCCCTTCCCAATGTCATGTTTTTCTCCGTGATAGCTTGTTGGAAATATTGTTGAGTCTAATTTCTAAAAATACTATTGGTTTCTTGATACAGCTCCTGTAACCTATACAAAATGAAAAAATCCCAACACTTCTCTATGCATAGCGCTAGGCCTAAAAAGGAGGCAGAATGGTGAAAATTTAGGTGCTTTTTGACATTTTGAGGGGTCAAAATTGCTCCAATTGCTCAGAAATTTTGTGAGCATAGTATAATAGTGATGATAAATCAAAAAAGGTTGAGTTTTCCTTCTGAGGATGTAATATCCCCAAATGGGACTGCTTAGCAAGGTATGCCTGAAAAACACATTTTTCAGGAATGTATGCTACAGGATTTGAAACCAAACCTTGGATCCCTTATATCTGACAATATAAGACCTAAAAACAAGAGGGATTCAAAAAAAAATCCTTCTAGGTGGGTTAAACAGATCTCCCCACACCTAGTGTAGTTGGAAAATGCCCAAAGAAGGGACAGCAGTAATACAAAATAACATTGCCCAGAAAATAACGCAGTTTAGCCCAATATATGCAACAGACTAATATGAAGGTCATTATTCACTTATACATCAGAAAAACAGGTTTATAATAAGGCCCATACATTGTACAAGAGAAAAATAGTGTTGATCAGTGGTTGTCATTGATGTCAACCCAAGCAGCACCAGGGGCTAACCAAATATTTCATCAGAATTTTGACCTACCAAATTAATATATTCTAGTTCAATAATTATTTTAATGGTTTCTACTTGTCAAGATGTTTCCGTTGATATCTGGCACGCCATGTAATTCTTCACAGTTTGAGAGATATTCATGTTTGAAGTTTGTACCCCCAGTTAGTGGGCTAAAACCCCATGGAGTTGGGGCATGGGTCATTGAAAAGTCATAATTAATATTTTTTAAGCTCCTAAAATCCCTTCCACGTTCACTTGTTGAAGCCTTTCTCAAATTAATCATTTATATAAATTTTGATCTTCATTTCCTCCTTAGGCAAGGGATTCGACCTTTTGAAACAGGTCATCGTGGAATTTTCGCTCTAACTTTGTTTCTATGAAGGTTCAAAAGCTGAAATTTTTATGAGGTGAAGCCCAAATCCTGAGTAAGCTTCTGTAAAAATTTCAGATCAAGGTGCGCAATATTTTTGGAGATATGATCTATGGATGTCAGGGTTTTTGCAGGTTCCTGAAATTCATCTCAAAGAAGTGACCTTGGTAAATTTGTCATAACTCTCTCTGAGTGTCAGATTGGAATTCCATAAAAAGTGGAAGATAGTGAATAGTCTATACTTTTCACTCTATCAATTTCAGAGCCAATTGAAGAAACAATGACACGTGTCATGTCGTACAATTGCGCTCTGCTGAAACGATCCATAATTAGGGCATTGTGAGATATTGGGTATAAATCTCTCTTGAACAATCCAAATTGGGTCAGACCTGTGGCATTGGAAATACAACTCAGAGGAATACTACAGGACCGAAAATCAAATATTTAGGATCTAAAATAACAGAGATACACTAGATTCAATATCGAGCTCCTAGAAGGCAAGAAAAATCTAGATCATGTGTCGTCAAGGGTTGCAAAGGACCAAAATTTCTATGGAAGAAAAGCAAAGAAAGGTGTAGAAGAGGGTAGCATGACAAGAGCAACAACCAAGGTGCATAATAGCAGCAAGAATTAAATCATATGAATTCTTCAAGTGGGCAGCACTGCATACAATCATTGTAAATGTATCATTGTACTTATTCATTGTAAATACATTATTGTACAAATTGTACTAGTATCTATCTACCAAGGGTTGAAGAGGCAGTGTTGGGAGGTCTATGATCATCATTAGGTGGTTGTGTCAAAGTTGGGTTTATGGTCTAGTATATCTTCTTCTTCTGCATCATTCTATATCATTGTAAAGTGAACCATTTTCCCTGGTACGGGAGTCCATTCTTCTTTTATTCTTCTATAGGGTGGTAGGGTGGTGCTAGGGTGAGTTGTAGCTCATTGGGTGTTGGGGCATCTGTTCAGTTGACTACTGAATAATCTCAGGCTTTGGAGCGTCCATACAATGGGAGCTGGAGAAAAATGCTTTTCTAGATTCTAGGAAGTTGGAGCTTTATTTTCAATTGGAGTTGAATATTAAAGAATTATTAGAAAAGAAATAGGTGGTTTTTGTCCCGGAGTGGGTTTCCACCTTAAAAACTGTGCGCATTTGTGTACCTCTTGTTTTCTACTATCATTGTACAAACACTGATAATAATTGAAGATTAACTAATGCTCTAATTGAAAGGAATACTGATTCACCCCCCCCCTCCCCCCCTCCCAGTATTTCCAACAAATAGAGTACTTGATGAAGAAACCCTCAAGAATGAGGTTCTGCAACAATGTATTAGGCTGTAAGTAGGCTTGACATAATTATATTAAGAGCTGAAGCAGCTATACATTACATATCAGATCTAGAATAGATCTAGACAGATCTTTGTACAAAATATTAGATCCATATCAGATCTGTACACTAGATGAGTTCCTCCACAAATTCCCCTTGGGGTTTTGAGCAAAACATGAGATACAAAGAGTAGATCTAAGATCTAAAGTTGCAGATCTACAGTAATATTCAGAATTTCTGATGCAAATACAATAATAAGCATACCAGATCTGAATAGAACATGGATCATAAGTCTAATCCATGGATCACCACAGTGAAGGGAAAAACCCCCAACACCAGAGATCTCTCCTCCAAAAGTATGCCAAAACCCCCTGCAACTATATACTTGCAAATAACGTAGTTATGGGAGAGAAACTACGTTGTAGACCCTAGCACTGGTTTGGCCTAATGCTAAGATCTAAATATGCAGCTCCAAGGATCTAATACTCTCTTATCACGAGGATAGAAGGCTCTCCCACTGAAAAGAGGCACCTGAATGGCCTAGATATGAATAGATCTAGCCTCCACTTGCTGCAGCTTACAAGGAAAACCAAACCCTCAACAGGATCTGTGTTGTAGTTAGAAGATGTAGCTTGGCCAATTGCTTGATAGTGGAAAAGATCAGCAAGACTCCTCCAAGAGCTTCTCAATGGAAGAGGTGGGATACCCGATCAGGAACACCCTAGTGCTAAACAACACTATTCTCAGTTAAACAGCAAGAGAACAAGAAACGTCTAAATAGAAAATATCTTCAGAAAATATCATATCATGAACAACCTCCTCTTGATGTCCTCCTCTTCCCTTTATAAGTTGGAAATCCTGCCAAACCCTAAACCATCTCATTGATTTAGCTCTATTCACATATGTAGTCTCCAACTAATACTGCGTTGTGCATCTAGGTGGTTCATTGCATCTAGACAGCGTTGTTGATTTGGTCTTGGTTGACTTGCTCAACTGATCCAACCTCTTTCACACTTAAGTGTGCTTATTAAAATACCTCAGATTTAGCCTTGTTCACATTGAGCATTGATTTTATTTAGGATCCACTCCTCAAATATTAATGTTGTTGACTTGGTCAAACTTGACTTTGTCCACATGAAAAATTCTCTGTTCACACATGAGGGTGTGAAATCCGGCTTCTAGAATGATCCCCTTTCATACCAAGAGGGTTTTTATGCTGATTTAAATTAGGTATGGGTCTCCTTCCCCATTTATTCATCTACTAGGTGCAAAAATCAAAAATCAATATTCCCATTAGTTGCATGCTAATGTAGGAATATTACAACAAATCAACGCTCCATAAGGTGCTCGATATTTAATCTTTGAACCAGGACCTGCTTCCATAAAGCCTTGAAAGTTTTTAAACTTCAAACTTTAATATAACAAGCAGATTTATTTTTATGCTAAAGTACATGAACTTTGATACTCTAACATATCTTTTAGTAGTTTTCTATTTTTATTTTTATTTTGAAAACTAAAATAAAGTGATGTTGCAAATGAGCCACAACAACGCCCTTGGACAAGGAGGTCTTCTAAACCCTATAGCCACTCAAATTACTCCTGATCACCTTCAAATATTTGTAAAATTTCTTCTAAGCATATCAAGTGGTAAGTGTTGGGGTTCCCATGTTTTGGCCAGGTTGACAAGACCAAAAGATGAGACAACATAGAACCACTTTCAGACCTTAGGATCTAGCCCTCCTAGGTCTAGAGAGGGATCTCTCTATATGAGTCAAAGTGTATGTCTTTGAAGCTCTAATGTTGTGATTTTAGGCTAGTTATAGGCTCAGGATTGTTTGTTTGATTGTTTGTGTTTGGTTGTTGGGAATCAGGAAAGGAAGGTCCAATGTAAGACAAGGATGAGCAAAGAAGAAAACTAGGCTGAGGTAGATAACTCGGAGAACATCAAGGCCATTGGGCAATGGAGTCAAGAAAGGATTTATTTGTATTCAATGTGCAAGCTTTCAGTTGGGCTATTCATCTACGGCATTTGGATCTTAAAGGAGATATTTGGAATGGGACATTAAGGACAGAAAATCAAAGGAGGAGAACCATCCAATCCTGTCTATAGATCAGGCTAGAGGTCATTTAACTCCAGGCCTGCTTGGAGAAAATCAGAGGTGGGACAAGGGATCTTAGAAAGGCCTAATTGGGAGGAAAGATCCTAGAGAGGCAGAGACAAGGTTCTAGACCCCCCCAGTGTTCTCAACACATCCAACTAATTCCTAACAAGAACATCTAAATATAGAGTTCATTAATTCATACATTAGAGAGCAGGAAATAGCATCCACTACACTGGTTAAATAAATTGAAATCAATATTCAGATACACGTGTAAGCAAAAAACATAAAGGGCTGGGAGAGCAGCAACATAAGGTACCCATCAAGGGTAAATCTTATGCCAAACTTCTGATGCGAGCCAGATGAAACGTGATGAAATGAAAGCAAGTCAATCACAAATACAGAGAAAGGAAAACATCACCAGCTACCTTAGATCAGGATCCAAAGAAACATGCTTGTCATATTAAAAACAACACCATTCAGGTACATCATAGCCCATAGCTTGAACATTCAGTCTGAATACATCAAGTCTCAGCCTATCTTACAATGTTGCACAGAGAACTTGTCTCAAGAAAATGCTTGCGTTTCACTGATATCTCATCAACAACCAACAACAACTTTCTTTCTGTGTTTTATAGCAGAAGATGCACACACGATCGACTGAGGAGGTAGGTGAATACTAAATGTACCATTAAGTAAAAAAATGAATGCAAGGCCGAGACCCATTCCGTTTAATTGCTGTGTATTTAATCTCTGTCATCTCTTTGTGTAGAATTGATCTTCCCTGGATATGATCTCGATATCTTCCGGCTGTTGTGTTGTACTTGTGGTAAATAAACAAAAGATGAAAGAACTACTGAAAAGTATGCTTCATAAATGTTTCGATTGTTTTGAACTGTTGTTAGGGTGGGAATTCCTTCAGGTATATTGTGCATAATAAAAGCTGTATGGACGCCCTGTACATGATGGAGAAAAACATTCTGCTAACGAATAAACCCTGATGTTACCTTTTGCCTGCGTTCGAGATTCTCTGATCGATCCTCGGGGTCTTCAAACTGATGCTTTGCCTTCTAAATCACTGATTAAGGCTCAAGATCTTCATTAGAGTGCCTTAATCCCCTTTGCTTTGTGCTGAAACACTTTGTCGTTCCATTTCTGCTTCTGACAGGTTAGCTCGGGCTTTAATGGCACAGGAAGATTTTTGCAAAGTTTAAACCCTGTTCTCTTTAATGCGTGTCCTGTTGTTCATCTTCCCGAGTCATTTTTCATAAATTCCAGCCGCTGAAGATGATATTTCTTGGTTCCATTGTCGTTGTGCGGAAGCTGCAATTATGGCAGTCAATTACCATTGAAAATCCTGCAAAACACGAAAGTTGTGGAGAAAACAATAGATAGAGGTGGTGGACACGTCGGAAATGACGATGGTGGACGTAGACGGGGGAGAAGACTGCAGAGGCAACAATGGAGGAGGACACGACACAGTGGAGAATGCATGGGAGAACGTCGGGACAGACGTTTGAAGGGAAAAAATGATAACCTTTAACCTTGGAACGAACATATATGAACGGATGGGAAACTGTACGGTGAGACGCGTGGAATTACAACGTGGCGGGTGGACTCGGTCATTGGGGGGTGGACATATTTGGGCCGTTGATCGTGGAGGAGATCAATGGCGAGGGCAACATACGATGGGCCATCGGGCACGGCGGAGGTGATTTAACCCGTGCGTTGCTTCGTTGATTGATGGTCATCGGATGGGCGTCTGGAGATCGAGCGGCTGACGGTGATTTCGCTCGGCGACTTGAGCCGAACGATAATGCGCGGGAAGAAAGTGGTTTTGCCATCGTACAGGGGACACACGGTGGATGGCCAGTGGAATCGCTGCGATTTTAGAAATACCGTCTGCCGCCCAAAGGTGGTGCGATACAAACTGGCTATTTTGGGTGAGTGCGCTATGGGGTCCAACGGCGGGGAGGCTCCAGACCGTTGATCTGACGGGAAAATGGACGGCGATAGTCCGACATAGAAGAGGCGGGGAAAACGTGGGCGCTGGAGATTTAACATCCGCTGTCAGATCAATTGGGATCAACATTCAACGCTGCATCCGATAAGGCCTGAGATAAGCACCTTTGGCTTTGGCGAGTGGTTACAACGCTGGGCTACATGGGGGAACAGGGCGCGGGCTATAGCCGAAAGGAGCTAGGCCCTTATAATATGAAAAATATGGTCTTTAGGCCATTTTTAATGCAATTGGAGGACAGAATTTGGCAACGATAGAGAGGGAAAGGGGGACTTTAATCAGACAAAGGGGAAGGGAGGGATTCGATGGAGATTTTTGGAGGAATTTAGGAGTGTAAGGAGAACTTTAGAAAAGGGAAAAATGGATCAAATGAGGCATTTTGCAGGGGTGTAAGGCGGAACAGCAGGCCCTTTAGGTATGGACCAGCAGATAGGATTTGTATTAGGCATCGCACTTAGAGACTTCAAGGAGGATGGGTTTATAGGGGAAAGGCATTCCTTGAAGGCTCCACAATACTATAGCCCCCAGCTTGCTTGTCAAGAATTTCATAGGGGGGCTAACAATGGCTCCACATGGGGATGGCTTCTTCTTGAAGGAGTCAAGAAACCAGAATTGATCTTTGGAGTAGGCCAGATGCCTGTTGCTTGGCACATCCCTCTTTTTGATCAGCTACCACAATATGATAAAGACATCAGCAGAAATATTTCCCAACTAATCTACCTACCCAAACTACAGTCCTATCATTTTCTTCTTTAGGGTGCATTTGAGCTAGTAGACCCTTTTCATGATTTATTCTTGAAACATAAAAACAAGCCTATTATAAATGTACCCTTATTGCTCCATGAGACCAGATTAGACTATTGGTCTCACATGTTTCTCTACCTACACTACTACCTGCTAGGATTAGACTATCTAGCAGGTTTCTTCTCCTACATTCTAAAATAGGAAATTGAAAGACAACCAAGCCGAGATTAGACTGTCTGACTCGCTGGAGTGAAACAAAAACTTTGAAGGTTTGAAACTTGAGCTTTTGGAGTATCCTTCTCTGTTTGTGACTCAGATTTGAGCATATTAGAGTCACCTTTCTCTTCACTTCAGCTCTGTTTTTAAGCATGTTAGAGCTGATTCTTCTTTTCCTTTGCTGATCCAGGTTTTGAGCGTGTTAGGACCAACTTCTTTCCACTTTTTTTTTTTTTTTTGGAAACATTTTCTCTGTTTTCTTGAAAGTAGACTGCAATGGTATGTACAATGGAAATGGAACTGGAGATTAAAATTACCAGAAGTAGTGTTTGAGCATCCTGCCATTGACAGGACCCCCAAACAGCTCTGTACCATCAATTTCTTGCAAGAAAAATGCATTAGGACCCACAGTGGCTTGAATCATATATGGACCTTTCCACAAGCTGTCAAACTTGCCATGTTTACCTTTGTCCTCTCTCCTTGAATCCCATTTCATAACTTTGTCCCCGACTTTGAAATCTGAAGCTTTGGTTCTTTTGTCAAATAGCCTTTTGATGTTCTCCTGAACTTTGACTGCTCTACTATAAACCTACTCCCTTGTTTGCTGCAGATGGATAGTTTCATTAATTCTTCTCACCATACTGTTTTCCTCTGATTGGATCTCCTGGAAAAGTTTGATCACTGGGACTCCAAGGCTTGTAGGGAAAACTGCTTCTGTTCCATAAACCAGCTGGACTGGTGACATGCCAATAGATTTCTTTGTTGTGAGCCTATCTTCCCACAAGGCATGTACCAACTTTTTGTGCCATGACTTTTTTCTCTCTTCCAGCAGCTTTTTGATGATTGTGACCAGGATTTTGTTGGATGATTCAGCCAATCCATTACCCTGGGGGTAATAGGAAGTTGAATGGCCAAGTGCTATTCCATACCTGTGACAGAAATCAATCATTCTCTTGGATCCGAAAGCAGCAGCATTGTCAGTGATTATTTTCCTTGGACAGCCAAACCGAGATAGGATGAAGTCTTCTAGGAACCTATTGATGACAGAATCAATGGCACTCCTAGTGGGTATGGCTTCTATCCATTTAGTGAAATAATCTGTAGCAGTTAGGATCCATTTATGTTGTCCAGAGGAGGCAGGGTGAATTTATCCTATAAAGTCTAGGCCCCATTGCATGAAGGGACCTTCTACGGTGATAGGTTGTAAAGGGAGGGGGAGGAGCTTTCTTCTGCCTTCGAAGATCTAACATTTGTGGCAGGTAAGAATCATTTTATGGACATCACTGAAGAGTGTAGGCCAATAGTAACCAGCCCTGAGTATTTTATTTGCAGTGGCTTTCCAACTCAGGTGGCCTCCACACTCCCCAGCATGGAATTATTGTTTGACTCTTTCAGCTTCAGTTTTAGACAAACATTTCAGTAATAGGCCATTTGGATTTTTCCAGTATAGGTTTTCATTCATAATGCAGTAATTTCTGGCTTTGAGCTTTATGAATCTGGCCTTTTTTTTGGACAGTTCTAGAGGGGCGTTGAGATTAGTGAGCACATAAAGGATATCGAAATACCAAGGAGAGTTCTGGAACTGCTCCTCAACAGTTGGATGGGGCAATCCTTCCTGCTCATCTAAGGAATTCATCATGTTAATGTCAAGGGCCTGCAAGTTTCATTCAACCATTAACTGGGCCAGGCCTTGACCTTTGATCAGCTTGGTGGGTTTTATTTCAAGGTCATATTCCAAGATTGTAGCAATCCACTTGCCCCTTTTCCCATCAGGGTCCTGGGACAAAATATCTTTAACCACTATATTCGGAACATAAGCTATGGTGTGAGAATGCAGAATGTACACCCTAAAGTCTTTTAAGGCCTTTACCAGAGCATAGGCCTGCTTTTCCATGATGTTGTACTTTAAGGGTGCGTCTCTTAAGGATTTGCTGAAGAAGGCAATTGGTTGTTCGTTACCTTCTGAATTCTTTTGCAACAAGACTGCAGCTATTGTATGCTGGGAAGAAAATGAAAAGATCGGAAAATCTTTTGAGAAGTCTGGGCTGATAAGTACAGGGGCCTGCGTGAGTGCAAGTTTTACTGACTCAAAATATTTCTTGGCCACAACAGTCCACTTAATTTCTGCATCTTTCTTTAGCATGTTGGTCATTTTCCTAAGTTGCTCAGCAAGATTGGGGATAAATCTCCTAAGGAAATTGATCTTCCCAATGAACGACTGCAACTCCCTCATGTTTCTCAGATGTGTGATTTGAAGTATTCCCTCAACTCGCTGTGGGTCTATCATAATTCCTTTCTCAGATATAATGTGGCCAAGAAGTTTACCCTCTTGCAGTCCAAAAACAGATTTCTTAGGATTTAGGGACAGACCGTACCTTCTAAATTTTTCAAAAACTTTCCTCAGATGTTCCAAGTGTTCTTCTTCAGTTTTAGAAAAGACAGTCAAGTCATCCAAGTAGATAACTATGAAGTGTCCTATCTCATCTGAGAAAGCAATATCCATCGCTCTCTGGAAGGTAGCTCCAGCATTCATCAATCCAAAAGGAATTTTCAAGTACATGAAGGTGCCCCATGGAGTGGTAAAGGCTATTTTGAGTTGATCTTCTGGGAGTACCAGAACTTGGTTGTATCCTAAAAATCCATCCAGCAGGGAGATTCTCTTAGAGCCCACTACCTTCTGTAGGATATGTTCCATTATAGGCAAAGGGTAGTTGTCTTTCAGGGAGGCTCTGTTGAGGTTTCTGAAGTCTATGCATAGTCTGATCTCACCTGTTTTCTTCCTCACAGCCACTAAGTTCGACACCCAATCAGAAAACCTTACAGGGACTATTATGCCTGCATCATACATCTTCTTGATTTCCTTCTCAACTGCAGGCAATTGTTTTGGATTGATTCTACGGATTTTCTGCCTAAAAGGTTTCTGATTTTATTTCAAGGGTATCTTATGTTGTATGATGTTGGTGTCATAGGCCTTTAAGTCTTCATAGCTCCATGCAAACACATCAATGAATTTCTTAAACAGGTCAACGTATTTCTCCTTCATGTCTGCAGGTATAGACTTAGCTAGTTTTATCATTTTGGGCTTATCTTCAGTGCCTATGTTGCATTCTTCTACATCTGAGTCTGCATGTTCTATAGTGGGCTTTTTTGCTACGTCATCAAATTCAAAAAGTTCTTCTAGGGGTGCCAGTCCTCTGGGTATGTTCTTATCTTTGGCCTGCAACACCTCCATCTCTTCGTTGTCACCATTTTCACATTTTTCGGTTGTGTTTCCAGTTTCCTCGGAGAAGGTGTTTATTTCTATGTTATAGGGTGTTTCTTTTTCACCTGGGGAATCCTCACTCGGGCAGCTGTCATCAGATTTTGAGTCCGAATCAAAAAATTCAAACTCATTCCCGCCCACTAGGAAATCTTCGATCTGATTATCTCCTTCAAAGACCTGCCAATATTTTTCGTTGTCTGGCACTGCAGGTCTGAACTTGGTTTGAATGATGATTTTTTGGTCGGGGGGAGTCTTAGGATATGAACTAGCCAAGCAAGCTAATCCATTCGCAATAACGTTTTGACTTTTGGGAACAAACACTAATTCATATTCCATGAAAGTTTTCAATATATCCATAGCATCGTTCCTGTATGCTCTTAACCTGGGGCGTTTTGTTTTGTACTCACCATTCACTTGTTTGATTACTAACTCAGAGTCTCCTTTCACATCTATTCTATGGGCTCCTAATTTTTTCAATAGGTTCAGACCCAGAATCAGAGCCTCGTATTCTGCAATATTATTTGTGCATTTGAAATGCAGATTCACAGCGTGGCCCTCTGCATGATTGTTTTCCGTGTTACGTAGCCACACCCCTGCTCCCGCATTTTTCCTAGTGCAGGATCCATCGAAGTTCATTTCCCACAGGGGTTCATCATTATGTTGTGTTGGGGAGTCTGTACTAGGTTGTGGGTTGTCTTGTTCTTCACGTGGTGTGTTAGTTTGAAGGGTGCGACTAATAGGCTGACTATGTTGTGTTGATGTTTCTGGTTCGCTCAGAGTTTCATTTTCAGTATTCTGCCCATGGTTTTCTTCATCGTATTCTTCTATGGTAGCCATTATGCTAAAGTCCGTGGGCTCTGTGTTTTTGCTTGTATTTCCGCATTCAGACTCTAGCTCTCCTAAGGATTGGTCGTTATAAAGAATGAAAGAATCCAGGTCTGTGTGTACAGATTATAATGGTGAATTTTCAGGTTTCTCGGGGCTACTGACTAGGAATTTCATCTGGGACTCTCTATACAGTCTTCTCAGTTGGCCAAATAGAGGGATAGTGGCATATGAGCCATCCATCTGCATTGTTCCTTGCAGTTTGGCTCCCCAGGATCTTGACAATAGCATGCCATACTTGGGTGGCACATATGCCACCACTACATCCATGACCATACATTTAGTTGGGATCTAGGTCAAGATCACACACAAGTCTTTGATCAGGCCTAGGCATTTTACTCTGATAGAGTCAAAGGAATATAGATTTTTGTAAGGTCGTGTTATCTCTAGGCCTAGCTTTGCCATCACTACCTTAGGCATTAAATTGTGTGATGCTCCAGAATCATGCATGGCATTGTGGAGTATTTTTTCATGAATGTTGAGACTGATATAAAAAGGTGGAACTACCCCTTCCTGAAATTTTCCCTCAATTTTAGGACCGAACAGCAGGGCAGGTTTATCATCATTCAAATTTACAGTATCATTGTTCTCCCCCAGATTCAATGCTTTCAAAATTTGGCCTTTATATACATTCTAAGTGGCCAGCTCAGATAATAGTACAGAGATTTTGATCTTGGCAATCTCACTCTCTAAATTGAAAGTGGACTGGGTCTTGGAAATACCTAACTCTGTTTTATTTGCTACTGCCTTAGTAGCTAAATCGGTTTGTGATTTCTCACTATGTATAGGATTGGGAACAGTTGTATCAGGAGAACTAACCGAAGCGCTAGTACTGCTGGTTGGTTGGCTTTGTTTTTCAGTGTCTTGGTTGTCTTTCTCCTTATGTTTACTAGAACTTTCAGCTGTTGGTTTTCTATTTACAGAGGTTGCTTTAGAAGTTTTATCGGGTCTTTTCTTGATGGTTACCGCAGAAGTCTTTGTTTTGGGGTTTTCTTGGTTCTTTTTGCTCCTAATTTCATATTGTTCTCTGACCTGCATCATGGAATTTTCAAATCCTAATCTGTAATCCTCAGTTTCTAACCCTTCCTCATCCCAATATGAAGGTGAGGGCTGATCTTCCTCTGAATCACAGTTAAGGACTGAGTCCTCTGCTTCAAACATGTTTATTGTATTCCCTTCAAACTCTTCAATGATCCCCTCATCTTCATCTAAAATTTTTTCCTGAAATGGGGGAATAATCTGTTGATCGGACTCTCTTTCTCTGTTGGGAGCAGCGTTGTTTCTTCTAATGTTCTGGTTCTGGTTTTGGTTTCTGTTTTGGACAACCATATTTTTTATCATTTGTTGTATTTCTTCCACATTTTTAGACAGTCTGTCATATTTGGGATCAGATGTGGAAGCTACGTTGTCATCCCTATATGTTACCCTTTTCTCAGCTTTTAATCTTGCCCTCTTTTCCATTAAGTTTGCTTCTATGGTTATGGCTCCTTTTTGCATGTCTTCCAGGGTGGTGTACTCTTTTTCTCTAAGCTCGTAGGCCATGTCAGCATCAAATCCATCAAGATATTTAGCCAGGGCCATCCCTTGTGGAGGTTTCATATGTGGAGGGAGAGCATTGTAAATGCTTTTGAATCCTGTGGTGTAATCGTGAACGCTCTCTCCTACGTTCCTCTTAAGGCTCATGTATTCTGCTAGAAGCTGACGACGGTTCCCCCTAACCTCCCATTTGTTTATGAAGGTCGGGTATAATGCAGGGAGATCTTGAATACTACCAGGAGGTAAACTTTAAACCATTTCTTTACATCACCCACTAAGCTTTGGGCAAAGATTCTCATTTTGATTGTTTCATCATCAATTTCCATATAATCAAAAGAATCTTCCATTTTATCTACATGTTGTTGAGCCATGATGGATTATTTAGCGGTGAAGTGTGGGATTTTTTACTGATAGTCATTGGGCAAGGGTAACAAGGGTTGAGGTAGGAGAAAAGGCACATACCAAGCTGCCATGATAACTTTATGATGAGGTATAGGGTTGGCTTGAGAAGCTGGTATTTGGATGATAGGGATATTAGGACCAGCAGAAGTTTGTTGAGAAGATTTAGGGTGGGAGAGACCCAAGTTTTGAAGGAAGTGGATATCAGGTGGTGTGGATGGAGGGGTTCCTCTGTCCCTAGTGTGTTGACCACTATGAGATGGTGTACTGTGAGGCTCAAGGTCTTGCTGGTCTAGGTGATTGACTGACCTGGTTCTTGATAAAATGTTAAGTAATTTTAGGTCAGGGAGAAAAGGTGCTAGAGCTGTTAGGTCTTCTGGTGCAGAATTAGCTCTATGAATGCGACTGGAAATAGTTGGTCTTTTAGGTGTAGGAGCTCCCTTGAGGATACTCTCTGAATTGTCAACTATTTCGGGTGGATCAGGGTTGGGATAAGCTCTTGTGTGAATGGTTCTGAAAGCCAGAATGTTGTTCCCTAGCCAAGCTGTTCCCTAGCCAAGCAGCTTAACCCTACTTGTTACTTCTACTGTGGTTGATGCTGTCTCAGGGGCTGGTCTCTCAGTGGGGTCTTTTGTGAAACCAAGATAATCAGCAGGCCTACTGATCACCAGTGGGGTCTTTTCATTTAGGAGCAATGGAGTCACCAGGTGGAGGGTTTTTGGGTATGTCTAAGGGGTCACACTATCCACCACAGTGCTCAGGTACTATCACCTTTCAGGAATCTCCTCTAAAACAGCAGGCTCCAACCAGAGATCGACGGGGAGGGCGTTTACCAGATATGTCACCTCTGAAAAGAGGATGAGATCTAGAGGCTACCTGGCCCTTTCCAGGCTCTATCTAAGAGTGTGGAGGATATTTAATAATGGAGGTTGATTCAATAAAGGAGTGACTTACTGTCAACCTAACCACAGTTCTAAGTTTCTGAGTCTTGGAAATGTGTAAGGTGAAATGCACTCAGATTTCTCCCCAGCGGAGTCGCCATTATGTTGGGGTTCCCATGTTTTGGCCAGGTTGACAAGACCAAAAGATGAGATAAAATAGAACCACTTTCAGACCTTAGGATCTAGCCCTCCTAGGTCCAGAGAGGGATCTCTCTATATGAGTCAAATTGTATGTCTTCGAAGCTCTAATGTTGTGATTTTAGGCTAGTTATAGGCTCAGGGTTGTTTGTTTGATTGTTTGTGTTTGGTTGTTGGGAATCAGGAAAGGAAGGTCCAATGTAAGACAAGGATGAGCAAAGAAGAAAACTAGGCTGAGGTAGATAAATCAAAGAACATCAAGGCCATTGGGCAATGGAGTCAAGAAAGGATTTATTTGTATTCAATGTGCAAGCTTTCAGTTGGGCTATTAATCTAGAGCATTTGGATCTTAAAGGAGATATTTTGAATGGGACATTAAGGACGGAAAATGAAAGGAGGAGAACCATCCAATTCTGTCTATAGATCAGGCCAGAGGTCATTTAACTCCAGGCCTGCTTGGACAAAATCAGAGGTGGGACAAGGGATCTTAGAAAGGCCTAATTGGGAGGAAATATCTTAGAGAGGCAGAGACAAGGTTCTAGACCCCCCCAGTGTTCTCAACACATCCAAATAAATCCTAACAAGAACATCTAAACATAGATTTCATTAATTCATACATCAAAGAGCAGGCAATAACATCCACTACACTGGTTAAATCAATTGAAATCAATATTCAGATACACGTGTAAGCAAAAAACATAAAGGGCTGGGAGAGCAGCAACATAAGGTACCCATCAAGGGTAAATATTATGCCAAACTTCTGATGCGAGCCAGATGAAACGTGATGAAATGAAAGCAATTCAATCACAAATACAGAGAAAGGAAAACATCGCCAGCTGCCTTAGATCAGGATCCAAAGAAACATGCTTGTCATATTAAAAACAACACCAATCAGGTACATCATAGCCCATAGCTTGAACATTCAGTCTGAATACATGAAGTCTCAGCCTATCTTACAATGTTGCACAGAGAACTTGTCTCAAGAAAATGCTTGCGTTTCACTGATATCTCATCAACAACCAACAAGAACTTTCTTTCTATGTTTTATAGCAGAAGAGGCACACACGATCGACTGAGGAGGTAGGTGAATACTAAATGTACCATTAAGTACAAAAATGAATGCAGGGCCAAGACCCATTCCGTTTAATTGATGTGTATTTAATCTCTGTCACCTCTTTGTGCAGAAGTGATCTTCCCTGGATATGATCTTGATATCTTCCGGTTGTTGTGCTGTACTTGTGGTAAATAAACAAAAGACGAAAGAACTACTGAAAAGTTTGCTTCATAAATGTTTTGATTGTTTTGAACTGCTGTTAGGGTGGGAATTCCTTCAGGGATATTGTGCATAGTAAAATCTGTATGGACGCCCTGTACATGATGGAGAAAAACATTCTGCTGACGAATAAACCCTGATGTTACCTTTTTCCTGCGTTTGAGATTCTCTGATCGATCCTCGGGGTCTTCAAACTGATGCTTTGCCTTCTAAATCACTGATTAAGGCTCAAGATCTTCATTAGAGTGCCTTAATCCCCTTTTCTTTGTGCTGAAACACTTCACCGTTCCATTTCCGCTTTTGACAGGTTAGCTCGGGCTTTAATGGCGCAGGAAGATTTTTGCAAAGTTTAAACCCTGTTCTCTTTAATGCGTGTCCTGTTGTTCATCTTCCCGAGTCATTTTTCATAAATTCCAACCGCTGAAGATGATCTTTCTTGGTTCCATTTTCGTTGTACGAAATCTGCGAATTATGGCGGTCAATTACCATTGAAAATCCTGCAAAACACGAAAGATGTGGAGAAAACAATAGACAGAGGTGGTGGACACGTCGAAAATGACGATGGTGGACGTAGATGGGGGTGAAGACTGTAGAGGAAACAATGAAGGAGGACACGACACAGTGGAGAATGCATGGGAGAACGTCGGGACAGACGTTTGAACGGAAAAAACAATAACCTTTGACTTTGGAACAAACATATATGAACAGATGGGAAACTGTACGGTGAGACGCGTGGAATTACAACGTGGCGGGTGGACTTGGTCATCGGGGGGTGGACAGATCTGGGTCGTTGATCGCGGAGGAGATCAATGGTGAGGGTGACATACGGTGGGCCATCGGGCATGGCGGAGGTGATTTAACAGGTGCGCTGCTTCGTTGATTGATGGTCGTCGGATGGGCGTCTGGAGATCGAGCGGCTGACGGCGATTTCGCTGGATGACTTGAGCTGAACGATAATGCGCGGGAAGAAAGTGGTTTTGCCATCGTACAGGGGACACGCAACGGATGACCAGTGGAATCGCTGTGATTTTAGAAATACCGCCTGCCGCCCAAAGGTGGTGCGATACAAACCGGCTGTTTTGGGTGAGTGCGCTGCAGGGTCCACCGGCGGGGAGGCTCTGGACCGTTGATCTGATGGGAAAATGGATGGTGATAGCCCGGCATAGAAGAGGCAGGGAAAACGTGGGCACTGGAGATTTAACATCCGCCGTCAGATCAATTGGGATCAACGGTCAACGCTGTGTCCGATAAGGCCTGAGATAAGCACCTTTGGCTTTGGCGAGTGGTTACAGTGCTGGGCTACATGGGGGAATAGGTCGCGGGCTATAGCCGAAAGGAGTTATGCCCTTATAATATGAAAAATATGGTCTTTAGGCCATTTTTAATGCAATTGGAGGATAGAATTTGGCAATGACAGAGAGGGAAAGGGGGACTTTAATTAGGCAAAGGGGAAGGGAGGGATTCGATGGAGATTTTTGGAGGAATTTAGGAGTGTAAGGAGAACTTTAGAAAAGGGAAAAATGGATCAAATGAGGCATTCTGCAGGGGTGTAAGGGGGAACAACAGGCCCTTTAGGTATGGACTAGCAGATAGGATTTGTATTAGGCATCGCACTTAGAGACTTCAAGGAGGATGGGTTTACAGGGGAAAGGCATTCCTTGAAGGCTCCACAATACTAACAGTAAGTACCTAGTACAAACCTTATTTTAATGCCATTTGGTGAATTTTTAAGTTGAAAGAGATCAAACCCTAAAGGCAACCCTAGGCTACAATCTTGAAATTACTGATTCCACCATTACTTCATATGCTTGCAAAGAGTATCAGTCAAGAAAAGGGTGCTTACATTGGTTTAGGGGGTTTTCATTCATCCAAGCTGGTCATAACACTCATTCATTTCACCCCCTACATTACAAAGGCTGCCATTCCATTATCTATTTCATCTCAATTTCAAATTTAACCCAAATGTTTCAAAAACAGAGTTTAAACAGATGTTAGTAGAGGGTTATCATTGAATTGTCAACTTATTCCTCATTCTCATATACTTACACCCTCACGCATTCATGTCATTCACTTGGAAAGGCTACCATTTCACCATCCCTTCATCTCATTTCTATTTGCAGTCCTAGGGTTTTCTCAAGGCAGAATTTTCAAAATGTCAATGAGGGAGAGGGAAATGAGAAATCAAGCAATGATGAATCAAGAAATGAAGAAGAAGGAAATGAGGAGGAAAATTTTAGTAAGGCAAAGAGAATTAAAGCAAATAGTAGTGAGGATGATGGCAGTAGATCAAAGAGCCATGATGACAGTGATGATAGTGAAGCACATATCAGTGATGATGTTGGCAGAGATAAGATTGGCAGTGATGATGACAGTCATAAGAGCAGTAAGGCAAACAACAATGAGTATAAGGAAAATGAGGCAGATGCAAATGAGGGAAATCCCTCAAGGAGGAAAAAGATAAATAAAACCTTGACATCCTTTCTGATGCATCCCTACAGGCATCCCAAACATAATTGGAAAATAATATTCAAATTTTGGCATCTTTTTGTAAATTTTGGTTTTCAACTATTTTAAAGTGCGCACTAAATGAAGGAATGGCTTACATTTTTGTGTTAATTTGGCCAAATACATCACCCACACAAAAATTTAGATCATTTGGAGCATAATTGGTCCTCCAAAAGTGCCAAAAACACCCAAACAATCACCTTTCTGCCCTATTTTTAGAGCTAGCGATGTGCCCTGAGAAGTATTGGTAGATTGATTTTTTGAGCCGTTAAATGGAGTCCAATCATAAAAAAAAAATGCATTTTTGTAAATTAGACTGGACAAGCTTTCCAATGAGCTATCATGGAGCTCATTTGGACACTTGGAAGGCCTCCAAATCTTGGGCACAAAACAGGCAATTTTTCTGGTGCAGGCGTTGCGCCCTTGGACCTCAGTGCTGCATCCTTGCCTGCAAAGTCAAAAAAACACACAAAGTTATTGAAAAAATATATTTTTGAGTAATTTTAAGGAAAATAACTCCTAGTTAGCTCATACTTTATGTTTGAAGTTATTTTGCATTTATTGAGCTAGATATTTTGTCCCTTGGGTCTACATGGTCTCTTTGGACAAAAATGGAATTTATGGTGTATTAATGACATTTTGGAAACCCTAGTTAGGGTTATGGTCCTCTTTTCAAGTTAAATATTGCATTGAGGCCTCATTGTAAATTTTGGTTTATTATTGAGAAGAATATCATAGACTTGAAGATTGAGGAGAAATTTGGCTTTGGACTTTGTGGATGTCTTGATTTGCATGATAATGGAGCAAGCTGTCTTACAGGATTCATGAACATAGTTAATGGTGATGTCTTTCCTATCTAGTGCTTGTTTTCGTATGTTATCATTTTGTTTCATCTCTCTCATGCAGTAGGACAGAAATTTTATGCTAAGAAATGTTGTTTAGAGGCACCTTAGCTCTGTTTGTTCTCTATTGTTTGCATGTTTTCCTCTGTTAGGTCAGATTAGAGAATTATTGAATGCTCTCTAGTTCCACTCATGCTTGTTTATCTAAGAAATTATTTAATAGAGCCAATTTCAAAGTAGTTTATGGTTAGACCTGCTCTTCGATGTAACTTAAACATTTTTTTTTAGATCTTTTCTTTGAAGTATTGCTATTTAGGGTTTAGCTAAAGAGGTTCATGGTTTGCCCTGCCCTTTGTTCATCTTAAATGGTTGCTTTGATGTTCTTTGTAGTTTGATTAAGGAAATGAGGAGTTCCTAACTATTTAAATATTACTATATGTGGTCTTAGATGTTTTATTTTCCTGAAGGTGAATTCACTAGAAGAATTACAAGTTTCTTGCCTTCTATGGTTCACTAGATTGTTGTCTTGATGTTTACTTGCTAGTGTTTTGGTCAAAGAAGTTATTGGTATGCCCTGTGTTAGGTCCCTATATTACTAGTATAGTTCCTTATTGTTGTAAGTGTAACCCCCTTATTTTTATTATTATACCCCTGTAACCCCCATATTGTTATTATTGTGCCCTTAAATTATTATTGTTAGGTCGGCTAAGATTACATTGAAGCCCCACTAGGATTACATTGTGGCCCCATGGACTCCTATATATAGAAAGGAGGTTTTGTAAGTTGTATCATTCAAGAATTGTTCATTCATGTAATGTATTGGAGGTTGCCCCCTCGAAGTGGCTTATTTCTAAGGCGTTGATACCTCTTTTCCTCTATTTTTGGAGTTGGTTTCACAACATTTGGTATCAGATCTTTGGATTCTAGGGTTTCGCTGCTCCAAACAGGTCATCATGGAATTTTCGCAATAACGTTTTTGCTACGAAGGTTCAGAAGCTAAAAATTTTAGAGGGCGAAACCAAAATCCTGAGGAACATCGTTGCAAAATTTCAGAGCTTGGTTCTCAATATTTGAGGAGATATGATCTGTGGGAGTTAGGGCTTTTTGTAGGCTCCTGAATTTAACCTAAGCAGGTCATCGTGGCATTTTCGCTATAACGTTTTTTCTACGAAGTTTCAAAAGCTGAAATTTTAGAGTGCGAAGCGGAAATCCTGAGGAACATCATCCCAAAATGTTAGAGCTTGGTTCGCAATATTTTTAGAGATATGGTCTGGGAAGTTAGGGCTTTTTCAGGCTCCCGAATTTCATCTCAAAGAGGTGATCGTGGGAAAATCTTCATAACTCTCTCTCTGAGCATCAAATTGGAATGTTGTAAAAAGTGGCTACAAGAACACAGACTTTAGTTTCATGTCTATCAATTTCAGAGCCGAAGGAGGAAATAGCAACACGTGGCAAGTCGTACAAGTTGGCTCTAGTGAACTAGTCCATAATTAGGTCATTGTGGGAGATTTGACATAACTTTTCCTTGAAGAATCCAAATCAGGTCAAACATGTGGCATTTGAAAGAAGCTTCAGAGGGCTACTATAGGGCTGAATTTAAGATATTTAGGATCCACAATTATATATATAATTCAATTTCAATACCGATTTCCTCAAAATCAAGTAAAAGGTGTGTATATTTTTTTCGAAATTGCATAAGTCTTGTTTGAAGAATCAAGTTGAATTTATTCCAAGGGAATATTGTAGAATAGATATCAGTATTGGATTCTAAAATGGCCCCTAAAAAGAATTCAACACCCATTAAGTCTTTATAAGGCTCTACTATGACTCATGAAGATGAAGAATGGCAACATGACATATCAAAATTACAAGAGCAAGTGCACCAAATTTCGCTCTCACAAAGAGCAACAAAAAATGACATGGAAGTTTTGAAGAAAGGCGTGGAAACTAATATGGATGGTTTGAAGAAAAGCATGGAATCTAAGATGGATGGTTTGAAGAATGGAATGGAAGCTAGCATGGAATCTAAGATGGATGACATGTTAGCTAAGATGGAAAACATGAAGAATGATCTAAAAGCAGACATGGAAGGTTTGACAAAGTTGATACAACAAATGTTTCCTAATGGTGAAAAGATAGTAGAGGAAACTCATGATGAGAACAAAATAAATGTTAATCATGATTTCATAAACTCTAATATTGGAGGGAAGAACCACCATATTCTAAAAATGGATATGAGGAAGTTTGATGGAAAGGATCATGTAACATGGATACTACAGATGGAGCAATATTTTGATCTCAATAATGTGCAAAATACACAAAAGGTACGCATTGCAACTTTACATTTAGAACAAAATACATTTTTATGGTATCAATGGCTTTGCTCTCGTAAAAAAATTTTCACTTGGTCAATTTTTACGAAGGAAATGATAGCACATTATGAGGATACAAAGAGCAACACCTTCTTTAGCTAATTGATAAATCTCAAACAAAAAGGTTCAGTGGGGGAGCACATTGAGGACTTCCAAAAATTGAATATAAGGGTAACTGATATTCCAAAGGAACATAGAATTGATCTCTTCATAGGTACTTTAAAGGATAACATCCAACATGAAGTTTGCGTTTTGGAACCTGATTCACTGGAGAAGGCATTCAGGTTGGCAATAAAAATTGAATGTAAAATTATGGCGACAAGGAAGCCTACCACTCACTTCTATAAAGATGGAAGTGTTGCTACTCCTAGATTTCCACAACCTACAAGGTTGACACCACAAATATTGGAAGAAAAAAGAGCAAAAGGGCTTTGCTACAATTGTGATAGCAAATACACTAAAGGTCATAAGTGTGCTGAGAAGAAATTATTTTACATAGATTGTGAAGAGGAAGAAGAAAATGAACAAGAAGAGGATACACACCAGGAACCCACCCTAGAAGAGGAAGAAATGAGTCTGACCATATCGTGTAATGCATTGGCAGGAATTACCACTCCTAAAACTCTCAAGATAGAAGGAAATATCAAGAAGAAAAAGGTTATAATGTTGATTTATTCAGGTAGTACCCATAACTTTATTCATTGTAAGGTAGCCAAGGAATTGAATTGTTTCCTATACCCAGCACCAGAATGTCAGGTGATGGTTGCAAATGGAGGAACTATAAATTTCTCTGGAAAATACCATAATATCAAGCTAACCATGGGGGAATATGTATTGAACAGTCCAATGCTTTCCATTCCTATGGGAGGTGTTGATGTTGTACTAGGAGTACAATGGTTACAATCTTTGGCGACAGTAGCTTTTAATTTTCAAGAACTTTTCTTGCAATTTTTTTCAAAAGGAAAGGAATTCGAATTACGGGGTATTGTAGGGAAGCCGGGAAAGATAATAAGCTCTAATTTCATGACAAAGCTTCTAAAGAAGGAAAAATGAGGCATAATTTCACAATTATACTCACTAGAAGTTCCAACATCAAAATCTATTTTTGCAGATCTCCAAAAAGTCTTAGACAATCATTCCAAGCTGTTTGAAACTCCTAAAAGGACTCCCACCTATTCGTGATCATGATCATGCTATTCATTTGATTCCAAGAAGTGTTCCTCCAAACATCAGGCCTTATAGATATCCTTATGTCCAAAAGAGTGAAATTGAGCGTATGATTGCAGAAATGTTAAAGGTTGGTATAATTCAACCTAGTCAAAGTTCTTTCTTTGCTCCTGTAGTATTGGTACACAAGAAGGATGGATCATGGCGCATGTGTCCAGATTATAAGGAGCTCAATAAGCTCACCATTAAATATAAATTTCCCATTATGTGATTGATGAATTATTAGATGAGTTACATGGATAAATTTATTATACAAGTTTGATCTTTGTTCAGGATATCATTAAATTTGAAAGAAGACTGAAGATATTTCGAAAATAGCATTTCGAACTCATGAGGGTCATTATGAATTTTTGTTCATGCCTTTTGGCCTTACCAATGCACCTTCTACATTTAAAGGGTTGATGAATTCCATTTCAAACCCTTCCTTAGAAAATGTGAGCTAGTATTTTTTGATGATATACTAATCTACAGCAGGTCTTGGAAGGATCATGTTCAACAAGTTTACAGGGTGCTCAAACTATTGCAGGAGAAACAATTATATGCAAAAACATCTAAATTTTTCTTTAGAGTACAAGAGGTGGAATATCTAGGTCATATTTTATCTCACGAGGGAGTTAAGGTAGACCATAACAAAATTAAAAC
This sequence comes from Pinus albicaulis, assembly GCA_034641835.2. NCBI lineage: Eukaryota > Viridiplantae > Streptophyta > Pinopsida > Pinales > Pinaceae > Pinus > Pinus albicaulis. The sequence goes on from CM076575.1 coordinate 225,554,448, forward strand.
CATTAAGGAATGGAAAGTCCCCACAACCATAAAGAAGTTTCGAGGATTTCTCGGGTTAACAGGGTATTATCACAAGTTTGTTAAGAATTATGGGAGAATAGCAGCACCTCTAACAACATTATTAAAGAAACATACATTTTCATGGACTCCTGAAGCAACTAAGGCCTTTGAACATCTTAAAGAGGAAATATGCCTAGCACCGGTCTTAGCTACACCAGACTTCACAAAAACCTTTATTGTGGAATGTGATGCCTTAGGAAATGGAATTGGTGTTGTTTTAATGCAAGAAGGAAGACCCATTGCTTTTGAAAGTCATCCAATCAAAGGAAAGTATTTACGGAAAGCTATTTATGAGAAGGAAATGTTAGCAATACTGCATGCACTAAAGAAATGGTGAACTTACCTAACGGGAAGACACACTGATCATGATAGTCTTAAACAATTTTTGGAACAAAGATTATCTTCAGAAGAGTAGCAAAAATGGGTCACAAAGGTGTTGGATTATGACTTTGAAATAATATACAAAAAAGGGAAGCTAAATGTTGTTTTAGATGCACTCTCAAGAAATAATGAAGAGGTGGAAGCATTGTTTTGTGCCATTTCTATTATCCAAACAGATTGGATAACCGAAGCAAGGGATGAATGGAAGAAGGATGAAGAAGTGTGGACAGTCATTCAAAAGTTGCAGCAATATCGTAGTACATCTAACACATTTAGTTGGAAAAATGATTCCTTATGGTACAAAGATCGCTTATATCTTTGTAAGAATTCCCAACTAAAACAAAAGATTCTTTTGGAATTGCACACTTCTCCTTTAGGAGGACACTTAGGATTTTTAAAAACTTACCACAGGGTGAAGAAAGAATATTTTTGGGATGGCCTTAAATCTGATATTCAAAAGTTTGTGGTGGAATATTTGGTTTTCCAGCAGAATAAATTTGAGACAAGTAAGACCCCGAGTCTTCTACAACCTTTATCCATTCCAAGTCAATGCTGATAGGAGATTCGAATAGACTTTATCACAGTTTTACCTAAGTCAAAAGGAAAGAGTGTCATCATGGTGGTAATTGATAGACTTACCAAGTATGCACACTTTTGTGCATTATCTCATCCATTTAAAGCAATTACAGTTGCTACTACATTTATGGACACAATTCAAAAGCTACATGGAAACCCAAGGGTTATTGTGAGCGACAGAGTGTTACACATTACTTTGTCACCGTGACATTTTACTGTCTATATGGGTTCATCAATACCTATATAATGCTCCTTTAGAAGTATACAACCCTAAAGTTCCTAAACCAAGTCCTAGATTTGGATAAAAGCTTGTAAAAATCATAAAAACACTTGTACCGCACTTTTCCTTAGCTTTACTTGTGGCACCACACACTTTTTCTCTAAAAACTGCAGAGCCAACCGCACGTTTTCTTCATTAAAAGTGTAGACCCTTGTAAAAGGTAAATTGAAGTTGAAAGTGAATTTTAGAAGCCTACCTGGTCGAATATTCTCCCAGCTGGAAGCTTCTAGAAGGTGTTATCCAGTCGAAGCCTTACTCCCTCCATTATCATGAACATTCATTCCTTCATAAATGGAGCCTATTCCATGGATTTTGGAACTTAATCCCTTGATAAGGGGACTCTATTCCTTCCATTTTGGAGCTGTAACCACTTTCCTTCTCCTATAAATTGAAGCTTTGGTTCAGTCTCAAGGGTACATGCTCACAAATGTAAAACTTATCTATACATTTTGTATACACTTAGTACTTGCTTTGTACTTGGTAGCTACAATAGAGAAGGGAATTGCTGAAGAAACATACTCTTTTTTCTAGCTGCGAGAACGATTCCATACTTGTAGTTAGGCTGGTTCAAAGAGTGGAAGGGATTTTCAGACCAAAGGAAAATGCTTGTTCCAGACCCCAGAAGGACCTGTACGACATCAAGGCGAACGCGATTGTAAGACTCCTCCTTTTATTTAAATAATACAATTGAATCCTATTTTCTCAATAAGTTTTTTATGTATTTACTTGAATGACTTATTTCTTAAATTCTTTGATCATTAAGATAGATTTGTGATTTCTGAATTAGTATATGTTGCAGGTGCTTTTGATTCTCTTCCATGCCTTTGTTTAGAGATCTTCACAAGTGACTGCTTGGAGTGGCAGGAAAGAAGAATTCAATTAGCATTGGATCACAGGTAGGTCCTTTCTTCATCATAGAAAATTATAAATTACATATAATCTAGAGAAAGTAGTTTACATTTGTCCTGTTTTTTTCTAGCTATCCTTGTGATACTAGGGAGACCGTTCTTGTCTGCAAGAACAATTTATCCACCTAACAAAATGGCGACTCCACTAGGGAATTTTGTTTTGAACTTAGTTTTCTTTGAGTTTGAATTTTGAAAGAATTTTTTCTAATTTTGATTAGTCTACACTGGTTTGGGTAAATTGGCCTTAAAATCCCTGAAAAGTAGATTTAGAATTTTTTATTTTTCTTTATGTTTTCTGGTCTCCACACTTTTTCTTTGAAAACAGTGCGGTCACCTCCACAATTTCTCTATGTAAACAGTGCGGTACCGCACCCTTTTATACTGAAACCTGCGGACCTTGAGAATTTTTTTGAAAAACTCAAAATTCTCTTTTTTGGTACCAGCTTACAAGATTCTCTGTGATTCCCGAGACTTGTATTCATAGTCAAAAGCCTCTTGTAAAAATTTCTTCTAGCATTCCTAAGTTTTGAGTGCTTTTCAAAATATTTGCGTTTTACAAGTGATTTTTTTCTTTGTCTTTGTGTTGCTCAAAGATAAGAAACCTTTATATACCTTAGATCACTGGTATTTCATTGTTTTCTTGCTAAGCCTTTGACTTTATAGCAGAACTTGCTTCTATGAAAATTAGATTTAATTTTTTATTTGCAAATCTTAAGAGACTTTTAGTTTAATAAGCCTTGAATTTCACTTTAAACCCACCATTGGATGATTTTGATTTCTTTTTGGGATAAGCAAAGGATTTTTTGGTTAGATTACAAACTGAGCAAAATTTCCTCAAAAATTTTAGAGTTTTTAGTCTTAAAATTTAAATCTTTAGAGTTTTTATAGTTCAAAATTAATGTTTTTAGTTTTGAATTTTGATTTCTAGGTAATCATAATTTTCTTTTGGAAACTGTTTATTTGTAGTTTAAGACTTCAATGATTAAAAGGTATTTCTTTTTGAGAAATTAATCATTGAGTTCTCGTGAAAAATATTTCTTTTCATATATTCTTGTTTTAAAAGGAAGGATTGATGTTTTAAAAGCAATTGCATCCCTCAACTCTTTCTTTTAGATAGGTTTCATTGAAATGGAATGAATTGTTTCTCATATAGATGCATTTTAGTGTTTTTTGGAGTCAGGCCATTATACACCATTAAAGTTTCACTTTCATGCTTATTGTCCTAAGAAATAGCCAATTAAAAGTAACGCTTAATTAAAATCAACCTAGCAAATTTTTATTTTTCTAGGGCTCTTTCCACCAATATAGCTTAGGCTAGTGTCTTGGAATAGGTTTTAGTTAACTCTCCAAGACAGTAAAGCAAACAGGTAGTCGATCTTGCGGTAGGGAAATTCCAATAGTAGAATGAATTCTCTGGGAAGCTCCTCTTAAAGGAGTCAAGCATGAGATCATATCCGAACCAGTGAGGTAATAAATCCTTCCTCATTGGGAATGATAGAAGATATACACGTATTAACAATGGTAAACCTAGGATTGACCATTGTCGAGGAGCCTAGGGTCACTTTTCGGTAAACCTTGGATTATGTCAAGGAGTCTTCAAGGGGATTGAGCTTTGTTACTCTTCCCTTCCATGTGTATCGGATCGTAGACTGTTCCCCCAGGTATATTTGTTCTTTTTGGTGACCTTAGTGGCCATAAACTCTAGGATTCTTTCCCAAGGTGATGATGGAGGGAAGATCCCACTGTACCTGGAGTAGACGTCGACTAGACTCACTTGGACTCTCTGGAGGGTTATCTTTACTTGAGATGGTTTAAGTGGAGAAACTTGCACCAGTCTGTTTCATTAAGCAGGTTTTCGGGGTATCTGTTCCAACTACCATTTCTGCATTAAAATACTACGATGTTGGATTTCATCACCAACTAGTGTTTTTAGTGCGGGAATCTACTTTTTGTGAGTGGTTTGATCTCTTAGATTTTATAGGCGTGTGATCATTTGTTTGTTTCTTAGTGACCTTAGGAATTTTTTATTGATATTTTCTTTGATTGCATGTGTTAAAATTTTTAATCGTGGCTGAATTAACGAGATGATCATGCAGAACTCAGGGGAAACCCCCTGAGTACACACCAAGCCAACTAGAAGGACACAAATCTCTGATACCAAATGTTATCAATGGAACTGGATTAACAGAACAAGGAGAATCATCTATAATCCCTCATCCTGATTTCAAAGTAGATCAATCGCGAGTAGCAGAACATACTCCATGGACGGTTTCAATTTTCGAATTAACCAAAGTTTCTTCTACAACAAGTGAATTATCACCTAAAGAACCTGAAATTTTTTAACTGGAAACTGAACCTGGTACATTAGAACCTACTTTAGAATTCACTACTCCAATTCATGATTATCCTGATTCACCCAGAGTGAAGAATCGGATCACAGAAGGTCTTCCTCCTGGCCTTATTAGTATTGAAGAAATCATTGATACAGAAGAAGAAGTCATTCTCCCTTCAACTCAAGAAAATTTAGAACTTAGACAACGTGAATCAATTTTTTACATTCCTTTTATACAAGACGCTTGCTATTCTTCATTGACATATTTTCGACAAAATGTAGGTCTTCAGTATTCACCACCTCGAATACCTTTTTACTCTACACCAATAGGTTATAGACCTCAGATAAACATGTCAAGTGAGTGATCTATGTTTTCTGAATCGCCAGAAACATTCCTCTATGGTGGTTCGTTTGTTCCTACAAGCTACTAGTCACTCTCTGGTACGTTCTCAGGAGAATCTCCTTTTCCAAGCCAACTAATGTCCTCATCTGGTCTGAATCAATCAAATACTAGAACTTTGAACAATGAACAATTTTATATGATGTCTGGAAATATTTCAAACCCCACATCTCAAGGTAGTAATATACAGCCTGGGGTGCAACCTCAAAATAGCCAAATATAGCCTGGGGGGCAACCCCAAGGATAGTACATACCTCAGGGTATCAACCCCAGGGACAGTACATACCTCAAGGTAAATCTCAAACTTAGGGACATTACATACCTCAAGGTCAATATCAACCCCAGGGACAATACATACCTAAAGGTCAATCTCAACCTCAGGGAGAGTACATGGCTCAAGGTCAATATCAACCCCAAGGACAGTACATACCTCAAGGTCAATATCAACCCTAGAGTCAATACATGCCCCAAGGTCAATATCAATCTCAAGGGCAATATCCTACTCAAGGATTGCAACATCATTTAGCACAGCAATTCTATCCAGAACAGCAAATGTTACAAGGAGGTGGAAATTATCTAGTTAATTATCAGCCATCTATTCAACCCAGTTATGGGTCATCTTATGTACAACGAGTCAATGGGACCCTCATATCCCAGAATGGTGTGGGATCCATCCCAAGTTCAATAGAATTTACAACCAAATATGCAAGTACCTTATTATCAAGCAGGAAAACCTATTGGTTATAATCAACTCCAACAACCAGTCTAGCTGTCAATTCCAACACCTGCATCTGGTCTTGTTCAAAAACCTAGTCCGATTTCACCTAGTACTCCACCATAAATAGTTGCTCAGACTTCTGTTAAACCTGTCACACCTATTCCTACAGTGTTTACAGTTCCTGTTACATCTGCCCCTCAAACATCAATACAGATTCCTCAGGTTTCTATTCCGCAGTCTGGACCGACAATTTAGACTACTGTTTAGATACCAACATGACAAACTGGTACAAGTATAGATATAACGAGTCAACCTCAATTTACATATAACCCATATCAGGGGCCGTACTAATATGGACTTGTTCCACAAACTCTAGTCTACCCGCAACAATCCTACCCTGGATATACATATCAAACACTTGTTCAACTGCAATATGGTCCAGTTATTCCTGGTTATCCAGGGGATAATATGATTCCAAATGCACATCCTATTCTAGGTTATCCTGGATATCCTCCTTTTGGGACTAGTTTACTTTCACAAGGATATCCACGAGACCCTACCTGTCGATTTCCGTTCATGGCAACTTTGGATTTACCAGATTCATCTCACCTTATGAATGATCCCATTTACTATCATCCGTATTGGCCACCAATGCCTCATAAGCTTCCCAGTGATATCCCAAAATTTGAAGGAAAAACAGGAGAGGATCCTTCCAACCATGTTATGACTTACCACCTTTGGTGGGCATCTAACTCATTAATCGAAGATTCTGTTCGACTTAGACTCTTTCAGAGAACATTACTATGATTAGCTGCTAAATGGTACCTTGAACTACCATGAGCCTCGTTTAACAATTTTAACGCCCTAGCAAATGCCTTCTTAACTCATTTTCAATTGCTAGTCAAATACGACAATGGCACAGAATTATTAACTTCACTAAAATAATCTACATCTACATATATATCAGATCATATTCATGAATGGAGACATAGAAGACGTTTGGTAAAAGTTTTTATCCCGGATAAAATATTGGCAGAATGGTTTGTTAAATCACTGCTACCAAAAATCGTTGAAGATGTAGCCAAAGCAGGAGTTGTTATGGAAGAACAAGTTATTGCTCAAGCTCAATATCTAGACTTGGTATATACCCAGTCTAGAAATTTGTATGATAAAATCCCTGATTTACCATGACCTGGTCAGTTAACTACAACTCTTGAGGGTCTCATGCCGCTGATGGTGTAATCGGTTCGGTTACTAAAACTAAGAATAAGAAGAAATCTTCAAAGATTACTTCTCCTATAATAACTTTACCTGATTCACCAAAATGAGAATCTTACTCGGAAACTTTTGTCGATAATCACATTGTAGATTCAACTACTAAGTCAAAATATGGCAAAAAGAAAAAGGGGAAAAACAAAGAATAAACAGACCTCACCTCCTAAAGAAAAAACTGATAAAACTGAATCAACTGATGACAAACGGAAACCTCGTTATCCTTGTCTTATCTGTGACGAGGATCATTTCACTAAGGAATTTCCACATAGGGAAGAATTTTCTAAGTTCGTCAAAGGTTCACCCACTCCCACTGTCTTGAAGGATCCCTTTCCAATTCAAGATAGTAAAATGATTGGATATTCTTCTAATACATTAGCATATATTTTGATGGTTGCGACTCGATCGCAGGACTATGGTAGTAAAAATTCCATTACTGGTAAAGAAGTAGAAACTTCTAATTCTACACCAGCTACATATACTTCGGTTTCTGATCTGCTTCACATCGAGAAACCAAATCCTGACTTAGTAATCAAACCGCCTCCTAAAGGTGTACTTCGTAAATCAGCTTTCAATCCACATGTGAGAGCTGCTCAGAATTACAACATTATCGAAGATTTGGCAATTTCCCCTTCAACAATGTCAGCTTTGGAAGTGCTGCAATCATGTTCAGCACAAAGGAAATTACTATTGTTAGTTTAAGGAGCCGTAGATCTGCAGGATTCAAACCTTATGATCTTCGATCTAGAAAATTTTACACCTCACCTACCCCATCAAATGGATTTCAAGATTCAAGTGTTAGTCAAAAACACGCGTTGCTTTCGTACTATGCTTGATGAAGGGGCATCTACGTGTATTATGTCGTTGAGTTGTTGGAAATAGCTTGGTTCTCCAATGCTTAACCGATATCCGACCATCCTCAAAGCTTTTTATGGAAGAGGATTCCATCCGTATGGTATTTTAGAGGATCTACCTATAGAGGTCGAAGGAAAAAATATTAATCTAGATGTGGAAGTAGTTGATGCCTCTCTAGATTACAACCTTCTCCTGGGTCGAAATTGGTCTTATGCTATGACTGTTGTCGTGTCTTCTGTATTTCTATTAATCATGTTTCCTCATCAAGGAAATATTATGAAAGTCGATCAGCTCTGATATTATTCGTCCGATCCGGCTTCTACGGATAGTATTTAGCATGTTGGAAAAACAACTATCCTTTATAAGGATGTAGGAGTAGGCTTAATTAAAGATTTCGCTTTGTTGGGAACTTTTTCTTTGCCTCCACCTAACGTACTGCGTACTATAGCTAATATCAATATGATTACATCAAACACTATTCCATTTGATGATGTTTGGATAGTGCCTTTAGAGTCAGAACTGTATTCGTTTGAAGGCACGATGCCTTTGAGTCCGTTTGAATTAGCATATCAAGCAGTATAGTCATTTTCCAATTCACAATCAACTGATTCTGACCCTATGAATGTGGTCAATGAAAAATCATTTTCACCTTCAAGCTTAGCTATAACATCAATTCCAGATCCTTTTAAAGAAGTTTTTTATACTGACGAAAACATTCGTGAATTTTTGTCCATAGATAATTTACCATGGGATGATCTCCATCATAGGTCATCATTTTTACCTGAGCTTGATAGATTCGAAGATAATTTTTCATCTATTTTTACAATTGACTATGTCAAGGAACCCCAGAGTCTGATATCGATCACAAATTCATATTTTGAAGTGAATTTGGGGAATATTTCTTCCATGATTCCTATTGACATATCGATAAAACCAGGAATTGTTGAAAACATTCATATAGGCGCTTCTTGTACCAAAGATGAAATTGATATATACAAAGCTCTATTTCAAGAATTATGTGACAAAAAATGCCTGGTCTTATGAAGAAATGCCAAGAATCGATCCCAAAATTGTTGTTCATGAAATCAAAACATACCCAGATGCTAAACTTATCAGACAAAAATTACGTCAGATACATCCACGAAAAGTTGCTGCAATCAAAGCTGAAGTTGAAAAATTACTTCGAGCAGGATTTATTTATCCAATCCCTCTCACAAATTGGGTATCTAATATTGTTCCTGTTAATAAAAAAAATGAACAATTAGAGTATGTATCGATTATAGGTATATAAACAGAGCTTGTCCAAAAGACAATTATCCAGCCTCTTATATCGATCAAATCATTGATGATTGTGCTGGAAGAAAAATGTTTTCATTTATGGATGGATTTTCCAGTTATAATCAAATAAACATACTCCCTGCTGATCAACCAAAGATAGCATTCATTTTTCCAAGGGGAACTTTCGCTTACCGTAAATTACCATTTGGACTTAAGGATGTTGGGGAAACTTTTCAAAGGGCTATGTCCTATGCTTTTCATGACATTAAACACATTTTGAAACCTTATCTCAATGATCTACCTGCTCATTCCTTACACAGAGAAGATCATCCAACTCACTTACAAGCAATTTTTATGAGATGTAGGTATTATAAGATTCACCTCAATCCACACAAATGTGTTTTTTGTGTACAATCTAGTCTATTACTAGGATTTATTGTTTCGAAACAAGGAATTCGTGTCAATATTTCGAATGTTGAGGCAATTATCAATTTACCTCCTCCTTCCACACTTCGCCAACTCCAAATTTTGCAAGGGAAAGCAAACTTTCTGCGTAGATTCATTCCTAACTATGCTGAGTTAACCAAAGGTTTTACCAGGTTGTTGAAATAGAATATTCTTTTCATTTGGGACGAGATTGCTAATAGATATTTTGATGCTCTAAAACACATGTTGACCCATGCACCATTATTGCATCCACCCAATTACAACCTAGATTACTTTTTTTATTTAGCAACCTCTAATTCCACGATCGGAATGGTATTAGTTTAGGAAGATGAATTTCACAACAAACATGTGATTTACTATCTCAGTCGCAATTTGAATCCAACTAAAATCAAATACTCACATGTGGAGAAATTGCCCTTGGCGACAGTTCAAGCTATCCAAAGATTTCATCATTACATACTATTACGAAAAAGAATAGTGATCTCTGATTGTAACCCTATGATGTATATTTTGACCAAACAATTACTAGGGGGCAAATACTCTAAATGGATAGTAATCCTTCAAGAGTTTGATTTATAATTTGAAAAATCTAAATCAAATAAATCACTAGTGTTCGCCGAACTGATGTGTGACTTCCCAAATACTGAGACAGAAACTGTGGTAGAACATCTGATCGCCGATGAATCTGTAATGTTCCAAAATTTTATGGAACATTAAAAACTTTTGTTTTTACTTTAGGAGGAGAATAAATGGGTAAATGATCTGAAAATGGAAGGTACTTGAAAAGGGTGCAAGGTATCCATTTTCATTTATGTAAATGAGTGCAAAAATACTCTAAGTTTAAATCTGAAAATGTGAGAACTTCATATTTCTAATACAGAGATAGACTGTAGGGGCATTCACCGGATATTTCACCTTTCAAAGAAAGGATGAATCCAGAGGCTACCTGGCCCTCTTATAGACTCTGCCTAAGGAAATAATAGAATTAAACACTCAGATTTAATTAAAATGATCTTGCTTTAAACTTGATGTTATTCGGAAATTAACCTTGCAAATGGTGTATGTCTTTTCACTGTTTATGTATCTTAAGTGTAATTGATTTTGCTGAAACTTAACATGGATATCCGCAACAATATTCAGCAATATAATATCAAAACACAACAGCAATATGATATAGGAGTTCACCCCAACTCTTGGGCTACATCTCCTGGATCAAGCCTCCCAAAATGGGCTTGTCCTCTTGTATTAAAAGCTCTAAAATGCAATACAAGATTATAAGTGTCTCAATAGACAAATTTTAATATATAAACTGATTCAGTAGGCAGGAAAAATCTAAGAATTCCTTTTCAAATTCACTAAACAGTGAAAGATTACCATCAACAGTGATTTCTTCATCAATGTCCTGTTGGTGCTTTGAACTTCTCTGCAACTTTTTGGGTTGTAGAAGTCCTCAAATGCCTCTAAAACCTCCTCCAATGGCTTCATAAGGTATAAATTATCTGAAATAGAGCTTTTTTTCACCTCAAACTAATAACCACAACTCAAAATAGCTTCAAACCCAAAATGGCCCTAGTGGCCCTGAAAACTCCCCAAAAGGTTTTCGGCCTCTGAAAGTCTTCAAACATAGCTAATACCTGTTCCAATGGCTCTGTAATGCAGGAAATAGTCTAAAATGACTTTTGGTTCACCAAAAAAGGTTAACCACAGCTCAACCAAACTCAAAACCCAAAATGGCCCTAGTGGCTCAAAAAACTTCTCTGAAGCTAAACAGGCTAGAAATGAGCTTCAATGGCTCTGAAACCAGCGCCATTGAGTCCAAAAGGCTGATAAAATACGAAATCAAAAAAAAATTCGTTCCAAAAGGTTGAGGAATGATAAATTTATGACCAAAACAACTTTGCCCCAATTTCCTCCACTAAATGTGGGGCAACTGCCAGTTAACTCCACTAAAAGTGGAAGTCCACCTAAATTTGGGAGCGCCTCCAGAATCTCTGCCATATTAAACTCCACTTAAATGAAGATTAATTAAATATTAAACTTAAAATTAGGCTCCTTAAGCGCTCTTAGCATTAAGCTCCCACATTGGTCATATGATGAGGTTCCATGGGAGGAGGGCTAGCCCGTCCGTGCTCCGCCGGACCCACTCCACTAAAAGTGCAATAACTTCTTCATACGGTGTCCGTTTTTCAAACCATTTGCGGCACTGGAATCAAGAAGACGATACCTATGCAACCATCTTGGTTTCAATCAATTTTGAGAACTTTCATTTTTGAGCTTTTTCCCAAGCTCAGATTTGAGCTCCTGATCACACCTCCCAAATGAGAGGCTTTTGGTCCCCAAAAGCTTACTGAAATGAAGAACTGAATTTTAGTACAGAAAATGAGAGAATAAAAATCCTCTTCTCTTCAACCTTCAAAAATTTTGCTGAATTTCCAACTGTTCACATGGCGAATTTTGCTGAATGAGCCATGTACTTGTGCCAAATCCTGACCAAGTTTTCTCGCCATACCAATCTGCCAGAATGAAACCAGCAATGACACTTGCTGAAATTTTTGCCCTATTTGCTTGCATGCCTTTCCAACTCATGGAATATTACACTGATTTGCACTGACACTTTGTTCTTTGCACCAAACGACACCAAAAGCATCTTGTGCAACATACGACATCAACAACAAGTTGACAATGAAATGTGCTATAAAATTGACACACAAAATCTATAACAAGTGTGCACACAACCGACACAAGTCGATAAACATGTACTACACAATCAACACAAGTCGATAAACAACAAGATACATCTTGACAAACACATGTGTATGTATCATGTACAATGAACTATATACAGTTCGCTAATTACACATACAACCTCTATGTACATGTGCAACTTCAACTCTTCTTTTTCAAATACCAACAATTAAATCATCCCAAAAACATGTGGGTGATCAAGAGCTGAACCAAAAGACATTGCTGCAACATAAGTGAGTATCATACTCATCTTTTACACCTCCATGGCGAAATTTTGCAACAACAAAGAAATTCCTTCAACTGAAACTTCTTATACATGCAATATGGCATCAATTTTTCAACTGAAATACATGCATACCAATCTGAAATTTGCATGTACAAAATGAGTAATGACTTACTGCAATAAGAAGTTAATCCACTTCCTACCAAGCCAACTCCATGGCGTCTTTTGCTGCAACTGCAATTCTTCATGTGAATCTTCCATTTCCACATCGATAATGGACTCCATAGATCCACTTGTGCCAAACTGTTTGTCCCTTAGCTGCATATGCTTTGGACAATTTGTTGGATGCAAAGTCCAACAATGAGAGACATCATGTCCCTTCCTTTGACAAACTGTGCAACTCTTAAGAACTTTCTGAGAAAGTTCTCTTTGCCTCTTCTGCTTCCTGTGTGCTTTCTTTTTCAACCAGCATCTTGAAGCAACATGGTTAAATCAACCACAAAATGTGCAAGAAATCCTCTTATGCTACTTTGCATGCTTGCCATAAGCTACATGTCTACCATCTTCTTGCTGCAACAAAGGCTTCAAACAATGGTAAGGAAGATTGCCATCATGACATTGATTTAATTGAGAACTTGGGAGAAATGTTCTCTTCAAATTTGCATCACATTCTTGAATGCATGTGCTTAAAGCTTTGCCATTAAGCTGCTCATAGCCAAGACCAATATTCTTGGGATGCTCCACAACACAAATAGGCTCAACAATGCCTTGTGCATGCTTTCCCAAACCTTTGCCTTCTTGATAGCCCATCTTCAACATCAATTTGGACCCAATACCTCTTGTATGTTTTTCAAACGAACCAACACACTTTTCAATAGAGGAAACTGAAGACAAATCAGAATGATTTACCTCATGATTTACATCTTGAAGATGTGGTATTTTTTAGGACAAAGCTTCTTGAGCTTGAAGAAGCTGCAACTCCATATCATGCAATCTTTAAAGAATGGATTCTTTCTCTTCCTGCATAGCTAGCAATTGTGCACGAAGTTGAACACTTTCCCTTTGATCCTCAAGGAGAATCTACACCATGTCCTTCACCTTAAAGAACTCATTCTTCATGTCATCATTGAAGAATCTCGTGAAGGAGGAAACTTCACTTGTAGAAGAAGTTGACATTATGTGAATGGTCAAAACAACCAAAAGGAACTTCCAAAGAAAAGTCCTCAAAGCTTTCAAACAAATGACAAGCTTTTAACCAAATGTCAGTAAAGACTCCTTCTTAATCAAGCAGCCATAAAACAGGGAGACTGACTGTTTTAACACCTTTTGCACAATAACAAATGCTCAACCCGAGGCTCTGATACCATCTGATCTGAAAATGGAAGGTACTTGAAAAGGGTGCAAGGTATCCATTTTCATTTATGTAAATGAGTGCAAAAATACTCTAAGTTTAAATCTGAAAATGTGATAACTTCATATTTCTAATACAGAGATAGACTGTAGGGGCATTCACAACTCCAAATAAAGTGGAAGTCCACCTAAATTTGGGAGCGCCTCCAGAATCTCTGCCATATTAAACTCCACTTAACTGAAGCTTAATTAAATATTAAACTTAAAATTAGGCTCCTTAAGCGCTCTTAGCATTAAGCTCCCACACTGGTCATATGATGAGGTTCCATGGGAAGAGGGCTGGCCCCTCCGTGCTCCGCCAGACCCACTCCACTAAAAGTGCAATAACTTCTTCATACGGTGTCCGTTTTTCAAACCTTTTGCGGCGCCAGAATCAGGAAGACGAGACCTATGCAACCATCTTGGTTTCAATCAATTTTGAGAACTTTCATTTTTGAGCTTTTTCCCAAGCTCAGATTTGAGCTCCTGATCAGTAAAGAAACCCATTGATAATAAAAATCTGAATAAGGAACCCTTATAATGTGAAAAGGGATCAATAAAGAACTAGATTTCACACCCATGTGTGAAAAGAGACAATTTGTAGGTGGATAATTCTAGAAGGGGCCAAGTTAACTGCGCAGATTAAGAAGATAAGGTTCACTTGGTGGGCCAGCGTAGTTTGCATGAGAGGGAGATCATTCTAGAGAGGAAAACATAAAGTGTGGGGCCTATGGAAAAGCATCTTTCACTTGTTTAAAATAAGGACGAAGCATCCATTTCCATTCATGCTTTTGATTATCATTTTGCTTGTCTTCTCAGACAAGTGCATTCTCTGGTTGTTTAGCTGAGATGCAGTGCTACTAGCACTGGGTGTTCCCGGGAGGGAATCCCATCTCTTCCATAGAGTAGTTCTTGGAAGAGCTTGTTCTTCATATTCCCCATATTCTGGCTTGAGGCCAAAGCATTCCATCCAGCTCCAGCGCAGTCTCCATTGGTGGTTGAGTTGTGTTGCTGGGTGTTGTAGTGGAGGGTTCCTCAACACCACTTCCGGCATTGTATTTCAGAGGAGGGAGTCTCCATTCCTTTGGGAGATCAGTGAGGGATTTTATGATCTTCATTCCATCATCTTTGGCATCAAGCCAATCATTCTTCATCAGCAGAAGAGCATCCCTCTTCCTTGACTACGCAGCTTCTAGAGAACATTTGCAGTGAGGGTTTCAGTATTTCAGTGGGTAGTGAGGTCTTCAATGAAAGGATCAGCCTTTCATTTGGGAGATTAATAAGAGGATTTAAATCAGATATTTCATCCTCTTCAGCAAGGCTCCTCATATTTCTAGTTTCTATTGAGTTGCAGCAGCTGCCCAGCAACTCCGGCATTTTGGTAAATTGCCATTTTGTATAGTTTCCAGCCAATCCTCTTAAAGGATTGTTGTATTGTATTTTCTTGGGTTGAGACCTTGCTCCCCCTTATTTATTTGAGCTTACATTGTTGTATCATTCATTTTCATGTATTTACTACTGCAGTACCTCCATAGACTGCGCAGTATTAGTTTGGAATAAAACTATGTAAGGAGTGTTTTCTCCATTTCTATGCACATGTCTCATTGAGTCTCTTTACTTGATTTGAGTAATAGATTCCTCAATATTTTCTCCACATTTTATGCTAGATAGGCATTTAAAGGCTGAATACATCTTCATGTGACATGGCTCCCTTGAAATAACGTTGTCATTCCCTTGTTTGAGCAAAGTTGTTGCCTCTCATTTGGGCACTTTCTAGGAGATCTAGTTTGGGGAGTTTTGTATAACCCAACTAGAGTCATTTCTTTGAGCGCAAATTCTGTATAGGAGCTGTATGATACATGTTCTAAGGCATCCCAGCATTGGTTTGCCTTATTTTTATATTGGCTTCCTTATACAGCGTCCCTTTGGACACTGTTGTAGCAATTCCTGAGGAAGGAATTTCACATATCTATAGACAAAGTCTGTGAAGGGCCAGGTAGCCTCTGGATCTCACCCTTCCTTGTGAAGGTGACATATCTAGAAAATTCCCCCACAGTATATCTCTGGAATAGACTTGTGATATTTCTGAAGAAGGAACATTACAGAATCTTTGTTTCTTATCAGTACCATTGATCCATGGTATGGAGATATCATGATTTATCTCCAAACCCAAAATTTTCGGCCTGAACTCTCATGTTCAAATAGATGAAAAATAAGTTTCCAATCCCAACAATATAACATTGTCGGCGACACTCTTTATCGTCGAGGTGCAGACTCTTTTTTTCGGCGATGTCTTACTCATGAAGAGGCTGAAAAAGTTTTAAATGATTACCACTCTAGAGCATGTGGCGGTCATATGTCTGGGTATGCCACAGCCCAAAAGATATTGCGCTCTGGTTATTTTTGGCCTTCGTTATTTAAAGATTGAATTCTAGCAGTCCGAAAATTCCACAATTGTCAGATCTTTGACCATAAAATGCATGCACCACCAGCTCCTCTTCACCCAATAATTTTTGTTGGTCGTTTTGAAAAATGGGGCATTGACTTCATTACATGTAACCCTCACTCAGTCGGGGGGCATGGGAATATTATTCTCGCAGTAGATTATTTTACCAAATGGGCCAAGGCGATGCCTACATTTGGGGCAGATGGCAAAATTGCAGCTACTTTTGTATTCAATCACGTGATTGCTCGATTTCGTGTACCCCAAGCTATCATTACTGATCATGGGATCCATTTTCGAAACATTATGATGACCGAAACTTCTAACCAACTTGACATGCACCACGATAGTTCTACACCATATTACCCGCAAGCCAATGGTCAAGTTGAAGTTGTAAATAAAGTTTTAGCCACTATGATTAAAAGGATAATCGGAATTCATAAATCGAATTGGCATACTATGCTTTTCTCAGCACTTTGGGCATATCGAACCTCAGCAAAAACTGCAACAGGTTTCACTCCTTTTCAGCTAGTTCACAGTTTACAAGTTGTGTTACCGATTGAATGCAAGATACCGTCACTTAAATTAGCCATAGAGTTACTACCAGCTACCTCTGAAGAGGAAAAACACTTTTTATACTTAGCTCAATTAGATGAGACTTGGCGCACTGCTACATTAGCTAACGAGGCTCATAAAAAATGAATGAAAGCTCAGTATGATAGGAGTGTTACACCTCATGTTTTTCAGAGGGTAACCTAGTATTGGTATACGACCAAGCTAATGATAAACTAGGAGCTGGGAAATTCGAACCCATGTGGCACGGTCCTTATATTGTCAAGTGAGTGCTTGCAAAAGGGGCCTATTAATTAACTAATTATGACGGGGTCTCTTTAGAAAAACCAAGAAATGGGCTTTATCTAAAGAGATATTATGCTTAAATATTGTGTGGAGATCTTACTTGTATATTAGTTCTTTTCGTAGCTAGTGTGCCTTATATTAGAAGAGTGTGTCTATTTTAAGTTTGTTTTTATCCCTACTTATTTAGATTACTCTTGATATTGAAAAATTTGACATCCGTTTAAACGTATATTGGTTTTGTTGATGGTGCTTGTCGTAGTACACGGGACATTTCTTCCACAACCTGGGTTATTTATTCACCCACTGATGAATTAATATCTATGCATGGGGTAAGCCTTGATCAAACAACGAATAATATTGTAGAATATAGCACAATGATTGAGTTATTATCTAAATCCATCTCATTTGGAATTCGACGTTTGATCGTTAGGTTAGATTTTGAACTCATTGTATTACATTTAAATCGAGTATATGCAATTGAAAATCCAGTATTATTGAGATTATTTTTGAAGGTACGTCTCTTGGAACGAGAGTTTGATTACATTGAATATCAACACATTCCAAGAAATTTAAACACATTGGCTGATGCATTAGATACTAGTGTTATAAACAGACATTTGCAACATTAAAGCAGTAAATCAAAGCAACATTCTATAAACATGTTGAACAGATAACCGAAAATAGTAATATCATAGAGTAAGAGTAATGTTTTCAAAAAATATTACATCGTCCTCGATTATAGGTTTAAAACACCTTATAATCGGAAAAAATAGTGATACAAAAAACAAAAATGTCATAGTCTACACAATCATCCACTATTCTTTGTGGTGATCATGATAGTACACGATAGCTCGCGCTACTCTATTCAGGAATCTCCTGAACTGACCAGGAACTCCAATAACATGTCTCTGAAGACGGAGAGGGGCATCATCTATCGAAGTCTCCAGGATATCCAAGGTCAACCACTCTAGGTTGTGTTCTAGGTTAGTAAGAATCTCAGCTGCTTGATCCTGTGGTGCTGAAACGGGCTCTCTTTGCTTCCTATCGAAGCGATGGAGCATGGCTGGCCTGCGTGGACCAACATCTGCATTTTAAAAAAAAATTCTCATCAGTATTGGACGATTTAAGCAAAAATAAATAAAAATTATAATTTATAACATGTCAAAATGATTCTTACCTGAGTCATCCCACTATATTCCTGGAGGAAGGGACATCTCTCGATCACCGCAAAAGTCTATCCCGACATATGGGAAATCTTCTATGGTGAAGATTTGGTTCTCCAACCAATGGAAATAAGTTGGAGTGAAATGAACAATCTCACTGCCCTCACTATGATGGGCCGTCAATGCAACCCATCGGACCATCTAAGGCTCCTTGACTCTACCATGATCAACTGATATAAGTTGCAGGGCAAGTGCAGGAATTATCTCCAAAGAAAATGTGACAACAATAGCTCCATACACAAAGTTTTTCAACTTTGAGTTCTTTGCCCTGGTCAATTGGCCTTTTACGTTGGCCAATACTGCCTCACACCAATTGAAAATGGTGCCTCTGAAAAAATCAATAGCAGTCTGCATCTGGGATCTAGTAGCAAAGTGTGGAGCCGCGCTCCCACACAACTGGGTTACAGTAAACGCACCCACTTTGAGTTCAAGACTGATGATTGTTTTTATATCAATGCGTTTATCTTTGTGATCCACTTCCTCATTGCAAAACTCTTGCTGAAGGCTAGTGACATATTGGCCACCTGCCCTAGCCCCAAAAAAAGAGATTGGTTTGCCTCTCTTTGATAAACCAGTAAGAAAATATATGTCTTCCAGCTTGATTTCGAGCCGGTGATCTCCAATTATGAAGCACTGATCCTGGACGTCCCACTTGTTTAATAGCCATGTGAGTAATTCTACTTGGGCCCCCATACCCTGAATAGCCCAGAATTTATATAAACCACATTCCCTTAACACACACAATGTGGGCGAATGTACCATTGCAGCCTCATCAACCTCTTCATGTTCATGTTCCCTCCACTCAAGCATTGTAAATATTCTGCAATGGGAAAATTGGAAGATTAGAAACAATTTGAGTGAAAATTTTGGTTTATTTTCGGAGAATCAATCATTTTATTTTCTTCACAGTGCCTCTGCACCTTTTGTGTAGAAATAGTGTGAGGATCTGAATGCGCCCTGTACAAAAAGTGCGAGACCATGACAATTTTCTCTTTGAAAAATTTTCAAGGTCCACAGGTGTCATGTGTATTACCTGCGGACCCCCGTGGGCGAAATTTTGAACATATTTTTCTCATAAAAAAATAATTTAAGACCTAAATTAAGAAATTTAATGGACAAACATGAAGGCGAGGATGATGTGGATTACCTAGAGCTGACGATTTTCGATTCCGACGGTCGAATTTTCTGTAATCTCCTTTGGAACGTTTTTCACCAAAAGTTCTCAACTTTCTCTCTGGAATCAAATGGTAAAAATGATTTAGAAAAACTCCTTTTTATAAGATTTTTTGAATAAAAGAAATATAATTTTGTTTATTTTCCACTTTGAAAAGTTGTTTTCTGAATTATTTTTATTAATCATAAACATGTATGTTTAATTTTTGAGTTTTTGTGCAGAATACAGGATTTTTTGGGTAAAATGATCATTTTGAAAAAGGAGTATACTTTTTATAACTTTTCCAAACTCGGTAAAAATTATGAAAAAGAAAAACTTATGAGTACATTTTTATCCCTTTTTCGAACTCATTAAAACTTACGAAAAAGAGAAAACCGTGAGTACATTTTTATCCCTTTTTCGAACTCGTTAAAACTTACAAAAGAGAGAAAACCGTGAGTACATTTTTATCCCTTTTTCAAACTCGTTAAAACTTATGAAAAAATGAAATTTGAGTTCTCTATTAATCCCTTTTCAGACTCTCTAAACATGAAAATATTTCCGAGTACTTGACTATTCGAACTCGTTAAAGGAAATGAACAATCGTCCTTTCAGTATAAATTTACCCCTTTTCCGGACTGAAATGGACTATTTACGAAAAAGGTATACGTTGACTAATCATGGTCAATAGAGTTCTCTCCTGTATTATTTTATCCTTTTTCAGGCCTGAGAGACTAAATTTACGAAAAAGTACACCCACGAAGTTTCCTTAAGTTTTTCTTTTAACTCCCTAAAATTGAAAAACACTGAGTTTCTCCTATACTGGACTCGTTAAAATTTAACAGCAAAGGACCTGTAAATTACAAACAGGAACGAACCACTCCTTCTTAGAGTTTGATTTTAAACTAAGTTGGACTCATCCGAAGGAAATGTTATCCTCCTCAAGCTTGTCAAAAATAAAGAGGTACTTGCCAGAAATGGTGGGGGGAAAAGAGAGAAAATGGATCCAGTTGTCATACTTTGTTTAAAAGTAGTATACCACTCTTGAACACGACATTTGTTGTCACACTTCTACATGGGTAGGGAAAATCCTTTGTCTATCAGTTAATCAAACCATATTGAAAGTCTTCAACCTATTTCTGGGTATTAGCTTCAGGTCAATTGTCACCAAACCATATGCAGTGTCGTTATGTGTTCAAGAGGTCAGTTCAAACAAACCATTCATCTGCAAACATATGTCTCCATTCGCGTTGACCATCCCTGAGTCAGTCCTTGCAAAATATTTCTACAAAACTTGATCTGATGGTTTCGTGTCATGGGATTTCCTACGACGGGTCACTTTATATCGATGACATCTCATCATCTAGGAATTTGATCTAGAATCCTATCAGTACCTTGGAATCTACATGCCCTAATGGCAGATTTCTCGCCTTCGACGACAGGTTACATCATTGACCTCTGATCGGATGATTCTATGAAGTGTTCGACTTCAAATCATTTATTCACACTTCATGGATTGTACTGAGTAATTTGAGAACCATTTTCATTATTGGTTGTTTCTCTCACACTTATTAACAGTTCACATCATTGACTGGTAATCAAGTGGTTTCTACCATGTTCGACTTCGACACAATCAATCGCATGGATAGAATCATACTAGTTCGAGAAGCAGAAATCAAGACCCTAGATCTGGTTTCCACCATCTAGGCTGTAAGGAGTTTTATTGTTCATTATGCAGTAGAATATTCATGACAGATGGCTACATCCATACTATGTGTACTATTGATGTAATATTAGAATCATTTCTATATCAGAACATTTTAGTTAAGTTTTGATTTAGTTATTTTTTGCTTTGAGTATGGGAATGCCTACCTCAGCGATGATATATATATATATATATATATATATATTTGCATTGAATGTTTTTACAGGTTCCAACCGGCGTCCACAAGCCAATCCTGGAATGATAAAGCACTTCACTCTTCAAATTATCTCAGACTTCGCACTATAGGG
The DNA here is from genome assembly GCA_034641835.2 of Pinus albicaulis. Lineage (NCBI taxonomy): Eukaryota > Viridiplantae > Streptophyta > Pinopsida > Pinales > Pinaceae > Pinus > Pinus albicaulis. Next base: position 225,576,002 of record CM076575.1, read on the forward strand.
GGAAATTTGTTACACATTATTTTGTCACCATGACATTTTACTGTCTATATGGGTTCATCAATACCTATATAATGCTCCTTTATAAGTATACAACCCTAAAGTTCCTAAACCAAGTCCTGAATTTGGAGAAAATCTTGTAAAAATCATAAAAACACTTATATCGCACTTTTCCTTAGCTTTACCTGTGGCACCGCACCCTTTTTCTCTAGAAACTGTGGAGCCGAACGCATGTTTTCTTCATTAAAAGTGCAGACCCCTGTAAAAGGTAAAATGAAGGTGAAAGTAAATCCTAGAAGCCCAGCTGGTCGAATATTCTCCCAGCTGGAAGCTTCTAGAAGGCATTCTCCAGTCGAAGCCTTACTCCCTCCATTATCATGAACATTCATTCCTTCATAAAAGGATTCTATTAATTGGTTTTTGGAACTTAATCCCTTGATAAGGGGACTCTATCCCTTCCATTTTGGAGTTTTAACCACTTTCCTTCTCCTATAAATTGAAGCTTTGGTTCAATCTCAAGGTTACATGCTCTCATATGTAAAACTTCTCTATACATTTTGTATACACACAGTACTTGCTTTGTACTTGGTAGCTACAATAGAGAAGGGAATTGCTGAAGAAACATACTCTTTTTGCTAGTTGTGAGAATGATTACATACTCGTAGTTAGGCTGGTTCAAAGAGTGGAAGGGTTTGTCAAACCAAAGTAAAACGCTTGTTCCAGACCCCGAAAGGACCTGTACGACATCAAGGAGAATGCGGTTGTAAGACTCCTTATTTTAGTTAAAGAAAATACAATTGGATCCTGTTTTCTCAATAAGTTGTCTATGTATTTACTTGAATGAATTATTTCTTAAATTCCTTGATCATTAAGATAGATTTGTGATTTCTAAATTAGTATATGTTGCAGGTGCTTTTGATTCTCTTCCATATCTTTTTTTGCAGATCTTAAGAAGTGACATCTTGGAGCAACGGGAAAGAAGAATTCAATTAGCATTGGATCACAAGTAGGTCCTTTCTTCATCATAGAAAATTCTAAATTACATATAATCTAGAGAAAGTAGTTTACATTTGTCCTGTTTGTTTCTATCTATCCTTGTGATACTAGGGAGATCGTTCTTGTCCGCAAGAATGATTTATCCGCCTAACACAGAGATCCCATTTTTACTGGAAATTTTTGGACGGAGTTATTTTCTTGTTTGGGTACTCAATTAGCTCATAGCTCATCTTATCATCCTCAATCCGATGGACAAACTGAGATAGTAAATAAATCTTTGGAAGGATATCTTCGTTGTTTTGTATCTAATAAAAAAACGCAATGGGTCAAGTGGTTACCTCTCGTTGAATGGTGGTATAACACTTCCTTCCATACTGCAACAAAAATGACCCCATTTATGGCACTTTATGGATATCATCCACCATCCATCACATCATCTTTAAGATAAAATTTGAAGGTTCAAGCAATGGAAGATCACATTGAGCATCAACAAGAAGTCCTCCAACTTCTTAAAGGATAACCTGAATTTTCCACAAAATAAAATGAAACAACAGGCAGATCAACATCGCAGCGAGAGAATTTTTGATGTAGGAGACTGAGTATTTTTACGGCTACAACCATACAAACAAATGTCCCTCAAGCAAGCTAGGAAGGATAATAAATTATCACCAAAGTACTATGGTCCTTACAAGGTGTTGCAAAAGATTGGTACTATGGCATACAAATTCGAGCTTCCTACTTCTTCACGAGTGCATCCAGTTTTCCATGTTTCATTCTTAAAGAAGGTTATAGGTGAAAATCTTCCAGTTCAAACAATATTTCCAGAACTTGAGGAGGAAGGAAAAATCATATTGGAACCTGAAGCGGTCACAGAAACAAGAACTCGATAGCTACGAAATCGATCAATTTCAGAGTATCTCATCAAGTGGAAGAACTTATCCACTGAAGATTCTACATGGGAGGATGAGAATTTTATACATAAACACCCAGAGCTACTCAAGCATTCAGGACAACACTTTTTTCAAGGAAAGGGGCATGTTAGGTCCCTATATTACTAATATAGTCCCTTATTGTTGTTAGTGTAACCCCCTTATTTTTATTATTGTACCCCTATAACCGCCATATTGTTATTATTGTGCCCTTAAATTATTATTGTTAGGTCGGCTAGGATTACATTGTGGCCCCACTAGGATTACGTTGTGGGCCCACTAGGATTACATTGTGGCCCCATGGACTCCTATATATAGAAGGAGGTTTTTTAATTTGTATCATTCAAAAATTATTCATTCATGTAATGTATTGGAGGTTTCCCCCTCGAAGTGGCTTATTTCTAAGGTTTTGATATCTCTTTTCTTCTATTTTTGGAGCTGGTTTCACAACACCCTGTCTTCGGTTATTTCTTTATGCATAGTGATTTTAAAGGCTATTATTGTTAAAGTATTTGTTAAAGGATTCTTAACTTTCCTTTGCACCTACTATGTTCACAATTTAATGTTCACCTCACTCACATAATATTTTAGATCCATTTGGCTTTTTTAGACTTGCCCTGTGATATACCCTTGACCTATTGTTGTACTTATCAAGACCTTTTGCAAACTCCATATCCCAATGGTTTAAACCTCTCTCACTCTATCTATTCTTCTTGAAAACCTACCCAACCAAAAAAACAAACAAACCCTAATCCTTATAACTAGCCTAAAATCAAAACCCTAAAATCAATCAAGTTCACATCTTTCATACAAACATAGAGAGAGCCCTCTCTGAGTCCAGGAAGGCTAGGTCCTAGGACTCCAAAGACTGGTTTGATGTTACCCTTGTACATTTGGTCTTTCCAATCTGACAAGTTATGGGGACCTAACATAATGGCGATCACGGTGGGACCTCTGAGTTAGTGACATCCTAAGTATTCCTTAAGACCTCAGAAACCCAAAAACATCCTTAGATTGGTATTTAGTTGTTGATGGTGGACAACAAGTATATCCTCAAAATAGTAACCATCATCCACCTGGTGACTCCACTGGTCTTCAGCAGCCCTGTTGACCCCACTAGCTCTCACAGACTCCCTTGGGAATGCATTAATTAATCCTAATATTGCTAATGGTGGACAAAAAATTTGAAAACTTCCACCTAGCGACTACAGAACTCTCAATAGACCTAAAGAATCTAGATTGGTTACAAAGATGCATTAGCCCTTTCCTCTGACTAATTGATTAAGATGGATCCCAGGATACAATGTAGGTATGCTCCAATGAATAGAGATCACATCCCTGGATTCCCACACAAAATGCCTCAGATAAATTGGGATAGGAATCTGCCTGTTTTTCAAGATGAAAAAATTAATAACCCCTTGTTACATCTCATCAAATTTCATATACATGTATTGGGGTTAAAGGTTGAATGGCATGAGGACTGCCTTATGAAAATTTCCATGGGGACATTAGAAGGTAAAGCAAGATAATGGTATGATTGCCTATACTCTGGTAGTTTGTTTTCTTTAAAGGATTTACACAAGGTATTTTATGAGAATTATAAAGAAAATTGTTCATCTTTATCATTAGCTAAAAATTGTTGTGATCAATCTGAGGATCTCATACAATACCTTGTAAACATTGATGAAGATTTAGGAAATTGGCATTCTGAATATCTATTAGAGGAAATTCATGCATTTCATACTCGAGTTAACTGTCATGACAACCAAGAGGAGTTAGTTGAGGATGAAATCGATTAGGAAATAAAGGAAGGTCCAAAAGATCTCTTTAAAGGGACAAGTGATGATTCATCATCTCTTTTGTGTAAGGCTCAAGAAGACATCCAGCCTTATGACCAGCCTTCACAAGAAAAAGAAAACCATTGTATTTAAATCCCAAGAAAAGAAGAATCTATTGGCCATAAGCACTCTCCTAATCCCAACTACCATAGGTCAGAAAATAGACTTATAGATCAACATATGGTGGAGCAATCTGTTGATCTAGTATGCATATTGGATAACATTTCTCCTATGAATAAGCTACCCAATTATGATAAATATGATGATGATTATGTTCTCCAAACTCAAGCCAACACTACAGAAAAATCAGTAACTATTTTATGGAACAAAGATAGTCATTTTCAGCAGCTCAAAAATAGTGATCACAAATACAAATTAGCTATGAGAGTGAAGAATAAAGTGCAGAAATTTTGGGAGAAAGGGAAGGGTATTTACCTTTTGGTTATGCTTTATTTCAGTTCATCAAAGACAACCCTAATACAATTATAAATCAGTAGTCTCTGGGTATTGTTATTAACAACAGAGAAGACATTCAGCCTTATGATTAGTCACAGAAGGAAGACAAACATCATAATTCTATCCAAAAAAAGAGAAAACACCTCCTCTACTAATCGAAGAAGAAATTAATAAGATCCTAAACATACATCCAGGTTCCAAATGTTTATGCAAAGAATATGTGTTTGTTTTTTCTATTGTTTCCCTATCTACTGATGCATTTTCTCATACAAAGAGTATAGACTAGATTGATGTTGATGATGGACTACCTTCTCAAGAGGACCTATTACCAGAGAATGTCCCTACCAAAGGCCTGCAAGCATAATGCATTCCACTCAGTCAAGGCACACCAGGGTTGCTTAAAGATAACATAACAGAACATGATGAGGTTGTCAAATCAGATTATCATGAAAAAGAGGTTGAGGATGATTGTGCTTTCAAGAACTAGACTAAAGATGAGGCTTTCAGAGTTAATATTTGGGATACAGATGACCAACCAATCATGAAAGTCCTAAAAGCAAAAATTTTATATCATGCTTTTAGTTGATCCTATAGCAGATTACATGAAGGCCCTAATTGGCTCAAGTTTCCATATATGGACTCTGTTAGCCCCCCTATGAAATTCTTGACAAGCAAGCTGGGGGCTAGTTTGTTTTGGAGCCTTCAAGGAATGCCTTTTCCCCTGAAAACCCATCATCCTTGAAGTCTCTTAGTGCTTTGCCTAATATAATTTCGCTCTGCTGGTCCATTCCTCTAAAGGCCTATTACCCCTTGTCCCCTGCCAATTCCGCATTTTCCCCTTTCACTCCCCTTTGTCAAAGTCCCCTTGATTCCCCCATAAATCCCCTCGAAATCCCATTTAAATTTCACTATTACCCTTTGTTTGCCTAGATTCCCCCTTTTCCCCCCCATCGTTAGCCTTTGATGGCCCTAAAATGCATTAAAATGTGCAAACAATCATATATTTCACATGTATGGGTCCTAGCCCCTTCCCCACTAAGCCCCTCTCCTTTTTTCCCATATAACCTGATCCTGGAACCGTCCGCCAACTCCAAAGGCACCTTCTGCATTCGTTCATTGGGCGCACTCTCAGCCATAGATCTTGGCAGATCGGACGACGATCATTGAATCCCCAGCACCCAGCGTTTCCCACGTTCATTTTCCCTTGCTAGGCCATCGCCGTTCATTTTCACGAAGATCTGATGGTCTGCAGTTCTCCCGCCGATGGTCCCCGCCCGTGCACTGTTCCAAACCCGTCGGTTTCCATCACACCGCTTATGCATGGAGGGCGGTTTCTCTCCAACGCCCAGCGATTCCACTCATTGCGCGCCGTGTGTCCTACGTACGATGGCAAAACCGCCATCCCATCACGCATTATCTTTCGGACCAAGCCGCGGGACGATATGTGTAATACCCGTTCGATCTGCCGACGCCCATCAGACGGCTATCTTCCCTCGAAGCTGCGCACTGTTTAACTCATGGCTCCCGTACCCCTGGCCCACTGTCTGTTGCCATCCGCCGTTGATCCCGCCACGATCGACGGTCCCGATTTGTTCGCCTACCGCTGACTTTTCCACCATCGCCCGGTTCCGCCACGACATCTCCGCGTGCACCCTCCATACAGCCTCCCATCCCATTGCATATATTGGTTTTTTTTTACGTTTTGTAACATTTTCCATGTATATTTTCTCTGTAGACCGCCACCATCCACCAAAGCACGTTCCTCCAGCCCTTCTGCGATTTTCTCCTCCGTATCACCATCTACACGACCCTTCTCCGCCTCCACATCATCCGCCACCCCATTCATGATTTCCTTAAAGTGTTTGCGTGTTTTTCAGGGTTGTAAATGATAAATGACCACCATAATGCGCAGCTTCTGGTGCAGTGACAGAGTCATCAAAGAATATCGTTTACAGGGTCAGAATTTATGAAAAAATGACCCAGGAAGGTGAAGACAGGATGTTCATTAAAAAGAATAGGGTTTAAACTCTGTGGAAAACCTTCCGACGCCATTAAAATCTCAGAGTGCATGGACAAAGACAGAGAAGAAGCAACAAGGTTTTTCAGTACAAAACAAAAGAGATCAAGGCACGATAATGAAGATCTTGAGCCTTAAATCAACATTTAAGAAGTAAAGCACCGGTTTGAAGACCCCTAGGATCGATCAAAGGATCCTGAGCACAAGTAAAAGGTAACATCAGGGTTTATTCATCAGCATAATGTTTTTCTTCATAAAGTACGGTGCGTCCATACAGCTTTTACTATGCACCGTGTCCCTGAAGGAATTTCCACCCTAACAGCAGTTCAAAGCAAGTGGAACATTTATGTAGCAGACTTCTCAGTGGTTCGTTTGCCTTTTGTTTATTCACCACAAGTACAACACCGCAGCTAGAATATGTCAAAATCATATCCGAGAAGATCACTCTTTCATAAAAGAGGGGACAGAGATTAAACACTCAGCATTAAAATAGAATGGGCTTCGGCCCTCGTCCTTTTCAAAGGTTTAATACAGCATTTAGTGTTCACCTACCACCTCAGTCGATCTTCTGTCCACCCTCTGCTATAAAACACAGAAGGAAATCATTGTAAAGGTTGTTGATGAGATATCAGAGAAATGCAAGTTTTTTCCTCTTGAGACAAGTTCTCTGTGTGATATTGTAAGATAGGCTGAGATTTGATGTATTCAGACTGAATGTTCAAGTTGTGGGTAATGATGTACCTGATTGGTGTTGTTTTTAATATGACAAGCATATTTCTTTGGATCCTAATCTAAAGCAGCTGGTGATGTTTTCCTATCTCTGCGTTTGATTTCATTTCCTTCAATTTCTACTGGCTCGCATCAGAAGTTTGGCATAATATTTACCCTTGAGAGGTACCTTATGTCGCTGCTCTTCCAGCCTTTTATGTTTTCTGCTTATATGTGTATCTGAATATTGATTTCAATTAATTTAACCAGTGTAGTGGATGTCATTGCCCGCTCTCTGATGTATGAATTGAAGAAATCTATGTTTAGATGTTCTTGCTAGGATTTAGTTGGATGAGTTGAGAACACTGGGAGGTCTAGAACCCAGTCTCTGCCTCACTAGGATCTTTCCATCCCTATTAAGCCTTTCTAAGATCCCTTGTAATGCCTCTGATTTTTCCCAAGAAGGTCTGCAGTTAAATGACCTCTGACTTGATCTATAGACAGAATTGGATGGTTCTTCTCCTCTCATTTTCAGTCCTTAATGTCCCATCCCAAATGTCATCTTTAAGATCCAAATGCTCTGGATGACTAGCCCAACTGAAAGCTTGCACATTGAACACGAGTAAATCCTTTCTTGACTCAATTTCCCAATGGCCTTGATGTTCTCTGAGTTATCTACCTTTTCCTAGTTTCCTCTTTGCTCATCCTTGTCTTATATTGGACCCTTCTTTCCTGATTCCCAACAACCAAACATAAACAAACAAACCCCGTGCATATAACTAGCCTAAAATCATAATTCAGAGCCTCAAAGACATACACTTTGACTCATATAGAGAGATCCCTCTCTGGACCTAGGAGGGCTAGATCCTAAGGTCTGAAAGTGGTTCTATGTTGTCTCATCTTTTGGTCTTGCCAACCTGGCCAAAACATGGGAACCCCAACATAATGGCGACTCCACTAGGGACAATTATTTCTGAGTCTTCCTCACATGCTACATCGCAAACCCTCAGAAACCTGGAATCTCTTGTTAGGTTGGTAGTTAAACACGCCCATTCACACATCAACCTCTTTACCATTTGTGGTGTTCTCCCATACTCTTAGACAGAGCCTGGAAAGGGCCAGATAGCCTCCGGATCTCATCCTCTTCCAGAGGTGACATATCTGGTAAATGCCCTCCCAGTCAATCTCTGGTTAGAGTTTGCTGTGTTTTCAAGATATCCTTCAAAAGAGACATCTCGTGAGCACTGTGGTGGATAGTGTTCCCCCTAGAAACATCTTTAAACTTCCACCTAGCAACTCCATAGTTCCTAAAAGATCAAAGACTCCACTGGTGATCAGTAGGCCTGCTAGTTATCTTGGTTTCACATGAGACTCCACTGGGAGACCTGCCTTCATAACAACACCAACCACAACAGAAGTAACAAGTAGGGTTAAGCTGCTTGGCTAAGAAGCGCCATTCTAGCTTCAAGGACCATCTATACAAGAGCTTGCCCTGACCCGAACCCACCCGAAATAGTTGATAACCCTGAAAGCATCCTCAGAAAATCTCCTTCATCCAGAAGATCAACTATTTCCAGTCACATTCATAGAGCTAATTCTGCACCAGAAGACCTAGCAGCTCTATCACTTTTTCCCCCTGACCTAGACCTACCTTATAGGCTACCAAGAACTAGGTCATTCGATCATCTAGACTAGCCAAACCCTGAGCTTCACAGTTCACCATCTCATAGTGGTAAACAAACTAGGGACAGAGGAACCCCTCTATCTACACCACCTCATATCCACTTCATTCGAAACTTGGGGCTCTCCCATCCTAGATCTACTCAACAAACCTCTGCTGGTCCTAATATCCCTGTTATCCATATACCAGTTGCTCAAGCCAACCATGTACCTCATCAGAACATTATCATGGCAGCTTGGTATGCACCTTTGCTTTTACCTCAGCCCTTGTTACCCTTACCCAATGATTATCAGTCAAAAATCCCACACTTCACTGCTAAAGAATCCATCACAGCCCAGCAACATCTAGATAAGATGGAGGATTATTTTGACTATATGGAAATTGATGATGAAACAATCAAAATGAGAATCTTTGCCCAAAGCTTAGGGGGTGATGTAAAGAAATGGTTTAAAATTTTACCTCCTGGCAGTATCCAAGATCTCCCTGCGTTATATCAAACCTTCATAAATAAATGGGAAATTAGGGCAAACCCTCACCAGCTCCTAGCAGACTACATGACCCTTAAGAGGAACGTGGGAGAGAGTGTCCATGATTACACCACTAGATTCAACAGCATTTACAATGCTCTCCCCCCACATATGAAACCTCCTCAAGGTATGGCCCTAGCCAAATATCCTGATGGATTTGATGCTGACATGGCCTATGAGCTTAGAGATAAAGAGTATAACACATTGGAAGACATGCAGAAAGGAGCCATAACTATAGAAGCAAACTTGATGGAGAAAAGAACAAGCCTGAGAGCTGAGAATAGGGTAACATATAGGGATGACACTGTAGCTTCCACTTTAGACCCAAATTATGATAGATTATCTAAAAACGTGGAAAGACTACAACAAATGATGGAAAAAATGGTTGTCACAGTTGGTAGTCAGAACATAAACCAGAACCAAATCAGAACCAAAAATTTAGAAGGAACAACAATGCTCCCAACAGACAAAGGGAATCAGATCAACAAGTTATTCCCCCATTCCAAAACTTTCTTGATGAATATGAAGGGATCATAGAAGAGTCTGAAGGGAATGCGATAAACATGTTTGAAACAGAAGACTCAGTCCTTAACTGTGATTCAGAGGAAGATCAGCCCTCACCTTCATACTGGGATGAGGAACGGTTAGAAACTGAAGATTACAGATTAGGGTTTGAAAATACCATGATGCAGGTCAGAGAACAATATGAACTTAGGAGCAGAAAGAACCAAGAAAACTCAAAAACTGAGACTCCTGAGGTTACCATCAAGAAAAGACCTGATAAAACTTCTAAAGCATCTATTGTAAATAGCAATTCAGCAACTGAAAGTCCTGGGAAAAACAAAGAAAAAGACAAACAAGACACTGAAAAACAAAGCCAACCAACCAGCAGCACTAGCGCTGCAGTTAGTTCTCCTGATAAAATGATTCCTGACCTTGTACATAGTGAGAAATCACAAACTAATTCAGCTACTAAAGCAGTAGCAAATAAAACAGAGTTAAACACTCCAAAGACCCAGTCCGCTTTCAATTTAGGGAGTGAGATTGCAAAAATAAAAATCTCTATACCATTATTTGAGCTGGCCACTCAGGATGTATATAAAGGCCAAATTTTGAAAGCGTTGAATCTAGGGGAAAACAACGACACTGTGAATTTGAGTGATGATCAACCTGCCCTCCTGTTTGCTCCAAATATTGAGGAAAAGTTTCAGGAAGGGGTAGTTCCACTTTTTATATCAGTCTCAACATTCATGACAAGATTCTGCATAACTCCAAGCATGATTCTGGAGCATCACACAATTTAATGCCTAAGGTGGTGATGGAAAGATTAGGCCTAGAGATAACCCGCCCTTACAAAGATTTGTATTCGTTTGACTCTAACAGAGTGAAGTGCCTGGGTCTAATCAAGGATTTATGCGTAAGCCTTACCCAGATCCCAGCTAAATGTATGGTCATGAATGTGGTGGTAGCAGATGTGCCACCCAAGTATGGCATGCTATTGTCAAGATCGTGGGGAGCGAAGTTGCAGGGTACCATGCAAATGGATGGAACCTATGCCATGATCCCTATCTTTGGCCAACTTAGAAAATTGTATAGGGAAGCGCAGATGAAATTCTTAGTCAGTAGCCCTGAGAAGCCTGAAAACTCTCCTTTATACTCTGTACATACGGATCTCGACTCCTTCATCCTTTGTAATGATGAATCCTTGGACGAGTCAGAATTTGAAAACTTAGATACAAACGCAGAGTTTGAAAGCATAGACCTGAACATAATGGCCACTTTGGAAGAAATCGAAGAAGAAAATAGCAATGAAACCTGTAGGACATGTGGTGTGGACCTGACTCCAAATGAACAAGAAACAGAACGTAAACATCCATCTAACCAGACCCCTAAGCCCCTTACATTTCACGAAGAACAAAGCGATCCACATCCTAGTACAGACCCCATAGTGCAACATAATGGCGAACCCCTGTGGGAGATGAATTTCGATGGGTCTTGTACTAGAAAAGATGCTGGGGCAGGGGTGTGGATACGTAACACAGAGAGTGACCATGCTGAGATCCATGTTGTAAACCTGCATTTCAAATGTACAAATAATATTGCAGAATACGAAGCTCTTATCCTTGGCCTAAACCTGTTGAAAAAATTGGGAGCCCATAGGATAGTTGTACGAGGAGACTCCGAGTTGGTCATAAAACAAGTAAACGGTGAGTACTCAACAAAACACCCTAGGCTCAGGGCATACATGAATGATGCCATGGATATACTGAAAACGTTTATGGAATATGATCTGGTATTTGTCCCTAGGGGTTAGAATGTCATTGCAAATGGATTGGCTTGCCTGGCTAGTTCATATCCTAAGACTCCAGCCGACCAACAGATCATCATACAGACCAAATTCAAACCTGCAGTGCCAGACAATGAAAAATATTGGCAGGTCTTTGAGGGAGACAAACAGATCGAAGATTTTCTAGTGGGCCGGAATGAGTTTGAGTTTTCTGATTCCGACTCAAAATATAATGACAACTGCCCGAGTGAGGATCCCCCAGATGAACGAGCAACACCCTGTAACATAGAGATAAACACCCTGAATAAAGAAACTGGAAATCCAACCAAGAAATGTGAAAACGCAGATAGCAAAGAGATAGAGGTGTTGCAGTCCAAAGACAAGAATATACACAGAGGCCTAGCACCCTTGGAGGACCTTTTTGACTTTGATGATGTAGCAAAAAATCCCACTATAGAACATGTAGATTCGGATGTAGAAGAATGCAACATAGGCACTGAAGATAAACCCAGAATGATTAAACTGGCTAAGTCTTTACCTGCAGACATGAAGAAGAAATACATTGACCTGTTTAAGGAATTTATTGATGTGTTTGCATGGAGCTATGAAGACTTAAAGGCCTATGACACCAACATCATACAACACAAGATACCCCTGAAGGAAAATCATAAGCCTTTTAGACAAAATCTCCGTAGAATCAATCTGAAACAATTTCCTGCAGTAGAAAAAGAGATTAATAAGATGTATGATGCAGGAATAATAGTCCCTATAAGGTTCTCTGATTGGGTGTCGAACTTAGTGGTTGTGAGAAAGAAAACAGGGGAGATCAGACTATGCATAGACTTCAGAAACCTCAACAGAGCCTCCCTGAAAGATAACTACCCTTTGCCTTGAATGGAACATATCCTACAGAAGGTAGTGGGCTCTAAGAGAATCTCCCTGCTTGATGGTTTTTCGGGATACAATCAAGTCCTTGTACTCCCAGAAGATCAACTCAAAACAACTTTTACCACTCCATGGGGCACCTTCATGTATGTGAAGATGCCTTTCGGACTAATGAATGCTGGGGCTACCTTCCAGAGAGCGATGGATATAGCTTTCTCAGATGAGATAGGATACTTCATAGTTATCTACTTGGATGACTTGACTGTCTTTTCTAAAACCGAAGAAGAACACCTAAAACATCTGAGGAAAGTTTTTGAAAAATGTAGAAGGTATGGTCTGTCACTGAATCCTAAGAAAACTGTTTTTGGGCTACAAGAAGGTAAACTTCTTGGTCACATCATATCTGAGAAAGGAATCAAGATAGACCCCCAAAGAGTTGAGGGGATACTTCAAATCACGCACCCAAGAAACACCAAGGAGTTTCAGTCCTTCATTGGGAGGGTCAATTTCCTTAGGAGATTCATTCCCAACCTAGCTGAGCACCTTAGGAAAATGACCAACATGCTAAAGAAGGGTGTCGGAATTAAGTGGAATGTTGAAGCCAAGAAATCTTTTAAGTCGATAAAATTGGCACTCACTCAAGCCCCTATCCTGATCAGTCCAGATTTCTCAAAAGATTTTCTAATCTTTTCATTTGCCTCTGAACACATAATAGTTGTTGTCTTACTGCAGAAAAACACAGAGGGAACGGAACAACCAATTTCCTTCTTCATCAAAGCCTTAAGGGATGCACCCTTGAAGTACAACATTATGGAAAAGCAGGCCTATGCCCTGGTCAAGGCCTTAAAATACTTTAGGGTGTACATTCTGCATTCTCACACCATAGCCTATGTTCCAAATATAGTGGTTAAATACATCTTGTCCCAAGACCTTGATGGGAAAAGAGGTAAGTGGATTGCTACAATTTTAGAATATGACCTCGAAATAAAGCCCACCAAGCTGATCAAAGGTCAAGGCCTGGCCCAATTAATGGCTGAATCAAATTTACAGGCCCTTGATATTAACATGGTAAATGCCTTGGATGAGCAGGAAGGATTGCCTGACCCCACTGTTGAGGAGCAGTTTCAAAACTCTCCTTGGTACTCTGATATCCTTTATGTTCTCACAACCTCAATGCCCCTCCAGAACTGTCCAAAACTAAGGCCAGATTCATAAAGCTAAGAGCCAAAAATTACTGCATCCTGAATGAAAACCTATATTGGAAGAATCCAAATGGCCTATTGCTGAAATGTTTGTCTGAACCTGAAGCTGAAAGAATTAAACAGGAATTCCATGCTGGGGAGTGTGGAGGCCACCTGAGTTGGAAAGCCACTACAAACAAGATACTCAGGGCTAGCTATTATTGGCCCACTATCTTCAATGATGTACATAAAATGGTAACTGCCTGTCATAAATGCCAAATCTTTGAGGGCAGGAAAAAGCTTCTTCCCCTCCCCTTGCAACCTATCACTGTAGAAGGTTCCTTCATGCAATGGGGCCTGGATTTTATTGGAGAAATTCACCCCTCTTCTTCTGGGAAACACAAATGGATCATAACTGCTACAGATTACTTCACCAAATGGATAGAGGCTATACCCACTAGGAATGCCACTGATTCTATCATCATTAGGTTCCTAGAAGACTTCATCCTATCTCGGTTTGGCTGTCCAAGGAAAATAATCACTTACAATGCTGCTGCTTTTGGATCCAAGAGAATGGTTGATTTTTGTCACAGGTATGGAATAGCACTTGGTCATTCGACTGCCTATTACCCACAAGGTAATGGACTGGCTGAATCTTCAAACAAAAGCCTAGTGAACATCATTAAGAAGCTGCTGGAAGAGAACAGAAAGTCATGGCACAAAAAGCTGGTGCATGCTTTGTGGGTGGACAGGCTCACAACAAAGAAATCCATTGGCATGTCACCATTCCAGCTCGTTTATGGAACCGAAGCAGTTTTTCCTACCAGTCTTGGAGTGCCAGTGATTAAACTTGTCTAGGAGATTCAAACAGAGGAAAACAGTATGGTGAGAAGAATTAATGAGACGGTCCATCTTTAGCAAACGAGGGAGCAGGTTTATAGCAGAGCTGTCAGAGTTCAGGAAAACATAAAGAGGCAGTTTGAAAAAAGAGCCAACGCTTCAGATTTCAAAGTGGGGGATAAGGTTCTGAAATGGGATTCAAGAATGGAGGACAAAGGTAAGCATGGAAAGTTTGACAATTTGTGGCAGGGTTCATATATTATCCAAGCCACTGTGGGTCCTAATGCATTTTTCTTACAAGAACTTAATGGTACAGAGTTGTTTGGGGGTCCTATCAATGGCAGGATGCTCAAGCATTACTTCTGCTGATTTTCATTTCCAGTTTCCATTTCCATTGTACATACCATTGTAGTCTTACTTTCAAGAAAACAGAGAAAAATGTTTCAAAAAACAGAGAGAAAGAAGTTGGTCCTAACACGCTCAAAACCTGAACCAGCAAAGGAAAAAAAGAATCAGCTCTAACATGCCTAAAACCAAAGCTGAAAGGAAGAAAATATGTGACTCTAACGAGCTCAAAACTTGAGTCACAGAAAGAAGAAGGATGCTGCAAGTTTCATATTTTAAACCTTCACAGTTTTGTTTTCTACAAAATTCTATCCATGTGCAACTGTTTTTATGCCTTGGATCCACAGCAAGTCAGACAGTTTAATCCTGGCTTGGCTGTTTTGAATTTCCTGTCTTAGAATGTAGGAGAAGAAACCTGTTGGACAATTTAATCCCAACAGGTAGTAGATTAGGTAGAGAAACATATGAGGCCAACATTTTAATCTGGCCTCATGGAGAAATAAGGGTAGATTTAGAATAGGTTTGTTTCCTGTTTAGAAATAAAATGTGAAGGGTCTGCTAGCTCAAATGCACCCTAAAAGAAGAAATGCTAGGATTGTAGTATGGGTAGGTAGATTGGTTGGGAGAAGTATTTCTGTTGATTAATGTATCTGACATATTGTGGCAGCTTTAAATCAAAGAAGAAATATGGCCTATAGCAGCAGGCTTCTGGCCTACTCCAAAGATTATTTCTGGTGTCTTGACTCCTTCAAGAAGAAGCCATCCCCATGTGGAGCCACTGTTAGCCCCCCTATGAAATTCTTGACAAGCAAGCTGGGGGTTAGTTTGTTTTGGAGCCTTCAAGGAATGCTTTTTCCCCTGAAAACCCATCATCCTTGAAGTCTCTTAGTGCTTTGCCTAATATAATTTTGCTCTGCTGGTCCATTCCTCTCCCCTTGTCCCCTGCCAATTCCGCATTTTTCCCTTTCACTCCCCTTTGTCAAAGTCCCCTTGATTCCCCCATAAATCCCCTTGAAATCCCCTTTAAATTTCACTATTACCCTTTGTTTCCTAGTTTCCCCCTTTTCCCCCCCATCGTTAGCCTTTGATGGCCCTAAAATGCATTAAAATGTGCAAACAATCATATATTTCGCATGTATGGGTCCTAGCCCCTTCCCTGCTAAGCCCCTCTCCTTTTTTCCCATATAACCTGATCCTGGAACCGTCCGCAAACTCCAAAGGCGCATTCTGCATTCGTTCATCGGGCGCAGTCTCAGCCGTAGATCTTGGCAGATCGGACAGCGGTCATTGAATCCCCAGCGCCCAGCATTTCCCGCGTTCCTTTTCCGTTGCTGGGCCATCACCGTTCATTTTCACGAAGATCTGACGGTCCGCAATTCTCCCGCTGGTGGTCCCCGCCTGTGCACTGTTCCAAACCCGCCGGTTTCCATCGCACTGCTTATGCACGGAGGGTAGTTTCTCTCCAACACCCAGTGATTCCACTCATTACGCGCCACGTGTCCTGCGTACGACGGCAAAACCGCCATCCCATTGCGCATTATCTTTCGGACTAAGACGCGGGGCGATATGTGTAATACCCGTTCGATCTGCCGACGCCCATCCGACGGCTATCTTCCCTCAAAGTTGCGCACTGTTTAACTCATGGCTCCCATACCCCTGGCCCACTGTCTGTCGCCATCCGCCATTGATCCCGCCACGATCGACGGTCCCGATTTGTTCGCCCGCCGCTGACTTTTTCACCATCACCAGGTTCCGCCACGACATCTCCACGTGCACCCTCCGTACAGCCTCCCATCCCATTGCATATATTGGTTTTTTTTCGCGTTTTGTAACATTTTCCACGTATATTTGCTCTGCAGACCACCACCATCCACCAGAGCACGTTCCTCTAGCCCTTCTACGATTTTCTCCTCCGTATCACCATCTACACGACCCTTCTCCGCCTCCACATCATCCGCCACCCCATTCATGATTTCCTTAACTTGTTTGCGTGTTTTGCAGGGTTGTAAATGATAAATGACCACCATAATGCACAGCTTCTGGTGCAGTGACAGATTCATCAAGGAAGATCATTTACAAGGTCAGAATTTATGAAAAAATGTGTTAAGCCCCTATATTAATAGTGTAGTCCCTTATTATGTTATTCTAACCCCCATATTGTTATTATTGTGCCCTTGCAACCCCCATTTTGTTATTATTGTGCCCTTAAATTATCATTGTTAGGTCGGCTAGGATTACATTGCGGCCCACTAGGATTACATTATGTCCCCATGGACTCCTATATATAGAAAGGAGGTTTTGTAAGTTGTATCATCCAAGAATTGTTCATTTATGTAATGTATTGGAGGTTTCCCCCTCGAAGTGGCTTATTTCTAAGGCGTTCATATCTCTTTTCTTCTATTTTTGGAGCTGGTTACACAACATTTGGTATCAGAGCTTTGGGATTCTAGGGTTTCGCTGCTCCAAACAGGTCATCGTGGAATTTTCGCTATAAATTGTTTTCTATGAAGCTTCAGAAGCTGAAATGTTTAGGGTGCGAAGCTGAAATCTTGAGGAAGGTTGTCTAAAAAATTCAGATCTTGGTTCGCAATATTTGAGGAGATATCATCTGTGGAAGTTAGGTATTTTTTCAGGCTCATAAACAGGTCATCGTGGAATTTGCGCTATAAAGTTTTTTGTACGAAGGTTTAGAATCTGAAATTCATATTTTACGAAGCTGAAATCTTGAGGAAAGTCGTCAAAAAATTTCAGAGCTTGGTTCGCAATATTTTTGGAGATATGATCTATGGAAGGTAGTGCTTTTTCAGGCTCCTGAATTTCATCTCAAAGAGGTGATCGTGGGAAAAGTTCAATAACTCTCTCTCTGGGCATCGGATTGGAGTGCCGTAAAAATTTTTCGCAAGTAAACATACTGTAGTTTATTGGATATCAATTTCAGAGACAAAAGACGAAACAGTGACACGTGGCTAGTCGTACAAGTTCGCTCTACTGAACTAGTCCAAAATTAGGTCATTGTGGGAGATTGGACACAACTTTGTCTTGGAGAATCAAAATCAGGTCATACCTGTGGCATTCAAAAGAGAATTCAGAGGGCTACTTCAGTGCTGAATTTCAGATATTGAAGATCCGCAATCACAGAGAAAATACAATTTCAATAT